>OV815274.1:29191507-30391507 GCA_929108145.2 Limnephilus rhombicus
TCAGGCAGAACTTCAGCAGGAGGCAGCAGGTGGAAGACTTCCAAAGGTAGGTGGTAGGAAAACTTCCGAAGAATAAAGACAAGTTTGTTGAGTAGAGATGTGAACAGGAACTGAACATGAACAGATTTATTAGGAAAAATGTGGGTCCTTTTATACCCAAATTTGGGGTAAAAGGTGCCCACGTGGTACATTTTTGTGGTGGGAGGTTAAACCTTGCCCGTATGTATAAATAGGGCGGCGTTTCCGTCACACCTTATTTTGGCGGTGCCGCCCGTAAAAGTGGTCGCTTAAAATTGCGTTTTATACATAATTATGTAGGTTACATTTATAATATATGTGTACATGTTTTAGTGTTTACATATTTGGGGGGGTAATCTTTATCCCTAGATTTTTAGTTTGGTGAGTTTCGGGTAATTTTATAGTTTATTCTAGGTTTTTTTTGTTTTGGCTAATTGTGAGAAGTTTGTATAAGGAATCTACTATTTTTCCCAGGTCCCTCGCAAGACTAGCTACTGAAACCTGTTTGTTTCATCGTCTTGCGAGGTCCCTGGATTTTTAAAATGGGAAAAAACGGATTTTGTAAGGAATATTTCTAAGTCTTTTGTTTGAGTCAAAAAATGCCCTAGTGTTGAGAGTTTAAGGGTTAGAGGCTTAAAATCTCTTTCCCTGAATGCCCGGCAGGACTCTGGAATGAAATGTGTTGATTTCATCGTCCTGCGGGTTGTGAGAGTATAATTAAATGAGAGTATATAAAACATAGTCTGCTTCGCTCGCTTCCCTGTAGGGCCATAACCACAAGGAGAAGGAACAAGGAAGCATATTTTGCTTCGCTAGCTTTCTGTAGGGCCATAACCACAAGGAGAAGGAACAAGGAAGCATATGTAAATAATATGAGTTTAAAATGTCTCCCGGTGGCAACCTTAGCATGTAAGCATTTATTTGTTGCACCGGGGCATTGTACATAATAAAAAGGGTAAAAAATGATAACATTTTTATATAAATATTTTGGCGAAAAGATCGTCGCTGGCGGCATGGTACTAACGAGCTTAGTGGCCAGAAATTTCGGAGGAAATACCCAAGAAATGACCACTAAATGTAGAGGATGCCGTCAGCGATGACTTTTGCCGAAAAAACAAATGAGGGTATGTAACACGTCGGTTACACTCCCCCCGTGCGGCTGTGCTGCACTAGTCATCACGACGTGTTGAAGGATGAGTAGGCGAAGCTGCATCGGTAGGCGGGAACAACAGGATCCCAGCGAGCTTCACGGCAGGTCGGACGTGGACTGCGGGGCTCGTCTGGATTCGGGCGGTCCTTACTTGGCCATCTGCAGCGGGGGTGTCGTCAAAGACTCGGCCGCGCGGTCGGTTGATGTGGAGCATCACGGGGTCCATGAAAGGCAGCAAATTTTCACCTTTGATGGGGTTGAATGACTCCCCCCGTGTGAAGAGCGCCACCTTTTTGATAGTGGTTTTGATGGGGCAGGGCGGGCTCGTCTTCGCTGCGTCGACGAGGAGCACCACTGATGTGACAGAGGTACTGCTGGGGCAGGGCGGGCTCGTCTTCGCTGCGCTCATGATGAGCACCACTGATGTGACAGCGGTACTGCTGGGGCAGGGCGGGCTCGTTGTCGCTGCGCCGATAAGGAGCATTACTAATGTGGTAGTGGAATGCGGTCGGTCGTCCATCTGGGCCAGTGCTTGGTACCTTTGTTCGCGCAGAGGTACGGATCCAGCAGGTGCTGTCTGCTGATCGGCTAACTGTGCAGAGCTGGCTGTCCGGTGGAGCCCGGGTGAGGGCGGCCCGGGGCCAGAAGGTCCAGGCGGCAGTGAATACCACTGCTCCGGCAGCGGTGCGGATCCGGCAGGTGCTCTCTGCTGATCGGCTGACTGCCTCTGATAGAGCGGGGGTAAGGGCGGCACGGGATCAGAAGATCCAGGCGGCAGTGAGTCCCACTGCTCCGGCAGCGGTGCGGATCCGGCAGGTGCTCTCTGCTGGTCGGCTGGCTGCCTCTGATAGAGCAGAGGTAAGGGCGGCACGGGACCAGAAGGTCCAGGCGGCATCGTGATTGGGCCCCCTTGGTTGTAGTAAGGGTCCGGTGGCGCAGGGCCTCCTGGCCCCGGCTGCACCGGTGATGCGTACCTCTGGTCCATCAGAGGTACAGGTCCAACAGGCTCTCTGCGCACGGCTTCTCGGTACTTCGGAGGTACGGGCGGTGCGGGGCTAGACGGGCCAGGCTGCATCCAAATTTCCTGGAGTTGCCAAGGTTCTCCTAGGTCCGGAACTGAGCGTTCGGTTGGCTCCAGGATTGCACCAGCTTGGGCAGGCTCTGCTGCTGCTGGTGGTGCGTACCTCTGGTCCACCAGAGGTACAGGTTCGGCAGGCTCTTCGCGTACGGCTTCTCGGAACCTCTGTTTGAGCGGAGGTACGGGCGGTACGGGGCCGGTAGGACCAGGTTGTGTCCATGTTGGAAATCCTTGGAGTCGCCAAGCTGCTTCTTGGCCCGGGTCTGAGGTGCCGGTTGACTCCAGGATTGCACCAGGTTGGGCAGGAGCTGCTGCTGCTGCTTCTGGTGGTGCGTACCACTGATCCCTCAGAGGTACAGGTCGGTCAGGCTCTTCACGTACGGCTTCTCGGTACCTCTGTTCGAGCGGAGGTACGGGCGGTACGGGGCCGGCAGGACCAGGTTGGGCAGGAGCTGCTGCTGCTGCTGGTTGGTACTGCTGTTCGTGCAGCGGTACTGGCTGCGATGGCCCAGGATATGTACACTGGGCGTACGAAGCTGGTCCCACAACGTAGTAGTAAGGGGGCGGTGGCAGAGGGCCTCCAGGCCCTGGCTGCGCCAACGATGCGTACCTCTGGTCCACCAGAGGTACAGGTCCAATGGGCGTCTCACGTACGGCGACACGATGCCTCTGGTCCACCAGAGGTACGGGCGGTACGGGGCCGGAAGGTCCAGGCTGCACCCATCCTTGACCCTCATTGTGCTGAGGGGGCGGCGGCAGAGGGCCTTCAGGCCCTGGCTGCGCTGGCGATGCGTACCTCTGGTCCACCAGAGGTACAGGTCCAACGGGCGTCTCACGTACGGCGACACGATGCCTCTGGTCCACCAGAGGTACGGGCGGTACGGGGCCGGAAGGTCCAGGCTGCATCCATCCTTGACCCTCATTGTGCTGAGGGGGCGGCGGAGGGCCTTCAGGCCCTGGCTGCGCCGGTGATGCGTACCTCTGGTCCACCAGAGGTACAGGTCCGACGGGCGTCTCACGTACGGCGACACGATGCCTTTGGTCCACCAGAGGTACGGGCGGTACCGGGCCGGAAGGTCCAGGCAGTATCCATTTTGGACTGCCATTGTGATGAGGGGGCGGCGGCAGAGGGCGTTCAGGCCCTGGCTGCGCAGGCGATGCGTACCTCTGGTCCACCAGAGGTACAGGTCCAACGGGCGTCTCACGTACGGCGACACGATGCCTCTGGTCCACCAGAGGTACGGGCGGTACGGGGCCGGAAGGTCCAGGCTGCATCCATCCTTGACCCTCATTGTGCTGAGGGGGCGGCGGAGGGCCTTCAGGCCCTGGCTGCGCCGGTGATGCGTACCTCTGGTCCACCAGAGGTACAGGTCCAACGGGCGTCTCACGTACGGCGACACGATGCCTCTGGTCCACCAGAGGTACGGGCGGTACGGGGCCGGAAGGTCCAGGCTGCATCCATCCTTGACCCTCATTGTGCTGAGGGGGCGGCGGAGGGCCTTCAGGCCCTGGCTGCGCCGGTGATGCGTACCTCTGGTCCACCAGAGGTACAGGTCCGACGGGCGTCTCACGTACGGCGACACGATGCCTTTGGTCCACCAGAGGTACGGGCGGTACCGGGCCGGAAGGTCCAGGCAGTATCCATTTTGGACTGCCATTGTGATGAGGGGGCGGCGGCAGAGGGCGTTCAGGCCCTGGCTGCGCAGGCGATGCGTACCTCTGGTCCACCAGAGGTACAGGTCCAACGGGCGTCTCACGTACGGCGACACGATGCCTCTGGTCCACCAGAGGTACGGGCGGTACGGGGCCGGAAGGTCCAGGCTGCATCCATCCTTGACCCTCATTGTGCTGAGGGGGCGGCGGAGGGCCTTCAGGCCCTGGCTGCGCCGGTGATGCGTACCTCTGGTCCACCAGAGGTACAGGTCCAACGGGCGTCTCACGTACGGCGACACGATGCCTCTGGTCCACCAGAGGTACGGGCGGTACGGGGCCGGAAGGTCCAGGCTGCATCCATCCTTGACCCTCATTGTGCTGAGGGGGCGGCGGAGGGCCTTCAGGCCCTGGCTGCGCCGGTGATGCGTACCTCTGGTCTACCAGAGGTACAGGTCCAACGGGCGTCTCACGTACGGCGACACGATGCCTCTGGTCCACCAGAGGTACGGGCGGTACCGGGCCGGAAGGTCCAGGCAGTATCCATTTTGGACTGCCATTGTGGTGAGGGGGCGGCGGCAGAGGGCCTTCAGGTCCTGGCTGCGCCGGCGATGCGTACCTCTGGTCCACCAGAGGTACAGGTCCAACGGGCGTCTCACGTACGGCGACACGATGCCTCTGGTCCACCAGAGGTACGGGCGGTACCGGCCGGAAGGTCCAGGCAGCATCCATTTTGGACTGCGATTATGGTGAGGGGGCGGCGGCAGAGGGCCTCCAGGCCCTGGCTGCGCCGGCGATGCGTACCTCTGGTCCACCAGAGGTACAGGTCCAACGGGCGTCTCACGTACGGCGACACGATGCCTCTGGTCCACCAGAGGTACGGGCGGTACCGGGCCGGAAGGTCCAGGCAGCGTCCATGTCGGACTGCCTTTGTAGTGAGGGGGCGGCGGCAGAGGGCCTCCAGGCCCTGGCTGCGCCGGCGATGCGTACCTCTGGTCCACCAGAGGTACAGGTCCAACGGGCGTCTCACGTACGGCGACACGATGCCTCTGGTCCACCAGAGGTACGGGCGGTACCGGGCCGGAAGGTCCAGGCAGCATCCATGCTCGACCCTCATTGTGCTGAGGGGGCGGCGGCGGAGGGCCTTCAGGTCCTGGCTGCGCCGGCGATGCGTACCTCTGGTCCACCAGAGGTACAGGTCCAACGGGCGTCTCACGTACGGCGACACGATGCCTCTGGTCCATCAGAGGTACGGGCGGTACCGGGCCGGAAGGTCCAGGCAGCGTCCATGTCGGACTGCCTTTGTAGTGAGGGGGCGGCGGCAGAGGGCCTCCAGGCCCTGGCTGCGCCGGCGATGCGTACCTCTGGTCCACCAGAGGTACAGGTCCAACGGGCGTCTCACGTACGGCGACACGATGCCTCTGGTCCACCAGAGGTACGGGCGGTACCGGGCCGGAAGGTCCAGGCAGCGTCCATGGGGGTTGTCCATGGCTGCTTGGCTGCGGGGCTTGGCTATCATGTGCCAGCCCTGAAGCATCACCGGGTTGTGCCAACCCTGAAGCAGCATGCGGTGGAGCGGGCCCTGTCGCACTTTTTTGTGCCGGCCCTTTTGCTCCACGCGGTGTCAGTCCTGCAGGCTGAGGTAGAGCGGACCCTGTCGCACCATTTTGTGCCGGCCCTTTTGCTCCATGATGTGTCAGTCCTGTAGGATGAGGTAGAGCGGGCCCTGTCGCACCATTTCGTGCCGGCCCTTTTGCTCCATGCTGTTGTGGTTGCAGGGTTTCCGTCAGCATGTCAATAAGCTTTTGCTGACGGCGCAGCTCTCGTCGTAGTTGTCGCACCATGTCCTCAATAGATGTAGAGGGCAGTGCTTGCTCGTTGTGGCTCTCTTCTGTTGAGCGCGCCATCTCAGTTGTAGAGCTAGGCGTGTCACGAGCGTGGGTATGCATGGCATCAGGCGTAACGTGGCGTCAGGCGTGATGTGGCATCAGGTGTGGCATCAGGCGTGGCGTCAGCCCTGGCATGGGGCGTGGCGTCAGTCCTGGCATGAAGCGTGGCGTCAGTCCTGGCATGAGGCGTGGCGTCAGTCCTGGCATGAGGCATGGCATCAGGCGTGGCGTCAGGCGCAGCTTCAGGCATGGCGTGTCAGGCGTGGAATGTCAGGCGTGACGTAGCATCAGGCGTGGCGTCAGGCGTGGAGTCTGGCGTAGCGTCAGGCGTATCGTCCAGCGTAGCGTCAGGCAAGGTATGTCAGGCGTGACGTGGCATCAGGCGTGGCGTCAGGCGTGGAGTCTGGCGTAGCGTCAGGCGTGGCGTAGCATCAGGCGTGGCGTTAGGCGTGGAGTCTGGCGTAGCGTCAGGCGTGGCGTAGCATCAGGCGTGGCGTTAGGCGTGGTGTCTGGCGTAGCGTCAGGCGTGGCGTAGCATCAGGCGTGGCGTTAGGCGTGGAGTCTGGCGTAGCGTCAGGCGTGGCGTAGCATCAGGCGTGGCGTTAGGCGTGGTGTCTGGCGTAGCGTCAGGCGTGGCGTAGCATCAGGCGTGACGTTAGGCGTGGTGTCTGGCGTAGCGTCAGGCGTAGAGTCCAGCGTGGCGTCAGGCAAGGTATCTCAGACGTGACATCAGGCGTGCAGCTGATCCGGCTCGAAGGACCACTTGTAACAGACGTATCAGCGTCTTCACAAGAACTATAAAAAAGGGACCGGTCTCGTGCACGCCTTCAGAGGTTCACGCTGATGATGATGATATGAGCTGGCTGGCCTCCCTACATCCTGGTGGTAATGGTCCTGGATGCGCCTAGTTTCTGCCTGAGCGGTGCCTTGGCAGTGCCCAGAGTTAGGGCTGACTGCAGCGGTAGGCACCAGGTACTCGTTCAGGCAGAACTTCAGCAGGAGGCAGCAGGTGGAAGACTTCCAAAGGTAGGTGGTAGGAAAACTTCCGAAGAATAAAGACAAGTTTGTTGAGTAGAGATGTGAACAGGAACTGAACATGAACAGATTTATTAGGAAAAATGTGGGTCCTTTTATACCCAAATTTGGGGTAAAAGGTGCCCACGTGGTACATTTTTGTGGTGGGAGGTTAAACCTTGCCCGTATGTATAAATAGGGCGGCGTTTCCGTCACACCTTATTTTGGCGGTGCCGCCCGTAAAAGTGGTCGCTTAAAATTGCGTTTTATACATAATTATGTAGGTTACATTTATAATATATGTGTACATGTTTTAGTGTTTACATATTTGGGGGGGTAATCTTTATCCCTAGATTTTTAGTTTGGTGAGTTTCGGGTAATTTTATAGTTTATTCTAGGTTTTTTTTGTTTTGGCTAATTGTGAGAAGTTTGTATAAGGAATCTACTATTTTTCCCAGGTCCCTCGCAAGACTAGCTACTGAAACCTGTTTGTTTCATCGTCTTGCGAGGTCCCTGGATTTTTAAAATGGGAAAAAACGGATTTTGTAAGGAATATTTCTAAGTCTTTTGTTTGAGTCAAAAAATGCCCTAGTGTTGAGAGTTTAAGGGTTAGAGGCTTAAAATCTCTTTCCCTGAATGCCCGGCAGGACTCTGGAATGAAATGTGTTGATTTCATCGTCCTGCGGGTTGTGAGAGTATAATTAAATGAGAGTATATAAAACATAGTCTGCTTCGCTCGCTTCCCTGTAGGGCCATAACCACAAGGAGAAGGAACAAGGAAGCATATTTTGCTTCGCTAGCTTTCTGTAGGGCCATAACCACAAGGAGAAGGAACAAGGAAGCATATGTAAATAATATGAGTTTAAAATGTCTCCCGGTGGCAACCTTAGCATGTAAGCATTTATTTGTTGCACCGGGGCATTGTACATAATAAAAAGGGTAAAAAATGATAACATTTTTATATAAATATTTTGGCGAAAAGATCGTCGCTGGCGGCATGGTACTAACGAGCTTAGTGGCCAGAAATTTCGGAGGAAATACCCAAGAAATGACCACTAAATGTAGAGGATGCCGTCAGCGATGACTTTTGCCGAAAAAACAAATGAGGGTATGTAACACGTCGGTTACAGTAAGTGAGACAGATCGCGTGCTAAACGAATGGGCTAAATGAAAATTTGTACACTTGTAGTTTTATTATGCACTAGCTGGTACCCGGCATGCGTTGTTATGCCATTTAATAAAGACATTGTTTCTCCCTGCCCGTCCTTTCCCATTCGTCCTGTTCACCTTCCTCCCCCGCGTCCCCTACCTCTCTCGCGTTCCCACTCCTCCACCCTTCCGTCTTCTCACTCTACTCCCCCCCCCTACCCCCTCTCCCGTGAACCCCCCCCCGGAGTTCATAGTTCCGAGAATTACGGTGATTCCCACTCCGCTTCCGCCACCTTCCCTCTCCCCAATCCACCCCCCCTATCCCTCCCCTGCCTCCATCTCCCTCCCCCTCCCCCAACCCTACCCCTCCCCCTCCACCTTCCCCCCACGACAAATGATTCACAAAAAAGTAGGTAGAACAGTTTGTATGTGAAAATAAAATTGTTGTTTTTACTATCTTCCTCGCAATTTTTCCATATTTTCTCACCATTTAAACCTTCCCTGGACCACGACAAACATTTCAAAATCAAAATCAGCTAAATCGGCCCAGCCGTTCTCGAGTTTTAGCGAGACAAACGAACAGCAATAGATTTTTAAACATAATAGATAGATTTTGTGATTTTAAGGAAATTTAAAGGATAATACCTATCATAATTTATCTACTTTAAAGTTTTTTTATAAAACCCACACAAGAGGCCTTGGGGAAAATAATTTTCCTGAGGGCCTATCTTATCTTTGGGGATGGTTGTGTGGAGGGTGTTTTGAAAGAAATGAAGGAGAGGAAGTTCTGGGAAGGAACAAAATATATGGGTAAAGGAAAAAGGATAAATGAAAATATTTTTTGTAGAATGTAATGTTTATTTGATAAAATATTAATGGTTTTACAGTAAATTGTAAAAACTATTTCATAATATTAATTAGTTGGTATGATGGGAATAGTGAGACACAAATTTTCCTCCGAGTGCATATTTTATGAGATCTTTGTATAACATGTATCATTTGCCAATTATTTTCACCATACATTGCCGCAAATAAATTTTATTTGAAGATTAGGTATAAAATAAATGTAATATTTTTGTTTTAATTTAAAAAAAAATACTGTAGTTTGTATATTTCAGTACACGTATTCAATATTTACTGAAAATTAAAATTGAATCTAACCATGGTTTTTTTACTTCAAAATCGATCTCCTAAGTGCCTCAAAATCATTTGGTATGTTATATTGAGTGGAACAATTAATATCATTATTCATTCTAAACATTTGCACATCTACTTTATGAAGGTGGGTCAAAATTTAATTTAATTTTTCAAATATTGTTATTCATATTTACTTACAACCTAATAATATTAATAATTTTTATTCTAGTTGTTTGAAGGTAATTAAATCATAATAAGCAATTAAACAATATAATTAAAATTCTGTCTAACAACAAAGAAATTATTTATCTAAATAATTTAGGTACATAACTCAATAACAATATACCAATAACCCAAATTGCCTTGTGATAGGCTGAAATATTAGGGTTATATTGAATATTAAATGCATAACATAATATTGTGCTAAAAAGTAAGACTCATTTTTAATTAATATTGGATTGAAGAAAAAAAATTATTTAAAAAATGGTGTGAGAAATTTTTTTTTGGTAAAAATAAAAATTGTAGTATTATCAAAGTGACAGGTAGGTATCAAAAATAAGAAAAAAATATTTTTACAGTGGCAGTTCATTGAACTTGGCGTCAAATTGAACACATTTTACATTCATTGTAATGCATTCATGTAGGTAGGTCAACATTTCCCCCATCTTTACGGGTATTCCCACAGTTGTCCGCTTCGAACTTTCGTGAGTTCCATAACCATGACTTTTTTAAGAATTTTTCTATTTTTTTCCCAAGATTATAATAACACATTATTGTAAGTAACACTTTCAGGTCTGAAAGGGCCCAATGTCTCAATATTACCACAAACATCTTATTAGGAGGCTCTGTATAATATGGAATACAATCATTCATCCCAACATAGGTACAGGAAGTCGGATACAATAAAATTTAGATAATTTAAAATTTATCAATAATCAACTTTAGTATCCTAAAGTACATAATATTATGGTAATATCTAGAATCAAATGTTCACTGCATCCGTAATGTTGGCAATAGTACCCAAAGACAGGTACCTACGTTGTTCATTTAAATGAATATTTTTTTTGTAATTATCAACCAAAAATCTCAATGGAATGTATCATGTACCAACTCAAGGTTCGTAGAAAATATGTCAAGGTTAGCTCATCGATGGGGTAGAGCGGTGATTGGCTAAAAAATCGTGACGTAGCTTGAAGTCCATATTTCCACTGGGAGATTTGAATTAACTGCAATACAAGTGGCAGAGTTTTAAGCTACGCCGGACAAGTCTTTTTTAGAAAAAGGCCCGTATGAGCTAACCTTGTTAAACACATTTTTTACGAACCTTGGTACAAATTCTCATAAAACTGGCACAAAAGCTTTATAGAGTTCCCCGCAAGTAGTTAGAATTGTTTTGAAAACTATCTGAATTTATCTCTTCTATTTTGACACTATATTGAGAAAAAATATAACCGGTCATCAAAATTCTGCATGAATATGGCAAACTTAGTATTTTTTTTTCAGTGGAGGATTTGAAAATTAAAAATTATATGAATTTGTATCACTATTACACAACAACAACAATTACGGAAGCAATTACATCATCATTAAATTTATAATGATTAAGTATTACAAAATTTTCATCAATACCTTTTAGTTTAATAAATTAATATTATGTTAGTATTTCCAAAAGTAGGTAGGTATCTGTCATTCTCTCAAAACCAGAAAATTCGACATGTTCCGAAAACAAACATTATTATTTTATATAAATTCTATAATATGCATATATAAGTGGTCCTTATTTTAAACTTTTATAATAGCAATCTTAGTACCGAACCAAAAATTTAACAACTTTACCAATCAATGAAACTCAAAATCATAACAATCGTTTCCGTTCCTTACTACGAATCTGATATGAGAACAGATTAAAAAATGATCATCGATCAAAATGATTTTTAAAACTCCCAGGAAACCAGCTTTTTCGAAACGTTGATGGTATTTTTTTTGGCAAAGTACTGGAATTTTGCTGGTGATTGGTACAAATTAAATTCCTATGCAGCCTGCCAATTCTCAAAAATTCCCTGCAATTCTCAACCTTTCTTCAAGGCAGAAATATATCAATAACTGATCATTCTACGGTGTGATATAGATATAACTACTACCGATAGCTCTGTTATAACCTCTCTATTTTCTCATAAACTACGCAGTTAACAGAAATAACTATGGTTATTGTGACTTGTTTATTTCTGTTAACTGCGTCGTTAATCAGTTATAATCTCTCTTTCTTTTATAAACCATACTGAGGATGTAAAGAGAGAGGTTGCATTACACCTCTCTTTCATAAACCATACTGAGGATGTAAAAAGAGAGGTTGCATTACACCTCTCAGTGGCAGGACCTTAGCTACGTTATAAACTCTCCCCATATAAATAAATAATAACATTTTAGAAGGATTACAAAGGAGCTCTCAACGGCAGATCCTCAATTTTCTATTCCTTCTTTGAAAAATTTGATCACAATTCGTTTGTTAAAAAAAAAACTTCGGTGTCAAACGTCTCTCTGACGAGCCAACTCGTTAGTGCAACTGGTTAGTTGTGGTCGTTGGCGAGTCAGTGGCAACCAGAATTGACTAGTAATGTGCAGTGGATTCCTGTGGGGGGCTCCGCCGTCCCGCCCTAGTCCTCCACCAGCTCCCACAGCATGAGGGCGGCGTCCCCGCCCCCGCTGCTCACCACCCCCCGATCGTTGTACAGGAACCGCGCGCAGGACACTTGACCACTGTACACCTTTTGCTCGGTGTATTCTGCTTTGGAAGTCACGCAGGGGTACCTGGGACCGCAATTCAAACAAAATCATGAGTAAGTTTAGGTGAGGAGATTATTGAAAAAATTCAGGACGTGTAGTCCATCAAGACTGTAAAGATGTAGATAATCAGAACCCAATTAACCCATATGCTCACTAGACTGAAGCCTGGGCGCAAGATTGTTGCGGGCGATCTAGGGTGGGCGCTTACAATATTTTTTTATAAAAATTCTCCTTCCTCGGTGCACTGATTTCCATCTAGTCTAAACATTGTCGAGACACTGAATTTCCGAAAGAAAAAAAAATTAATTCCGGCGAAAATGTTTTGCCTGCAGCGCTTTTTCTATGGCATTGTAAATGTAATGATTCAAATGGATGTAATGATTCAAATTCTATTCCAAAACTGTTAATGTAACTAATTTACAAAAATCTGAAAATGTAACTAATTTAAAAAAACTGATAATGTAACTAATTTACAAAAAACTGAAAATGTAAATAAATTTAAAAATATGTAATTTACTTTAATAAATGGCCAAGATCAACCATTTGGGTGAAAGCAAAATAAATCCTACGAATATATGGTAATCGACAGAAGATAGGTGAATTCATTGGCGGTATAGAACTATAATCAGTTTGTATGTTTTTTTTTTAATGTCGGCGGAAAATATTCAAAATGGTCATCAAAAAATCTCGAGCAATCGGAAAAAAAAGTTTTAAATTGCGCTGTCGCTCAAGTGGTTAAAACAATTGTTGTTGCAACGTTTGTTTTTGTGGGGGTTTTATTTGAGTAATTTCCACTCTGTATAACAACGTATCTTATCTACCCGAGATCTACTACGAAGTTATTATTTGAAATTAATGACTTTCCCTAAAATCCAAGCACCGACTTGTACGAATGATGTTGGTGTACCCGCTGTCAATTTTAACATTGATTGACATCAATTGTAAGGCTTCAATTTGTATGGTTGTCTCTAACAATATTCACCTGAAAAGCCTGAGATGTCCATCGGCGTCACCGCTGATGAGATAGTCGTGAGCTGATGATCTGCTCGCTGTTGTTATTAGGGAGGTCATTGGATAATATCTGTTGTTCCACATTCCTAAAATAAATGTTTAAAATAATTTAAAAAGCTGTATTTACATTAGAAAATTATAAAAAAGTAGCGGTGGTAACGTTGTAAATATACTCTTATGCTATTATTTTTTTATTTTTCGCATTTAACACATCACCATCAGGCTAATTTATTCACTTTTATGATCAACTAGTACAGGCCTCATAGAAATCGTCGGGTCTCCCTCACTCCAATGATGAGAAATATCATCTAAACGGGGTTAGAAAGAGAAAACACCACGCTTTATATTAAAATCTAAGACTAATTTGAAAAAAAACGAAACCTTGCGAATTTTTTATTATTTATTTTCTTATAAAACGACAAAAAAGTGAGTCGACGATAACATTTACAATAGCCTAGTCTAGTAGTGTATATATATATATATTTTCGTATCAGTAATTTCAGTTAGAAAAAACGTAAACATTTTAAAAACTTTTTTATGTTGGTATACAAAAATTTTAAATTAAAAAAAAAATTGCTTTATTTCGAATTATAAAATTTGAAAGCGTATTTCATCACTTTTCAAAAACAGTTTTTAGTTTTCGGATTTGTTCAGAAATATTCCATTTCTTTGTACTTTATTGCAAAGCGGAAATATTTCGAATTTCTGCAAAATATGCCTGAGGGGTTAATTATTATGTTGTTATTTCTTACCTGCAACGAGGAATCCAACAGTTGAGAATTGTGTGTACCACTTGATATCTTTCATGGCGATGGGGCTTTTTTCTGGTGAGAGCGATTTCACGTCCCCTGCAAAGAAAATGGAGTATTAGGTGATTAATTCTAATTGTTAAAAATACATGCCATCGCTGAATCTACATACAACTTTATAAAAATAATGTTGATTGTGTTTGTAAACAGAGGCGGCCGGCGGCACCCTTAGGTCAATTGGACATTGACCAACCCATTATCAGGCTTCAAAAAAGGACAAGGCGAATACGTAGAACAGTTTACTGTACAAAAGGATGAAGTTATACAGGGTGTCCGGGGGTAAAGTGTATTAACTTCGGGAAGTGATTCTACATGATGGTAGGAGTAAAAAAGATTAACAACTTTTTCAGAAATTCCAACATTTTTTTCCCATACAACTTTTTTTCCCATACAACTATTTTTTGTCTTTACGTACCTACTAAAAATCCTTACAGTGAGGTACGATCTTACTTGCATGAGAGCCTGCCGGGCGCCCGACTCGATTGTGATTGGCCCGTATCGTAACAGCGGAAAATAATAATATTTTTCCTCAAAACTACCCCTAAAAGTTGGAATTTCGAAAAAGTTATTTATCTTTTTTACTTGTACATCATGTAGAATCACCTCCCGAAGTTAATGCACTTTACCCCCGGACACCCTGTATAACACGCTACCAGAAACTTTAAAGTTCACACCAATTGGAAAGTTCAAGACGTATTGTAGGAGCTACATAAAACTACATAAAATTAATTATAATTAATAATTAATTTTCATTAATTATTAATTAGAAATTTGTAAACTTAAATGTACAAATAACTAAAATAAAATTAATAAATAAAAAATAAAATAAATTATTATAAGACGACAATAATGATTCACGTAAAACATTTACACATCAACACAACTCTTCATATTCTTAATTATTTTTAATAATTTGTCGGCAAATCGGGCAATGGCGAGTGGAGTCTCTTAGTGACGACTTTGCACTTTGAAGCTCCCATTCTGTACATAGGTGCAGTACGATCCATTATCAGTCATTCCATTTACAATCACTTTACTGACTTTACTATGACCGTAAGCGAAAGAGATAGATGGCAAAAAAAATACGTGTCACTTTTCGGACCTTAAACTTGTTTATTGCGGCGATTTCTGTATCAACATTAGGTCAGTATTGGCGTGTGCTATACCCAGTGGCGTAGCTAGCATGGGTGGCACCTGGGGCGGATAACGTGGTCTCACCCCCCCCATTAAAGTTGACTTTGAGAAATTCAAAATGCAAATTTACACTACTGGCCACTCGGGCGGCCACCCCCTAGCTACGCCACTGGCTATACCTACGCTGGGTAATAGTAATAATTTTCAATTTGGGAGGCGGTAATGTGTACCGCCGCCCCGGGAACCTTTATTGGATAAACAACACCTCTGCCATAGGTCACCCCAAGTGGTTCGCTACGTTTGGTGATTTAGCAGGGGTGCCCGGGTTCATGGGGTGAGGTTTTTCTAGATCTTGGAGGCGGATGACCAGGACACACTGAACCCCAGATTCTCACCCACCCTTAAACCCGTTTCCTTCCCAGAATTCTCCTCTCCTTCCTTTCCTTGAAAAACCCTCCACACAGCATCCCCAAAGATGACATAGGCCCTGAGGGAAATTATTTTCCTTAGGGCCTCCTGTGTGGAACATATATATATATTAGAGATGAAACGGATAGTTGTTTGGCCGGATACCGGATACCAGATATCCGGAGAGCTGTAAGGCCGGATGGCCGGATATCCGGCGGCCGGATATTTGGCAATATTTCGACATTACCAGTGAACATAATAAGTTTGCCGTTTGTTTGTTGTGCCGGCTTCAAATTTCTCGTGGTGGTGAAGGGAAAAAGGCAGGTACCTACGTGAGTGTTAGGCTATTTTTTGTTTACAGTTAAATTAATAAGTTATTAATAGTTGAATAAAATATGAATTAATATGGCTTTTTGTAACTTTTTCGACTTTAAATAAAAGCCGTCATAATTATAAGCCATTTTATTGATATTTACCTCACAAAGATTAATGTATTGCATTTTATTATATGAAATTGTCGTAGTTTTTGAATATCCGGTATCCGGCCGGATAGTAAATTTAGGCCGGATAAGCCGGATACCGAATAGTTACCGGATATCCGTTTCATCTCTAATATATATTTGAATAACTCACAGAAAGCTATATCGTAGTCGGCAGTGACGGTCTGCAGGTAGCAGCCATCCGTGCTCCAGTCCAGCTGCACGAGGGGCTGCGTGCCGCGGATTTTGTTACACTTCTTGTAGGAGAAACCGTCCCGCGTCACTCGGAACAGGTACACGCTGCCGTTCTGGGAGCCTATCGCTATCATGTCACCAGCTGGAAGAACCAAGTTTCATATTATTCATCAAACTGTAATCGTATTATACCACACCCCTAACTCTAGTTATCACAAGGCAGAAGTAGCCAATTTACAGGTCAACTTAAGGCAGTATGTGGTTTACTTATGAGCGAAGACTTACTAGGACTATATCCGACGCAACTGAGCGGCGAACCGCAGACGCGCACCGTGGCCGCCGCGGCCCCCGTCTCCGCGGCCAGCACTACGAGGTGTCCCTCCGAGGAGCCGGCGGCGAGCGCGGCCCCCAGCGGGTGGAAGGCCAGCGACACGCACTCGTAGCCCGCCTGCGCCGACCACACGAGCCGGTGGCGGCGCCACAGCGCTACGCTCTTGTCCTGGCCGGCCGTGGCGAACAGCTCGTCGTCGGGGTGCACGGCCAGCCCGGGCAACTGGCGTCCGTGACCGAACACCACCTGGAACATCGTACATTATATTTTTAATACACAGGTACCGTGCCTACTTTTACCTATTGGAGAGATATGAATCTGTGGGAGCGAACAATGCAGCGTCTCTTACAACAGATGCCTTCTACTGGTAGCTTGTAAGCCAATACTAGACACGAGCCTTTTAACTTTAATATCAGTGACGCAACAGGCCGAGCTGAAAAGTGAAGCATTCTGTTTCAAGCAACTGCTCGCTCGATCCAGTATGCTTCTCACCTTCTGATAAATGATCTATATCTACTATAATTAGCAGACTGAAAAGTAATAATTTGTTTTGCTCATCTTTAATTAGATTATTTTCTTAGATAATCATGAACACATTATTTTATTTTCTTACATGGTAAAAGTACGAGTATTTTGTTTAGAGAGACTGCCCGTAAAGAAAAACAATTTGCCTCGACTGATGTTGGGAGAATCGTAGGAATCATCGCAAATTAGTTGTTATTTAACCTAACCCACCTAGCTATTATTATATTTCTCAAACTTGAACAAACCTGGTTGAATCTTCTTTGTAGAGAACCTTCCATTATATTATTTCTTGTGGTTCCAACGTAGATATTTCCATCATTCCTTCCTGGCCTCTGGGGGTAAATACTGCGCACCCCTCCAGCTGATTCTGGTAACTGGAATGTTAAAAATTAATTATAATATTACTAAACTATAAAAAAACATCACAATACGGAATCGAACATTAACACTAGCTCCTCCCCCCCCCCCCCCCCACACGGACACTTCGGAGCGCGCCACTTCAGGCCACCGCGCAGAAAAGTCTCACAGTTAACTGCACTGTAAACCATTATCTTACTTTCGGTCTTCACTTTTTTGCGCGGGCGGCCAAAAGTGGCTCGCTCCAAAGTGTCCGTGCAGGGGTAGGGTTGCCAGATGGTATCCAAAAGGAGGACATGTCCTCCTTTTCCATGTTTTGTCCTCCCTTACCTACTGTAAGTCCTCCTTTTTGCTAAACATCGGGCGGGACTGGCGGGAGGCGAAAAAGGGGGCAGGGCGGCTGAGCGGTGGGTCACCGCTCACGCCTGCCTCCACGCAGAGAAGCAGACCCAGTGTTACCAAAGCTCCCGATTTTTCGGGAGATCTCCCGATTTTTCCCTTCATCTCCCGATCTACCGGAATGGCATCAAATCTCCCGATTTTTAGAATTTCTCAGCGATTTATCGTTTCCCGTCGATTCTTTGTTTATGGTCCGCTCAACAGATAAATAATTGTCTGTGGTTAAGAAATAAAAAAATCCCCGGGTTCGGGTAGTGACCAGAATAATTATAAAATACTGCTATCTAAGCATATCTCTATTGTACATACATTATAGACTTTAATTTATACTTTATTACATAACGCCTCTTCGACTCGAAAGGTTTTTCAGTACCTTGTTCTACGAACTCTATATATATTTTTAATTATGACCAGCTCAGAATCTGATGCCGGCTCAGGTACGAGAAGAAGTATTACTAAAAAACAGAAAATTCCTGATATTATTACAAAAAGTGGGAAATTTTGTCCGATTATGGTGAAAGAAATATGTCAAGGCTATGCCAATTGCTTAAAAACGAAAATTTACTGAAAAAGGTTTTTCTCCACCATGGTAAATATGTGACTTTTGAGATATCCCTTTGTAGCACATAAATAGTTGCAGTCGGAACATGAAAAAGGTTTCTCTCTACTGTGAATTAGCATGTGCGTTCTTAGACGTCCCTTTTGATAACATGAATAGTTGCAGTCGGGACACGAAAAAGGTTTTTGTCCACTGTGGGTTAACATGTCATATTTTAGATGTCCCTTGCGATAACACAAATAGTGACAATCTATATAGTTACACTCAGAACCTGAAAAAGGTTTTTCTTCACTCTGAATCACGCGGTAGATTTTAAAATTTCCCTTTCGAGAATTTGAATAACTGCATTCGAGACAAGAAAAAGGTTTTTTCCACTGTGGGTAAAAACGTGATTTTTTTTGTTTCCCACCGCCTCATTGTAGTACATGAACAGTCGTGGTAGAAACATGTAAAAGGTTTTACGTTACCGTGAGTCAGCAAATGATTTCTAAGAAGTTCCCTTTTACAAAATTTATGATTGCAGTTGGGACATAAAAAAGGTTTTTTTATCCACTGTGGGTAAGCATGTGAATTTTTAGATACCGTTTAGCAGTGCATAAATAGTCGCTATTTGTTATTACTACGAACTATAGGGGGGGAAGGGGGGGGGGGAGAGAGAGAAGATAGAAAATAAAGTAAAATAATATTAAAAATTCGTTTAATTTCTGAATGTCCTCCTTTTTTGATCCTACTTACTCCTTTTTAAATCCTCCTTTTTAGACCTATCTGTCCTCCTTTATCAAATTATCATCTGGCAACCCTATGCGGGGGGGTGCTATTGTAAGGGTCTAACACTTCAGGCAGACGAAAACAAGGAACCGTTTGTTTTAAACCGATATACCTTTGAAATTAATTTGGGCATTTCAATGATTTTTTTTATATACCCACACCACACCCCAACTATAAACGTATTGTCCAAACTTATAACTTACTTTCTAATAGGAATCCATTAACAGAAGTTAAAGTCAATTTTGGGTCATTTAGAGACGTTTTATGTTTAAAATTGTACGTATTTTATAACATTACAAAAAATTGGTTTTTAACTTGGTTCAAATCATTACAAGAACAAAGAACAATTTGCGCATCTCCAGTGATGTTGGTTTAAGTATCCTTTTGATAAAATATTCTTCCACACAGAAGATAAGAAGATTTTTCTTCGTGTATCACGTAAAATGTATATTATTTAGATACATGTTTTTTTACGTATATATACATACTTACATGTAGTTGGGACCCTTACAAAGAGATTGGTGTACAATATTCATATAAACATATTTCATAGCAATGCCTTTTCAAGCTTCTAGTTGGACTGGCGTAAAAGGTAGATCTACCCTTTCTGCCGAAAGTGTGTTAAGATGCCTGTAGCTGGATTAAATCGGATCAAAAATTATTAAATGATAAAAAAAAATCACGTCAATAGTTACATAACCGTTTTTTAAAGTAAAAAAATGTTTTAAACCGTATGAGAAATCAATAATACCTTCGTGTCGGTGATTCTCTTGTAGTTTTGTAACGAGTCCCATGCTGCTATCTTTCTGTCCTTTTCTCCGCCTGACAACAGGGTCCCCTCTGACAGCATTATGAGGGAGCTAATTCCCTTATTATGTGCCTACAATTAAAACGACATTATTAGACAAATTAAATACATCACCAACGAGTACCTCCATATCTATTTAGACATCATTTCAATTTTTGTAAGTTCTCGTGATGGGCTGACGGTAACGCTCCAATAGAACATTGTAGTTGGATCGAACTTACTTCAAACTCCATTCGTACAAAGTAGGCCCCGTCACTGTCCACGCTGTAAATTGTGATAAAGCCGTCACTGTCCGCCGTCACCACATCTCCGTCCTGCTCGAACTGGAGGCTTGTCACATTCGTCCTTGATGGCTGGAAAATTGAAAAAGAAACATTGCTTGGACAATTTTAATATCAAAATCAAATATAAAAAATTGGAAGAAAAAAATTAATCCAACTTCATGTACGACAATATTCCGGTCACGGTTTTTTGACCCAGTAACCTTTCTGCCACTGGATCGCCCTATATTAATTTTCCAAGGAAACAGCTAATTTTGGAATCGGTTTTATGTAAATACCAAACAAGAGCCCCAACTGCTCTCGTCTGGATCCAGTGGGACTATGGCACCCTTAATTGGAGTATATTGTGAGGCTGAAGGTAGGGGGGAAGTGGGGAAGGGAAGTAGATGGAAAAGAGAAAGGTTGGGATGTATCTGGCTATTCAGATCCGGTTACCGAACACAGTTAAAGCCATTTCAAGCAATGTTTCAATTCTGAATGGTGGTCTTACACCAGAGCGATATTTAGAGTATCTTCCTGGAATGTACGGCAAATGTACCTACTATATATTATTTTATATGAATTAATTGTGAAATTAAAAATCAATCAAATAAGGTAACCAGCGTTACAAATTCGCGACTTGGGAGTTATATTCGATTCAAACTTAACATTCACAGCACATATAGATGATATAACTAATAAGGCTTTAAAGATTCTTGGCTTCCTTTGTAGAACCCTAATTGATTTTAAGTCCTTGGATTGCATGAAAACACTTTACATTTCATTAGTTAGAAGTCAAGTGGAATATAATTCACCTATTTGGTCCCCTTTCTATAAAGTACACTCTAACAAAATTGAACGTGTTGAACACAAATTTCTTGGGTACTTAAATTTCAAACTCAAAATCCCAATAAAAAACATTAATTATTTAAGTTTGATGAATCGATTTAATTTAATTACGCTGTCTGACAGAAGAATCATTTCAGACCTAATTTTATTATACAGAGTTTTGAACAACCTAATTGACAGCCCTGCCATCGTTGCTACTATTAAACTCCATGTACCGACAAGGAATACTAGACAAAATATAACATTCTTTTGCAACACCTACACAAGCAACTATCAATCAGACTCACTTACCAATAGGATGCATGATTTAGGCAACAAGTTTGATGGTTTTGTAGATATATTCGCTGATTCCCTTTATATTCTAAAATGCAATTTAAACCAACACTTTGTGGAATCCTACAAATTATTGTAATGTGGGTATAATATATTTAACGATTTGATGTGTTATTGTAATGTTTTAAATTATATTTTGTTCTATGTTATTGTCAAAAATTACATTGTATAAAATATTTCACGGTTTTACGCAAGAATATACAAGTGGTTTTTTCTTAAAAAACTACATGCATATTCTTAAAAAAAACTTTTGGTATGAATTTTATGTACGCGACAACTTAAATATTATTTTATAATCTATGTAAAAGCCCCTACGGGCGTATAACAACAATAAATAAAATAATATTTATTAGCACATGCCGGGATTCGAACTCGCGGCCTTCGGATTGCTACTCCTTACTCCTCAACCACGGAGGTCATCATGTATAATGCAATAATTAATTATTATAAAATCGACCAAGAGTTTTGGGAAAAATTATTTGTTTTCAGAGAGCCAATTCACCAATTGCAAGTAGTTAATATTCGAAGTATACAAGTTGCCGTGGAATACCGTGAAAAATATTTTAAAAATATTTTAAATATTTTTTTTGTTATTTGATAACTCTTCAGTCAATATCTGAAGCTCTCGTAATTGACAGCTTGAGAGAGAGAGTTCGTATATGGTCCCGTGTACCTGCACCAATTTGCACATACTATTTATAATAAGCTTGTATGGAATGAGTTGTAAATAACCCAATCGGAAACTTTTCTGTTTCGTTTTGCGAGTATTTTTACGTGCTAAAGTGCGAATCTCACCGGTTTGATGATATCTGTCCTCTCGAAGAAGCCGTCCTTTCTCCGGTTCCAGAAGGCCAGGTGGCCTTTGCCGTGGGTGATGAGGAGATTGTCGTCCAGCGGGTGGAAGGCCGCTCCGGCCATCTCTTCTTGCAGTGTCTGTAAATAACAAACATGATGATTCCTGACTCCTGACCTACTATGGATTTTCTTTAGAAATATTAACATTCTTAAAGTACTAGTTAACCTTCTTGTATTTTATACATATATTATATTAAAGTAGACCAACAATGGCCACTTGAAACTGCTTTATACGCCAATTCCACCACAGCAGAACCTTAGAAATTGAATTTTTTATCAGCCTGTATTAATAAATGGACACGTTTTATCGTGACCTCGCCAAATCAATACCACTTACATAAATTCAAATGCGAGTAAAAACCTTTAAAATAAATACATCGTCCGACAAAATTTTAAATAAAAATCTTTAAATAGACTTACCGCAACTTTCCCCAGAAGGTGTCCCCATTGCCATTGCCAAACTGAAAGGATACTCTCTCTTCCTCCGTCCACGGCCAACACATAGCTCCCCCCATTCTAGAAAACAAAGAAACTTTAAAGTAGGATCCAAATATTTCTGCTTTCGGATTTTCACCTCTCAGACGTCACGAATAAGGATACGTCATGTCACAAAGGAAAGTGCTTTTCGGGGAATTAAAATAACAACCACTAAACATGGATGAAATAAATTAACGAAATTTGAGATATTTAGCGTGAAATCTGCGTATTATGTATGTATTCCAATTTAAGTCAGCCCTGTTTCTTATCGCTCACTAATTTGTATGAATTATGTAAATATTATTGTGTGTTTTAGTGTGTTTTCGACACCCGTAAAACACAATAAAATTACTATTCATACATGTTAAAATTTTTTTTAGATGCCATTTCATAGACAGCAGCTATAAAGAAATATACAATGTGGAACATAGCCTTATTAAGAAGATACATAATGTGATTAAAAAAATTATGGTGCTCTTTATGTGCTACCTTAGTGATAACATCGTATTTTATTTATGTATGGAGCATTTAGTAAAAGCTACTTATATTATATGAACAGATGTTGCAATCTTAACGACAATAATCGATGATGCACAAATGTTAGAAAAATAGAAAAAAAATTAGAAAGTTAGAAAAGTTAGAATTATAGAATTATGAGCAAGTGTGTAAGAAAGGGCTTAAGTACTAACCAAACCCATAAAGGCTCCATTTAATTTACGTCACTAAAACTAAACCTAAGTACCTACATGTATGTGCAAACAAAAATCACAAAGTTTTTATATATGAGCTCTGTAAATGTACACTACACTGGTGACCCGACATTTGATCCCCCGACAGTTGGCCCCCCGAAGTCATAATTACTAGAGATGCCACAAATAGTAATTTTACCGAATACCGAATATTTGACCAGGCCCTCGGCCGAAGCGCCGAATATTCGGTGACACTTAGTACATTTTGCAGGTGACAGGTTCCGACCTGCATCATTGAAGTGTGTGTGATATATACACCGTGGGCATATTTGTTTCATCTGCGAGTAGGTCGTGTCACAACATGCATTATTTGTTGATTGTTACATCAAATTGTGATACTTAATAGTGTGTATATCTTAAAAAATACATTGAAACTTGAAGTGTGTATATTTTAAAAAATACATTGAAACTTGTAGTGTGTATATCTTTAAAAAAAAATTGAAACTTGTAGTGTGTATATCTTAAAACTGTTCGCCTAGATCGGATAGCAGACCCTTACAAGTTTAGTGGTGTACAGTGTACAGCAAACAGTATCTAGCCTAGCAGAATTTGCTAAAATCATCTTCCAGTAGCAGTCGGGGAACTTTTTTAATCATTACCCCAAAATATTTTTGCGTAAGTCGATATTACCCCTTCCCCCCATTTTGAAAAGAAGACAATCAATGTAAATTTAAATCAACATTATATATTGAAATAATTTACACGGAAAATAAAAAAAGTTACATGAAAATAATAAATATGTAATAGAGAAACAAAATAAAATTCTCAAATTGGATCAAACACAGTTTTTGGAGAAATGATGTTGCTTCATGTTTGATACAATTACTTCAAAATTGGGACTTTTTGATGCAAGAGCAATTTGAATACAGTCTTCGGCGTTTGATCGATTTCTGTTCTTCGTTTTTATGTTCATTAGAGTGGAAAAGCCTTGTTCACAAAGATAGGTTGTTGCAAATAGCAGCAACTTTTTACCACCTCCTCATGTGTAATTTTAAAAGCCTTCGTAGCTTATGACATCCAAAAAGACGACAGATTGGATTTGCTCTCAAATTGAATACGTGCTTCAGTATTAGATTGAAGTTCAAGTATTGTTTCTGCCGAACCCGGAGGTTCTTCTGGTATGTTAGCAATTTCACATTTAAAAGGATCTACAACCCAATTGAAAGTACGAGTATGTATATGAAGATCTGGAAAGTAGTCAGAGAACCACTCTCTGAGTTTGATAATATGTTTTATAACTGTATCCTTGATGTCATCAAAAGTAATATTTTCACAGTCTTCCAAAAACAAAGCTAACTTTGAAAAAGAAGCTATCTTAAAAATACTAACACGTTTATGAAATAGCGCACTAGAAAAATTTCCTTATTACCAAAAAAAAAAACATTTTTACCCCATTTGGGGTAATTTACCCCGGTTCCCCGACCGCTGCTATATAGTGAGCAGATTTTTCTAAAGCCTGCCTTAATTTATGAGGAAAAGCGCAATCGTTTGCTATGAAGAAATGCTGAAAAAAATGTTTTCATTCGACATAACTCAACACCGATAGATTTTAATTATAAAATATGCAGAATTTTAAAAAATATATAAATTTTCGTAAGTAATTTTGTGCGTTTTTTTCATGATTTGGTATTTGGTATTCAGCCGAATAGTTCGCAATAATCGGCCTAATACCGAATAGTAAAAAATGTTGCCGAAAAACCCGAATACTGAATAGTAGCCGAATGTTCGTGGCATTTCTAATAATTACCATTAAATAATATTTTTTTGTGTATTATTTATCATTTTTATCAATTTCAAACCTGAAATAGATTTCAAAAATATCTTTAATGATAAGTTATTATAGATATGAAGCGAATTTATTTACAATGTCAATTTTTTTGTACTTATACGCTGGTGAAAGCAATATATATATATATATATGTGTCATTGGATGAACATATGTTTTATATTTTATTATTCGGTGATACGACATCTCTGCACACTCCTTTGTGGACACTTAGTTATATTTTGTGTAAGTAGGTATTTTCACTAAACCGACTGCGCATTGTATATGGTGCCAGGAGATCAACTGTCATGGAACCCACTACACTAGTCTCAGCGAGAGCTCGTAAACACGTCATAGACGATATCCGTCTTCCTTCCCACGCGCCTTGTACCAAAACGAAAGACACAGAAGATTCTGGAATGATGACGTCACATATGACCTCTCGCTAGGGCTAGTATACTCAGAATAAATAACCCTTTTTATTAGTAGCCCCGAGAACGGTCAAAGGGGTTGGTTAAGTGATTTTTTACGAAAGATAAGAAAGTGTGCGTGATATAAACAAATCAAATATTAAACCCTACGGTTTTATCCATATTGTTAAGCTCTTGTACAATTTTTTTTCGGAGGGGTGTTTTTTTTTATCAGGAGACTTCTTTTAAAATTTAATGAAAACAAATAACTTTGTAAACACCACTACATAATGAATATTATCAACAAGTTTCGAAAACTACGTTTTCTTCATCCTGATTTGATGATTATGTAAACGTAGTTTTCGAAACATGTAGATCATAGATTCTCAACCTTTTTTTGCCCACCGCCCACTTTCAGAATATTTTTATTTCTAGCGCCCCCTAACTCGTGAATCCGAAACGGCAATTGATATTTACCACAACTGGGGGGGGGGGGGGGGGGGATAACGGGATAGGTAAAATATATTTTTGTGGCAGTCGCATGTGTCGCAGTCGTTTTGTGTATGTGAGGTCACAAAGCTCATATTGCCCTTGTCATAGGCTGGCCCTTAATGGGATGGGATGAGTTTCTCTGGGTCTACTACCGCCCCCCTGAAAGTCTGAAACGCCCCCCAATTTTCTCTTAGTCTTCTACCGCCCTCAACGTGGGCGTTCTCAACTTTACGGGCGCCAACGGGCTTTACGGGCGCCAACGGGCTTTACGTTGAGAATAATAATTATACAGTGGTGTCTACAAAGTTATTAGTTTTCATTAAATCAATAATGACGCCACAAAGAGTATTTGCGAAATCTGAAGAAGGAACCTTTTTTACTTTAACATATTATAAAATATTATTTTTTTGCTTAGGTACACAAATATGATTTGTTTTTTTAATACACATATCTAACCCCATTATACCTATGTAATAAATAAATAAAATTAAAATTTCCAAATTAAACCCAGAAAGCCTATTTTTGACGTTAGCTTCACACAGGAGGCCCTGAAGAAAGCAATTTCCCTCGGATGCTGTGTTGGTGATCTTTTTAGGGAAATTAAGTTCTGGGAAGGAAAAAAGATCTGAGGGGTGAGTAAGAATCTAGGGGTCGGTGTGCCCAGGAGTACGTAAAACGATTGTCAAGAGAGTCGAGCTGGAGAGGTCAAAAGGGTTCCCTCAACCAAACTCTCCCTATCTGGCTTGCCATGCAATAGAGGTGGGAAACCATAAACCCGGGCACCCCTGCCAAGTCAGTAAACCTAGCGAATCACTTGGGGTGACCTATGATTCCCGGGGGGGTGGTTCCATACCCATATCCGCTTCCCAAATGATTAGTAATTGTCTTTCTTAAATAAAGCACATCACGTAGAATGTAACTTAAATTTGTTATCACGGAACTCTTAAAAAACTATATAAATACAAAACATAATTATTTAAAGGATAATTAAAAAAATGTTCAGAATAATAATTTGCCACAGCAAAATTAATTTTCATTACTGAACATGTTAGTATGATTTTATTTATTCGGAGAAGTATTTAACTTTTTTCAGAAAACATTAAACACCCATTTTTATACATTTCAACATAGCGTGACATTTTATTACTGCTCAGTCAACCTCACAAAAATAATCTCGTTCTGTAAATAATTTTATCCGAAATGAAACCAATTTATTATACGCTCCTGTAAAAAGTATTTTTTCTTCAATCCAAATGGCAATTGATTTTTTTTTCTCATTACGTCAGTAAAGGTTAACTCTGTAGGTTCAAGTGGTTTGATCATAATTGTGGTGCGTGTTGACTGGGGGTAAGATTTCCTATATTAAGGTCGCGTGTTGGGATTGCTAGTGCCCAGTGTTAGAACCAGGTACCCCTTTGTTGACCTCGATTACGTTACATCTTCTCAACATTTTTCTACACAAAGCCCTTATTAAACCCTATTACACCGCTTAAGAAATTAATTAAACTTTGAAATAGTGTGATAAATCACCTTTATCGATAGGAAATCGGTAATTTTACAATATCGGATCGATGGGCGTAACTTCCGACGATTTTATAACGATATATAGAGTTGACAGCCGAACCGATATTGACAGAGAATAAATAAGAAATCGATATATGATGGCAATACTAGCGGATCTGTCAATGGATTTACATTCGTAAATGTCAAACGACTTCCTAAAAATCAATCCGGTTCAGTCGCGGTACCTCTTTATTGGTTATTTTTTATCATTTTGGAAAGTCAAAAATTGATCTAAAATCTAGATAAAATAATCATACCAATGTATATTTTATAAATATTTAAATTTTGATATTATTCCAATATATTGTAAATATACCTCTATACTGATTATACTTTGCAAAAAACAAAAATTGTTCAAAAACCTAGATAAAACAATCTTTCTAATGTGTTTACCTATTAGAAATTAATAATTTTATTTGTAAATATTTCAATTTTGATATTGAAAATGCAAATTGTCGCTACAGCGACTGAACTTTGGAAACACGCTTCCCGGGGCGGCGGTACCCATACCAAATTAGAATGTGAATAGTCAGGTATTTCCCTGCCTCCTTTTCCTCACATCCTCACTTTCCCACTACCATCGGCTTCACAACATACCTCAGTTGGGATACCATATTCTTGGGACGCAGACGGTTGGAAGCAGTTTGGACTCTTGTACGGTATTCACCTAAAAGAGTACTGGCGCCCATAAAACGCTTTCGTAAAATTACCGTGTTTCGTATCTACTTAATGCTTCACTTAATTTATATTCATAGAATATCTACGATGAACTGAAAGCATTGTGAAAAAAATATTGCATCCAATATACCTAATATCAATCTGCATAATAATTTCAGTTCTCGGTACTGATAAAGTGGACCTAGTTAAATATAAGTTAGGAGAACAGTGCTAGTATTTATCAATGATCCCTGTCATTAGCTGCACACTTTTTTATGAGGGTGAAAATAAGCCACCCTTAGTGAAACAGGGAGCTGCAAAAGCGTTTGAACTAACAAAAAAACTTTTTTTTCTCTTTTTTTTGACTTAAGGTCTACACACGAGGCCCTGAAGAAAATATTTCCCCTCAGGGGGTATGTCAGAGGTGTCGGTTATACAATAAATGGTTGCTAGGTCGGCGGTACCCATACCCGCCTCCCAAATTGTAATTGTGATAATGCAACTGTTTGTATTTAATTTTTAAATGAAAAAAAAAGTTTTAAAAATGGTTTTACCTCTACGTCGGAAACTTTGGTTTCATAAAGGTGTACATTTTAAGAATTTTTGTGAATAACTTTTAGAATTGAATATACAGTGTGGTATCAGTGGCGGACTAAGCCCATCAGCGGCCCGGGGCGGCAAAGCTGAATGAGGCCCCCCCCTAATTTAAGAAGTTGATTTTATAAGCTTTTTATTCCGTTCACACGGGTCTCTGGTCCAGGGGGGGCTCCAAACGCCTCCATGTTTCCTTGATTAAATCCCAAAGGCACCAAGACATTGTAAAAATATTGATATCCGAACATATTTTTTAATTTCATTTCTCAAAGATGCATTTGTTAATAATGCTCTCACCAAATATTTTAAGAAAATTCGTGAAATTGACGGAGATACAGCATTTTATATGAAAACGTTTTAAACAGTTGGTGTGTTGAATTATCCTTCAGCAAAACTTTAAACGCGTTTTTCTCGGAACTACGTTTTTCAATCTGGTGGACAGGAAAAATATACATACGATTTGCATGCACCAGGCACCAAGTCTTAAACTGTTCGAAAATCTAGTCACTATGGCCAAGCCCGTATTATCCATAAGGCAGTAACTGTCTAGGGGCCCCGCATCGGCTAGTTTTGTTGTAGGATAATGCAACATGCAAACTGTTTCAAACGGTTTCACATAAAATGCTGCATATCCGTCAATTTTTCGAATTTCTTTAAAACATTTGGCGAGAGCATTTTTAACAAGTGTATCTTTCAAAAAATGAAAATAAAAAATGATTTATTTTTTTTGCCTTAAAGCCTTGTTTAGGATTTGATCAAAGGAACATGGCGGCCTTTGGGGGCCCCCCAGGACCGCCTCCCCCCCCCTTAGTCAACCGTGGTATTTTCTCTTTGTAACGTCATTTTGATCATATTTATCACTATGGTAGTAAGGGGGATGCTACGATTTCGATGAGGCCTATATGAGTTATTCCCAAAAGCGAATAAATTAGTCTGAGGGGTTACGAAATTTTGAATGTGCACAGAAAGTGAAATATGAACTTAATAAAAAATATATATCATTTTCTCACATTCCTCCGGAATT
Source organism: Limnephilus rhombicus (assembly GCA_929108145.2). Classification (NCBI taxonomy): domain Eukaryota; kingdom Metazoa; phylum Arthropoda; class Insecta; order Trichoptera; family Limnephilidae; genus Limnephilus; species Limnephilus rhombicus. The sequence continues at coordinate 29,221,188 of OV815274.1, forward strand.
GTAGTCGAGGATCTTATCCCTTTACCACACATGCTGTAGATACGAACATAATATTATAGACCTTAAGGACATAGAGGACATGGAAAGGCAGAGAAGAGCAATATCAGTTAGAGCGGGTATGCTGTCAAGACGTTTTTAACCCTGCAGTCCCAAAGTGAACAAAATACTGTTCAACGCTTTCTGTACCTCGCTGTACATATCAGAGCTGTGGGTTGACTACACTGCAACCCAATGGCATAAGTTAAAGGTTGCTTACAATAACTCTTATCGCCAACTTTTCCGCCTACCGAGATACTGCAGTGCTACGGAAATTTTCCTGGAGGGACGAGTGAATACTTTCCGTACACTTCTCCGCCACCGCATGGGAAGTTTATGGCGCAGACTGCGCCATTCGAAGAACGCGATCATCACCGCCATGACTGCCTGTATGGAGTCTCCCCTGATGGCTCTCTGGAGACGGGAGATGGTGAAATACCCCCCGTAAACGGCTGTTTCCATTAATTTAAGTGTTTAATATTTCATTTCGTATTGATGTTAATTATTTTTTACCTCATCTTATTATTTAGCTTTCTTTTGTTATTTCAAAATATGGAATGTATTGCATTGCACTTCCCCTGCATACATTCTGGAATAAACGATTATTATTATTATTATTATACCTACTTATCGTTAACTCAGGGAGAAACTCCTCTTTTTCTGTTTTCTATTAATTATTGTTGAATTTCCAATGTTATTTTATTATTCCAGCTTACTGTACGGTCTGCAATAAACTACGTTTCATATTACCTGCTATGTGTTTAACCCGTTTCGTTGCGAATAATTGTTGGGGTAGTTAAGTTTTTATTTTCCGAGCTAAAGTGCTTTGAATTAAAATACATTAAAGATTTAAACCTACTTAGTTCCACCGCATGACGGCCGCTAATCATTTGTAATTGGCATACAATATACAAGTACAATTAAGTACGTCAATGATTATAGTACACGCCAAAATTTAATACCAACATGACGTTGATACAAAAATCGTCGCAATAGGTTGGTTTAAGGTCAGAAAAGTAGCGTATCTCCCGGCCCACGCCTTTCTCTGTCGCACGTATGTTTTTACGCATCTTTCTCTTTCGCTTACGTTCAATGTAAAGTCAGTAACTGCGCACGAATGGATAGTATCAAATTCAGGCCGGAATTTAAGTTTGGCGTGTAGGTACTACACAATACATTACAAGTCGTGTTCTGACGGCCACCGCAGTCGAGCGGTTAAGATCCTTGACTACGAATCGAAAGGCGCGGATTCGAATCCCTGGGCGCGCAATAAATGTAATTTAATTTACATTTGTTGTTTCATATTCATCGAATATATATGTGACAAAGAATGGTATATGCTATTCAGAAACAAAAAGATTGCTTGAAATGAATTTAGCCAGTTTCCTTTTAGGTGAACATACCGTCGCTCACATTATAACACCGCGTATCTCATTTTAAGCAGGTTAAGGAAAAAAACACGTTTAGTTTATTAAATAAAAATAGCACATCTTTGAAAAAAAATAAGTTTATTAATATTTACGGATCAGTAATTTGGAGAAGTATTTTTTTTTCAATACAAAACATATTTAATTTTTATTTTTAACTTTTTGAGTAAAACCTCAAATTGTAATATTTAAATGAATGAAGACAATATAAGCGAAACTCAATCGAAAATCTGGGAATCGAAAAGCAAGAGGTCCTGGGTTCGAGTCCCAGAGGAGTCAATATGTTTTTCTGATTTTTCTGTTTCCAGATTTTCGATTGAGTTTCGCTTATATTATCTTCATTCATTTAAATATTACAATTTGAGGTTTTACTCAAAAAATTAAAAATAAAAATTAAATATTCATCCTAGACTTGAATAAAAGTCGATAGATGTCACATATTAAATATAAAATGGATAAAGATTTATCCAGACACTATCTAGAGAGCATTTAGTTCGGGTTTGAATCTTGCAATCATACATAAAGATAGTTGCCAATAATATATGCGTTAAAGAAAGTGAAGATAATGTAGGTGGTTCTTAGTCGAAGTATGGTACAGTTAAACATGACCGAATTTCATATCGACACCGTGGCGCAGTGGTTAGCGCGTTTGCCCGGAAAGCAAGAGGTCCTGGGTTCGAGTCCCAGAGGTGTCAATATGTTTTTCTGATTTTTCTGTTTCCAGATTTTCGATTGAGTTTCGCTTATATTGTCTTCATTCATTTAAACAAAATATATTGTTAGGTATTTGAGATGACATCCGCGGTGGAAAACACAAAAAAGGCTGAGAAATATGTGATTGCGTTGTTCTTATGCGAGAAATATACATTCTTCAATTAATAAAAATGCACAACCTTTACTAAACCAAAGTTTCCGATCGTAATTTGCAAAAAAATTATGAAACTTTGGAATTTTTTAATTTATTACTTTTACGAACTTTCACCATGGAAAAAAATAAATGTGCACCTCTATGAAACCAAAGTTTCCGATGGCAATTTGAGAAAAATGTACGATGATTTTTATTAATTATTTTATGAATGAAACGACAAAAACGTGATGTGATAATGACGTTTAGTTAATACGTAAGTTTTAGAGTTTGTATTAAAAAAAATTATGTAACAAAAATTATATTTTTATTTCCAATAATAAAATTTGTAAACGTATTTCATCACCTTTCAAAAACAGTTTTCGAATATATTCCGAAATATTCCATTTATTTGGATTTTATTGCAAAGCGAAAATATTTTGACCAAATACCTCCAATTACTGAAGGGTTAAAGGAAATGCAAAAAAAAGTATTTTTTGAGACACGCGGTGTTATAACGTGAGTAGTTTTTAGGAACAGTCTAATTTGTTTATTTTAAAATTAAATTGTACCTACATAAATAATCGAAAATTTGGGTCAGAATTTTTTTTTACACTTTAAACAACAAACAATAACTTTGATTCCTATCTCAGATAAACACATTTTTCACGTTAGTATAGCAATTATTTTAAACTACATGGGTAAGAAACAACACGTGTTTGTTTCAAACGAAGGACTAATTCAGTAGAAAACACGAAAAAATAAACTATACTGCCTTAATCTTTACCCCCAACCTATTATTAACCCAATTTCGGGCAAAACAAGACCCTGAACTGCATGCTGTGATTTGTACAGTCCTATTTATATGTAACGCGTGGTAAGCCTTAATCCTTGGCCATTAAGTACCTCGCAGATATGCAAAACGAGAAAGTGCTTTATTCCTTCATCCACAAAGACGTGTTATGTTCACATTCCAGATTTTATAAACATATTAAAGATAATATTCAAAGCTCCGACACGGTATACAGTCATTAAGGTCGCCTAGAATTTAAACGTCCATTCTGAGAAAATTTCACTTTTCTTTGACATTTTCTGCAAAGAAATTAACCCCTCAGGCTGATTAGTTCGCTTTTGGGACCAACTCATAAAGGTCCTACAGAAATCATTGTGCCTCCCTTACTTACAGTGACCGGACAAAACTCAGAATGAACTCAACTCAACTCAACATCTCCTTTGAAAATCTTTAAAAGTGATCGATAAAAATATATTAAAAAATTGGTTAAATAGGTCACATTAAGTTACGGGCTATTTTTCAATTTTTTTTTTATCATTTGACTTTTCAAAGAGGTGTTGAGTTGAATTGATTCTGAGTTGGCGTGGAACCCTTAGGCCCTCCGTTCATGGAGATATTTACAAACTACGTAATTGTGACGCAACCACAAGTACCCTGCTGATATACTACTTTTTAATGCTGTTCTCCGTACACGGCGCTACCCGATATATACTGAACTTGATCATTTTTCACGTGCAGCCGTGGAGTTAACACGATGTCAAGCAATGTCAAATGACTTTTTTCCCAAAATCAATCCATGCCTTCTCCACTAAATCCTTTCTTACATATTCTGGTAAAGTAATTCTGGTAAACACACATTTTTTTCCACTTCCAGAACAAATCTAACATTATTTCCATGTTCCGACGCCATTTCTGTGAAACGAATAAGTATCAAGCACAAATGATGCGACGCGTCGCGTGCCATCTGCACTGTCGGTATCGTGATACTGATTGAAAACCGACAGACGTCGCATAGCATCGTGTACGGGCACCAGCAAAAACGTACGGGGGGTACTTACGATCGGCGCGTAAGATACGCTCATGAGGATCGAGTAGCTTGTAAGTAGCGTCATGTACGGAGGCACTTACTTACACCACGCTTTATATTCAAATCAAAAAGTTAACGACAAAATAATTGAAATGTACAACCTTTATGAAACCAATGTTTCCGATCGTAATTTGCAAAAATATAATGAATTTTTTTGTTAATTACTTTTACATGAAACAAAAAAAAATCAAATTGACAATAACGTTTATAATACGATTGTCTAATAAACTATTTGTTTGTTTTCATTTGTTTTCTGTTATTATTAATTTAAGTTAAGTCAGCCATTTTTTAAACATTTTTCTGTTTGCATTACAAAAATTTATACCAAAAAAAATTATTCGTTTATTAAGAATCATAAAATATGAAATTGTATTTTATCACCTTTTAAATACAGTTTTGAGATTTCGGTTCCGTTTAAAAACATTCCATTTATTTGGTTTTTATTGCAAAGCGGGAATATTTTGACCATTTGACAGAATGTGCCCTAGGCCTGAAGGTTAAGTACCGATTAACTGTGAAAATAATGACAAAACAAAAAGAGTCTTTTGGTAGATATAAAATGAATAATTTCTACAATTTTTTTTTCTATAGCTTTTCTTAATTCATGAATTACGGAGAGATGCTGTGGGGATATGCGATACCATAGACATATTTAGAATATAGACCTTGTTTTTTTTATAATAGGTCACATAGATATAATATAGAGTTCATTAGTAGACCATTTATCGAGGACAATAGTTCACAAAAATCAATCCGTAAAAACTAAGCTTTTTTTTACTGAGATACACTTATTTTCAAATGTATTTTAAAACAAAATAACAAAAAAATGGTTTCATTAAGGTTTGATTCTTCCTTTCCAGTAATTGTTGTTAGTCTTTCCAGTAAAAGTTGACGGCCACCATGGTCGAGGGAATAAGGCTCTTGACTCGAAATCCGAAGATCGTGAGATTGAATCCCGGCGTGGGCAAATAAAATTTATTTGATTAATTATATAGTATATTTGCGGAACGTTCCAGAGTAGAAGATACTCTCAGCTCTCAGTATCGCTCTGGTGTAAGACCACCATTCAGAATTGAAATGGCTTTTAGCCGTGTTTGGTGATCAGATCTAAATAACCAGGTACTTCCCCACCTTCCTCTTCCCCATCTCCTTTCCCTCCCCACTACCTCCAGCCTCACAACATACGCCGATTAGGGATGCCATAGTATCACTGGCTCCAGATGGGAGCAGCTGGGACTCTTGTAAGGTAACCGTATAAAAAACAAAAAAAAATGGTTTGACTAAGGTTTAAAATTTTCCTTTCCAGTAATAGGAATCAACGGGTTCCACTAGTTCTTGAGTTCAACAGCTCGAATGTGAAATATGGGTCTCTTCAAGATCAATGCTCATTCCTCTCCTCAGAAAGACCTTTCACACAGCATCTCAGATGTGTGTCATCTGAGATGCTGTCTCTTCAAAACCAATTTTCATTCCTTCCTCTCCTCAAAAAGACCCTCCATACAGCATCTATGTCATCTGCCTCGTGTGTGGAGTTCAGGTAAAAAAAACGGCGCTACCAACCTTGCCGAGTTCTGATTTTTAAAACTGATATTTATTTTGTATATTAAGCGTATTAATTTCTTCGAAAAATGCGTATATGTTCGTGTATGTGTGTACAGAGATTTATTTCGTTTATGAACTGCTGTAAAATTTTAAATTTTAAAACGTCTTTCAATTTCAGATGAATGGGTGTCTGTGCGCGTGGGTGTGCTTGACAACAAACACAAGTGAACTTCAAATAGATATTTTTAAAAGTTAATTTCTATGTGACGTGATAATCGGTCAATGTAGAATTTATTGAAATGTGTGATAGAGTTCGATAGTCACATTTATTTATTTATTTATTTATTTATCTATAATAAAATATGTTTACAATGGTTTTATTTGTATGCCTGTCTCACTAGGGTATACCTGTGTCGAGACATTGAATAGGTACCATTGAGGTTTTTCCCGTTTCAGATCAAGTTACGTTGGGTGAAAACAGATTTGCAAACAGACCTTAAGGTCCATTTATTCATTTCGACAAAAGTCTAAGAAAGAACGGAACTAATTGGCGGCTCCCAAATTTAGTTATTCTATTGTATGTATGCATGAAAGGGATAGAGTGCAAGCGATAAGGATACGTGCAGATTTTATATAAATGTATGAATGCGTGTACAGGTCTCTTTTCATCAGTCAGTTCCTTACAACTAGCATCTCAAAAATTTATCAATACGCTCTTCATTGTTGGTATGCCTCTTAATTTTAATAATAAGACAAATCAAGATGTGTGGGGTATCAAGTTATAGGTTCATGTGATTACTAATTGACTTGTGGAGTTATCGTAAAAGTTACAATGAATATTAAACTGGGCAGACGTTCTTACTAGACTAGGCTCTAAGTAGTTCTGCCACTGCTGCGAGCGGACTGGGCAGCCCGTCTAATCTCGCCGATTCCTTCGGCAATTAACCGTTCGTATCTAAGATACGAATGAAGATAGATGCTACTCTTCTGATATCATACTCAACTGCCATGGGATGTAGCGGAACTTCGTATTACTAACTATGCTCTTGACATCTATTGAAGGACCCTAAAACTAAATGAACAACCAATACACTACGATTGATAATATCACATATGGCGCAGCCGGCAGGATCAGAAAGAATCTCCGTGCTCCAGCTGTTGATGTGCACCTGGTTTTACTTATTTAGATAATTCGTTCTGATGCCATAAGATATTCCTAACCTATTGGGTGTTAATTTGAGGTTATGTAAGTATGTAATCAACACTTACCAGTTGTGAGAAAGCCACAGCTGCAACGCCGACCTCGAACTCGCCCATGCCGAAGACGTACAGTGTCTGAAGAGTCTCCGTGCTCCAGATACGGATATGCGCCTGGGTCTTGCGGCCCCTGCCAGCCCTTTGACCTGATGCGACTAACTCGCGAGACGGATGGAGCTCCATACTAAGGGAAGGATAAGACATTTTAATTATAATGGTCTTGAATTCAGTGAGGAATTATCAAGTATCCGTTATCTATTTTTATCTATGGTAGTTTCATTCATTCACGCATAATATCAAGCACAATATAACAGAAACCATAAAGTTAGTAAACATTTTTTTACAAGTATTATAAAAATCTAGTGTAATGCTCCTTCATATAGGCAAATTTGATAACACCATTATTATACCCCAAACGCAACAGCCGAAAACGTCGAATTCTTCGTTCAATATTCGATTCGCTGAAATCTTCTTTATTTTTATTTAATATGAAATCAGTAATTTGTCAAAAGAAATGAATAACTATGTGTGTGTGTTTGACGAAGAAACATTTGGTTTCGAAACATGTCGAATATTTTGATTGGATAATGGTGTACAGAAAGATATTTATTTTCATTTAATTAAAATGAGGCCACAATGTAAATTTGCGATTATTAAAGAAGTAATTTTGTTACTCGCCTCTAAAAGGGCCGATGACAGTTTTTCAACATATATTTTATTACAATTTCGCCTCAGTATTGAGTTATCTTCGTAATTCTAAAATAACTAATGTTAATTTCATAATATTTTTCGATCTTTGGAGGCAAATGTTATTCTAGAAAATCGCGTTTTATTTCATAAAACCTTGCTATTTTAATTCTGTAGAGGCCTCGCGACAGTCATTGAAAAGCTTACATTAGTAATTTTTAAGATTTTTATTTTATTAAATATTATTGGAAATGCATTTAAAAATAATCTTTTTTTATTTAATAGAAACGGCTGCGCGACCTTTTTCATCCAATTTTTTTTTCAATGAAAAGATGTATCCTACTTTAATGATATAAATTCAATTTTGAAGGATTTCAGAGGCAAATTTGGCATTTTTTTAGAGTTAATTGTAATTAATATAAAAATTGTCTTACTCTTTCTACTGTGTTAATATAATGAAAAATAAAATAAATTTAAAAAAATTGTTTAAGAGTTTTCTTGGGTAGAAATAAAAATATATGTAAGACAAATTTTGTGTTCCTACATAAAATCAGTCCGTAATTTAAATTTATGCCATCAAATTTTTTTATCATTTTACTTTATATTTAATCTCATTTTTGTAGTAAGCGGGGTAAATTTTTTAAAAAATAATTATCTTTAATTCACAAAAAATAGCCAAACTTGCCTCAAAAATGGGGAAAATTTGAATTTTTAATAGCTTGTGTTTTACGATTTGAAACATAAATAAGTACACATTCGTACTAGATATTTACTAAACCTTCGATTTGGTTGTCTATATTGGCCTGAAAAATACATGTTTAAGTTTTTTATGAAAAAGGCAGCGCAAACTTTACATTCTGCAGTAATGTTTGATAATACGTAAAATGCTCCTGGTAACTAGGCAAAATGAATAGCACATTTTAACATTTTACATGACGTCAATTATTATGAAATGGAAATCTTAAGGCGATTCCAGACTCACGGCGAGAAGTCTCGGCGAGAAGTCTCGGCGAGAAGTTCTCGCCGAGACTTCTCACGAGAACAAGCACTTATCCACACTCTCATTTTTCTCACTCGTGATCTGTTTCCCATCCGGTATGGACGACATTACAGACGATATTCAAAATGCTGCAGGTTTGGCTATGTGCGATAAATTGCAACTCTTGTTGATTGTTCCACATTTTTAACATAAGGAAACAAAATTTTCGAAACAAAAACAAAAATATGACGCACGTCTACTCTCAACCGCTCACTAAATAACACTGAGACAAAACGTGAGTGTAGTAGTCTTCTCGCTTCTCGCCCGAGAAATCCTTTGAAGTGGCCAAATTTACCGACAGCTATCCGAGAACAGGCGAGCCCGAGAAAGAGAATGCGAGAAACTCATCACATTCACGCTTCTCGGGTGTTCTCGGGGCTTTTCGCCGTGAGTCTGGAGGGGCTATTGCAGTCTAATCACAGTCTAGTCTTTTACACCTCACTTTATGTTTATCTCAGGAAGAATAGGTCTATGTAAATTGACCTAATTGCAATTTTTCGAAAACAATTTTTCGAATTCAATTGTTTGAAATGCAATTTTTCGAACTTCAATTTTTCGAACATCAATCGACCGAAACACTAGTTTTTCGAATTGATATAAGTATGTATGCAGTACGTACAAGAGTATTTTATTATAGGATGTACAATATCAACTATCTAAGAAACCTCAAAAAAAGGTTAACTTCGGCAATCTGCATTAATCAGTATCCAATGTTGTGTGAAATTCCACTCAAGTAATCACAAATGTCTGTATTGACTTACTGTACGTATACTTGATGCTTTGAAACTTTTCTCACTTCCAATAAATTTTATCCCCGATTTGTTTGTCTTTGTAAAACAAGTGACCATTCGAAAGCAATTTCTTTTTTCGTTTCTTACTCTCAATGTAAGTCAATGCCATTTTTACTTTTTGTTGTAACTTATCGATCCGTAGGTAGGTTCAATGCTTTGCAAATTTTACAAAATCGCTGACGGTGTTCGAAAAATTTCCACCACATTAAAAGGTACGGTTCATTCTGTAAAATGTTTTACGGGGACGCTTTTGTGTCGTATTATTATCCATAACGCGTCTTTAATTTAACACCTACTCTATTTATTATATTCAATGTTTTGCTCAGCGTCAACCAACTACAGCATATTATATTTATTTTGAAAATTGATTAACAAATTCGAAAAATATGTCTTTTGGCCAATTGCTGTTCGAAAAATTAGTCTTTCGAAAAACTGAAATTCGAACAATTGATTTCGAACTATTGATTTCGAAAAATTGATTTCGAAAAATTGAATTCTGAAAACATGTCTGCTTCCAGGAAGAATGAAATAATGCCGAAGTACTGCCGAAGTACTTACCATTGTATATCTTCTGTGTGTCCTATATAATGCCTCTGAGTTTCCTCGTCCCTATCGTACATAACTGCCACGGCCGCCACGAAATACAGTAACTCCCCGGTTGGCAGCACCCAGAGATTGCGGCGAGAGTCTGTCCCTCGGTACCCGTAACTGCACTTATTGTTAAGGAAAATAACAATTGCAAATAAAACAGTAAGTACATACTTAAAGTTATGACTTCAACTTTAATAGATAGATTAATTATTATTAGTAGAAATCTAGGCATTCTCGAATATGCGATGTTAAAATAAGTAAAAAAAATCTTGAAAAACTTTGGTAATATAACACAGCTAAAGGACACTAAGAATTGTTTTGAATCTGAATTAAGGTGTAGCGTCAGAAATCAGGTGATACCTACAGTTGGTATCAATAACTGTTAGTTTAAGTATTAATCACTCGTTCTTCTTCGGTATAAAAATGAATAGAATATTCTTGAATGATTTAATAAAACCAGATAATTTGATGTATGTAAATTATTATAATATTTGAATACCATGAATTTATCTTATTTTTTTAAAATGTATTTGAGCAAATCCGATGACCTGCAGTGAAGAAAAACCTACATAATAATAACATTTTTTGGGAAGTTAAGAAATTAAAATTAGCCCAAAAACCTGACGATCGACGCCAGCAATGGAAATGTGCCAATTACTCAAGCCAGGTGGATGAAATAAATTACATTCTAAAAGCGAACCCATTACCAGGAACTGCATGCAGCAAAACTATTTTAAGAATATAAGCTGCATAAACCTAGCTATACATAAAGCATGTATCTATTGATGTTTCGAATTAACATGCCCTTAATAGTTAATAAAGAAATAAACACTTTGGTCGCCAAAAATATGACGCGTGGTAAATGTACAATACTTTAATAAGACATTTACTTAATATACATACCGTAAGACAAAAGTTTTATTCGTTATTTTTATGTTCACAAAATATCTAATAGTTAAAATAAAAGAATTGTGTCACAACAATTAAATTATATTTTTCAATTACAACAAAACCAGAACATGGACTCTAATATCTTAAATAAAATAACATTAGTCTAATATTATCAACAAAGGTCGTGATTAGCTTAAAAGAAACTAAATAGTAAAAAATATTAGAAACAAATAAAATCTATCGATAGCTTGTAGCGTTTAGCATCAAATGGTTTGAATAAGATCGTCACGTTGTGAAAATTGATGCAAGGCGCCAGTTTTAAAGAAATTGAACAGAATATTAAATGGTAAATCAAATATTAATATAAAAAAATCAAAATTAAAACAAGGTATTTAAAGGTAGGTGGTCGACGGAGATCCACCGATGTATGTCTTCCTCGTCAAAACAAATGTACCATATCTGACCATCTATTCGGAACTGTTGGAAAAATCAGCTCGCAGATGGTATGTTTTAATCAACAGAAGAATGCAGGATTCCTTTTGTTCTAATTTTGGCTTTCCAAATAGGAATTAAAAATCAATTTGAATGAATGCGTAACAACTGACTTTATGACTGGGTGCTTACTTTGCATTATAATTTCTAACTGTTACATTATTATTAAGTTATCCACTGGAGCGCTAGGAGTCCACAAAGTGGGTAGATAGCTTTCTCACTTGAACGCCAGGCGTCCATGATGTGCGCGCCTACTTTTTGAAATTAATTTAGAATAATTTTCGAATAATTCCCTGTTCGTGAATGGCTAGCTAAGATGATGTTTTCACCGATATTCAGTAGATGGCAGTGAAACGTTTGGAATGAAACTAGAAACCAAGTAGAAATTCTATCTATTTTTTCGATGTTTATTTTATGCAAATTTAGTTATGTATTATACATCATTGTGTTCGTTATTAAGTCTTGGAATTACACATAAGGTGTTAAAATTGAAATTAAAACACTTTTTAACTTATTTCCACTTATTTATTTCATCAGTACCAGTTTCATCCTATTATGGACATCTTTAGGCTAACACGTATAACAGAACAATAAATAAACACTAGAGTGCTAGAGTGAAGATTAGTTTGCACCTATCAGAACATTTCTGGTAGCGCAGCGGCGCGGCGTCTGTTTTACTATTATAATCCTGGATGTAACATCGCAACGGGTGCGGTTTTTGTATTAATTCAGTTAGAGTGATTCACAAAAAATAAATAGATATAATTTTTGCTATTCTAAGATAATTTTTAAGTAATAAAAGCTTTAAAAATATTGGATTGAATCACCAATAAAATATTGTATTTGTTAGCCTTTCTTAAAAATTGAGTTTTTTGTGGACAAAACTATTATTTATATTCCTATTGCGTACGTACGGGCGCAAACAAATATAACTAATCTTAAAAATTAAAGCATTACTTCTGAAAAGAATTCTTCCGTAAAATTTTTAAACTCGCTCCTTCTAAGAAAAGATTATGAATACTTTTGAGTATCACCATAATAAGATGTGTAAATTAAAATTAAAATAATATTTTTAAACATTTATAAAAAACTGGTATCTACGTATATTAGAAGGTGAATATTCAAAATAAAGTGACTGAAATTTCGTATTGTTTCGAATGATGGATTGAAAAGGATACACCCATTCAAGTTGCAGCTTCTTGTCGGGGGGTGAGTTGTCGACAGGCGCGTGGTGGATGGGCGGGTAGAAGGTCCTGCGCAGGCCCCGGATGGTCACCCGCACGGGCTCCTCCTTCAACACCTCCAGCAGCGTGTAGTCTGCTGCTTGAGATAAATAATTCTGTGATAACGCCAACTCTAAAGAGGACTCATTATTAAGATTGGGAAGAAATGTTCAACAAAATTTCAAAACTTTATATCCGTGGGTCAACCTCTTGGTTGCCTATATTTTGTAGACATATTTTAGAAACTAATCGTAAATTTCCATCAGCATGACCTGTTTCTAATAACTATATTTGTTTCATGTAAATCCCATAGAAAAGTGTCGTAAGTCAAAATTTTCTATTTTACGTTTTATCTCTGAAAAGTAAATTGGTTGTGATTATCTATTCCCCTCGAAACCCATATTCAACTTAGATTACTTTATCTCCGCAAAAAACTCACTAGTATCTCTTTTCGACGTGACCGCTTGTTCATCATTCATTAATTTTTTTTCGCTCTCCTGTAAAATAAACTTTTTGACTTGCGACACTTTTCTACGGGATATGTGTTTTTATGTTGTGGCTAAGTTGTCACCCAGGTGTCGTGTGTTCAATTCCTTACCTAGCTAAGTCTTCCATCACTGTACAATCACTGTACTCAATTTGGTAGGCGGATATGGATACCATTTATTGGATAACCAACACTTCTGCCGTAGGTCACCTCAGTGGTTCACTACGTTTGGTGACTTAGTAGGGGTGTCTGGGTACATGGGATGCGTCTCCCCACCTTCTGCGTGGCGGGCCGGATCGAGAGAGTCTGGCCGAGGAAGGCTTTTTGACCTCATCCGCCGGAGTCTCTCGATCCATCACCTCGCACCGCAGTTGAAGGAACAAATTCATACATCCTGACTCCGAGATTCCTACCCACCCATCATACCCTTTTCCTTCTAATTACTTTCTTTCCTTGCTTTCACACAGTAGCCCCTAAAATGACATAGTCCCAGAAAGAAATTATTTTCCTCAGGGTCTTATGTATGGAGCTAATGTAAAAAGTACAAAACTTCTTCTGCTTGTAATGATAGTAGTAGGAGTTTTTCAAGTACGGTTATGTTTTTTTACAATAATTCATATTTTTTCAGAACCAAAACTAAACACTTTGAACTCAAAATACAACTTGGAAAGTCATGCCACGTGGGATGAATAAATGCATATGAGCTTTCAATAAATATTACACGTCGTTTGCACTTTAGGACTCTAAAATTAGTCAAAGCTCACATTAATCACACCAATCAAGAGTGCATTCGTCACGCTGCCTATCTGGTAATACTCCCATGACGTCATCGTTCAAGAATTCAACAGCAAATTTTTAGCGTCTAGCTTTTATGAAATGACACAATGTGCAGCTCGACGCGGGAAATTTTTTCCTCCCTTATCAGAGCGCGGGACATGAATGAAGAGACAAGAACGAAACCGGATGTCATTACTTTCTCGCTGTGACACGGCGAGCCACCGCGCACCTGCCTTAGCTACCTACGTCATATTCGTAGCGGCCAAGTCGTAGCACCCAAGTAACGTAGCCTTTTCCTAAGTTTAAACACGTTCAGTTATAACTTCAACAAGAGAAATCTGTTTAGTTAAATTTTAATGTTGAAATTATGTATTATTAGTAATAGGTACTTTGAAATATATTAACGCATTTTACGTTTAATTACGCCAAAAAAAGTCTTTTGAATGTGTATAAATGCGACAAATTATACAAATATTCATGTGAACTTACAATGTTAATTTTGTACAATTGTCGCCCTTCAAAATGGTAATCATAAAATTGCTGAATTTTCGTTTAACGTTATTTGTTCGTTTGCCTATCTTGATTAAGAGCATGTTATAATACTCAACCACAGTAACCACACTAAGGAACCACACTAGGGTTGGAACAACCCTTCCTAAAGCACTGAAGAACAAGAAGTTATAATTTATTGATTCAAATTCATAAACTTGAAAAATATCATTTTTATTGGGACAATGTGAATCAGTTTCCTTGCACCAATTGCTTTAACTAAAATAAATTTATTTCCTTAGTTGATTATTATAGTGACATAACATCTTTCCTCATATATACATCTTCCCATCATTTGGATACGGTTTTAACTTCACTTTAACTTGTTTTGAGTTTTATATATTTATTTTTTAACTTCACTTTAACATCAAAGTTTGCAAAGACGGTTTCTCATTATCAAATTACCATTTCTGATTTTTAAGTTGAATCTTGTGTAAAGTATTTTAATTGCACACATTTTAAAAGAAAATGTTTAAATAGGATGTATACTTATCATTTTAGAACATATCTTAACATGCAAATAGAACCTTATGCTATATAATAATTGCATAATAATTTCATAAGGTTCTAATTACATATCCCGAATGCGGTTCCAAGCTAGGGTCACGTAGTATTTAAATATTTTCCATTAATATATGATAAACTAAAATACTTTACACAAGATTGTTTATTAGATTACGACCTTTTGCAAACTTTGAAACTTCAGCACACGGTAAGGCGAAGTTAGCAGTTAGAACCCCATCCAACCAAAGTGACGAACAATGTGCCTCGTAATAACAATCAACTGTCAGATACAACCAAAATAGAGAGTGTAAGTGATGATAGAACCTTCTAAAATAAATTATCATTTTAAATGCTTCATGTTATTAAATATCTTGATGATCATGCTTCATGTTAGAACGTTAAAATGCTTCATGTTAGAACTTGATGATCATGCTTCATGTTAGAACGTTAAAATGCTTCATGTTAGAACTTGATGATCATGCTTCATGTTAGTACGTTAAAATGCTTCATGTTAGAACTTGTGATCATACAAAAATCTTCGAAAATACAATGCAGATGAATCTGAAAATTGTTTTGGGTAAAAGAAATGCTTTAGCATTCAAAGGTAATTTTCCCAAAAAATGTCAGTTAGAATTGTATCCAAATGAGGTGACGACATTTTGGTATTCATCTACGAGTAAGTGTGTGATTTTTGTGATTTTTCACAAAAACGGCGCTCTAGAAATTATCCAATTAATATTATTATTACTACGGTTCAAAGACAAACCGAAAAGATTTGATGCAGTGCATTATGTACAGCATAGGCCATACCCAGTAGTATTATATATACACATATACACCAGTGACGTCAGTAGCGAGATTAGCATAAACGTAGCAACATTCGTAGCAGTAGTGTTTCAGCGGCCTGGGGCAACACGAAGGTTGAGGCTCGCCAATTTGGCCGAGGAATTCGCCCGTGTCCGTTCAACTAGCTGTCAGATCTTATATTATGAACGTGGATAGTTTTAGGTCTACGTGCCAGCTGATATATTATGTAATTGTAGTTGTTGGTCCGTGTTCCAGCTGTTATAATATGTAGCTATAGTTGTTGTTCTATGTGCCAGCTATTATATTATGTAGCTATAGTTGATGTATATGTGCCAGCTGCCATACGTTTACCTATTACGTAGTTGTTGCTTGGAAGTGTAAGTTAATTGTAGGAAGGTATTAAGCGCCCATATATATTTGAATAACATTCGTTCGTGTGTGAATTCACTCACGATGGAAATTTTGTTGTGACGCAAACGAATATTGTTTCGTATTCGCAAACGTTTATTGATTGTAGGGAGGTGTTTCGAATTAAGAATGAAGTTGAGAAGGAAAGGAAAACGAATTTAACAAAAATGGGTGTGGAACAACAAAGTATTTGTTTCTATCTATGAATTATATACTTGGGCTAAAAGATAACAAAAATAAAAATAATTTTTAAACAGTATGCCAACCTGAGCTCCGGACGATCTCGCTCTCGGGTGCGTAGAGCACGCGGGGCCTGCTCTTGCTGCGCGCGCGGCGGGCCCGGGCAGGGGGCTCGTCCGCCACGGCGGCCACGGCAGCGCGCGAGCGGGAGCGGCGCATGGGGGATTCGCCCCCGCCCCCCGCCACGAAGCCCGCGGCCACCGCCCCCGGGCCCACAGCGCCCACTGTGCCTACGCCCAGGTAGAACGTCTCCACGTCGGCGAACTCGTTGCGCAGCTGGGAGAAACTGCGGACCTGCAAATATTGCTTGTTTTTAGGATTGTAAACCCAACATAATCTAACGTGAGAAAAGAAAGAAAAAGGCCACCTAACATCTACTTATTCGGAGAAAACGTTCCTAAAAAAAATTAAATATCTTGGAGTAACCCTTGACAGTAAGCTAACTTGGAAAAAACACATCAATGAAACCCTATCCTCAGCAAATAAAACTCTTGCAGCCCTTTACCCCATGTTATGCAAAAAAAATAAACTCCTAATTAACAAATCAACGATAAGGCTAAAACTAACTTATGCAAGCCCCCATCTGGGCCCACGCTTCAGATTCTCATTTGAAAAAACTTCAAACATTCCAGAATAAAGTCATACGCATAGCTCTGGGTGCCCCCAAATGGATAAGGGTGTCCCAACTCCACAAAGATTCCGAAATCCCCTTATTAAAAAAACACATCTTAAGTCTCCCGGAAACATTTTATGTGGGAATTCCCACCCATGAAAACGCGTCCATAAACTGCCTCGCCCGGTACGACGAAAACGTAGGTATGTACCACACATAAAAAACCTAAACAAATCCTCCATAAATATTAACCTCCCCATATTGCAACCATGTCCCCTTGCCAGGGCTGGACAGTATTTGAATTACTTGTAATTGAAATACGTATTTGAAATACAAATACGTATTTTGTATTCGTATTTTAATTACTTCCTAAAAATGTATTTTGTAATTGGTATTTCAATTACCTGTGGCTGAGGTATTTTGTAATTTGTATTTCAAATACTTATGGCTTCAAAATACATTTTCAAATACATTTAGCGATCTTAATAATGATAATAAAAAATAAACTGACATAGATAATACGTAGACTAAAAAACGCTAGAATCCAGAGCAATATATTATGTATGTTAATATTTAGAGTTGGCAACACGTCCTGTGTTACAATAGCACTGTTATTGTACATTTTCTATCATATTTGTATCATATATTATATTATGCTTGTCATTGCTTTGTATTGTACTTTTTCGTGTCATAGTATTAGATCAAGCACTGTAGGAATAATTTGACTGAAAATCTAGTAAGATTATTTTTAAGTTAATTAAAGTCGAGCGCACTTGAAGTGAAAATAACTAGTGTCCGACTGAAACAGGATTTTCTACCGAAACCGAAACCGAATCTTCTGTGTCTGTCTCAGTTTTGGCCGAAACCGAAACCGAAACTTTTTAGACAGTTAAAAATCAATTGTTTACTGAAATTCGGCTTATTTTTTACACTTTTACTCACTATAAAGGAAGGACCTCATAAATTGAGTATTTTAATTTTAATTGCGTTTAGAATCACAATATTTTTTTTTTTCATTAACTCCACATGAGAGGCCCTGAGGAAAATAATTTCCCTCAGGGCGTGTGTCATCTTTGAAGATGCTGTATGGAGGGTCTTTTTGGGGGAGAGGAAGGAGTGAAGGGTCTTGAAGAGACCCATGTTGTAGGAGGGAGGAAACATAGAGGCCGGCAAAACGTTCCACAGCCGAGCTGTTGAACTCAAGAATGAGTCATATAAATGACCCGTACATATGTTGGGCGCATGTTTGGCATGTTTCCCGACTACGCACCGGTGCCGAGGGGATCAATGGCGCTAGTTCCTCGGAGTATCTTCCATTGTAATACCGGTAGAACAAGGACAGCATTCCCACCTGACGCCTATGCTCTAAAGATCGCAATCCGTTTGTGTTAGGAGAATCTATCGATTGGACCACTGGTTTCTGCACAGAGTCGAGGGGTTTTTTTTAAGGTATTTTGGGGCTCCAGACCAGAGGTGGCTGCCAAATTCAACAGTGGGGCGCACTTGCGGTTTGTACAGTATTAGCAGTTGTGTACTATTAAAGTATCTGCGGACCCTATACAGTACGCCCAGTTTCTGAGAGTCTAAAACTCTGGCTTCGATGGAGACCCCATACCTGAGCTGGTCACTTATAGTTTCATCAAGCACATCAAAGAATGGACTATTTGGAAGGTTGCTTCCGTTGAAGTTTTTAATTTTCATTTACACGTGTTAAATGAAATAAATAAAAATAATTGAATTATGTGACCACATAAACTCACAATACAAGCACGCCGGACCGGCCGGCGAACTCAGTTGATGAAGGTGGATGACACACGAGCCACAAACTCACCCAAAGTCAGCCAAACGACACGCGATAATTCACGAATGCAGAGTTTCGGTGCGGCCGAAGGTTCGGCAGATTTTCTGCCGAAACGGAAACTGATGCCGAAACTAGATTTTTTTACCGAACCTTGCCGAAACCGAAACCGAAACTTCGGACGGTCACTAAAAATAACACAAAACTACGCTATACAAATGTCGTGTTATTATAATAACATTATTATTATTATTATCTAACACCTGGGCCCTTTACCACAAAACTTTACAAGTGAAGCGGAGATGAGATGTGTCTTTTGAGCAATATGATTGGTCAATTTTTGCACGTCTCTGTTCCACTCTGCTCAACATTGCTTCTATGGAAACGCACCCTTAGATAAGGGCACTTACGACAATTTATTGCAACCAAAGGTTCTACCAAAACTAAATGTCTTTTGTATTTTGTAATTTGTATTTTGTATTTGAAAGAAAAAAATGGTTAAAATACTGTATTTTGTATTTTGTATTTCAAATACACGACTTGAAAGTATTTTGTAATTTGTATTTTAATTACAGCAAAGCATGTATTTTGCCCAGCCCTGCCCCTTGCAAATAATTATTAACAAACAACAAAATAAACCATTTTCAACAACCGTGTATTATAAACTCATGATGAAAGAAAAAGGGGACTTTTTGGCTCGGAGCTCTGTGTGCAAATAAATCAAAAAATCAAAAAGGAACATATAAATCTAACGTCCTTAACGTGATGCAGTGCGAAGTAATGCAAAGCCATGAAATATCATATGTTTTTGGTTTGGAAATTTGATCGCTTAGAAATAATAGAGATGTTTCAATGAACTACTACGGGAACAACACAACATGGCCTTGGAAATAATTGAGTATCTTTTTAATAAGTCTTTTTGTAAGTCTGGAAAAAATAAAGTATCAAACCTATAAAAAATACTTTCAGGTGAAAAATCTGTTACCGATAAACTCCTTTTGAATAAAATTTTAATGTATAATGTAGCAAATTAAGTTATTTAGAGAATGATCGGAAAACATTTTAATATTTGTGCTTAAATTTCACAAAAAATAAAAAACGCAATTTTGCGTCGTTTTTACGGCATGAATCAAAACGGGCGGCATTCAACGAATTAAGTATTGAGAATTGAATCTTGTTCCATCCAGTAAAAACGTATGTGCATTTCGGAACGGCTCTGCATCCACGGATTGGATAGTTATCGATAGAATATCTGAAACATTCTGTCTATTTTTAATAAAAATTTAACAATGTTTTTTATGGTCGTTACGCTGAGAATTTCATTGTAACTACACTTTATTGATACAATATAACATTATTGCGTATTAAAATTAACATATTATGCGTCATGAGAAAACATAAAAATAAATAACAACACCCCCCCATACACACTAGCGTACCTTTTTTAAGGGGGTTCGTCTTTAAATAAACATAATTATGAAATTAAAAAAATAATCACTTATAAAAAAAATATATAAAATCTCATTGTACTTATTATTTGAAATCTCTATAATTTATTTCATCCTATTATAATATGCACTCTTTATTATTTTATAATGTATCCTTATTTTTAAAACAATATTTTATTATGTACCTATGATGCTCGAAATGAAAAAGCCCAAATAAGACGCGAATAAATAAATATCTTCAACTATACAAATACATTTCGTATATTCATATTTATTTTTCTGTCTTAAAATTTTGTAATGACAAAAGCAAAATTATTTATATTTTTGGTAAAATTTCCTAATTCATATTTACTTCGAATATATTAATATCTTTGTTAATGTAAAAGCCCAGCTGTGTGTTAATAAATAAATTAGTATAATTTGCAATATCATTTAGCGAATGGTTCTGCGTGTGACCTTGTGAACATATTGAAGCACCAAATACCAATTCTCGTATGAGATTTCATTCACCTTTGTACATAGGATAATGCCTGACCTGACACAGTTTTTTCGTGTTTCAGGAAAGTGGTCATTCTACGTAGATTGTGTTGTGATTCCGAAGTTATTGATATGACCTTAATCGAGTTTGAAGATCACTCCAGAATTCTAACCTCTTAACTTATTGTTCGTAGCAACATGAACACATTGAGAAATTTGCTCGTGATTCGAGTTGGTAAAGTCAACGATTTATTAAGTAATTACGGTCAAGCATGAACAAATATAAATGATAAAGTAATTTGAGCGATCACGTTGTCAGATTCCTTTACACTGATTGCACTATAAATTCTAAAAAAATCTATCGATCTGGGCACGAAAATTGTACTCGTAAAACCAATATAATATTGCTTGAGTTTCGAAAATTGAAATATATCTAACACGCAGTTTCCCCGCAGGGCTTGCGTTTTGGCACACACTCTTTGCCTCATTCATTATTATATCTTCTATTATTCTGACTCTTGACACGGTCCGACTCCTGATTAATTTGAATGTCTTCCTCGGGCGTCCCCTACATCTACCATTCAAATTTGCGTCACGTATTCTTCTTACACTCCAGTCTTCATTTGCTCTACATGCCCAAACCATATGAGGGTCCTTTTCTTAATCTTAACTCATTGCGCTTACATCAGCGTTGCATTCTTTGCAAATCTCCACATTTCTCACACGATCTTACATGGTTTTACCACACCTACTCCTCAGGGATCACATTTCTACAGCATTCAGTGTACTTTCATCTTTCCTCTGTCAGTTCCATACCTCACTGCCATACATCAGGGTAGGTATCAGCTTCCCATGTGGACTGTTAGCTTCGTTTCTTTGGACAGCTTTTGTTAGCGCCAACGACATTCAGTACTCCTAATAGAGTTACCTACACTTACACTTCTTTTAATATCTCTATCAGCCTTCCCATCTTTCGTAAACATACTTTCTAGATAAAAAAAAACTCATCCAACTGCTCCAAGTATTCATTATTCATAACTATACTATACTATAGTTTGAGGTACTTACATCCATTATTTTTATTTATTTAATTAAATGAAGACAATATTAGCGAAACTCAATCGAAAATCTGGAAACACAAAAATCAGAAAAAGATATTTGCACCTCTGGGACTCGAACCCAGGACCTTTCACTTTCATTTAATAAAGACTGTTTATAACGCTAACCAATAAAATAAAATAAATATCCATAATTAATGTGTCTAGGGTTAGTTTCTAAAGAAGAAAGGTTTAGAGTTGGTTCAAATTCATCATATGAGTAATTGCCTCTTTCTAATCCTAGCCTCCTACAATCCCTCTTAACAAACGATGTTGAACGGATTCAATATTACGAATATGGACAGCATAAAAAGGAGAACAAACAACAAAAGCAAATTCAAGATGAGAGCGAACCAAGGAGCAGTAAACTGTTCTTAAGGTATTTATGTTTTTGAAGCCAGAAGTGGTTCTAGTGATGAAACTATTATTAACTCATTCTTCATACGTAGGTACTTTGTTTATCTTAGACACGAGAGACTGTAGATCTTCCATATTTTCGAAATCAGCACAGCATCATCAGCATACAACAGGCAATATATTAAGGTTCAAATATAGGTACCACAACAGCACAGACGGTTTTTGGCTAGGTGTATACAATATTACATACATATTATATGGGGAAACGGTGATATTTACCTCTTGTCCGTTTACAGCAAACATTCTTTTGGCTCCGCTCATTTTGAGAACTTGTCCCAAGTCTTCCAGCACTTCTTCAAAAGGCTGGGTGGTTCTTAAATTTAGTAGTACTCGACACTGAAAACATCAAATAAAACCGTTATTCAATGATTATTGATAACGATGGTGCAAAACGAGACATCACAATAGTGGGTAATATATGTTAACTCTAACTCATTGATTTTCTTTTACTCTAGCTCCAAACAGGATGTCTATGTCATCTTTGGGGATGCTGTGGTGATGCTATTCTTGCGATTTTAGCAAATTTTTAGAAGAAACTTTCATCTTTAAAGGTTTCTGGTGAGGTTACTCTAGCACAGGAAGCATTCTTTTTTATATGACAGTTTTTCATAAAAAGGTTACCACACCGGTTATTGACACTTCCCTTCGAATTTCAGCGTCATAGCTTGACGTTTGTAAAGTTTCACTGAACTGAGTACCTCTACCTTTGTGCGTGTTTTCGATTTTTTTAAAGTCTGAAAATAGCATCAATTTTGCACCACAACAACGCACTGTCGCCAAATTCCTTGTCTTTCAGTTTTTGACCAAAAACACCACGAATGCTATACAGCAGCTTTCGAATTAACTTAATCTGGCTCCCTGCGACTTTTCGCTGTTCAACCGACTTAAAAAACAGCTTCGCGAAACAGCACCCGAGAGAATGTCATGAAAAAATCTAAAACGGTTCTAATGGACATACTGAAAATTGAGGATTAGATCAAGCGCTGGCCTAGGTACGTTGTGTTTATGGGGAGTACTTTGAAGAGAACCATATCGATTTTGATGAATAAACTTGTTTTTTTGATTTTATGAATAAAGTCTTAAAACTTTTTAATTAAGGTGTTATCGTTTAAAAGTTTTAAAAAATTTTGAAAAAGCAAACGACATTTAATTTTACAATGGACTGTTCATATTAAATAATAACCATAAATACAACAACAAAAAATTGCGTACCAACGGAACGGAGGCTGCAATGTTACTTTTTTTAACTTTTACGCCAATTTATAATTTTTTAAGCGGTTAATTTTGAAGGGATTAATTAATTATTCTGTGATTTTAATGATTTGCATGTATAACGTACGTGTTTTATAAAATGACCCAGCCGTGTAGTTGTAATTTTATTGAAACCCATCATTACTGCAGCTAGATCGCAAACAAAACGCGTAGATGCACGTCCTTTACTACGCGCAGAAAGGGCGTGATTTATTAGTAGTTCTCTAGCGGTTTTTTTTTTTTTTTTTACTAGATTCTTATATTTCTTGAAGAGATGAATCATTTAAATTTACTGAATTTAAAGTTAATGTTCTTTATAAATAGAACGGCGTCATTTGCGCCTTGCAATTTTTACCTCATGTGGGTATTTAAAAATGTTACCTGGCTATTATAGTCTTAAAGGTCTCTTGTTTGTCTCTAGTGGCTTGCCACTCCGCTCTCGCCTTCCGTACCGCGCTTCATTCAAGTCTTTTGTTTCGGTCAAATTATAGGGAGGTTATATTGATTCCTACCTGTACAGTGTGGTCCATATTATTGATGATCCGTATGACCCTGCCCGCCGAGGGCTTGGTGCCCCCCGCTACGGGCAGGTCGGCCTCCACTACGGAGGTCTTGCGCGAGGGTGCTCGACCCCCCCATCCCTGCCCCACGCTGGGGGCCCCGTACCATACTCCATTCTTCTTGCCATAGCTGGCCGCCTGGAAAAAATAATTTTTACTTAATTAGATTGTCGGTAGAAATTATACTTTATTCTTAGAATTTTTGTACATAATAAAAAACTCATGTACATAATTGTTAATTGTTACCTATAACATGCAAATATTGTTATATTAGTGATCGTCTATTTTTATTAGTCCCATGTATATATATATATTTTTTTTTTACATTAGATCTGCACAGGAGGCCCCGAGGAAAACAATTCCGCTCAGGGCCAATGCCATCTTTGGGGATGCTGTGTAGTGAGTATTTTTAAAAAAGAAGGAGAAAATTCTGTGAATGAAAAATGTGTGAGGGATGGGTAGGAATTTGGGGGTCAGTGTGTCCAGGAGTACAGGACTTATGAATCCAGCTCTCCCACTGCGGTCCAAAACGATGTTCCGAGAGAGTCTTGCTAGCGAGATCAAAAAGTCTCCCTCAAACAGACTCTTCTTACCCAGCCTGCCACGCAGTTGGTGGACAGACGCGTCCGCTGCCAAGACCCAGACAAACCTCACCCCATTTATCCAGGCATCCCTGCCAAGTCACCAAACATATCGAACCGCTTGGGATGACCTGTGGTAGAGGTGTTGGTTATGCAATAAATGGCTCCCGGGGCGGCGGTACCCATACTCGCTAGTATCTAGTATTGTTATCACAATAAAATAAACTAAACTTCTGTTGACAACTTGCAATAGCTTAGCAGATAATTCCATTGTTTAAATTTTATTTTAATTATAATAATTCAATGCATTTAAACTTGAAATACATTGCATTATTATTATTTTATCAAAAACATAAATTAAAAAAAAACATTTAGTTTTTTCTTCTGCGAAACAGGAGATTAAATAGAATCAGTCATAATAGTATCAATGATGAAAATAAAATAAGGAAAATAAAATTTAAAAAAGTAGAAGATTATTAGAAAAAATACGTGTAGATACCAAGTTTTTCAGAAGTTGCAGATTAAGAGAACATGAAAAAATTAAAGGTTGGTAGGTTCCTATGTAGGTATTTCACCATTGTCCTCATATATTATCCATACGATAACGTACACTTTTGATTAATTAAACACGCTTTATTAATTTAAAAAGTCTGAGCTTACTATTCGTTATTTGAACCAAAGAATAGTGGCTATATACAGGATAAGTTAGCCGAGTTTTTTTTTATTTGTTTATTTATTTATATTCATTATAGTATGGATAAGCTATCAAGAGGATGGTGAAATACCCCCAAGTGTGATAGGTTAGTAAGAGGTAACTTGTTTAAATATGGTAGTAAGTAAGTTAGGTTGGTATGGAATTTATAAGTAATAGGTTAGTAATAGGTCCGTTGTAGCACCCAGGGTTGAAAACGTGTAAGTACTTCATTTTCCGATATTTCTTCAAACATTCATAAAAAAGTGAGGGCATATGTTATTTAGATTGTTGGTGTAGGCGTGAGATGAAATCTGATGATAGGTTATTTATTTGCACAATATTATATATATTAATTGTCTGTGTTGTAAAGCTACGTTCTAGCTAATAGCGCTGTCGGAGATTAAGGAGAGCGAGCAGGAATATCCATCACCTTTTATACCCTGTTTCTGCCGTCTCGCTCTTGCATATTTAAAAAGCAGGAGTACCACCAAAACCATTCTCACCGCATATTTGTCAGAAGAAACTTTTGATGGATGACTATGGTAATGGTTTGAAGCTCGCATATGAAAATGTCTTAAATAACTCTCCATTTATCAAATTAATTTAACGTATTTTCTTGTTTGCCAATGTGATTTTGTGACAAGTTATAAACTCAAGGCCTGTAATAAAGTAAAGCGTATTTTTTCGTAGAAAAAAATATTAGGTTCTACTTTACCATCAAAAACATAGTAAATTAATAGCGACCTCGGTACTTGCCGAAACTTTGCATAAACAATCAACTATTTTAATGAAAGTTGATTTATGACAAACGATTTTTTTATGATCGCATAATATTTGTCCACGTAGTTAATGACTTCAAAGCATTTGCCAATTACTCTACCTAAAAATATTATTCCGAAAATATGGTCAATCCTAGAACGACACGTCATGTGAAAAATTAAAAATCTTATGTACACGAATTAACTTTTTGCCGTATTTTTTTGTCTAAAAAAAATCGTAACATGGCAAGTGGTACAAATAATACACGTGGTTACATTATTGACAGGAAGACGACCACAAATGCACAATCCTCACATATATATATGTATACAACTTCTATGGTTTCTGCCTTTGACAGTAAGGCAACCCTCAGCAATCAACAGCAAAAACAATTTGGGAGGCGAGTATGGGTACCGCCGCTTCGGGAACCATATTGGATAACCGATACCTCTGCCATAGGTCATCCCAAGTGGTTCGCTACGTTTGGTGACTTAGCAGGGGTGCCCGGGTTCATGGGGTTAAGTTTGTTCGGTTCTTGGCGGAGGATGCGTCTGCCCACCAGCTACATGGCAGGCCGGATCGGGAGAGAATGTTTCAGGGTGCCCCTTTGACTTCTCCAGCCGTACGCAGGGGGAGGAATGGATTCATACGTCCGTCACTCCTGGACACACTGACCCCGATATTCCTAATTACTTCTAATACCCCTTTCTTTCCCAGACTTCCTCTCCTTCCTTTCCAAAAAACCCTCCACACAGCATTCTCATAGATGACATAGGCCCTGAGGAAAATTACTTTCCTCAGGACCTCATGTGTGGAGCTAAATAAATAACAAGCGATAAAAACAATACCTGTGACTGCATTGTCGACAGGGAGATGATTACAAATGCCGAATCCTTGTCATAGTCCTGTGGCGTCGGTCTCTGTCGGTAAGGTAACCCTCAGCAATCAATAGCTAATTAAATAACAAGCGATATAAACAATACTCAATTTGGGAGGCGGGAATGGGTACCGCCGCCCCGGGAACCTTTATTGGATAACCAACACCTCTGTCATAGGTCACCCCAAGTGGTTCGCTACGTTTGGTGATTTAGCAGGGGTGCCCGGGTTCATGGGGTGAGGTTTGTCTGGGTCTTGGAGGCGGATGACCAGGACATACTGAACCCCAGATTCCTACCCACCCTTAAACCCCTTTCCTTCCCAGAGCTCTCCTCTCCTCCCTTTCCTTAAAAAAAAACCCTCCACACAGCATCCTCAAAGATGACATAGGCCCTGAGGGAAATTATTTTCCTCAGGGCCTCCTGTGTGGAGTTCATGTAAAAAAAAAAAAAAAAAAAAAATACCCGTGGCTGCAATGTTGATAGGGAGATGACTACAGAGCAGAACCCTCGGCACCATCGCAGTACAATCCATGTGACTTCGGTCTCTGTCGGTAAGGCTCAGCTATCAATAGCTAATTAAATAACAAGCGATAAAAACAATACCTGTGGCTGCATTGTCGACAGGGAGACGATTACAAATGCCAGTCCTGAGGCTTCGGCCTCTGACGGTAAGGCAACCCTCAGCTATCTATAGCTAATTAAATAACAAGTGATGTAAACAATACTTGTGGCTGTATTATCGACCGGGAGAAGACTACAAATGCAGAATCCTCGTCACGGTCGTTCTACAAACTCCTGTGGCTTCGGCCACTGACAGCAAGGCCTCTGCTATCAAGTAGTAAATTAAATAACAAGCTATGTAAACAATACCTGTGGCTGCATTGTCGACAAGGAGACGACTACGAATGCAGAATCCTCGTCACTGTCGATCATCAAGTCTTCCGGCTCCGGCCTCTGGTGCGGGTAGAAGTGACCGGGGCCCCCGCCCCAGCGCTGCACGACTGCACCCCTCGACCCGCGCCGCCCCCAGCGACCCACCTCCACCCAGCCGGCCACGCTGTCGCTACTGCTGCTGCTCCCACCCTCGCCCTCGCCCAGGGAAATGATCGGGTAGGGTGGCGAGCTGGGCCGGGACACCTTTGCGGTTATAAGAACCTACCAGCTAAACCTTTCTTCTTCTTCCCTTTCGCCTTTACAAAAAGCTCAAGATTATGCAGATGGTGACTGAGGTTTTTATGATTTCTGTCAACCTTGGATTTACGTTTTAAGTTTTTACGTTATTCAGCTTTTGAAATTATATGTTTTTCACTATTATTACAGATCTTTTAAAGTAGTTTTTACAATCGATTATTTTCAATTTTTTTATTATTGTCTGAACTTTTGTAGGTACTTTTCACTTTCTTGAAGTTTATGCACTGCTTTTACGAAGTTTTCACAATAATATAGCTATCATTAATTTGCGCTATATACTATTTGCTGATGTGATATTTCTGTCCCTAGTAAATAACTTTTAAATTTCATTATAAAATTTATAATAACAAATTTTTCAAATTAAATAACTTAATACGTCAATAAATCTGACTTTTTATCGATCGACATTAAATAAGAATATATTTTTCAACTGTAAAACGCTTTCTTTGTAATTGAAAGAAACGTTTTATTACTTGAACCTAGCTAACACGCGACATAATACATCCGCACACTGGTATCAATAATGTATTCAAAGGTACATCATGCCATGTACAGTACACGTACCACTAGTATACCTGTAGGCACTTGGGGCCTACGACTCGCTACGTCCGCTACGAAATCACTTAGAAAGCTACGGCGTGATTCTAATGCCTACGGGCGGTAAATATCCCAACAAGAATGGCCAACAATCTGAAAATATGAAAGGGCCTAGTGCTTAGAAACTTAGATCAATCTTTATAATTTATAACCCAATAAATATTTATGTGGTCAATTAAGGAACGGTGTTGACATTTATCCGGGTTGAATCTAAATCGATCCATCACGGAAAAATGCAAATCTAGAAATTATACACTTATAATTGAGAGCTTAAGTAATTCTGCGAAAACGGCAGAATTCTTTAACAAGGAGTATTATACGACAAAAAGTTATGTGGCTAGTACGAACAGTTCACAATGCTCAATAATAGTGCAATGAAATAATTTTAATTTTTTTGAAGGAAAAACACACTTTGTAATATGTACATAACTTTAAATTATAAATAATACAAAGACAGCGAATCGCTTTCCGCTTAACTCAAACTTTTTCAGAGATCAAATTATTAACTTTAATAAAATAAAGTGTTAAAGTATTAAATGACCGGTCAGTGGTTGAGTGGGCATAGCGCTTGGGTCCCATCTGGGCGTCACGTGTTCGATTCCTCGGCTGGCTAAGTCCTCCATCACAACACAAGCAACATTTTCGGCTTTCTGTGATGGTAGTAGGAGATTTTCAAATATTGTTGGGTTATTCGTAACCTAGGAATGTTTGTCTTTCTTTTAAAAAATAAAAAATAAAAATTACACCGTCAATATTTGATTTTTTTTTCTTTCTTGTAAAATTGATAAAAGAATATTGTTTATAATTTATTGTATAAAATAATTTTAATTTCGGTAAATAAAATTGTCTTAAAATCGTTTAAAATATCTCTTTTCAGAAAGTGATAAACATTATTTATTACACTATGAGTTGTTATATTTATTTATAAAATTTTATCTTGTAGGTACGTGAATTTAACGAATATTATGTATTTCAATTAATAAATAAATAATTTTTAATTTAATTATTTAAAATAATTAATTAAACGAAAGTCTTCTGAATCTCGGTCTCCGTATTACAAATTCGAACGTTTAATTAAGTATAGTAATTTGTTTTCTATATTTTACTTGAGTAATTGTTTAAACCTATTTTTGATATATAAATAAAGTTAAATTTATCACCGAATTGTTGAGTATTTAATAAAAATTTAGCAAAAAGGAATAAAGATATAAAATGTCTTTACGATCACTCCCTTTATTTACCGATGATTATTAAATTTAATTAATTAATGCTACATTTTTGTTTGTTAAGTAGAACCGAGAGCTAAAACTGGAGCTCCGAAACCGAAGTTGCCGCTACGAGTTAGCGAAGTTCACTGCCAACCGTAATGTAAAGGTGTCAGCAGGCCACGAGGCTTTGGCCACGGGGCACGGGGTCGCGCGGGGAGCAGCCTGTGGACGGCGACGTCCTCTCGGGTGGCGGGCACCTGAGTGACTGACCACCACACCACCACCAGACCACCAGCGCCACCATCCTCTCCAGGACCAGCCTAATAAACCTCCGACCCTCCAGGCGACTCTGACCCCAATACCCCCCAAATTAGAGCGCAACTTTCTCAAACAGGGCAGCGGCTGACCTACACGCGATATGACGATGTTCGAATTTTAATAATGCATGATTTAGGGAGGGATTTCAAGAGGTGCGGCGAAACGGGGAAATATTCCTGAAGGTCAATTGCTGGACGGACTGAGAATGGCGCAACTAAATATCGGGGAAGGGGGGTCATGCAATATGTACCATGTATCGCTCAATTTAAGTCCTGCTAAAATTATTTTTCTTTCCACATTAATTGGCTATCAGAAAACGATTGTCCTTGAATGGTATTGTTACTTATTCTTGATTGAATCGTGCGAGTCATGTAAGGACATTTCGTAAAATGTATTTATGCGGTGTGTTCGCGTTGACCCCAATATCAAACATGAGCAGGCATTAAGCTATAGTGGGTCAGTCATATTTGGCTAACCTCGTTAAAAAGTCAACAAAAGTTTTATTAGTCCAAGTCAGGATTGCAAATTTAATTGTGCCGTCTATGTACAAAAGAGGCACTTGTAATCACTGGTGCCATGGCACCAGTAAGGAGGCACGAATACTTTTTAAAGTAAGTATTATGTATACCTACACCCACCGATCTATACATAGAAAAAAAAACCAATGCAACAATTACCTACGTCAAACCATAATACTAATATTAATGTGCAAACACGGCCAAGTAAATTACTAGACGCACAAACATCAAATAGACCGTTAAGTGCAAATTCGCTGTATTAAATTAATCCAAATAGCCGTAATCCTTAGGTACTGTCGCGTACTGTCACAAATAATCACAAAACCATACAAAACTTGGTCAGTAGAGCGCTAGAGCTTATCGTAAATGATCGGTTCTACTTCGGAAGAATTAATTTTTTAGAGGCGCTCCTCAAACTAGTCAATGCGCAACCACGTCGGTTGCCGTTACATGAAATCAGCGGCTCTCGGAGGCGGGCCCTATCTCTGCCTCACTGCGTTTTGTAGTAGATCTGCGCGGCGAGCGGAAATCCACGTTACACAACCAATTCTAGTGAAATACAAAAATATTAATGTGTAATATTTAAATTGAAGTAACTTTGGACTTATACAAATATTTATAAATTTGTAACATGTAATATATTTTGGATGGATATGTGTAAATGCGTATCTGTTTATCATTTTTTCTCTATTTTTTAGGGGAGGCACAACCTCCCCTGCCTCATTGCCCAAACCGCCACTGTGCCAGTGGTGCTAATTTTCTGGATAACATTTTGGAAATCTTAATGGCTTCTTAGGTATTAAGCACACACATAAGTACGTACCAAAATCTTCTTAAAAAGTTTAATTTGGCATAATTAACGTTTTAATTCATACTGCATCGGGTCACAAAAGTCAAAGGAATTTATCCCAAAAAATTCTTTATTTTTCTACGAATCTCGGCTCTTTCCCAAAAATTTTATACAAAACTAAAAAAAAAAATGTTTCCAAATACCGTAGGGCCTTTCGCTCATGGAGAAACCGAAACCAAACTAAAACTGGTTGGTAAACAAGCTTCTCTCAAGGCGCGACTCATGTTTACGATTTCAGTATTATATCAGCTTGTTTAACAAAAATATAATTTATTAATTTATTATCAAACCGAATAATTTATCAATTATTAATTATAATTAATCATTTATCAACCTCCCGCTCGGACATATTGCAAATTACTCGCAACTTGCAACCTAGCAACGTGGCAACTGAAACGAAAACTGAAACGCAGCAACTGAATTGCGAGTGGTTGCATCGCCGGTGACAACTGGTCTTTGACAAGATGCGAGTGTGCGGACTGCCATTGAAATATACGCGACAGCGACTTGAGTTGCCAATTGTTTTTTTTTTTTCAGTTGTCCCGTGAGCGGTAGAATAACCTACGGCAATAGGCCACTTGCATAACGACTTGGAAAAAACCGTGTGAATAGATCTTTTCACTAAGATTATGAAAATGTTAGTAATTTTTTTTAGAAATGTACATTTTTTTTTTAAATAAATAAATCCATTATTTGACCTCGTGACGTCACTACATGAAAATGTCCCGTCTCCGAAAATGCTTGAATACCAAAAGATATATTTTATGACGGCTCGACAACGGCGACGGCAATTGCGTTTAATCTTCTTTATGCGTGTGAGGGAGATGTATGATAATGATTGTGTGTTTCCTTTGAGGGGGTGCAGACATACGTTCACCGTTTGTGTCATTTTCGACTGTTGTTATTTATTATGTAGGAAAGAGCTGCAGCATTATACGTTTAAGATCAAAAGCAAAACTATCAGCGCATTGACAATTGACGTTTTTGAGTTTTTGGAATTCACTCACACTTAAATATTATCGTCGTAACTATATACAACCTAATTGACAGCCCTGCCATAGTTTCTAGTATTAAACTCCATGTAACGACAAGGAATACTAGACAAAATATAACATTCTTTTGCAACACATACACAACCAACTATCAATCTTACTCACTTACCAATAGGATGCATGATTTAGGCAACAAGTTTGGTGGTATTGTAGATGTATTCGCTGATTCCCTTTACATTCTAAAATGCAATTTAAACCAACACTTTGTGGAATCCTACAAATTATTGTAACGTGGGTATAATATATTTAACGATTTGATGTGTTATTGTAATGTTTTATATTATATTTTGTTCTATGTTATTGTTAAATATTACATTGTTTAAAATATTTCACGGTTTTACGCAAGAATATACAAGTGGTTTTTTCTTTAAAAACTACTTGTATATTCTTAATAGTTTTTTCACTTTTATAACGTTTGGTATAAATTCTATGTATGTGTAATCCTCGATATCTTAAATATTATTTTATAATCTATGTAAAAGCCCCTACGGGCGTATAAGAACAATAAATAAATAAATATATTCCATACATTCAAAATTATCGTCACGGCTAGTAGTATTGTAGGATCTATGTGGTCTATGTCACGGTGCGGTGTGTGAGAGAGTTGCTAGAAAATTATGACTTTTTCCTTTGGGGGAAACAGACCTACGTACAGTACAGTGTTTATCTCATCTTTATGGTGGGTTTACGTTTGTCTGACGTGTCGTGTCGCGATATGCTCTGTCGTGATGGAAAGCGTTCACTAAAGTTCACGTCACACAAGTCCACGTCGTGTTCTGACGATATTTTGAATAAAAACAGTCACCACAACACAGCACTGTCCCATACACACGCGATATTTACACCTTAGAGTACTAAATGTAAAGTTAACTAACGCATTATCTGATAGGTAATTCTAGTTTTTTTTGTCTTGCAGTTCAAATTATTTTCCATTCTTACCAATGAAACTCTTAGCTATTAAAAATAAGTCAGGGATATGAGTTGTTGTTCAAATTCGAATCATGCACTCAATATTCCCCGAAGCGATATGTTAATTTCAATCCGGCAATTGGTGCATTACAATTATTGCTCCGTATCATGTCAAGGGTGCTTCACTCACCGCCAGCGCCATGGCAAATAACACGTTCTGTGAAATAACTTCAACCTTCGGTATTTAAGGGCTATGCGCGATGTTCCGTATTCAAATTCACCAACTTTAGGAAAATTCAAGTCCATTATTATGCAACCACTGAAGGAAATTTGAGGTATCTTAAAACTGAGAGTTTACCTGTAGTATGTAACGTATATGCGATTTTAAAATTACCAGGTCGTTTCACGGTTACGGTACCGTGGTGATAAAAAAGGCAATAAAAATACGTTCCTCATCGCTATAAGGCTACAGCTCTTTCAAAAGATGAGATACACAATGTACGTAGGTCTGTTTCCTCCAAACGAAAAAGTCATCATTTTTTTGCATTTTTCTCACACACCGCACTGGGACGTTTCCCAAGACTTCTACCAACACTACTTGACGGGACGATAATTTTATAAAGTATGGAATATATTTAGAAAGGATAATAAAAATTAAAAAACCTCAAATGTCGATAATGCAGCAGCTCTTTTTAACAAACTAAATAATAACAATCAAAAATGAGACAAACGGTGAAAGTATGTCTGCACCCTTGCAAAGGAAACATACAATCATTATCATATATCTCCCTTACATGTATAAAGAAAATGAAACGCAATTCCCGTCGCCGTAGCCGAGCTGTAATAAGATATATTCGTTTCTGATTCCTCCAAAGGAAAAAAAATCGTAGGTACTTTGGAAGAAACAGACACAAATATTTTATGTATCTTATCTTTTGTCTCACCATTATTTAATGTATAACAAAGAGGTGCAGCATTATAATGATAAGGAACATATGCTTATTGCCTTTTATTGCCGTCACGGTACCGTAACCGTAAATCGTCACAGTAATTATTAAAACATCTAATGTTATGTTCTTTCTTGTCTTTATCAGTAAACGAAAAGTCTTAGTTTTTTATTTGTTTTTTTAGTATTTGAATTTGATCGCGTGCGAAATGATCCGCAAGGAAGGAAAAACATTATGAACATCTTAGTTTATGTTTGTATCTGTCAGTCCGTTATTCCGCCCCAAAACGATATTAAATTGAATTTGATAAATTGTCATGCATGTGAGTTTAGTCTTTATTTTGTATATGTATAGGCTTACCATGGAATATGAAGTAACAAAGAATGTTTAATTTTCTAATGGTTTTTGGAAATGATTTATTCGACTTCCTCGGTTGATATCGTTCTGTATAAAAATTGTAATTGTCAAGACCGAGGTCAGTTATAATGAAACACCGCAGAGAGACCTGCTGCTAACTGCTACACACGCCATATTTGAGTACCTATAACAGAATAAATCACTTAAAATGAGAAAACTAATCCTAAATTCACTGTGAGAAATATCAGCTTATTTTAAGCATTTTAAAACGTCAAGTTGCTTCAAATTAACTGAATATATTTGTCACAAATTTTCTGATTACTAAAATTGAATCGCTGAGTTCCAATATCCTCACTAATGGTTTTTTGTTAAAAATTAAGTGTGAATGCCATATTTTGATATTTCTAACCAGGAATGTGATACTGTAATTGTTATATCCAAAATCCTTCTACTTTCTTTTTAAGAGGGCATTACCAGAGAAAACCAGAAATATGTCATTTTCAAATCAGATTTTAGACGTATTGACTCTTTTCCACCAAAAATTAAAAATGGATTTCGAATGATTGTTCTATTATCTAGCATTAATACCATAATAAGGTTATTCCATAGGTCGTTGGCAGATTTGTTAAATTTTCAAAAAAGATTTTGTATTATACTACACCCATTTAAAATAATATAATCATGTAGTAAAATAAATCAATACATCATCTAGCAAACGCATGTTTTAGAATTTTAATTTTAGTTTCAATAAAATCATTAAAAAATATGTACGTACATGTGTTTCTTGACGAAAATTGGTCCATTTGTGTATTTATTTGCGCACTTACAAACTAATATATTTCAGATTTTTTTAACATTCTCATTAAATTTAGACATTATTGAAAAAAGATAAATACTTATAATTAAAAAATAACTACAAAAAGTACATTATTTTAATAGTTTTATCATCACGCCTTTCAGCATATTTGGATGAAGGTATAAATTAAAGCTAATTTGGATTGAAATAAATTCGATATTAAGTTATAATTTTAAAAAGCTGGTACGGAGAATAATTAATCTTTCTCATTGTAACCGCCCTGCCCGATCGTAAGAACAACTTTCGACGAAATGTGGATTTTCGTCCGCTGGCTGGTTAAACGCTCTTAAATATCGACCTGAGTTCCAAAATACTCCGTAATTGAGACAGCCAATCAGAAGTTAGC
This sequence comes from Limnephilus rhombicus, assembly GCA_929108145.2. Lineage (NCBI taxonomy): Eukaryota > Metazoa > Arthropoda > Insecta > Trichoptera > Limnephilidae > Limnephilus > Limnephilus rhombicus. The sequence continues at coordinate 29,257,382 of OV815274.1, forward strand.
ATTTCAACAAATTGAAGATGGTCACCAGTTTCTTTCCATACAAATTTCGGTCGTTCGGTTGATTTTGGTTGTCCTTATTCTACCAATTTCTCAACAATGTCATGTCTAATTATCTGATAGTAGGGGCTGTACTCCTGGTGAACCGAGGGAGCTAATGCGAAAATTAGAAACGTGGAAGAATAATTTAGAATAAAAAAAAAAAAGAGTATGTAAACATTTAAAAGTTTTACCAGAATTTCATCGAAGTTTCCAAAGACGTCTCATTTTTATTTAAATATTTTTGACCATAATATATTTTCATGAAATTATATTTCCAATATATTTTCTAGATAAAGTGAAGGATGTCAACAAATTGTTAAATTATGGCAACGATTAGAAATAGTTAGAAAACCTCAATTTCTACAATAAATCGGTGAAATCTCTAAAAATCTTTCGAAAATTACATATCAAGAAACTTCTCATTTGAGTTTATATAAAGCCAGAGAAAATTTTAATGTTTGATGCAATATAAAGTCTTTTAAGTTTTTAAAAACAATGAAAAATATACTGAAAACCTTAACTAAAAAAAAGAAGTAAATAAATAAACAAAAAATAGACAACTAAATAAAAAAATATCTCTTATGCTTTTAATATTAAATAAAAATTTTAAAAAAGTACAAAATATAAACTGCAATACAAACAAAAATATTCTAAATAACTAAACAAATAATACCTCCTCCCAAACACATAAGCATTTGCTTATTATGGGAGAACATTAACAAAAACAATTAATAAATAATAATAAAAAATAAAATAAATTAGTCAATAGACTAACTACCCCAGTTAGACTCGAGAATAATTCTCCACTAACCGGGAATTGAAATTAGTTAATTAAGATTGTTATGTATTATTTTAATATATTGTATCTTTTATTATTCAAATAAAAAATAAATAAATAAATGTTCTGTTGCAGTATATGAAAATACTGACTAACTAATATTTGTTATCTTAACTACTGTTAAATTTTTTTAAATATAAATGAAAAAAAAATTATAACTTCTCAATCAAGTTATGGATTTTTTATTTTTTTTAATATAATATTTTGTATTTCAACCTTTTCACTCCTCTGCATTGGCCAAAAAAGCATAGAAGTACAAAAAAATGTGTGTTTCAAAACCCTCCGTATTTAACTTGATGAGTTACAAAACCCTTTGTAATTGAAAGAGGGTATTAAAAATCCTCCCTAATGAAAATTAAGACACACGTTTTTTTTTTAAATATATTAAACCAGTGATTCCCGAAACCTATTGGTCCACGGACCCCCCGCCCCCCGGATGAAGCGCCGTTAAGTAAACAAATCTTCATCTCTATTTTGCAATTTTTAAAGATTTGGAAACTGAGAACATTATCCTCTTCCCAAGTTTGTTTGTACAGCAAAAGTTTTGCAACAAACGCAGATATAACTTTTTAATTTTTATTATTATTCATGCAAAAATAACAATAACACAATTTTTCTACTTTTTTTTGTCCAAGACCAGGAAAATTTGTTACATGCACGTCACATCACGTATAACACAGAAGTAGGGCTGGACCTAAAATATACATAACGGTATAATTTATAGGTGATTATAAATTTGTTGACTACATTACTTCGTTTTTAATACATGATTATAGACAATTAATTGGCACGTCCGAACACAGAGAAGAACTGAACGAAGAATCTTGCTGAGCGTCGACCCAAGAACAATACAAAATTTAACATTATTATGTGATTGCGTGACGGTCAAAGAAAATGCACTGCGTAGTTTTAATTTAGTTCAATTAGCTGTTTTTTTCTTCTACACAATGCTGGAAAACTAATTATTATTTTATCGACATTTTCACAAAGCTTATAACATACACTAAAGTGATTCACGTATTTTGCCTACCCACAGAGGTCAAGTAACTAATGAAAACTCTAAGTTATTGTTTTTTTACTATAACTCCACGCAGGAGGCCCTTAGGAAAATATTTTCCCTCACCGCCTATATCATCTTTGGAGATCAAGGTCTTTTTATCGAAAGGAGGGAGAGAAAGTTCTGGGAAGAAAAAAGATGTGAAGGGTGAGTGGATATTTTGGGGTCAGTGTATTCGGGAGTGACGGACGTATAAATCCAACCCTCCCACTGCGGTGCAAGACAATGGGTCGAGAGAGACCAGTTAATAATAAATTCTGATCAGAAAATGAGGACAACTATAGGTAATGAGCTGACAATACAGTTCGATAGAAAGCTGAAATGCACCTAGAATTAGCATTTAACGGGGACCTTCCTAATGAAAAAAAAAAACACAAAATGGCGCTGAATTTTTGCGAAATAACTGGGATAAATATTTACGGTAGCCGTCACGTTAAGTTTTAGCTCCGAGACATGTCCTTCATTTTTAAAAGGTCTAAAAGACCCTTTGCAAATTAGTGATAGCTTGGAAAACTCGTTGATATCAAAAGGGTTGAGGAAGGTTGGGGGGGGGGGGTGTTGAGCCCCCTTAACCCCCCCCGTTATTGCGTCATCATGCGTTGCTTAAGCCGCCGCAACCCGAATTTCTACCGATTTCTTACATATCTCCCTTATACATTTGAAGTTTTAAGCTCATAAAAAAATATATGTTATTTTTGAATATCTAGACGTTCCCCATGCCGAAACGCAAATTATATGAAATTCCCACGAGATTTTTACTCTATTTTAAACGAGTCTTCTTTTATTAAACATTTTCATAATTTTCGCTTCAATTTTATCGTTTTGAATATTAGCGCGCTCTCTCCAACATCCGTAATTGCGTATCTCTCTATCTTCTTCTTTTCGACGGGTTTACGGTGCCTTAATGACTAATCCTCAGTCAAAAGAGAATACACTAAAAATATATTACAAGAAATTAGATAACTTTAAATTTACAAAAATATATCCGCTCCGTTTTTTATATCGATGAGTTTGATTATATTACCGGAGATACATGAGCACAAAATGATGCTTGACTCCCCATCCAATCGCTCGCTGACTGCTGACGTATATGTACTGCATGTTCATAGAGTTTGAGAACATAAAATACATAATATAAATCAAATCACTTTAATGTTCTGTCTATATTATTTTACCTACGTAAAGTAAAAACACTTTATGAAGAAAAATAGTCGTTAAGGTAGGACGATAAAAAGGTTTGACGAATGGGTCTAATGAAAGTGTGGCATTTCACACAATACAGAGGCATATATTTATTTTATAATAAAAAAAGGTTGTTAACATGTTAACCTAAATAATAAAGTCGTGAACGAAAGTAATACTACTTTGGTAAATAATCGCATATCTCGACGATAAGAAAAATCCGGATATAAAAAGAAAAAGTTGATATTATATTTATACCAAAGCTTTAAACGCGAAAGCTAGAAATATAAAAATCAGTGTGTGCAATTCACACGCAGTAGAAGTGACAACTTCAGAAAATTAAAGTAGACAATCGTGGGGAGGTAACGAAACACCGCACAAAGATGAGACCGATTATACCATCTCATTCCGTCGCAGGCTAAATTCTACAGATATACGTATTTGTCTCATTTTAATGTCGCTATTTTTCATTTCATCGAGTTTCAAATCTCAACGGTAATCCGCCTCAGACCCAAGAAAATAAGTGTTTCAAAATCAATTTTTATTTTTGAATTTGTATATCTAAAAAACCACAAAAAATAATTTTATTAAAAAAGTTTTTTTTAATTTTCAATGTTTTCAGAATTGTATGTCTCTTGTAGGAGACGCTGGGTCTCTAGCAACTAGTTTGAATTAATAGTATTCCAGGAATCACATCACTTTTTTTATGTCGCCCACAGGAGACACTGGGTCCGAGGACGTTTTAAGTAAGTTTTCACTTCAATAATATTTGTCGTTAATATTGTAGATATAATTGAAACATGTATTTTTGAGGCTCACACATATCTGCCGAGCGATTCTATATCTTTTGAGAGATCTCTTTTGTGAGATCTCCCGTCAGATTGTGTGATTTTCTAAAGCTCTTATTTGCTTTTTCTATGAGCCGATGTCAGATTTCAACTGCGGTCACAAATTGGTGAAGCTGGCCGATTCTATATCTAGCATATCGCCAATGGAAAATCACACAAATCTGACAGGAGACCTCACAAAATAGATCCCACGAGATGTAGAATCACTCGGCTGATAGTATTATTTTATTAATGACTATACACTACAGTTTGGATTGTTGTGACCGAAAGTGGCACCCTCTATTATTTTCAAAATGAACCGTCGAATTTTTCAAACATTATCCCCGGTGAGAAAATGTCAAAAAGGAATTTTACAAAACTTGGAATATCTCAGTTTCAAACACCAAATTTCCCGTCCAATTTTCAGACCAAGTTTCATAGCAAATTTTTTGCATTTTTCCCAACATGAAAATTTTTCAAATTTCAAATAATATCAAACATGTTCTCGACCAATTTTCCGATTTTCCCAGTAGAAATTTTTTCTGAAAAATAAGTTTTCAAACTTCGAACAACAAAATATTGAAAATAAATGTGTTATTAAAAAATTCTACTCATTTTCCGACCAATTTTTAGAGCGAGTGTTTTTCGATTTTCCAATTTTCCCAAGAATTTAATCAGAACTATAAATATTTCCAAACTTCACATAATATTAAAATGACAATTAATTTCTCGACCTGGACCAATTTTTCGCTTTTCCAAGAAGAAATTTTTGTAGAAAAGTGACATTACCACGACACAAAAATTTCCCAACATGAAAAATTTCCAAACTTCAAATAATATAATCAAAAACATAAATGTCTAACCAAACCTTTATACCTCAATAATTCTTTTTCTATTTTTGGTTTTACGACATTATGTACATCCCACTAAAACCAACAACAATTTGCAATAATTTTATCTAGATTCTGTATACTTATGTTTTTATGATTATGTGCATGCATGCGTATACATATGGGTATGTGTGTATGTCTGTGTATATGTATATGTATGCTTTTACATGTACCCGTCTCAGAACAGACCATGTCTAGTAAGGCGGGTTACTTACTTGTTTGTATTATGTTAATTTTATTTCAATAAACGCCCGGGTTGCCGGCAATTAAAAAAAAATTCAAAATCAAATAAAAAAATCAAAATTCAAAATTTGTACCCAACTTTATGTACGACGATATTCCTGTCACGGTTGTTTTGTCCCACTAGATCGCCCAATAGTATTTTTCCAAGGAAATGGCTATTTTGGAATCGGTTCCTTTTGGCTTTTATAAATTGAGAAAATTTGATTGTGCTGATAAAAACAAAAATTATGCATTATATAAATGGTTATCTTGAAATTGTAGAGCTCTCAACCCGATTTTGTTAAATAATGTAATGTCATATTTAAATATTGTCATAAGGAAGGTGCACCGGAGAAACTACAATTTTATGTCGAAGTGCACAATTTCAGCGGCGTTCTTTAATTTCTTGAGTTCTGATTGGCAGTAAATTTCTACATTTCTTAGTTAATGTGTGTTGGTCAATTAGCTTAGATTTCATGCATCCCGTGAATTCCAAATACATATCAATCGTCCAGTTGATTTAGTCATCTCCAAATACTAACTTTTGACATAATGAGGACAGCAATATTCGAATGTTCACCATAAAACCAATATTATTTACACGTGTCTGTCTTTTACATATTAAATGTGCCATAAAATTACACCGGGAGGCATAACGGTCTGGTACATTAATACAACATTTTTAAATATCCAACTAGTGACCCAGAAATATTGAACATTATAATTAAAATGAAGAAAATACTTTGTTTTTACCACTTTTATTGTTTACAAAACGAACATGTTTCGTGAGCAACGCTCACTTCTTCAGGGTTTTTTATTGATACATATACATATATTTATATTTTCTTAATTTTAATCAAAATGGTGCCACAAAATAAGTTTGCTGTGTTTTTTTTTTTTTTTTTACAGTGAATACCGCACAAGAATCTCAACTGCTCCCGTCTGGAGCCAGTGAGACTATGGCATCCCCAATTGGGGTATGTTGTGAGGCTGATGGTAGTGGGGAGGGGAAGGAGGTGGGGAAGAGGAAGGTTGGGAAGTACCTGGCTATTCAGATCTGGTCACTAAACACGGCTAAAGCCATTTTCAAGCAACGTTTCAATTCTGAATGGTGGTCTTACACCAGGGCGATACTGATAGTATCTTCCACTCTGGAACATGCCGCAAATATAATATATATTGTTTTAAATGAATTAATTGTGAAATAACACAAATTAATCAAATAAAATTTATTTGCGCATGCCGGGTTCGAACCCGCGACCTCCGGATTGTGAGTCAAGAGTCTTACCCACTGTACTACGGAGGTCGTCATGTGTTGGAAGAAATGAACATTATAATTGATTAAGTGGTGTTTATGAGAAATCTGAGACAGGGTGTACACTTTTACACATAACTGCACTCAATTTTTCGGAGATGTACTTATTGCAATATTACGTAGGCAAGTACAAATGGTTTTTATTTCAATATAAATATGAATGGGTACCTTTGTGATTAGTTAATTTCTGTACACATTTTATTCATTCCGACAGCATTGTAAAGATTCAACATAAGTTTTTGAGGTTTATAAACTATAAATTGCATATTCCTGTACTAAATATTGATTGTAATTACTTACTGGATAAAATGTCCCTATTAAAACTTTCAGAAAAAACAATTACCACAGATTTAATATTATTACATAAAAAACTGCATTACAAAATTGACTGTCCTGAATTAATTCAAGTAATCAACATCCATATTCCCAAAGATCTTGTCGACATTTACTACCCTTTTACTTTAACAACTCCAGGACACTCTCTTACCAAAATTTCCCGATTCCCAGACTTCACAATCTCGGCAATAAATATTCTGATATAGGAGATATATTTCACCTTAAGAATAACCAGTATAAAAATAGTTTATTGCAATTCTTTTATACATCTAGACACAAATAGTCGTGGATAATTTCTGCAACTTTGTTTATATTGCATATTCTTGTTTATATTAGATTTCTTATCATTTTTACCAGTGTATTTTAATTCATATTATATGCTTTTGTTGTTACATTTTTTTTTCATTATATTATATTTTTATTATTGTTTTAGTTTTAAAAAGTACTGTGTTACTTAACTTACAAATAAATAATGTAAAAGGCCATTAGGGGGTGTAATAAATAAACAAATAATTGCTTTTGTTATTATCTTTGCTGTTGTACATACAAAGGCACAAAACTCTACTTTCAGGGAATGTTGAATTGGGCAAAGTTCATCAAAAAGCCGAATGCAATATGCATATGATATTTTTTATGCAATAATTCATAAAAAAAAAACGTATTTATGCATTCGCTCTGCACACATCTACGGTGACCCAATCTATAATGTTGGGAGACGCTTACTTAGATTCTTACTTAACTAATAAAATAACTACCTAATCTTAAAATTGGTGTATAAAATATTTTATAAATACTCAGTAATATAAGGAATGCAGTATAATTATTCTAGCATCCACCTAACAAATAAAACAAACGTAAAAATAACGTAATAAGTAAGAATGCGCAAGTATTACTTTGAAGTAAATATGGTAAATGAAATCGTGAAATGAAAATGTTTAAAATCACAGAGCAAAAAGTCGACTTACATTTCCAATAGAAGTACTTAAGTATAATACGTTACTGATAAAAATCACGTTTTACAAATTTTGTCGAGCTCTGCACGAAACCGCAACACTTTGGAGAATCCACGAAAGTTTAACAGAATTGTTAAATTATTACACGTAAACCATTATTTTGTGTTTACTTTGTTCATCTATAATTTATTTTCTAATATACATTCTTTATAATGAAACGTTAAATTAATTCAATATATAACCTCACCGAATTTCAACAAAAATGAAATAAAACGTATTAACGTACAAAATAGTAATTAAAACTTGGACTAGTTTTTATAATGTCGTGAGGTAATTGTATTTCGGCTGAAGTGTAATTACGAAAAAAAGCTGAGAACACAAACTTTCTTTCGTATAATATATTCACACGTGTTGTTTTAAATTTCGTAATTAAAGCTTGACAAGTTGAAATATTAAGCGTCACGGTGCGTGAATTCAATGCTACGCCGAAATAAGTCGACGCCAATTTCGATTGGGATCAGTTTGATATTGGAACACGATCAGTTGGAGATGCACGAGCCACGCGCGGTCGGTCTGGACTACTCCTTGCGGCTACTGAAAACCGCCGACAGCCAGAAACCTGAATATTATATTATGAAAGCACAATCCAAGGTCCGGCCTTGAAGTACGGAAACTGCGAGGCCGCGGGGGGTGGGCGAGTCCAAGCGTTCACCCCCGTCCAGCCGACCCACCCCCGCCCCCGCTTTGTCTGATAGGAAATTCACAGAAATAATTACCTAACCCGCCCGTCTGTCAATTAAACCCCCGAATTTCACGCCTCAAGTACAAACAAGAGGTTATTAAGTGTGCCATTGAAGTGGACACGAATATTACTTTATTTCTCACAACACTCTTTTGTTAAATATAATAACTTATGCAAAAATCAAATCACTGATTTTAAAACACGCTGAATTAATTAAGACTACAAAACTCTTTAAGAGAAATAAAAACCTCGTTTTTTCAAAAGTAGGTTATAAACTTAAATAAAACGGAAATAATTTATGTATTTTTTTCTTTGCTTTATCAACCATGGGTGTCGCTTTAATTTCTGATTAAGATTGAACAAATTATATTTCAAATCTACTTCCACGACCCGACTTCGATTCACGAATAGTATTTCAATATTCATGAAATATGCTTTAAAATGTGTTATTCATTTCAATTTCCTTGAGTCCCGCTATAAATCATGGCCGAAAGAACATTTCGCCCCTTTTCGGCCAGCCGAACACTTACATATTATAAAAATTGACGGCAATAAGTACCTACCTATCCATCATATTGTTACACTATTATGGCTTACAACAATACAATAATCATAATCTACGAAAATCACTTTCATCAAAAGAAAATCGTATTATGGAAACGTTAAGCGTGTTATTGCAAAAGGGCAAATAAGAATTGAAACAAACCACCGATAAAATGATTTCTTCGTGAAAACTATTAAATAAATTATTATGGCTAAAAAAATACAGAGCTTTAAGTCTTTAGTAAAACTTTCAGAATTCCTTAGACTCGTAAAGCCACAAAACGCTCGGCTTCTTTAAAAATTTGTTAGTACAAAGGAAGTCATTTTCGGCCGAGTTCAAGTATTGCAGATCGATGTGAAAAATAACTGTTAGGAAAAAAATTACAATACCGCTGCCGAATGTTTTTATATGAATACTGATATCATCGGAGGGGTGTTTTCCTCCCCTCTACGGGATGCACATAAATCTGGAGGGTGGAAAAACTTTTTCAACCTTCACTTTGCCCCCTCGGGGTCAGCAAACGTAGGTTCACGGCAATCTTATCTTGACCATAGATTAATGCGCAAGATAAAACATATCGCCGGGGTAAAAAAACATGATTACTCTAGTGTTGTAGTTTTGGTTTTAACAAAAATTCAGAGACTTTTTGAATCGGTGCCTCGCCTTACTGGACCTTTCTTTAAACTTTAAAGTCAAGGGTGAGGACATTGTTTTTGTTTGTCAAATGAGTCCTGCCGTCTGGTTGATGGTTTAATAAACATTTTCCCAAGGTTTCTCCCGAGCACTTATTAACCAAGTACCTAACTAGCTTTTATTGGGCGTTTCAGAGCCGCGAGAGGGAAGGGGTATTTGTTCTAGCCAAGCAGGGTTGTAAATTTGCTAAAATCATACTCATGTTATCAAAGTATAAATCTTTATAATGCAGATTAGATTTTTGGAAGAAGTAATTTGTCGGATTACTTCAACCTTTTTTGATATTTTCAAATTATTTTCCCGATTTTAAAGTAATAACTTAGGTGACTCGCATTGGTAGCCAGCTTCGTTTATAAAATGTACATTCTTGCACATTTCGAACAGTGGGTAGATAATAGTTACCATTAAAAAAAGACAAGTTCAGTGATGTGCCGTCGCTTGCTTTTTCACAATTTTCGCTAGTGCGAATAAACGGCTATTCAAAAGAAGACAAGTGTTTTTTCTGGAAAATCATGATAATCGCGAGACGAGTCACTGTATGCCACTGTAAAGTGGTTAGCAAATATATATTTTTTTATTGCGTGCATTAATTTTCAATGGCACAACACGTTATTATGGTGACCGGACAACTCATAATCGTGCAACTTCAACACCTTTTGAAAAATCATTAAACGTTGAAAAAAAATTGGTTGAATAGATTACGTTAGGTTAGGTTAAGAGCTATTTTTTTATTTTTTCATAACTTTTAATGACTTTTTAAAGGGGTGTTAAAATGAATTGTGGTGGAACCATTCTTATTTATCCGAAGAACGGGCACGAAATACTTCCACTTTGGTCACATCCTAATCACTCAGGCAAAGCACCATTTCTCGACATCTACATAAGGGTACGTACCCATACTGCGTGACCCAGTTTTTGCATTTTTAACCCCCCCCCCCTCATATTTCAAGACCCCCCCCCCTCCCCCTACAGTTTTCACGTAGTAATTCATAAATATGGTTTTAAATCATTTCTTGCTAACAAAAAGTTTTTAAAAAAATATTTGGCTTCTATTTGTCTTTATTAAGGCCTCGGGCCTATTTTGTCAGAAGATCAAAATATTTCACTTTGAAATAAATTCCAAATAAATAGAATATTTCTGAATGCATCGGAAAACTAAAAACGGTTTTTGAAAAGTGAAAAATATCCGTTAAAATTTTATAATTCGATGTAAACTTATAATTTTTTAAATATAAAATTTTGAATGCAAACATAAAAAAAATTAAAAATAGCTCACCTTACGTTTTTTCCCACTAAAATTACTGTTAAGAAAAAAAATTAAAACAAACATGTTTTATTAGGCAAATGTATTATAAAAGTTTTCGTCAACTCACTTTTTTCTCGGAATAATTAATAAAAAATTCCCAAATATTCATTTTTTTTTCAAATTGCGGTGGAAAACTTTGGATTCATAAAGGTGTACATTTGAATTATTTCTCACTTAATCTTATCTTAATTCTTTTTCAGCAATATTTCTTACAAATACTAATTTTAAATGAAATTTGTATGCCGTTTTGATATCACTGTTATTTTTGTTCTGTATTCGTAAACCGCTACACTATTTTCCACATTTGTGGACGTAGAACAAATTATGGACATAGAACAAACGGACACTATTACATATTTTTTAAAGAGAGAGCACGTATTGCTTTGTTCTTCTTCCACAATATTCCAGGCGAAGGACTCAATGTCATTGATCAAGAAGGATGTTGAACAAACCAACACGAAAGAAAACGGACGAATTATTACTATTGTTTTTTTCTACAGCCGGATTTTAAACAAACCAACACATTTTTTTAAAAATTTTGAACAAAAAACTCTTATCTTATAAGAGTTTTTTGTTCAAAATTTAAAAAAAAAATGTAGATAAGAGTTTTTTGTTCAAAATTTAAAAAAAAATGTGTTGGTTTGTTTAAAATCCGGCTGTAGAAAAAAAAAAAAAATATATATATTATCTTATAGTTTCTATTTTTTATTAATTATTTACTGGATATGTAATATAACAAAACTAAACATTAGTTTCATGTGAAAAAGTCCATTTAACAACGGGTTGCAGAACAAACTAATATTCTGTTAGGGATAAGTCAACCATGTATTTACTTCATAACCCTGCAGTGTTTTGACGATTCCATGACAGTTGATCCCCCGACAATTGACCCCTCGGCATACTTATATTCAATATGAAGTCGGTTTAGGGAAAACACGATATACCTACTTATACAAAATATAACGAAATGTCCCCGAAGGGATGTGCAGAGAAAAGTAGAAAATATATTTTCATTCAAATGCATTAAGGATACTACTACTTGTCGACATACTATATTTTTTTACATTTGCTCCATACAGGAGGCCCTGATGAAAATAATCCTCAGGGCCTATGTCATCTTTGGGGATGCTGTGTGGAGGGTCTAATAGGAAAAGGAAGGAGAGGAAGTTCTGGGAATGAAAAAGTGTAGGTAGGAATCTGGGGGTCAATGGGTCGAGGAGTGATGGACGTATGAATCCATCCCTCCCACTGCGGTTCAAGAAGATTTTCCGAGAGAGTCCGGCTGGGGAGGTCAAAACATCTCCCGATCAAACCTGCCACGCAGTTGGTGGGTAGACGCATCCGCCGCCAAGACCCGGGCAAACCTAATCCCGTGAAACCTAATACATATTATAATTCCAAAAAATCGACATCGTTAATTCGTTGGTCATTATATATAATTATTATTATTATTATTATTAATTAAAAAGAAAGACAAACATTCCCGGGTTACGAATAACCCAAAAATGTTTGAAAAACCCCTACTACCACCACAGAAAGCCGAAATGTTGCTAGTGTTGTAATGGAGGACTTAGTCAGCCGAGGAATCGAACACGCGACGCCCGGGTGGGACCCAAGCGCTATGCCCACTCAACCACTGACCGGTCATAAATGTAATCTACATTAATGTAAATAAAACTTTTAAAATAACATTTTTCTTGGGCTAGGTTTACATTCGTAAGTAAAATTTGCGACTTAACCTAAGTTTATGACATGTTACTCCAAGGAGCATTTACATATGCATCCGACTTTTGGTAATTAATGCTTACGGAAGCTGTTAGGAAGTTCAACATTTGTAAATGCTCGTGCGACCGTTTACATCTGTAAATTTATTTGCGGTAAGATGACGACAACGATCAACAACGATCTGCTACTGTCAAATTTATGCGATTTTGTCATTAAAGACGAAAAGGCTCAAATAAAGTGTTGAAATAGAATTTGGCTGTAATTAAACAATTATCCATGCGCTTTTGTGCCGTCAAAGGCGGAAATTAATAAAGTTCTTTCATTTTATCCGAATGACAGCTACCTGACGGCAACCAACTTCAAATTCAAATACGCAATGTTAAAAACAGAAACATTGAGAATAGAAAGGATTGGACCAATAATTGAATAAAAGGATGCTCATTTTCAGAAAACTTAAATAAGTGTAAATAAATAATAGTTTTAAAGGAAAAAAATCCTACGAAAACATCTGTCTTTGATTTTTGACATCCCGAAACGACGCATTTTGGTATTATTTCTTGCGGTAAGACTCTTAGCTTATCAAACTGATTTTATAAGCTGTGAGAAGGCTGGAAATTCGCGCAGACGCGATTAGACCTGGCAAAAAACTTCCGGAAGAACAAGTTCTGTAACTTGCGATAAATTACGTTAAGTGACTTTTGGTGCCGATTACATTGGTAATTTGGCCATAAATCGCTTACGTGAGCAATTTACGAAAAAAAAACTTACGAGTGTAAAGCCAGCCTATATAAGAATTTTTACGTAACTTTTACATATTTATATATATGCAATAAAATTCAAATTTAATATACACTAAAAATACTATAAATTTTGGTTGTGCGTCCGAACTTCGGTTCAATGAACTCAAGAACCCGGATTTGCTTTGAGTTTAAGTGTAATTTTCAAATTTGTAACAGTTTTTTTAACAAATTCAGACAAGCTATAAAGTACCTTCCTACATTTTTAAACAGAGAATTATTTTAATAGGTCAGGTACGTCTCATACGTCATTCATATGTCTGGTAATGATATATTATCGTGAAAAAAGCTTATAGGTCCGAGTGGTTAATTATCTTTTACCAAATTGTAACTATAATATCACCTAATTTTTCACGGGCATTTTCACTAGTATAATATCAATAAATAATGGGCTTTGTTATAAAAAGGACTATTTTCTCAACTCAGTTTCAGGTGTTCAATCATTTTCTCTCTATAATTTAATTTGACCTAGAGTTGCCCATTATCTAAAGCTATTTATTTCTATAAAACGTCAAATCATTTTTCACAAATCATAGGGATTCAAATGTGATTAATATATCGAGGTCGTCTGAAGGCAATTTGAATTCCAGCAATATTGAAATAAAATCTCAATCTACGTGCAAATCATTCTGCGTGCGTTATTGTGTATTCTGACCCCTTCAAATTTAATTTGTTTTATTCAATCCCTAATATTATTATTTGCAAACCCACAACAAAAGGGTAAATTTCTGTAATTTATTTTTATTTTTTATATGATATGATATATACGGCCCCTTCTGTGGTCGAGGGGTAAGGCTCTCGACTAGCAGTCCGGAGGCCGCGGGCTCAAAACGGGCGCAAATAAAATTTATTTGATTAATTTGTGTTGTATCACTCATTAAAATAATATTTAGTATATTTGCGGCACGTTCCAGGTGGGAAGGGTTCCATACCAATTCAGAATCAAGTCAACTCAACACCTCTCTGAAAAGTCATTAAAAGCTATGAAAAAAATAAATTTAAAAATAGCCGGTAACCCTAAACTAACGAAGCCTATTGAACCACTCTTTATGATCTTTCTGAGGTGGTTCTGAGTTGGTTTCATTCTGAGTTGGCCGGTCACCGGTGGAAAGATACTGAGCGCTTTTATCATCACCGTGACGACCCATGTGTACGGTACGGTTACGGCAAAAAGGCAATAAATATACAATCCTTATCGTTATATTGCTGCAGCTCTTTCTTACACACAATAATGGTGAGACAAATGATGAGATACACAAAATGTGTGTCTGTTTCCTACAGAGTACTACTTTTTTCCTTTGGAGGAAACAGGTATATCTTATTACGACTCAGCTACAGCGACGTAATTGTGTTTCAATTTCTTTATACGTGTGAGGGAAATGTATGTTAATGATAGTATGTTTCCTTTAAGGAGGGGGGGGGGGGGGGGGGTGCAGATATACGTTCAACGTTTGTCTCATTTTCAACGATTGTTTTTTAGTATGTAAGAAAGAGCAAAATTACACGTAGAAGAACAAAAACAATGTTTGAATTTTTGGAATTCATTCACACTTCAATGTTATCCTTACATTACATATTTCATTATATATTATATACTATATTTCATACATTCAAAATTATCGTCACGGCTAGTATTATTGTAGGGGTCTACGGAAATGTCACGGTACGGTGTGTGAGAGAGATTCAAGAAAATGATTACTTTGAAAATGACCTACGTTCATTATGTAGGTATCTCGTTTTTTGAATGAGCTGCAGCATTATTGTGACAAGGAATGTATTGTCTTTTTTGTGCCGTCACGGTACCGTAATCGTGGGTCGTCACGGTAATTATATAAGCGTTCACTCTCAGCATCACCCTGGCCTAAGACCACCATTCATGATTAAAAAAGTTATTGAAATGTCTTTGTTTGGTGTCTAGATCTGAATAGCCAGGTACTTCCCCCGTTCCTCTTTCCAGTTCCCTTCCTGTCCCCACTATCTTCAGCCTCACAACATACCCAAATTGGCGATGCCATAGTCTCAATGGTACCAGAAAGGTGCAGTAGGGACTCTTGTGCGGTATTCAAATAAAAATATTTTTTTTTTTTTTTGAACTTTATGAGTAAAACCTCAAATTGTAATATTTAAATAAATGAAGACAATATAAGCGAAACTCAATCGAAAATCTGGCAACAGAAAAATCAGAAAAACATATTGACACCTCTGGGACTCGAACCCAGGCCCGGAATATGTTTTTCTGATTTTTCTGTTGCCAGATTTTCGATTGAGTTTCGTTTATATTGTCTTCATTTATTTAAAAATAAATATGTTTCTTTTTAAATCTCCTCACCATTAAGTTGTTTCTAGGTGGCAGAAATTTAAACTAATTTTAATAACATAAAGAAAATAAGAAGAAAAAATTACTTAATATATTTAAAGACGGAAATAGAAATAAAAATAAAAGAAGAAAAAATAAATAAATGAAAGAAAATTAAAAAAAAATAAAAATAAAATAAAAGAAAGGAGACAATACAGATATGAAGTGTGTTTTTATAATATTGTAGAAGTTATCTGTCCGCAATATATAATAGCTTCATTTGCCATCCATGTGTACACAAGGTCAATATTATCTACAATTATTTTCGTTAAATTTGGAGGCGGATTATTAAATTTCTTTGTTCATAAGTAATATTTGTCTTCGTTGTCATAATTTATCTACGTTTGAAAAAAAATGCCGTTTCAGAGTTGTCACAAAAAAACGAATCGATAAATTGTTTAAATTTAATGGATTTCTAGAAACGTATCCAAGTACTATTTATTGTCCGAAACAATAATTGAAATACCTTTAAAAGTTTTCGTGCTGAAAAAAAAAGCTAAACTTTCCTTCGTCAAAGGCCGTGGTAATTTAGAAGGTACAATTGCCTTTTGTAATTTTTCATTTATTTTCCATTTATCTCAAGGACTCCAGTTCATTCCGAGTATAATATTATGTTCCGGTAGCTTACACGTTACATTTAAATTTCTTTATCACACGCACCCTATGAAATCCTTTGAAAAACATTTTCTTTGTTTCAAATAAAATTGAGAATCGGACTTCGTATGTCAGACTCAACGAAGGACAAATTTTAAGGGTTTCTTTGACAAACATAAATATAAAAAAGAACTAGTTACATTAGTGATATTTTATTTGGTAAGATTTATGGGTGGTACAATGTGTAATTACATAATTAAAACTTCATAAATTTTCGGTTAATTCAGGTACAAAGGTGCGATACGACCTTAGCCTCGCGTGAAATAATACGTTAGTTAGTTTATTTTCAATTCCACATACGGAATATACTTCTAATGTAAAAGAATACAAATTCAGATAAAGAGGCGTATTGCACAATTTCAATCTAATGCATTACTAAACTAGCGAGTTCATGTCATGCGTTGCAATGCCACTAATAAAGAAATTGTTTTTTCCCTGCGTGTTTTTTCCCAATCTTCCCGTTCCCCTTCTGTCTTTCCTTCCCCTCCACCTTCCCCACCTTCCCTCTCCGCTCTCCCGCGAACCCTCCTCCAGCGATCGCCTCCCCACTCACGCGTTGAGTAAATTCAGTCCCGGTACATTCAGTTTTCAAACAGCTCGCGTGCCACCCATTACAATTTTTTTTACAAATTTTCATTTTTCATATATTACAAACATTCATTTTTGTATACAGGGTGTACGGGGGTAAAGTGCATCAACTTCGGGAGGTGTTCTACATGATAGTACAAGTAAAAAAGATAAATATTTTTCGAAATTCCAACTTTTAGGGATAGTTTTGAGGTAAAAAGATAAAATTAGTCCTGCGTGTGCGGCCAGATTTATTATTTTCCGCTGCTACGATACGGGCCAATCATAATCGAAAAGATCGCCCGGCAGGCGCTCAGCGACGGTTCACGTGTATCGCGGTTAATAATTTCACAACTTAATAAAAGTAACACACATAAATATTGGTCATCATCAAAATGTTAAGTAAAAGCAAAATAATAAAAATTAAGAATAACAATGGTAAGTGGAGGAAATTTGTAGAAAAAAAATTTATTTGAATTAACAACAAACTGTTGAGAGATCAAACAAAATGTTAATATTCATTGTATCATTTGTTCATACCATTTTGAACAATAGAGAAAATCAAAATATATATACCTCTATGGTTTAGAAAAAATATATAAATATAGTAAAAGAAAACATAATGAAAAGCAAAGATTTTTAAGTGATACATGTTAAAAGCGAATCGCTCGAATAAAATATTAAAGAGAGTACTCAAATAATTTTGAAATAATTTTGAAAGAAACCTTTTTGATCAGAACATTTAGTACAGTTTTCATTCCATTGAAGTGCCAATTTTCGTTAATACGCTTGTATTTTATTGACGTAATTTATTTTAGAAGTGACACCTTAGAAATGCCACCTTTATGATCTTTTGGTTTTGAGAAAGTTGTGGGACAGGATAAGCCCTATATATTTATTCACAAAATAATACGGGTATTATTAATATTTCTTACAGAATATAACGATATTTGATAAATCTAGGTAGCACTCTGACCCATCAATACATCAATATGGGTCGAGATATGTATTTTCATAAACATTGAGGGTGTAGCCCAGAGTTCGGCAGTTAGTTAAGTTTGAAGAGCAGTTTGTTAATTTGTCAAAGAAACAGGACAATAAATATATCAGAGAGCCATATTATAACGGGCGAGGGGGAGGGGGGGGGGGGGGGGGGGTTGTAGTCGTACTGTGGTAAATGTGATCGAACGATAATTATGATTTGCTTTGTGTTATCTACATTCTTACTGTAATATCAACTTCTGCCCATTTAAATGTTTATATAAACAGACTCCTTTAGATTTAACCACAAAAGAAATAGACAGACCTAATGGAAATGCTTGGAAACAATATTGGGGTTTGAAGGAAATAATTAAAAACCGTGAAACCAGGAGAAGTATGCAGGTATCAAACGGAAACGTTTTGATACCTGCATACTTCCTGTACCTGCTTATGGTTGCCAAACTTGGGCACTCACAAAAAATCACAATAAGAAGCTCGAAACATGACAAAACTCCATGGAAAGAAGTATGATGGGGAAAAGACTGTCCGATAGAATAAAAATTACAATCATTAAGAAACAAACGAGAACAAAAGATGTCATAAAAACAATAAAAAAGCTAAAGTGGAAGTGGTCAGGCCACGCAATCAGAGGAAGTAAAAAATGGTCAAAATTTAGACGTTGAGTTGACGACACCAAAGCCATAGCAGGTGGTACATGGACAAGAGTAGCTAATGATAGAGAAAAATGGCGACAGTTGGAGGAGGCCTTTGTCAACTAGTGACATACAGACAGGGAGTCGATGCATGATAAGTGTTATAAATGTGAAAAGTTTATTATAAATAATGTAATGTAAATTACTGTCTGAATAAAGGCTATTATTACTATAAACAGACTCGCGCATAAATTCCTTAAAATTCTATCTTCAGATAAGTTAACTAACCTTAAACCAACCTCATGCTCCGAAAGTTCCGAAACCATTTTCATACTTCAATAAATACCGCAATAAATTAAGCGTTCCATGAGCTGACTTGGTAACACTGATGCTGATCGAGTCAAAGTTCGTTCGGCAGCTCCATCTCACAAGGCTGGTTGAGTAGAGGTGAAATTGCAATTGATGTCTGAAGAGCCGCAGATGCCTATGCACAAAACCGCATGCGGCTTGCGAGTTGCGAGCCGCAAATTCCGACCCCGGGTCTAGCCTAATACGCAATAAAAATTTAAAAGAATTTATATTTTCTATATATTTAAAATACGAGCATTAGGACGGTATTTAAAATGCGAGTTAATTTCAGACTATCGCTTCTAAAATTTGGATACAAATGAGTAACTAGTCCAAACCCAACACCTCGACTGCACATTAACCTAATGTACAGTTATAATAAACTAATTATTTACACAGCCTCGTTGTTATTGGGTACTTTGTCGTCAAATGATCCAAATAAACAATACCAGGTCATGAAACCCAAATCTAATCTCACATTCAACCTAACAACTACAAATATAACTGGTTATACCTTGTCCAACTAATGACTTCATCACTGCAAACACTTTGCAGTGATGCCAACTGAAATCGTGGATATGAAAATAGCGATCGCGTAAAGCGAAAAATTTTGTCTTTGGTCTCTACACTGGAATAGAGATCCCCGTGTTGGTAATAATAATAGGATACACGGCTGAAATAATGGCCGTTTTACATACACCATCTGTTTTTTCAGCCCGATTCCACTTAGAGACAAAAGGCAAAATTTTTCGCTTTACGCGATCGCTATTTTCATATCTACGATTTCAGTTGGCATCACAGCAAACAGCATGGTTCATTTGTTGTTTGCAGTGATGACAATTGAAATTGTAGATATGAAAATAGAGATAAAAATAGTAATCGCGTAAAGCGAAACATGTTGACATTCGTCTGTAAGTCGAATCGGGCTGGAAAAAGAGATGGTGTAAAACGGCCATTGAGGCCCGGTAGTAAAAAAGGTGAAGAAGGGGAGATATGTAAATACTAATGTTAGAGGGAGTACGCCAATATATTAAAAACGCTAATATTTAAGCCAAAATTGTGAAAATTGATAAAAAAACACGACTCGTTTAAAATAGAGCAAATTGTCTTGGGAAATTACTTAAATAGCATTTAAAGAATCGCTGTGATTATTTTCATACATATAACTTGTAAAATAACCGAAAAAACGTGTTTATAATGATTTTCAGAGCATATTTTGCGGATTTATTTCTATCGAGGGAATTTCACATAATTACCGTTTCGGCTCGGCAAATATGAAGATATTATCTTAAAAGATAACGTAAATTTAGATGTTTTTAAAACATGATTTTTTAATGTAGGTACATACCGCAAACGAGTCTTAATTACTCTCAAAAATCTGGAGCCAGTGGGCCTACCCAAAAGGCCACTTGCATCACATTTAAAAAAAAGTCCGGTTAAGGCAAATATTCTAAGACATCCTGTAGTTTTTTTTAATCGTATTTATGAAACCCTGGCGATTTGTTGAAAATTTCAATCCGAAAAATCAGACCATTTTTTATAAACCGCAAAGATGGGACACAATTTTATGGGTGCGAAAAAACGATAATTACATAGTCGAAAATCATTTTTTAAAAAGAACGTTTTCCACAAGAAAGGGCACAGGAGAATAACGAGGAATACCAAAAATATTACATCTCAAAAATATTTTTTCCTTTACCCATCTTATTGATCATAAATCATTATAATGTTCAACGTCTATATTACTAAATCCAATTTAATATACTTGTACTTGTAAATTATAATAATTATAAGAATATTATAAAATTTGATTTTGTTAAAATCAACACAATTACCATCATACCTCTAAAACACATGCAGACAACATAAATGTACGGGGTTCTCTTCACAACATCTGTCAAAAAGTCAAACCAAATGATAAGTTCGCAGAGAACAAACAATAAATCTAGTGAACGTTATGTGTCAAATTCAAAAATTCGTATGAAATCAAGGTGTTGCCATATTAAAAGAGTAAATCGGGGTGGAATTTTACAAAATTACATGACATTTTCATGGAGTGACGTCACGAGCCCAAATAATGGATTTATTTATTTAAAAAGAAAAAAAACTGTACATTTCTAAAAATTTTTACTAATATTTTCGTAATCTTAGTAAAAAAATCTATCCACACGATTTTTTCCAAGTCGTTATGAAATCCATGCAAGTGGCCTATTCGGGAATGCTGTGAGGCTGAAGGTAGAGGGGAGGGGAAGGAGAAATAAATGAGGAGTTATACCTGACTATTCAGATCTGGTAACCAAACATTGGTAAAGTAATTTAAAGCCAATTTTCAATTCTGAATGATGATCTTTTACCAGGGCGATACTGAGAGTATGACATTTTTCACAAGAGAACGGGTCGTTTCTTCGACTGTGCTTGGCGGTGGAACGATTTGCCGGCCTCTGTGTCCTCCGTCATACAATAAGGTTCACTACAGTTCAATACAGGTTCACTCCTTCCTCTCCTCGAAAATACCCTCCTCACAACATCGTGTGGAGTTAATTTAAAAAATAATAATAACTAGGTAAACTTTTATGTAATATTTAATTAAATAATTTATTTAAATGATTTAATTTAATTGAATATTTCAATTTGAGGTTTTACTCATAAAGTTAAAATAAAAATTTAAAAAAAAACTTTTATCTGTTGCACACGCCGGGATTTTAATCCGCAACCTGCGGATTGCTAGTCGAGAGCCTTAGCCCACGACCACGGAGGCTATCTTCTTAACCAAATTTCTATTTCTATTCAATAAGGGGTTTTACCTAATGATATATATGAAAAAGGGAAATGACAGTTTTCTTGCAGATTCCATAAATAAAAGTTTTTTCTAAATTTACGAGTAGTTATTCTTAAAAAATTATCGAAGTTTGAAGTTTAAATTGTTTTTTCAACTCTTTTAATGTTTGTAATTAAAGTATTCCAATTTATAAATATGACAGTTTATTTCAAATACCAAAATTTAGAAGATAATTTTATCTAATTTTTAAAACGTTTTTACGACATCGTCAAAGAAGAAACACATATCATATTATTATACAACAAATAAACTCCACCCTTCGGCTGTGTGCATAACTTTTTATGGCTGGAAAATGTCTGGGAGGGGGTATGGGTACCGCCGTCCCGTGAATCTTTTTTTGGATAACCAACACCCCTGGTTCACCACAACTGGTTCGCTACACTTGGTGACTTAACAGGGGTGCCGGGGTTCATGGGGTGAGGTTTGTCTAGTTCTTGGCAAGACGTACGACACCTAATGCGTGGCGGACCGGATCGGAAGAGACTGGTTGGTGGAGACATTTTACCTCTCCAGCCAGATTCTCTCGACCCATTATACTGCAGTGGGAAGAATGGATTCATGCGTCCGTCACTCCTGGACACATTGACCACCAGATTCCTATCCACTCCTCATACCTTTTTCCTTCCCAGAACTTTCTTTCCTCCCTTTCCCCGTAAAGAACCTTCACATAGCATCCCTAAAGATGAAATAGGCCTCGAGGTAAATTGTTTTCCTCGGGGCCCTCTGTGTGGATCTAATGTAAAAAAGTTTATAAATTATATAAAATGTTCACCACTTTACTAGGAAAGCTATAAGAACTGTGGGAAATGCAGGTTCTAACCAGAAAAGTATATTAAAAATCCCCGTTTTTAGTGAGCCGGAGTGTGCCCAGAATGGTGCTATGACTTGATCAATTCAAGCTTGCTCAAAAGCCCTTGAAGCGTTCGAATGGCGCATGGAGTGGTGGTCCGTTTTGATATAAGCCTGTATGTACACAAAGTATAAACGTACATACAAGTATAAACCTTCGTATGAGATTAGGTATTATCCTGGCATCCTGGGTATAGTAAGTAATAACTTGGCCACTCCTCGCCCGTTACGTATTATTGCAGCCATTAATTTCGCGACCAGCCCTTATCTGCCGGTGAATTGGCACTCTGCAGTTTGCCCATAACAGTAATGTAAAAATGCGGCAAAATGAGGCAAAGTGAGGCGATATGAGGTAATATGATTGTATTGAGGGCGATAAAGCTCGCTTCCATTTGATAAATTGGTAGCGGCGATCTGCAGTGGGCCCACCCATTTCTTTCAAATTCAAGTGCTTTTATTCGTGTCGGCACGAGCGGCAAGGGAGTTAGATCATTTTGTAGAGTAAAGGTAATTTGGAAATGTAAACTATATTAGTAGGTCTACTACATACCTAGATGTATTTTTTCGATACCCTCTAAAACAGTTTAAAGAAGTATTTCTTGATAGTGTCAAAAACGAATTTTTAAACCTTGGAAAAAAATCTGAGTCCTCTTCCAGCTGATTTTTC
Source organism: Limnephilus rhombicus (assembly GCA_929108145.2). Lineage (NCBI taxonomy): Eukaryota > Metazoa > Arthropoda > Insecta > Trichoptera > Limnephilidae > Limnephilus > Limnephilus rhombicus. The sequence goes on from OV815274.1 coordinate 29,280,762, forward strand.
AATTCGTGGTAGGCTTCTCTTTGATCCTCAGAGAGGAGATTTTCGCATTTTTGCCGAAAGAAGAAATCTTGATTTACTTAAAATTAAACTTTGGACGAACGCGTGGACCCACAGCGACGCGGCTTCGCACACTAACTGAGAAAGAGTTTCCGACAGCCGACATAACAGCCGACTACACAAAACCCGTTCCTCCTCCACTTCTCCACTCTACCGCCCGATTCTCATTACTTTTGGGTACCCCCTTTTTTTTTTACACGATCACCGCACAAGAGTCCCAACTGCTCCCGTCTGTAGCCAGTGGGACTATGACATCCCCAATTGGGGTATGTTGTGAGGCTGAAGGTAGTGGGGAGGGGAAGGAGATAGGGAAGAGGAAGGTGGGGGTAGTACCTGGCTATTCAGATCTGATCACCAAACACGGCTAAAGCCATTTCAAGCAACGTTTCAATTCTAAATGGTGGTTTTACACCAGGGCGATACTGAGAGTATGTTCCACTCTGGAACGTGCCGCAAATATACTATATATTATTTTAAATGAATAAATTGTGATATAACACAAAGTAATCAAATAAAATTTATTTGCCACGCCGGTATTAGATCCCGCGACCTTCGGAGTGCTAGTCAAGAGCCTTACCGCTGGACTACGCCGGCCGGCCCCTACGTATGTTACTGTAAAAGCCCGGGTACTATGGTACCTAAATCTTAAGATTTTCTAGTAAATCCTAAGATTTACCAATTCACGGGTTTAACAGTAACATATACATTTTTTAAAGTACTTTTCAGTTTATTTTTTTAATTGCGTTTGAAATTCTTACCAATTTTTAAGGGGTCTTATATTTTATTTTTTATGTGAATACCGCACAAAAACCCCAGCTGCTCCCAACCGCCTGGGGCTGGGACTACGGCGTCTGGTGTCATATGGTGATGCTGAAGGTAGTGGAGAGGAGAAGGAGATGGGAAAGAGGAAGGTGGGAAAGTACCCGGCCAATAAGATCTGGTCTCCGAACACACTAAAACCATTTCAAGCAACGTTTCATTTCTAAATGGTGGTCTTACACCAGGGCGATACTGCGAGTATCTTCCGCTCTGGAACGTGCCGCAAATATACTGTTATTATTTTAGTTGAATAAATCGTGTAATAACTCAATTCAATCAAATAAAATGTGCTTGTGCACGCCGGGATTTGAGACGGTGACGTCCGAATTGCTAATCGAGAGCCTCACCACTGTACACAGCATCCCCTAAGAAGACATAGGCTCTGAGGGAAATTATTTTTCTCAGGGCCTCCTGTGTGGAGCTAATGTAAAAAAAAACCGCTGGAGGCCGGAGACCGTCAATTTTGGTAATTTATGTAAAACATGGATGCCGCCAATTCTGGTAATTTCAAAATTACTTTGTTCCTTGGTTTTTAAAGTTCTGTTGAATCAAATATGTATCCTAAAGAATATGGTGGGCATCCTACTATCGTTAATTATATAATATAGCGTCAAAGAAAAAATACCATTTGATCCAAAATTATTTTATTTTATGAAAATGACGCCAAAAAATGAATATTATTTAATAAAGTGAAGAAGTAAATAAGAACAATTTAGTAGTGTGCATGAACCCTCTTCGAGCATTAGATAGTAACTGAAGTCCCCGGCGTTACCCGGTCTTTACACTGTTTTAAAAAAAAATCTAATGTAGACGCCCTCTTGTTTTGAAGATCAAGAAATTTCTTCCTTTGAAAATCGAGAAATTTTAAAAGAAAATCGCAAAATTTTACCAGTCTCGAAATAAAACTGTAGATTTGTATACAAATCAAATTCTTTATATGTATTGGGTGTAATATCACGTAACCGAAGGATTTTAACCAGAGATTCCTAAGCATATTTGGAGTATAAACGTTGAGGTCATTTTGATGTCCGATGATAATATTTATTTTCAATAAAAAAAATATATGTATGTATGTTTCTACCATACTTCGCCACTGCTCACACTGCTACACGGCACGACGGCATTATGTGATTAGGGTGAGATTTGTCTAGGTCTTGGAGGCGAATGACCAGGACACACTGAATCCCAGTTTCCTATCCACCCCTTAAACCCTTTTCCTTCCCAAAACTCTCCTCTCCTTCCTTACCTTAAAAAAACCCTCCACACAGCATCCTCAAAGATGACACAGGCCCCGAGGGAAATTATTTTCCTCAGGGCCTCCTGTGTAGAAGAGCTCATGTAAAAAAAAGCGCTCTGTCTCGTCCGTTACCGTATTACTGAAACGAGACAGTGTATATGATGCGACCTGTAGGTCTCCCCCACGTTGTACCCAATTACTCAGTTGCGACGCGTGATGGAAAAACATATTTTTTGTTTTTAATTTTTTTTAATTATCGGACAGCAAAATCACATCTACATTTTTTACTTCAAATAAGTTCACACCCTCAGCAATCTCTGGTTAAAATGTTTTTTTTTATAGATCGTGTTCGCATAGTTTGTTGCATTTCATGATAAATCTTGTGGAAAATAAATATTGTATACGCCTATGTTTGCAACTTAGTAGCTTGATACTGGCGTGATATTAAATTTACAAAACTGAACACGTTAGCATGATGTATTTATATCTCTAATAAATATTATACAGCCGTTCGTGTTCAGTAAGTGCAAATCCTTTAGATTGGTCAATAAGGCACTCGGATTCTCCGACACTTTTCTGTAAGGTGAGCTCTTATTCCGGTATCGTGACAATGCCCTACCCGTTGCCTGAGCAATAAGCAATGAGCATGGAGAATGGAGAGCCGTTGACACGAAACTAAAGAAAACATGGCGTGCTGCGAATATAGGCTAGGCGGCAATATGTCAGCTAAACCATCTCAAAAATAGGTTTTTAGGCTAAACGTCGCTTCATGGCTTAGCCCACTAAAGTTATTGCAAACATATTACATACATGTTTCGGCATTTTAGTAATCGACAAAGGAAAATGGGCTGTAAAACTTCCATAAAACCATATTCCCTGACGTTGTCGAGGTTAGCTTTTGTTTTCATAAGTGAAATTAGTTACAGAGGTGTGCTCGATTTCTAATTTTTGGTTATCAAGAATTGCAATATTAAAATTTGATCTAAATTGTAGGCCTATTATTACTAGTAGAGTGTTCTGAAATAAAGAAGCAACACTTTAGGCCCATCTACACCAAGCTATTTTGTCGAAAATATCAGAAGTCGAATAAAAACGGGCCACGCCTTCCGAGAGTTACACCGTGCTGCACCAGCTTGATGAATTTTATTTTACCAGTTTATCGACGTCTTTCATTAGCGCACTGTGTTCTAGATGGATACGCTAAATTTAAAAGAAATGTATGGTTTATCTATCTCCGTAAATGATATAAAGAAAACAAAGAAAAATAATTAAAAATTCAAAACTGGGTAAACCCACTCTACAAATCTCGACTCAACGACGAAATCTTACTAATATTATAAACACGAAAGTTTGTATGGATGTAGATGTGTTTGTTACTCTTTCACGCAAAAACTACTGAATGGATTTTAATTAAACTTTACAATAATATAGCTTATACATCAGAATAACTTATAGGGACGCACGGGAAAGGATATTCAGGGAGAAACAATGTATTTCTTCGAATATGGCATTGCAACGTTCAATGCCATATTCAACGTGCAATGCAATTAATTAATTGTTTTTGTGTTTAATTCGTAGAACTCCATTTTAATTTTTAGAAATTTAATTAAAATTAAATTTGATAATGTTATTATCGAGTTCTGCAAGTTTTTTGGTTAGTGTTTTAGTTACAGCTGTTTCGACTTGTAAGGTCATTTTCAAACTGTGGTGAAGCCACGTACGGACGACTTATTTATAAGATTTTAAATGTCAATTTTTGAAGGTGTCTAAGTTGATTTATTACCGGTTAAACCAATTTGTAGAGACACTAATTGAGATTGAGAGAGTGCTAATGTGGGATTCGGAGTATTTCCCTTTGGTTTGCCTTGCACTAAGTGTAAGGGTTTTTTTTAATTGATTTAGAATGACGTTATTGCTATGACTCATTTAAGTGCATTATATTTTTTAGGTTTGGTAAACATACTAAGTAGTGGGGAATAAATAATTTTCCTTACTTTATTAATTAGCGTTATGTTGGGGTCATTCGTTCGTTTATTGATTTCTAATTGTTCAAGCAAATTAAGACCCTTAACCAGACCAAACTAAGACCCTTTTAGACCAAACTAAGACCCTTTCGTTCTATATGTAATGGTTTTGGCTGGTTATTTTTAAGTGGAACGTGATTATTCACTAAGAGATGTTCGGCGAATTTTGAAGAGGTGTTTTTATTTTTATAACATCTTATATGTTCTTTGAATCTAGTTGAGAATGCCCTACCTGTTTGTCCGATGTACGTAGCGTTACAGTCGGCGTGGTCACATTTTAATTCATATATGCCACCGTTATTGAGTTTAGGATTTCTACTTTTTGAGTTTTTAAGGCTTGTTCCCATATTATTATTGGTTCTAAAAGCTATATTTAAACCACATTTTTTAATTTCTTTTGCAATTTTTAAAGATATTGGGCCGAGGAATTCTAGACATGCAAATTGTTCTATTTTTTTGTTATGTACCGGATATATTAAATTAATTTTATTTTTGTATTTCTTGTTTTTTATTATTTTTTCAATGTTTTTTGCCTCGTAGCCGTTATTAATCGTTTTAATAGTTTCTTTTTCTTTTACGTATGCTTTATTATCTAAGGGAATGTTAAGGAGTCGATGTACCATTGAATGGTAAGCTGATAATTTGTGGGACCAAGGATGAGTTGAATTTGCATTTATCGTAGTATCTGTAAACGTTGGTTTTCTAAATATTTCAGTTTGAAAATGACCTTACAAGTCGAAACAGCTGTAACTAAAACACTAACCAAAAAACTTGCAGAACTCGATAATAACATTATCAAATTTAATTTTAATTAAATTTCTAAAAATTAAAATGGAGTTCTACGAATTAAACACAAAAACAATTAATAAATTAAAGGTGGCTGATATAGCTACCCTTGTGATTTTATACAGACGACTTAAACTCAAACATCGGAAAATAGTTCAAAATCTGTGGTTTAACCAAAAGTGTTTGAAGTGTAATGTGATTCCAAAGTACGTGCAGATCTCCATCAAAAGTACATCTGCGGCAGCCATAGCCACTGTGGTGAGAGCACAGAGGATATGGCTGAAGGAAGAAACAAAGGAGTGCTGTCGGAAACGGGACACATTACTTCACTACATAAAGGTAATCCACGCAGAATTAACTTTTAAACTTCATGCATGGGAATTTGATGCCCTTGATTAATAATAATAAATCAACTTAGACACCTTCAAAAATTGACAATTAAAATCTTATAAATAAGTCGTCCGTACGTGGCTTCACCACAGTTTGAAATTGACCTTACAAGTCGAAACAGCTGTAACTAAAACACTAACCAAAAAACTTGCAGAACTCGATAATAACATTATCAAATTTAATTTTAATTAAATTTCTAAAAAAAAAAAAAAAAAAGTGCAATGCAATGTTTGCAATTGTGCGAAACACCTCTGCTTCTGTTATGCCTCCTCGGCTTTTGAATGATCGCATCAAAGTGGTTTCAATGGTCATATCTGACTATACGCCTGACTAAAAGCGATCAGAGCGTCGCATAATCGTTGTCTCGCGTTGGTGTGTCTGTTATTACAGATCTTATTAGATTAAAATAGCTTTTTCTGAAAATGACGAAATTTTACGAAAAAACTTTAAATAGCTATAAATATTTACTGGTTGGAGATTTATGTGCATATTTATATATTCTAAAAGAAAATTAAATTCTTCACAACTTTTTTCAATAAAATTTCTATGTGTGATGAATATTTTAGACGATATGAAGGAATGTTTGATGAAAAATGTGAGGTAAAATGATTTTTTTCGAAAATATCTACATCTGTGGAGCGTGTAACTCAAAAACGGCTGGGATTTAGAAAATTACACATAGAATATTAGTTGTAGATAACTTTATGAGCTTTTACTTATCTTCAAAAAATTTCCTCTGCGATTCAAGTGGAAACCCGAAAATTGGGACCCCTCCCCCCCCCTAGCTCACCACCTAGACGCAGGACTTTTAGTATGTTCACACCCTAAGCACCCTAAACAAGTTTCTGAAGGAATCGCTTAGGTCCCTGCTCACGCACTCTACACCTTCTTCCTTGACTGGACTATAAGGAAAGAGTTGACTATAAACATTATACAATATTTACTCAAAATGAAGGATTTGTGGTTCCGAAATATACCAATAAATGCGGTAAAAGAACCCTAAACTATATTGTGCCCAAAATATTCAATTATACATGTTATAAAGTAATCCTAAAGTCAAATATAATCTAAGGCAATGGCTATTAGATAAGGATGATTTATATTGATGTCCTACTGAAACCCTTGTGTTCCTAATTGGAATTCACAATACAACTTATAATACCGCATGTACCTACCTATGTATACCTATGAAACTATTTATGTGACTATTCATTTGTACTTGTTTGTTATATTATGCTTATACTGCTGTTAACATGTTTATATTAAGATATACTATTCTGGTAATTTAATCAATTGATCTAATTGTTAATTTATTATCATAATTATTCTATTACATACTTTACATTATGGGTTCCATGACAGTTGATCCGCCGACAATTGCCCCCACAATGTGCAGTCGGTTTAGGGAAAATATAGTATACCTAATTACACGAAATATAACTAAGTGACCCCGAAGGGATGTGCAGAGTATAAAACATATTTTCATTCAAATGCATCAAGGAAAAATCTGTTTCTCTATATACTGTGTATACCAGCGCATAAGTACAAAAAATTGACACTGTGTATAAATTCGTTTGATATTTATGCCAACTTATTAGTGTATTTTTAAAGTCGATTTTACGTGTTAAATTAAATTTATTAAATTGGTAATAATGCACAAAAAATATAATTTTACAGTAAATATCATCATTATAGTTAAGCGCATTTGAAGTGAAATAACACAAAACTGTGCCATATAAATACTGCGCTATATAAATCCTACGTTATTATTATTATATTTCGGGGGGCCAACTGCCGGGACCAACTGTTGGTTCACCTATATTATGTATATTATTTCTTTATTTAAAAATGTACCGTATTATTCCATAAAATTTTGTCATTGTGTAATGCTGACAAGCTATATAATTGGTTTAGCAGGTTTGAATGTTAACAAATAAAAATAATTAAAAAAAATATACAAAGAAAATGTTTTTTTTTTATATTAATCAATTCATGTTATGTATCGCATTGCATTGGCATTTATTTCGTGTTTGCAGATTACTCATATCACCCACGCTATTAGAGATTCAACAATAAAAAACTGAAGTACTAGTATTTCGTTATTGTTTAGCAAATTCAGTTAATGATGTGTTAATAAACAAATTATAAAATAATCAAGTTGCAATCTTCGCCAAATTCCCCTCGTCCAAAAAAATATTTAACAAAAAAGCTCGTTTTTCCTTGATCCCATCTTTTTGTCAGCCTGAAACTTTTTATGGTATTAATTCTACCACGTGTAATCACCACGTCACCACGTGTACTATCTAATAATTAAACATACTAATTTCGGTCGTCGGTGCACGGGTAAATGCGTGAAATATTCCTGCGTAATGCTTACAATTATTCAAGTTCAATCAACTTTTAACATAAAAAATTGGAATTGATAAGCAAAATAATATCAGACAAGCGATTAAGTAGGTAGGTAAGCAACAAAAAACTTAACAAGGTTTAGCTCATCGAGGGGATAGAAGAACGGTGATTGGCTAAAAATTCTTTACGTAGCTTGAAGCCCATGTTCCACTGGGAGATTTGAATTAACTGCAATACAAGTGATACGCGTTCGAAATTTCGAAAGCAGCCCGACGAGTTTTTTTCGAAAAGGCCCGTACGAGCTAACCCTGTTAAACGCATTTTTAACGAACCTTGGACTCCACCCAAACAACGGAATAGTAACTAATTACGAGTGCCATTGTTCGTGATGTCGTGATTCACAGCACCTAATGACCGCGGTGCGAAGAGCCTTTGTTCGGCTGTCGGTAGAATGAGAATAACGATACTTGTGAAGTTGTAGACCGTGGAATAGCAATAGGTCTGACTTTGGATGAAGCCCATCGATCGTGGTGGGACGGGCGCCGGGCGTCGGGCGCGTCCACTCTGCTATGGTCAAGATGCTAATTCGCAAGACGAGAGGGCGGCGGCAGCTCGCGATAAGGCAGTGTGACTCGGCACTTAGCAAATTGCGGCGTTGTCCATTTATTTGTTTGAGTTTTTGCTATGCAGGCTTCCCTTGATGCGGACAGCTCGGGAAAATGTGAAAATGTAGCATCGTGCATTTCTGCACGGGTTCATGGTTCTGTATTGGGTTAACGTTAGAGATATTTATAAGGTCAACAATATGTTGTTTGAATTTTGTGCTGCTCTTACGCGGTCATTTCGGGCAGTCTTGCAGTTTCCAGTATCACAACAGATATTATAAGAAAAGGGTAGAAAGACCAGCATTGAAAACACAACGAGGATCTTAAATTACGCAACAGATGCAAGGCAGGGAGCATATCTGCTCTAATGATCGACACTGCAAGGCTATCCGAAATATTAGTTCCAAAGGGAAGAGGAGGTAAAGCACGGCGTATTATCTCGAAAGACATTATGAAATATCTTAAATGATTCGATTTGTTTAAATTAGAAGAGCCTGTCATCATAATAATATATTAAAACAATTTTAAACTTTTATTCACTTAATTTATTTGTGATCGTAACTGATTTAATCCTGTTAAGCCATGTTTAGACTGGCACAATTGTTTCTCAAACTACGGTTTATGTACATAACATATGGAGGAAGGGGAGGCAAAGATTTTATTCAAATTAATCGATTTTCCCATATTTGTTGCTATGTCGTCTTTGACGACTGAATTTCTAATAATACGGTTTTTACCAGTAGGTATAATTATCTCGGGTTTATACTTTAATATTTGTTGGCGCAATGTCGTACATGAATTATTAACAACTTATTTTATCGCCAAGTAGGTGTCGTTTAATATTGTTATTATATTTATGATAACATAGACTTTTTGATTAATAATTAGATTTTGTCTTTATGCTTAAGAGTCACAATAATAATATAATATGTTAGTACAGTTAAAATAATAATTTGGAAGCAACTGCACTCAGAGGTAAACAAAGACAAAACTGTACAATCATGCGAAAGGAAACAAGAGAATGAGGTCTATCCAGAAAGCTTCTAAAAGGGCGAAAATGCCGATTACATTACAACCCACAAAATGGATACAAGTTGGGTAATTCGTCATTCAGAAGTACCTGATGACGTACAGAAGTACCTGGCGATGATGATGACATTATTAAAACCACTTTAGAACGTTTGAGGTGAACGTACCTGTCGTTATGTGAATCGCATAAAAACTAACGACTTCTAAGAACAAATCAGTATTAACATAAAACTACATAGGTACATTCACGTAATTTTCCAAGTGGACGGTTATTTGAATAAGTTAAGAATTTCATGGTACATAAAACAAGCCTTTTTCTTGGAAAACGAGGTGGAAACATACTGTATGGTTTTTTAAGGAAGAAACTGCCTACCGTAAATGAGATGGGGTGACGACCAGAACCTCAAACTTAACTTATTTGTGGGACAGCCATGTTAAGCCAGTGTAGAAGAAAAATACTTAATAATTAAATTCTTTAAAAAGTAAGAACATTTTTTAAATAAAAATGTCACTCGTTTCATGACTTCAAGATACTAAAATATAATAAACAATCTGTAAGTGTAATGAACTTTCGGTCGTAAAATCCCTAACAAATACACTAAACAAAAAATCTTTTATGTGTAATAAGATAAGTAATAATATTCGTACACAATGTTCGAGTGAGGCAGTATAAGGATGGGCTAGATATTATTTACGTGCAGTGGTGTACGGCAATTTGTTATTAACCGAAAAAAGTCACATAATGAGCTTTTAATACTGCTTTCTTCTTATATGTTATAAACCGACATTATTACCACCCACCGCCTCCTTAAGATAGATAACGCTATTGTCAGAAAAAAATATAGCGTAGACTCAAGCTACCAAATAGAGGGGTCGCCAGTCGTCACACTTAGGGGTAGTCCATTAATCACGTGAGGCTCGAAAGGGGGGGGGGGTTCTGAAAAAATCACGAAATATCACCGAGGGGGGGGGGGGGTGTAATGAGACACGTGATTTCGGGGGGGGGGGGGGCGTAGTCTAAAACCTCACCATATATCACCAAGGGGGGGGGGGGGTCAAAAGTTGCTAAAAACATCACGTGATTAATGGACGACCCCGTAGCTATAAAAGCGCCGGCGTTATTTGGTTTGGTCTATTTCAGCATTCCACTGGGCATATATTCCCATTGGGAATGTACGGCGAGCGATAGCCAAATAACGCTGGTGCTTTTATAACTGAGTGTGGCGACCCCTTAACGAACTCATTAAAATATATTTTTACCCTCTGAGATTGTAACATTGAATATAATATCAATGATGACCCATAATGACAGGAGTACATATGTACAATAATAATGGAGCGAGGTATTGCATAATTTATAAATAAAAAGCTATGATAGATCTTCTCACATAGCCTAGTTAGAAAAAAAAATCCCCCAGGCACTGAACAAAGGTAAGGAAAAGTGATAGAAAATATTTATTTTGCTAATGTAATGTTAGTTTTAGAACCTAGAGCTATTTAAAATCGAGATGGATTTGTATTTCCGTACAAAACTGCGTTTCACCATATTACAAAATTCAAATCGGATGGCTATATACAAGTTCAGGCAAGTGTGAGAGAGACATACCGCATGCCAAATTGTCTAGAGCAGTGGTTGGCAAACTTATTAGCCAAAGAGCCAAACATGTACATTACAACGATTCCAAAAAAATTGAGAGCCAAATCTGTTTATTGATTTAGCAAACATTTATCATAATTTTAGCACGTCATTAAATTACGAGTACGCTGAGTAAAACTTGATTTCATACTTAATAAAGATTTTATTGATTCCAGGTTCTCATCAATAAAACCACTTCTCAGTTAAGGTACTACTATTGATAAAGTTCATACCTTGAAAAAGATCGTTCGCGTGAAAATTTAGAACCGAAAAGGGAAAGAACAGCAAAAGGGAAAGAACAGCAAAAGGGAAAGAACAGCAAAAGGGAAAGAACAGCAAACGCGAGTTTTTTCAGCTGATCATAAGTCAGGAATACTATTCCAGGCGTTGAAGATGACCATATCATCCTTTTCTGGGTCTTTCAAAGCAGACCACTTGTGTTGTGAACGAAGCTCACATTTGGTCTTTTCCAATATTTCCAAATCAACCCAAATTTCAAAGTTCAAATTTAGAGCTCCTTATTTCCTTGTTTTTTTTTTTTTTTTAATCCAGCAATAGGCCACTTGCATCACATTTTTTTCCGGTTTAGGTAAATATTCTAAGACATTCCGTATTTCTTATAGTATTTTGAAACCCTGGCGATTTTTTGAAAATTTTAATTCAATAAATCAGACCATTTTTTATAAACCGGAAAGACGGGACATAATTTTATGGGTGCGAAATAGAAGGATTTATGCTTGCCATTCAAGATAGAGTCATTAATACTAAAAATTATAGGAAGCATATAATCAAAGATATAAATCAAATTGATGATTTATGTAGAAAATGTTTGGCTTTTAGGGAAACTATAGAACATATTATATCGGGATGTTTTATATTAGCGCCGTCCGAGTATACATTTAGGCACAATCAGGTTTTAAAAATAATCCACCAAAGTTTGGTAATTAAACATAACTTGATTGACTGCCGTAATATAGTACCATATTATGAATATGAACCAAATTCATTTTTAGAAAATGAATTTTATAAAATATATTATGATAAAACTATACTAACAGACAGAACAATTAGTCATAATAGACCTGATATAGTTTTACATGACAAAATTAAAAAAATAACTTATATCATTGATGTAGCTATTCCAAATTCCTGTAATATTCAAAATACTGTTTCTGAAAAAATTAGAAAATACACAGATTTAGAAAATGAGATTAAAAGAATTTGGCATTCTCGGACTATAAAAATATTACCATTTGTTATTTCGGCTACTGGTATTATACCTAGGTCTCTGATTCAAAATTTAGGCGTATTAGATTTGTCAAAGAATTTATATATAAAAATGCAAAAATCGGTAATTTTAAATACATGTAGGATTACAAAAGATTTTTTAAATATTTATATTGAGGGATCAGTAGGATTTATAGGTTCAATTAGGAATTCCACAGAGCCGAACCCTCTGATATGAAAATATCTGGAGTCGGTGAATTATTTTCCCATCTGGTCTTTGGTAGGTTGACATGTCGTTCTTGTTTTTGTAATTATAATACATATAGTGCAATTGCATAACGTGGATTGACCAGATGATCATTTGGGAAGTGTGTGAAAGGGTTTAGTTTTTCCTGTGGGGAAAATTAAACCCGGACATTTAAATCTGGTGCGTATATTATAAAATTTGATTTTGTTAAAATTAGCACCACTACCTTTATACTTCTAAAACACGTACAGACAGCATAAAATGTACAGGGTTCTCTTCATAACATCTGTCAAAAAGTCAAACCAAATGATAAGTTCGCAGAGAACAAACAATAAATCTAGTGAACGTTAAATGTCAAATTCAAAAATTCGCCTGAAATCAAAGTGTTGCCATTTAAAAAAAAAAATCAGTGTGGAAATTTACAAAATTAATACGAAAATTTTTGGAGACGGGACATTTCCATGTAGTGACGTCACGAGCCCAAATAATGGATTTATTTATTTAAAAATAAAAAACTGTACATTTCTAAAAATTTTTACCAACATTTTCGTAATCTTAGTAAAAAAATCTATCCACACAATTTTTTCCAATTCGTTATGAAATCCATGCAAGTGACCTATTGTATTTCAAAGAGCCGCACTTGAGGGGCTAAAGAGCCGCATGAGGCTCCGAGCCGCACTTTGCCGACCTCTGGTCTAGAGTCTAGAGCCATATTAGAGGAACAGTGGCATATTTGTTTCCATAAAAATTTGTACGAAGGCACTTTTGGTATTATTTTATTTATTATACGCCTGCATGTAATATAAATACAGTAGTCCCAGAGAGAGGTCGTAAGTGGTGTCTTAGTAATTTATGTCTTTCTCTTATAAAACGTGTGAGAAGGAAGACTATATTGATTTATTTACAATGTTAACGCTTTTCGGCTTTTACATAATATGACATGATGTCAGGTATACTACAACATGAAAAAATCGGTGAATGGACAACTCAGAATGAAACCAACTCAGAAGCACCTCAGAAAGGTCATTAAGAGTGATGATAAAAAATATTTAAAAAATTGGTTAAATAGATTAAGTTAGGTTGGGATTACCGGCTATTTTAAAATTATTTTTTCCTAGCTTTTAATGACCTTTCTGAGGTGTTTCTGAGTTGGTTTCATTCTGAGTTGGCATGGAACCGAAAAAATCAGCTGCAGTGAGCTTGTAAAATAGCAAGAAATAGAAAATAGAACTTGAGAAAGACATTTGTAGATAACAAATAAAACAATAAATACAATATATAAATGTTACAAATTGCAAAAAAGAAAAAAATATATTTATATGACATATGTACATACTTAAAAAATATATTTATATAACCTAATATACAGATGAGGCAAGTTGAAAATGTTTAGTGGTAGGTAAATAATAACTAAAATATATTTCAATTGTAAGATGTCTACATATTACAGCAAATAAACCTTATTTCCAATGAAACAATAAAATTAAGAATATCTGTGAACAACATAATAAGAATAGCCACTTTTGTAGGTTGGTACCATTGTATAGTATTTATGGGAAAATAAATAAATTAGGAAATAGCACCGTTTTTAAATGCCACAATTTTTAAGAGTGATTAGAGGTAAAATTCTGAAAACGAACCAAAAAGATTTTTTTATTTAAAGGACGTCATTATCTTTAATATTCAAGCTTTAAATCGGTATTATCTAATCTCTGAAGTCATTCTCTACTGGAATACGTGGACAAGAATAGTGAACATGACTCTTTGAAAATCTTATTGTATTCTCAAATGAAAATCTCATCGCACGCCGCTGGCTCGATAAGTAACCCACCCCGGTACCCGCCGAAAGAATTAAAAGAAAATACGGACATAGTTGAAGCGGCAAATCGTTATTTCATGCATGTATTTTCTGCGCCAATACACGATCCGGAATGAATTTACATAAATGAATTTTGTATTTAACGAGTTAGTTCCCATCTAAGGAGCTTTGCACCAACGATATGGAAAAATTATGCGACGGATTGGAGCAATATTTGAAGAAATATTTTAATTGTCGGTGTAAAATAAACTGGGTCATCTCGCGCAGTCATGATACTATAATGTCGGCTGCCTGGAATTTGTCACTTTAATTTTCTTCTTGTTGTGGAGGCATATTTTGACGAAATGTAAGATGGAGTCCAATTTTAATGCCAACATGTTAAATCAATGTAAACCTTTATGCTAATTTGTATTTACAAGATTACAGAATATTAAAATAGTAGTCTTTTTTTAATGTGCTGTTCATTTTGTTTTTTTTTTGTCATGTCCAACAAGAGTTGCACTCTTTGGAATTAGTAAAGTAAGCACTCTCAAGTACGCCGAATATTTGGGACCCACCTCTAGGTTGGGCTGGATACTAAAATATTTGATAAACCTACTTGATTAAGAGGGTATTGCCAGAGAAAACCAGAAATATGTCATTTTTAAATCAGATTTTAAACGTATTGACTCTTTTCCACAAAAATTATAAATGGATTTCGAAAGATTGTTCTTTTATCTAGCATAATATTTATTTTTAGTATAATAAGGTTATACCATAGGTCATTGGCAAGAATTGTTAGATTTTCAAAAAAGATTTTTTATTATACCACACCCATTTCAAATCATATGCAGTAAAATAAATCAATGCATTATCTAGGTATCACATGTTTTAGAATTTTAAATTTAGTTTAAATAAAATCATTAAAAAACATATACGTACATGTGTTTCTTAACAAAAATTGGTCTGTTTGTGTATTTATTTGTGCACTTAAAAACTAATATATAGACATTAATGAAAAATGATAAATACTTGTAATCAAAAAATAATTACAAAAAGTACATTATTTTAATAGTTTTATCATCACGCCCTTCAGCATTTTTGGATGTAGGTATAAATTAAAGCAAATTTGAAATGAAATAAAATCGATATTGAGTTATAATTTTAAACGCTGGTATGGAGAATAATTAATCTTTCTCATTATAACCGCCCTGCACGATCGTAAGAACAACTTTCGACGTGGATTTTCGGCCGCTGGCTGGTTAAAAGCTAGTGCAAAGGAGAGCGGTCCGTCTGACACAATGTAGATATGCTAAGTCTGTTCTACAGGTATTTTAATGGATCATGTTCAAAGGAGCTAACAGCATGGATCATGGAACTCGACGGACACGATCGGAACACCCATTCACAGGTTTCGTTAGAACGGGTCGTTTCTTCGACTCGTTTTGTGTAAGTCGGCTCGTATGATATTTGATCCCCTAACCCCCTTCCCCCTTATTTACCGCCGATATTCAGGAATGTTGACGGCGTGGATGGGAAATTACAAGGTTACAAACAGTAGTGATAAGTTGGCAAATATAACAGGTAAGCCAATGAAACGTGACGATTTAAAAAAATCAGAAAACATTCAATAAATCATCTTTTGTAAAATTTATTAATAAAACATAATCTACACAAAGGGAAAATTGATTAAAAAACAACAAGTATTTCAAAGTAACCCAAGTAACCCCCCCAAGGACAATCCAGGCATTAAAATAAAGGATTCGGCGTGAAGTGGCCGCAATACCGCTATAAATGCTGCGCAAAGTTATAAGCACCTTTGCAATGAGGCTGCAAGAATGCGTACAACTAAATAGAGGCCATCCATAGATATTAAATGAACTTACACAAAATTTCCAGTCGTGCAGATTGTGTTTTTATCAATAAATTTTACAAAAGATGATTTATTGAATGTTTTCTAATTTTTTGAAATAGTCACTTTTCATTGGCTCACCAGTTAGTTACCAAATCATTTATGTTTTATATACCTAATGTCATTGCAAGTTTACTACCAATCACAATTATAAATATTCACTCCTAGCTTTGAGGTCGCGTCCTTGAGAATTTAGATGACGTAGATTTCAATATATCGACATTTGAAACTTGCTGTTTACCGGGACCTTTAACAAAACTTTGAATAAAGTTGCAAGTTTAGAATAAGGGGTCGTCCATTAATCACGTGATGTTTTTTTAGCAACTTTTTAACCCCCCCTCCCCCTGGTGATATTTGGTGAGGTTTTAGACTAACCTACTTTTAGTACAAAGTATTTTGTAATTTTCAGAATATTATCACGTAAAATAAATACAGTGATACCTCATTATACCCCCCCCCCTCGTGATATTTCGTGATTTTTTCCGAACCCCCCCCCCCCCTTTTCGAGCCTCACGTGATTAATGGACGACCCCTAACCTAGAGTACCAAAATTAATGATATTTAATTAAATGAAGACAATATTAGCAAAACTCAATCGAAAATCTGAAGACAGAAAAATCAGAAAAAGATATTGGCACCTCTGGGCACGAACCCAGGAACTTATGCTTACATGCAACAGTCTACCATCTGAGCTAAGGTGTCTGTATCCAATTCGATCACTTTTAACTGTATCATACTTCGACTAAGAACTACCAACATTATCTTAATTTTCTTAACGCACATATTATTGGCTGCTATCTTTATATATGAGTCCCAGAGGTGCCGATATGTTTTCTGATTTTTCTGTCTTCAGATTTTCGATTGAGTTTAGCTAATATTGTCTTCATTTAATTAAATATGACAATTTGAGGTTTTACTCATAAACTTAAAAATAAAAAAAAATAAACTTTTTGAGCTAATTAGCTCAAAAGTCACGACAAGATACTTCGAAACCGTTAACTTGGATAGGTAATTATAATAACACATTCGGGACTAATTATTCATTAATTTAAAAGAGAACTCCAAGTAATACACATTCATATCGTAGATACTAATTACATAATAATGAAGGGTTGCTAAAAACCCAAACATGCCAACGGTGGTCCAGTCTTTTGATTTAAGGCTTTTAGTGTAATAATTTCCCGTTAATGGCGCTAGCTACACGGAAAATCCTTTGCATAAAAATAAGAAAATGTAAATTGCTTTGACACACTTCTCTCGAATATTTTACGTTTTTAATTTATGACTAAAGTATGTGAAATTTTTAGTACCGAAAACACGAATATTTTAATTATTTATGTATCCCTAGCTAACAAATTAGAAAACACCCTGATAAGGAGTTAGCGGAACCGAATTATTTATGACGGGTTTTTTTATCGAAACCTTTGTTCCAAATAAAAAATAAAAATTAAACTTTTGTTTTAAGGGAGAAATTTAGCAGGTTAAGTAGGAAAGTACTTCACATTAATAATAATATGCATAAGAAGTGTACCGCTTTGAAAAATAAACAAAAAGAGATCGCATGTCACATGCCAACCTTAATCCTGCCTGTAGATGGTTGACGTATGAAGGAAAAGTATTTTATACGAAAAAAGATTTTCAAAATAGGTTAGATTACAACACCGATGATGGAAAGTGGCGAACATTTAGAAAATTACATACACATATAAACTAACTGATGCAAAATATTCCGAAAAAATACAGCATAAATTTTTGCCGCAGGAAGTGCCGTGACATATTGAAAGTCATCTTACGAAAACCATCTGTATTTCCAACAACACAGCTATTTGACTCTTTCAGGGTTCTCAGTCTTAATAAAATTTTCAAAAAGAACTCATTATTGCAAACTCATAAAGATCATTTCAATTCATCAACAATAACATTCACAAACATAAACAACCGACCACGATCACAGGGCAATTTAGAAATTCCAAAATTTAAAACGAGTGCTTCCCAACACCATTATGCTTATCAAGGTATAAAATTTTTCAATGCTCTCCCATATAAAATCAAGTCTGAAAAAAATTATAAAGTTTTTAAATCCCAAATAAAAACACTAATAGACCAACCCGACACTAATTATAAGTTTTAAATTCACCATCACAATAATAACAACAAAAATAAATAAACTAGAACATAATCTCTAAAAATATTTCATCACCATATCAAATTGAAAGCAAGTACATACGCATTATTTGCAGGCACCAAATTGTTACAACTTTATTATATGTACCTACTCTGACAATACTTTCAGTTATTATGTCCACTTGTCTTCATGAATATATATTTTATTAATATAAGTACTTGTAATAACATACTCTGTGTAACTATGCATTTTACACTCCAAAATTCAAGCACGAGAAATATTTTCTCTTTTGAATTGTGAAGTTTCATTAAAAAGAAATTTACATATTGTTATTAGCCTTAAGAACCAAATGTTTTACTATGAATCTGTATACGTATGTATTTTTTTAAATAAAAAAAAAATAAAATAAAAAATATATACCTATTTTTCGGTGTTTTTTCGTCGGAAAATAAAAATTATTTAAAAAGATTTTCAGAAATGAAAATGCTAAATTTTTGGCATCTGCAAAACGTCATAACATTCCTCTGCAAACCACAATACTTTTAGCGATAGATATTAGAGATACAATTTATTACAATCATTTTATCAACCTACCTTAGAAACCCATTCAAAAGATTGATGATACTCTCGTCTTCCATAACTTTTAAATTAATTTCAAAAGATCTAACCTTAAAAGCCTTGTACGACGACACGACATACGACGCTCCATCTTCCAGCTCTTCCAGTCGTATCTTGCGGTCTCCGTCCAGAGAGAAGACATATCGGGCTCCTCGCGGCAGCTCCATGCGAGCTGATAGTCTGTCCAGCAGGGCGCCCATGGTGCTGAGATCTCTGCCGGGGCGAAATCTATAAAAAACATAAATATAGGTACGTCATCATTAGCATTCTTTTAGTTGGCACTCTTGTTACTGATGCTTCAAGGACTAACTAAACAATCAATCATTTCTCCTTATTCACATTCATTCACTCTCATACGTCGATTGTTCTGTTGATAGGTCAGACATCTCCAAAAACTATGTTTTGAGATAATGAAGAAAACAGTATTCGAATGCTCACCATAAATCAAATATTTCGATTCAGTGCAGTAATTCTGGAACTAACTACCATATGTATTCCTCTTTACCCTGAATACTAATGGAGGGAAACAATTATACCAAGTCAGTGGACATCTTCAATTTATCTTTAAACAAATATAAAATATTGTTACGAAGGCAGTTCAGTTATGTACAATAAATACTGTATATTTCTTACTATTCATATGTAAAAGCCCCGAAAAAGAGCGTTAATAAATAAATAAATTATTTACACGTGTCTGTGTTTTACGTATTAAATATGCTATAAAATAACACCGGGGGGCATCACGTTCCGGTACATTAGTATTATGTTTTGAAATATCTTACAAGTGACTCAAAAAACTAGATTTTTTTTTAACTCACTAAAAGTTTTTCTGCGTTTTAATTGATTTGGTGGTGTTTGTGAGTAATCTAAGTATTGTACCAAATAGAGGGTAGATACACTTTTACATACAACTGTCCCAAAATTCGATTTTTCCGAGATGTCGGACTAATCAACTGGACGATCGACGTTCTACCGGTACACACCTTCTGTGTCCAGACTCAAATATTTAATTCACACACGTCATATCACATCTCCTGACACTTCCGTCTCCGTCATCTCAAGCCAGCATCATTATTCTTGATGCGATTGTATCTACATGGCTTCATCACCAAGTTTCATGACTCGTACATCAAAGTTGATACTAGAACTCGATTGTGGACTGCTAGCCTCGATTCAGTTCTTTTTATAAGGGTTACGCATTAGTAAGATATTGCATTTGTGAGAAAAATAATTGGTTCACTACAAAACGCATAACCTAAGTTACATATTTTAATATTAATTAACCTAACCTAAATTGAGTTTTTTATTATGGGGATACATTGAAGAAATTTGGTAGATTTAATTTTTAGGAAGTAATCAGAAATGAGTAATGTACATACATTACGTACATAGAATCAATATTAGATCAGTGTGTGTTGTCACTGAGGGAGTAGTCGTAAGGTGTAGGTAAATATAGGAATATGAAGCAACAAGTGGTTGCTTGTCTTTGTACCAATCAATTTATTGGCTTTCGACGAATCGAATGGTCCCGTGCCGCCTATCTAATAAATTTCAACTTTTTATCATTGGAATGAACACGAAGTAGGGAAAATGTATTGGGATACACTTAAATTTCTTATTACATCGATAATACCAACATATTACATTTAAAACATTTTTTCAAAAATGAATTGTCACCTTTTTTTACGACATTTTTAAATTTCCAAGTATGTATGCCAAATAAGGGTAAGTCTTTTTAAAAAGGCATAAAGAATCGGTAGATGTGTTCATTGCAAGAGATACGCCTTGTAGTTTAAAAAGGTGTTAAAATACAATAATTAAGTTAGAAATATTGAGGTGTTAGAACGTAATAAACGAATTGACCGTATAACAAATTCACTCACACATTCTTTGCTTAATTCACATTCAAAGATATTCTTCTGTAATATCGACTCTCGACATCATGACACACGACCGAAATTTTGTATTTGATTTACTTCGTGACTATAAATATCTAATATACATAAATATATATAGATATAAAAAACGTGACAATGAATAGAATCAATGAATAGAATTTTAATCAATGAATAGAATTGGAAAGAAAAGGGGATATGGGTTACAAATAATAAGATGACATAATAAAAGCAAATTTTAGTTACCTGAATTCCACTCCCGGGAAAAAGGGGTCCCCATTCTTGTAGAAAGTGACCTTCCTCGCGCGCCAGAAAGACAGGTTGGCGTAGCGGCTGGAGGGCTCAGCGAGCTGGACAGGGGGCGGCGGGGGCGCGGGGCTGGCGGGGCGCGAAGCCCTCCAGCCCATGCCCGGGGCGGGCGCGGGCCTCCCCGCGCCGTGCGGGGCCTCCTCGTCCTCCGTGTCGGGCGGGCTGTCGGGGCGCGCGGGCTCCGCGGGCTCGCGGCCGCCACTGCCGGGCCGCGGCGAGCCCTCCGCTCCACCCTCCGTCACGGGGGACGGGCTCTCGTCGCCGAGCCGCGAGGGCACGCGGGACGCCACCTGAAAGCGGCGGAAACATTTAGAAACTCTTTTCGTTTTTGCGGTCACAAGTGGTTCCGGGAAATTTTAACAGATGGCGCTGGTTGGTCATAGCGGCGTAGACCTTAAGACCGTATTATACGGCATTAACAAATTAACGCCTGAAAAAATCCACCAGGTTTACTATTTAATTACATTTTTACAAACATGATCTTCATCATATAAATGAAAACATGAAACTGAGTATGTAAAACATTTTAGTAACAATATTTGCCTAATAATATTTTACGTATTAATATAATTACGTACTCTAATATAGCTTAATATTTAATCCGCTACGACTGATATACGGCCGTACGGGCTTTTTTATGCAACGACCACATTTCTATACAATTATTTCACAATTATTTTTTTAAATATTAATAACGCACAAGAGTCCCAACTGCTCCCGTCTGAAGCCAGTGAGACTATGGCATCCCCAATTGGGGTATGTTGTGAGGCTGAAGGTAGGGAGGGGAAGTACCTGGCTATTCAGATCTGGTCACCAAACACGGCTAATGCCATTTCAAGCAACGTTTCAATTCTGAACGGTGGTCTTACACTAGGGCGATACTGAGAGTATCTTCCACTCTGGAACGTGCCGCAAATATACAATATATTATTTTAAGTGAATAAATTATGAAATATCACAAATTAATCAAATAAAATTTATTTGCCACGCCGGGATTCGATCCCGCGACCTTCGGGTTGCGAGTCAAGAGCCTCCGGACGCTGGACTACGCGGGCCGTTAATTGTTAACCTACAAAATAATTGTTTTCAATCCGTTACACTGATTTTTGTTGGGGTTAAATTTTTTTATTAAGTTAAATAGGTGATTGTACCGTGCCTATCTCACTAGGAATTCCTTTGTTGAGAGCAGGCGTATTTTAGCATAAATAGTTTAAAACAAAAATAAAGGATTACAATCTTATAGTGAAGCATTATTTAATATACGTTTTCTATTCATTACTTTATTTGAGCTTCTTAAAAAAAGTAAGTACACTGTATTTTTTCGGAAAACTCAGTTTTTTCTCTTTCACCCATGGACATATGAATATATCTGGACCTGCTCTAAGTGATAAAAACGTATTATTTCCCCCTCCGCATGGAGCCGGCTATAGCTCCGCCTTCGAGCCAGCCGGGCTCACGAGAGCGTCGCTTGAATCTAAAAAATGTGACGTCATCATTCTTGTCCTGAGGAGTGCGCTGGTCACATCACACATTTTACGAACAAAAGTGAGAGCTTGTGCTATACATTATGCCCTAATATATGTGAACGTAGCGTGAAAAAAATAAAAGTGTCTCAACTAAACACGGCAACAAAATATTCACGTGTGAAAAAGGGCGAACTTTCTTTTTCCGATTTCGACTACGCAAATATGATAATAACGTGGCGGGCAATTCGCGCTCCCATGTAAAAAGGTCTATTCATTAAAAAGCAGTTTTGCTTTTAAGAACTAAATGGTGATATTATAATGCGAGATGCCTATATACTGTCAGATTGATTTTTTAACAAATCACAGTCCTCTTCCCCTCTTCACCCTCCATAGTTTGGTTTTACCCCTCATCTGTAACTTCTGGTCTATTAAATTTGGATGTCTATGCTTTCACCTTATTTTTTAAATTTATATTACCAATGTTATTATAAATAATGATTGATCCCATATAATACAAGCTTTGCAGTGGATACTACGCAGTAGAGAGGGGGTGGGGAACCTTTTTGCGTCCGGGGCCATTTGGATTTGTAGTATCACTCATAGGCCGCACATTGCTTTGGGTGAAGGGGGGGAAAGGGTCGGAATCCTATATATGTGTTATAATCTCTTTTACTAAATACCCAACTACCGTTTTTTATATCATACCTGACCAAAAAGTCTTCGAATAAAAGTATGGAAAAATGCGTTACTGCACCATGCATGTTCACAAATGAGTCGCAACTAGAAATTTATAACTGCAATAGGAGCTCGCGACTGGTTTCCTTTGAATTTCGTCTTACTTTGAACACCAAATCTCTCTTTTACTCGCAACTAGAAATGTATAACTGCACTTGGAACGCGACTGTTTTTTTTTTTTTAATTTCGTCTTTCTTTGAACAGATATGGCCGCATCTCGAATTTGCATTACATTCAGAAAGTGATTTGGCATAAGAGATTACGAGCTATAATGGTTACATGCCGATCAAGCGAATGGTTTTCCTCCAAATTTTGCAATATACGGTGTCAGGTGTGTAACTTGAATTTATCACAAGAACGGTTTCCTTTGAAACGCGTCAGGAGATGAACCTGCAACTTTAATTTTATTATCGCATTCGGAGCACAAATCTGGTTTTAACTTAGAAGTGAATAGAGTCCCAAGCTTTAATTAAAGGACACACAGATCACAAAAATGGTGTTCCTCAGATTTTCGCAGTACATAGTCTGCAACTAGAATTTTATAATTGCACCACGCGAATAGTTCCATGAATGGAATCAGTGCATTCTGAACACAAGATTGGTTATAACTTTGCAAACGAGTCCATCAATCCTACAGCTTAAATAAATTACAAATTTACTCAGAACACGTGAATGGTTTTCCCGCATTTTGTAGCACGTTTATGATCTGTAACTATAGTTTTTATAATAATTACGAACGGAACACCGAGATGATTGTATATTTATTTAAATCTAACTAATTTAAAAATGTATCTAACACATCTTTCTTGCATTCTGAATATAATTTGTTTGCGGTGCTTTCAACAGGACGCATTAAAAGTGCTTACGGGAGACACTAAATGGCCTCGCGGCCTGCATGCCACAGTTTCGCTGCCCCTGCCGTAGAGCTTTGGCTTTGAACTGAACAGTATCAACCAGTATGCTACAAAACATCGAGGGACGAGGGGAACACTTACTTGTTTTATATTATTCACCAACTCCAAAACACGCAGAAGCAAAGAAATATTATATACACGATGTTATCATAATAATGACTTACAAAATGGCATACCACATCCCTTTAATGGGTTCTTAGTTCTCAACGCGTCAATAATGTTACGAAAGAAAAAAATTAAAACAACACGTAGTGTTAAAATATGTTAATGACAAAGTAAATTATAAGTACTGATTTTAAAATTTCCAGAACTCATTCATTAGTCAAGACGATGAACGATAATTTAACGACTATTTAATTTTTCTCTGCACTCAACGATAAAAATTCTTTTCCGTTTTTAAGAGTAGTTAAAAATTGTATCAGATTAATTTATATATATAGTACTATGTTTACTACCCGACTTCACTCGGATTAATTTATGTGTCTTTTTTTTGTTTTTAATACAGATATTCATAATTCTGAAACCAGAAATATAAATATAGTTGGATTGCCGATATGAGAAAATCTGAGTCAACTACCTAATGTGTAGAGGACTCAAGATGTATGATGAAATGCCTGGAAATTTGAAGAATGAAGGAAGAAGGAATATTTAAATGGATGCATTTAAAAATGGTATGCTTATGGTAAATATATAAATTTATGGAATGAAATGTTACCTTGTGCATATTAGTTTACGAATGTTGTATAAACTAACACAATAAAAATATATTTTTTAAAAGTTAAAAATACATTAATATGTTTATTTCCGAGTCGACAGGCTGCTTTTGAAAACTTGTATTCTAGGTGAATAAATAGGCCACTTGTATGGATTTCATAACGACTTGGAAAAAATCGTGTGGATAGATCTTTTTACTAAGATTACGAAAATGTTAGTAAAATTTTTTAGAAATGTACAGTTTTTTTTTATTTTTAAATAAATAAATCCAATATTTGGGCCCGTGACGTCACTACATGAAAATGTCCCGTCTCCGAAAATGTTCCTATTAATTTTGTAAAATTCCACATCGATTTATTTTTTTTTATATGGCATCCCTTTGATTTCAGGCGAATTTTTGAATCTGACATTTCACGTTCACTAGATTTATTGTTTGTTCTCTGCGAACTTATCATTTGGTTTGACTTTTTGACAGATGTTATGAAGAGAACCCCGTACCTTTTTTCTTCTAAAATGTACGGGGTTCTCTTCATAACATCTGTCGGTACGTGTTTTAGAGGTATAATGGTTATGGTGCTGATTTTAACAAAATCAAATTTTATAATATTCTTATTATTATTATAATTTACAAGTACAAGTATATTGCCTTGGATTTATTAATACAGACGTTGTACATTATAATGATTTAGGATCAATAAGATGGATGAAGGAAAAAATATTTATGTGATGTAATATTTTTGATATGCCTTGTTATTCGCCTGTGCCATTCGTGTGGAAAACGTTATTTTTTTTAAATGATTTTCGGCTATGTAATTATCGTTTTTCGCACCTATAAAATTATGTCCCGTCTTTCCGATTTATAAAAAAAGGTCTGATTTTTCGGATTGAAATTTTCAAAAAATCACCAGGGTTTCAAAAATACGATTAAAAAAATACGGAATGTCTTAGAATATTTGTCTAAACAGGAAAAAAAAATTAAAAAATGTGATGCAAGTGGCTTATTGATAACGATGGTGTTCCATTTTGAAAATTATGAACTCCATACTCGTCTTATAAAGCAGAAAAAACCTTACAGTAAAGCACTACTGTGCAATGCAAAATCATCATGGTTTTAGTTTGAAAATCAGATTGCTTAAAAATATTTTAGATGCTTTTATTAATTAAATACTACGAGTAGAACACATCTACCTTTGAAATAATCTAGTGTTTTTTTAGTCGTTTTAAAAGCCCAGAAAAGTATCAGGTCTATAAAAACAGCTTTAAAGTTCAAAAGCTCATATTTACGAACCTCTTTTCGGTTACCTTTTTTTTAATAATGTGTAAAATTATTTTTTTAGAAAATGATCGTAAATATTTGTGTTCAAGCTTCGTAAACTAAAATAAAATACCCTTTTTCATGAATAAATCAAAACAATAGGCTGGTGATAAACGGGAATTTAAAGCTTAACGCCATCTACATATAATGAGTGTTATTGTTAGTGGCCTGATCCAGAATTTTTCACGACTTGTTGCATCACCTCAATCCAGAAACTTCAGATAGGAAAAGCTCAGCTTCCGTCATTCGAGAGTTTTTGCTGCTCCTGACAAAAAAAAAATCTGCCTTATGCATTATGAGTATTTAAATTTATCACATATTAGCCTTGTTCATTTCGATAAAATTCTTATCAAAGAAACGCCCTTCTCTTTCTGACTATACATATTTTTTACGCATGGTAATTTGTGCCTGCTAAGCTCTTGCAAGTACATATTGATTTTATTTATTTTTAAATTTCTTACTTGAAAAATGTTTCTTAATAAACTGTCTAAAAACCAAGGTGTAAGAATAATGAAATTAAACAAAAAGGTTCAACTTCAACAGATAATGTAGGGAACTAGTAAGGTGAACACTGAAGTTATATATAGATGTAAACGTTTATCACATTTAAATCAATAAACAAATAAGTTCAAAAGTTGGAAATCGTACTAATTTTGGTTTTTATTAATTAATTTAGGGACCCTGATGCTTTTTATGATATACCCAGCCTTTGCATGACAAAAAACTTGTTTTAATGGTGCCTATATTGTACAAAAAATAATTAAAAAGTAATTGTCAGCTACCCTTGCGAACTGTTTGTTGGCATTAGGGGAAACGAGTGGGCAAGTTAAATTATAGCTAAACGGTAGCCATGAGATGATAATCTGTAGTGAGTCACGAGGTTCAGTTAACAATTTACTTGTAATTCTAGGTCAAACGACTTTTGTTTTGTACTTAATCGAAAGTTGAGCGTTAGCAAGATATCTTATTTACATTTTATGTGCAATATTTTCAGTACAACAAAAGATAATAACAAATTAATGAAAACAATCCAGAAATTTACACTTAATCATAAAATTATTAAGATACAATCCGCAGTTTTAAACTAACCCTAAAAAATATCTCGTTACAAAAAAGATTTAACTTGCTAACCTGGTGTGAAAGTTCTACCATTAGTCACTTTTTTTTTAAATCGAATTTTTTTTAAATTTATCATGGCTACTTTGGTTATATATTTTTTTTAAATATATCAAACTGCATAGTTTTGAAAGTATATCAAACTAGTACTGTCTTAAAATATAACTAGCCGTTGGAAACAATAGTTATATTATTTCAACGTCCAACGCTGTTGAAAATAATTAGCGCCAACAGTTGAAATATAATACCTACATGCGAATATTATTCAACGCAGTCAACGATTCAACTGCCTAATAAATAAAAAGGGTTAAGAGTTTGTACTTCGTGAACAACATTACTCGATATTTTAAATGGTCTTTTGGTTATGTACGTACCTACTGCACGTTTTTTTTTATTTTCCCATCCAATACGGCCGATACTCAGCGCCATGGAACAATCAAATTTATCAACGACAAGCAAAATAATAACCTATTGATAATAGTCAATGTTTTGTACCTATTGTTTTCAACGGTGTTGGAATGATTAAGTCAAAAGGGTCAAGAGATCACACTTCGTGAACGATATTATACCCAATTACACAAGGTCTTTTGGTAATGTACATACCTACTGCACGTTTTCTTTTATTTTCCCGTCCAATACGGCCGATACGTAGCGCCAAGCAACAAGCGAATTTATCAGTGACAAGCAAAATATATCTTCAACAGGATAATATTTTAAACACCGAAACGAACGTCTTCCAACAGTTTCAACTTTCAACGTTATTATAGGATTATTATTACGTGTGTGTCGCGTGGGGCATAGAGATAATAATAATTAATAATACATCAATGATTCGGGGAACCTCCCGTTAAAAGGGATTCCTTAATACGATTTTGATATATTTTTTGTTAGTATCGTGTCGATCTCCTATTATAGTTGCGTCAACTTCGACGTTATTTTCAACAGCTATTTTCAACAGTTGAAAATTGCCAACGATAACGACGTTGGCGTTGGATAGAATTATCGTCAACGCCCAGTACTATATCAAACACATAAAAGTTTTGCAAAACTCTGGAATAGCACGATTCCACGATGCATAACCCCCCTACATTTGACTCTCCGACATTTTGGCCCCCGACAGTTATTCCCCCAGACAATTAACCCTCGGAAAAGTGATCCCGGACAGTTGATCCCTTGACAACTGATACCTCAAAGGATTATTTCTGCTGTGCGTACTCATCTACGGATCAACTCACCGGGGGATCAATAATCCGTGAAATCAACTGTACGGAGGAACAACTGTCAAGGGGCCGACTGCAGGGGAGCCAGCTGATGGGAATCAAGAGTCAGATCACCGGGTAGCACATGAATATTGCAACTAAATGCATTTGGGTATTATAATTGACGGTATTCTTACATCCCTTCAATGCGCCTACAGAGCTTATCTATCACAAGTCTCGTTGATAACTACCTCACGGGCAAACATCTCTGATGTTATCTTTTTACTAGCCACATAATTTTGAGGGTCAATCCGTGTCTTTGATTCCTCTGCAAAATACCTCAGAATTTTTGAATCGCCAGACAATCATAATTTTAAATTGTACAAACCCCTCCCATAATAAATGGGCAATCCATATAGAAACTAATTTTTGACATAATCGTCAACTGACGTAGGCATTTGGGCTAGTCAAAAACGCCATTCAAAAGGAGTTGAAATTCAAACAATTATTGCTCAAGCACAATATAATGGTGCCAACATCGTCAACGGTTATTGTGGCATTCGGATAAAAGAGAGATTTATAAGAGGAGACACGTTCGCTGAGAAATTTGAATAATAGGTATTTCACCAAACTGTTGCTGTCACTGTCGCTCTTAGCCCCCCTCCCTCCCCCATCCCTGCTCCATTGAATATTGAACGAAAAGCTTAGGTTTAAAAAGTTTAGGTATGTCTATATCCTCCAAAGTAGGTACTACTTTTTCCATTGGAGGAAACAGACATATTAATATGCCATTATTTAATATGTAAGAAAGAGCTGCAACATTAACGTGGTAAATAACGTATGTTTATTGCCTTTTTTTGTACGGCGTTTTTACTTTCGCGAAAATACTAAAAGCGCCTAAAGGGACAACTTCACCTCAGGCATACCTAAATAAAATCGTCAAAATCGAGTTATTGTATTCCCCATTTTTCATCTCCAAAACTAGATTTTTAAGATTTTTTACCAACTGTACTGAAAGAAAATATTTTATGCCTGTAAGTTTTGCTTTTTTTAATACGTTGTCCAGTTTGTATGCTGAACGTTTGTTGATTTCGTTCAAATCTGACAATTTTAACGATTTTTGCAGGGTCCTAACTCCTGTAAGAGTAACTTATTGAAAAAAGCAAAACGTACCGAGAGGCTAGTGGTCGATGTCTGTATTATATTAAAAAATATTTGCACTATCGCCAAAATCCAGAGAGGAATTAGTGAATACGTTTGTACGGATCAAACGCCACCGGCATTAAAATAGCTCCTTGAAATTTGCTTTGGGCTTTTCTCATTCACGTTGATTTTTTTTTTGCATTTCTTAAATCATTGATTTTTTTCAATGCATTTATGTTTTCACAATAAAATATAATCGTCTTATAAACACTTTATATTAAATAAGTGTGAGTTTAGCAAACATTCAGAATATTTTTTATATGTTGGCATTTTTATTACCTATATATAAATCAAATGAGATTGAACAACATTAATTTGTCATGGTATCGTTTTAATCAAAGGCCGTAAATACAAATATACAATATACCTGCAAAGAGCCCAATATTTATAAAATGAACCCATTTCTAAAACAAAAGAGGTTAAACCCAAAATCAAACATTATCACGCACACGTGCAGCAATAAATTATTGTTTTTTTGAAATTTTTCGTCACGTAAATAGTTTGCTTGGTCGAGCCTCGTGCGCCACTTTTTCAAGAAACAACCGAGAAAATCAAGACAACAGCTTAGTAAAGAGGCACGTTACAAAAGTTTCGAAATTTTCTTATAAAATGCTGCAGTATAAACGTTAACCCTTTTCTAGCGTCTCACTTAAAATTCAGCCTGTCATTCAGTTCGAATACGACTAAAATTAACCCTCCAGGAAACGATTGAAGGCTTGAACATAAATATTTATTAATTTTTGTGTGCCAACAATAAATGCTTCTAAATAAATAATATTGTGTAGGGAAGAAGTGACGTGGAGGAGCCAAGGGTTTGTATTTTTGAAGTAAAACTTCTTTACGCACGCTCGACTTGGGGGGGTAAGCTGGTGAATGCGTTACGAAAAGTGGTGATTGTTACGAAAAGTGGTGATTGTCACGAAAAATGCCATGCGAACGGCAATCGAGGCGAACGGTGATCGATTGCCAGGTGAACGGTCGGGCCTTTACGCACGCTTGACTTGGGGAGTGATAAGGATAAGGATAGCCACCCCAAGGTCGTAGGTTACCCCAAGGTCGTAGGTCACCCCAAGGTCGTAGGTCACCCCAATATCGTAGTTCGCCCCATGGTTATATTTCACCCCAATGTCATATGTCACCTCTAGGTCATAGGTCACCCCGTTCGCTACGTTTGGTAACTTAGCAGGGATACCTGGGTTCATGGGGCGAGGTTTTTCATGTAGTTTTACTTCAGTCGTGTGGTCTAAAGTCTGAAGCACACTTTTTTTTTATAATACATCTTTATGAATTCGCTATCGTTTTCTTGATTGAATAGACCGAAATCTTTGTAGTAGAAAAATCACATCTGAAGTTCGGCAGGTAGACTTGTTGTCGATGACAATGTATTAGGTATATCAACTTTTGGTGGCAATCACGCACAAACACACCGACATGTAAGCATTTCTCTGAAATTCAAAGAAATCAAAGCATATGAAATAAATGTCGGAACTGGACCGGAATCAACCGCGCTACAAACCGGGCCAAATCCGGGAAAAAAAACTTTGGTTTTTGCGGGTTGAATTTTTTAGTAGCAATACTGCCCAAAGTCGTTTGACAGTTGGCAGACAAAAAACTGTGCGTTCGTTCAAAGTTTAAAAAGTGAAAAGTATTTTTTTTTATTATAACTTTGTTGACTTATGGCATATTCTCTGGTAAGCTGAATCGATTGCTGCGAATACTGTTTTTGTACAAATTAAAATACCTACATTAATTTTGTATTCCGTGTGCTCGATATTGGGGTAATTTAATTTAATTTAATTTATTAGCCAAAATTTATTATTTATTGTTATATTTATTTTTTCCAAAGTAAACATACATCATTATCATACATCTCCCTCACGCGTTTAAAGAAAATGAAACGCTATTCCCGTCGCCGTTTCTGATAATAAGATATTTCTGTTTACTCCAAAGGAAAAAAATTGTACTTTGGAGGCAACAGACACGTATATTGTGTGTTTCATCTTTTGTCTCACCATTATTTAATGTGTAAGAAAGAGCTGCAGCATTGTTGGGATAAAGAACGTACGTTTATGCTTTTTTTGCCGTGGCGGTACAGTGATCCTTACGAAATAGTCAATCGAGCAAGCATTGAAGGAGCCGACTCTCAAAGAAAACTGTGAACAAAGTTTAGTGTACTGGTATGGTTAAAATCTAGAAAATGTAAATGATGTACCTGTGAATTCTGTGTTGATTAGGATCTTTACAACTTTTTTGTGTAAATTGCCACTCGGAATTTTTTTTTCTTCTTTTTTTATTATTCTTAATTTTTTACTATACCTCCGCACCTAACTAAGAAAACGATTATATTTGATTGTTATATTTGATTGATTGTCTATAATTTGAATAAACCTATCTATAATTCATTGATTGGTAATTATCGGTTCGGACTGGCCACGCTTATTACGAATAATTTTTAGAAAAAAACTTTAGATTCGCCTTAATTACTATAAAAGGAAACTTTTTGGCTTTGGGGCGG
Source organism: Limnephilus rhombicus (assembly GCA_929108145.2). Taxonomy (NCBI): domain Eukaryota; kingdom Metazoa; phylum Arthropoda; class Insecta; order Trichoptera; family Limnephilidae; genus Limnephilus; species Limnephilus rhombicus. The sequence goes on from OV815274.1 coordinate 29,313,002, forward strand.
CGGAAAATAATGCATTTTAATTTTCAATTGCATAAAACCAATATTCTCTTCGCGATCCGACACAGCGAAAATCCGCGGCCGTACCTGTCACTGTGATGTTGGTATCCTTTATAAATTAACAAGAGCTAATACGACTGTAGCCGACTTCGCGGGATACCTACATGAAATGCCGCGAATCACAAACCATGTTACACAAACCTAGCGTAGCCGCTAAACCACTTGAAAACTGGGATGTTTTTCTTGCCTTGACGCGAGTAGGCGTTATAAAGGGGCACTTTCTTTTGTATCACAAACCATGTTACACAAACAAGCCCGCTAGACAAATTTCATAATTACGCGCCTTATCCCACGAAGTCGGCTACAGTCGTATTAGCTCCTGTTAATTTATCAAGGATACCAACATCACAGTGACAGGTACGGCCGCGGATTTTCGCTGTGTCGGTCGCGAAGCGAATTTTGGTTTTATGCAATTGAAAATCAAAATGCATTATTTTCCGCCGCCCCAAAGCCAAAAAATTTCCTTTTATAGTAATTAAGGCGAATCTAAAGTTTTTTTCTAAAAAATATTCGTAATAAGCGTGGCCAGTCCGAACCGATATTTACCCATTGATTCAATGACTTTGGCGTATTTTATACATTAACCGTCTACCCGGCTCTTTAAATGTCTTTACATGGCTTACATACTTCACATGGCTTTTTCATTACATAGGTATCAGTTATAAAAGAGCCAAATTCGGATAAATATTAGCATTTTAAAAGGATTTTAAGAGAACTTTATAAAGTCAATTTAAGCTTTTGTTGGCAATATAATTTTCATTAAAAATGCAATCACAAAAATCAGCACAGGCTTGTCCTACTGAGGTTAAAAATTGTATAGTGAACATATCCCCTTGAAAACAAAAATAGAAAATAATAAAGATATATAACAGAAAGAAAAAAAAGCGGCTCCTTCATGCCACCTCTCCCCTGTTATAATAAAGTTATTTGGATCTTACATAAACAAAAAAATAATAACTGAAAAAGAAAGAAATAGACAATTCTGGGTGTTCCAATCTCTATCCATACGTAACATACTAGTAGATTTTTTTCATACGCTTCATTGATGATAAATTGATTAACTACTGAAACAATACTAATAATATTCAAATAATCTGAAATCGAAAACGACACAGACACGAAAACAGATTGCGACTTAAAACATTTTAAATAATAATTGTCCTAACCGAAGTAATGGCCATTATACGCGACATCTTTTTTCAGCCCGATTCCAATTAGACACAAATTCAACATTTTTCGCTCTACGCGATCGCTATTTTCATCTCTATTTTCATATCTACGATTTCAGTTGGCATCACAGCAAACAGCAAGATTCATGTGTTGTTTGCAGTGATGACAATTGGAATCGTAGATATAAAAATAGAGATGAAAATAGCGATCGCGTAAAGCGAAAAATGTTGACTTTTGTCTCTAATTGGAATCGGGCTGAAAAAAGATGTCGTGTACAACGGCCATTAAACTGGTAGATAGGTCGCCTGTCAGACAGTATGATTCCATTTCGAATCCAGTTCGACTTCCACGACAGCTACGGAATTGTCTACTAATAGGTAATGGTTATAGCTTGCTTTTATTAAATAAATTTATTTTTACCTTGTAGATACTATACCAACCCGATCTTATAAAATTAGCAATGCGAATAAAACCATTGACAATATTGACATTCAAATCGGTATAATCCGCTAAGGATTGTGTCCCAATGTAAATTGGTAAAGTAGTCGAGCTGGGAATACACGTACTCACACTATAATGGCCATTTTACACCATCTGTTTTTTCAGTCCGCTTCCAATTAGAGGCCAAAGTCAACATTTTTCGCTTTACGCGATCGTTATTTTCATCTCTGTCATCATATTTACGATTTTAGTTGGCATCACAGCAAACAGCATGGTTCGTGTATTGTTTGCAGTGATGACAATTAAATTGTAGCTATGAAAATAGAGATGAAATAGCAATCGCGTAAAGCGAAAAATGTTGACTTTGGCCTCTAATTGGAATCGGGCTGTAAAAAGAGATGGTGTAAAATGGCCATAACTGTGTTTTGGGGTTCTCAATGTCTACGTCAGGAGCTTTAGAACAGGGAAATCGATAACTTTACAATATTGGATCAATCGATTTTATTTTATATCGATGTCCGAGCACGGTTTCACCGTTGACAGCTGAACATATATTGACAGGAAAAAATAAGAAATCGATATATGCTGGGAACACTGAAAGTATTTTCAATGAATTGACATTACGAAATGTCAAACTCCAAGCAATTACTTAAAAATATTAATAAATTGGTAATGTTGAACTGAAATACTAACCTAAATACGCCTCGGCAGTCGCATTTACTTCTGGACACTAAATGGGAGTTAATTAATTAATGAGGTATTTATTCATATTTAAACATTTTCGTTTTTCAAAGATCGAACGGAGTGAATTGACTGCGTCTTAGATGCATTATTTAAGTCCATGGATCGTGAATGGCTTCTTCCATTTTTAAGAGCTTCGTTAATTCATTACGTTCATTAAATAAGCCAGTAATTTTGCATGACGAATGACATAATTTAAAAAAATATGTGTATATTGATAGTTACCGAAACTTATCTGATACTATGGAGACCGCGCTAAAATATATGAACAGTCGGCGTCGGTCGGAATATCTGTTAACAATCATCATCATGCTCGCAAATATTGATAACTGACCATGGATGGCGAATTTGGTCAATATCGTATTGATAAAGGGTTTTATCATTCGTGCATGCTAGACCTCCAGCGGGTTAATCGGGATAAGGGCGCCTTTAAACCAATTTTTAGTTTAAAATTTATTTCCACTGTCTTGAACTTAATCAGTTAACATGCGTCTTTGTATGCCACCCGACTTTGTCCTTATTACTTTTCAACCTAGGTACCTAAGTACCCAATATGTAAATACTAATTTTCACAAACAATTATATTTGTTCATGATACAAGATTGCCCTACTTTCAAAACAATGAAACGCGCAAAGAATTTATTTCTGAGTCATGTTTTCAAACCATGAATAATAAACAAATCCTTTTGAGAAAATAACAAGTCAGTAAAAAAAATTTTGCAACTCACGGGTTGAACTAGTCGTCTGGAGGATATTTTTCATTAAGTAGCCCGCGCGTGTAGTGTAATACCCCGCCAAGAAAGTGGAAAGTAGGCACCCCCCTTCCTCGTATTGTGGGGATTAGTAGGTACCTACTCCACAATACCATAGACCAGTCTTTCTCAAAGTGGGCGATAACGCCCCTTTGTGGGCGCTGGTGGCTTTCAGGGGGGCAGTAGAAGGTTCAAAGAAAATTAGGGGGCGACGGCAGGCAAATTCTGAATCTAGGAGTCCCGTAAAGACGGTTAAATTAGAGTCGCTTACACATGTAATAATGTGGATGCAGCTTTATATTTCATGTAAGTAGTTAAAATTGTCTGTGATTTCCGATATTTTTTACATCCAAAAATTTTCAGTTGATCGCGGCGATCCCATTCCTATCCGAAATTCTTGAGATGAGGTTTTAGGCTTGATTGCTTGGAGATCCATATGGACGAAAAAACTAGAGTCGCTTGCGCATGCCCTTTTAGTCTCGTTACTGCTTTTTGTTTCATGAATCTGGCATTTCCGGAAGTTGACCAAAAAGGGCGTTTTGATCTGTCAAACTCGATGTCGTGAATTACGTGAAATATGTGTAAGGGCGGCAAGCAGAGCGCTATTTTCGATTAATATTTAATTCGAGCAGAAGTTATAAAACATTAATAATGAAAATATATCTTCTCTATCACCGTTGTTGTTCCTTAAAGTTTGTATGAAAAACTGTATCAAAAATATGGGGAGCACTTTAGATTTTTTTTAAATCTCAAAGTGGGCGGTGGTCTATATAAGTTTGAGAACCTGTGCCATAGACGAAAAGAGAAGGTACTATATTATTTTGTAGCTGGAGTAGGCACTATAATAGTACCTACCTGCTTTCTTACCTATATATTTATTTTCCTCTACCCCCTTGTCCACGGTAGGTACTGGGTAGGTACTGGGCAGTTCCCCTCCTGACCGGCCAACATTACCGGGTTATAAACCCCGTGACCCACATTACCGATCCCGACTAGGGAATATTCCTGCCTTGCATATTGTTATGTTACATTATATTAATGCACGGCATGAGATTGATGACTTAACGTATTCTGAGTTTGATGGGTTTGATATTAGACGTGTAACGTGTCGACTGAATAGGTGTCTCGATCATGGTTTGTTGGGGATATATTGAAATTAATAGATAAGTATTCGTTATGTGTCAACCTATCGATATTTTAAGTTCAAATTAAGTGAATAACAAGATAGCAGGGCTTTCAGAGTGAAGCAACATATTTCCAGATCTGTGTAATTTCAAAGATTTTAAAAATAACATAGATAATATAATAAAAACAAGATATAAACATTGGCACGTTTTCCATTTGGGCTTCATATTGAATAAAATTACATTAAATTTAATTAGAGAATGTAGGTACTGTGAATCCCATAACGTGTTGTCAATTTGGGAGGCGGTAATAAGTATTGCAGCCCCGGCAACCACCTTTTGGATAACAAACACCTCTGCCATATGTCACTCCACGTGGTACGCTAGGTTTGTGTGACTTAGCAGGGGTGGCCGGGTTCATGGCGTGACGATTGTCTAGGTTTGACGGCGGATGGGTCTGCCCACCTGCTATATGGCGGGCCGGATTTGTGAGACCTTTCTACCTCTCCAGCAGGACTCTCTCGACCCATCGCCTTGCATCGCAGTAGGAGGGATGGATTCACACTGACCCCCAGATTCCTTCCCACCTCTCATGCCTTTTTCTTTCCCAGAATTTTCTCTCCCCCCTTTCCTTAAAAAGACCCTCCACACAGCATCTCCTGAGATAAGATAGGCCCGGAGGGAAATTATTTTCCCCGGGGCCTCCTTTGCGGAGCTAATTTAAAAAAAAACTGTTGTCCATTTTAAATCTTATTTGCAAGATAATAAAGTAATGTAGAAACGAAAATAACGTGGAAAGTATAGTACCTACCTACCTGTTATTTTTTAGTTAGTAATATAAATAGGAGAAAAGGAGCAACATTTATTTAAACAATAACATTATTTTCACAATACATGAAAAAATAGATGCACACAAAAAAAGACGCAACTAACGCTTATTTTTCGCCATCATCTAAGAACAGTATTTTTGTCGATTCCTGCCGTTAGTACTTACATATTGTATAATTACGAAATACTTACAAGTGCCATTTTTGTTTTCAAATATCCAACAGCCTCAAAGTCAATGATGGGAGAGGTATTCTTTTTCTTGATGTTTTCTTTCAAAGTCAAATCGCACAGAGCCAGCGTAAAAAAATTTAAGAACACGTGGAAAAGTTAATTAAATTCCGAAATAAGTATCTTCGAATGGTAATGTACGTAGGTAATTATTATAACAAATACACACACTTTTCACTCGATAAAATCACATCCTAGAGGTTTTCCGAAATCGTTTGACGTTTGTCTAAATCGAATTCGCGGGTGCATTATATGTGAGTTTCCCGCCAGAACTTAAAAATTCTAACACTTCCAAATTCCAAATCAGGGATAATCCATAGATAAAGATGAAGATTGAAATGTTGCGAATTTGAACACCGATTAAGTTGAGATCAAGATGCGAAGTTGAAGGCGGTTGAGCGAGTACTGCTCGGAGACTTTGTGGGGTTTGTTGTTTACCACGAGGATGTGGTTGGTGTTTGGTTGCTCTCCCGTGAGACTAGCGCTCGGGGCTGTACGCGGACACAGTGTGGCGAGCCGGTCACGGAGCGAGGGCGCCGGCGGACCCGCCGAAACGCCTTCAACCTACTTAAATGCCCACGACGCGGATTAACCGCCATGCTAAATCATTATTATTATTGACAGGTCAATCGATGCATAAGAATAAATTACATATTTAGGCAGTTTTGCACGCAATTTGTCGTCAGAGAATCAACCCCTAATCTTAAAGCAGGATCATTTTTTTTAACTCCTCTAAGTTTAACGTACATTTTTATCAAAAATATCACATGTTTAGGGCTTAAACCCAATAGAAACTTTTTGTTAAAAAAAAAAAAATCTCGCTCTTAAAATATTAACGATGACATCATTCATTATCTTATTTTTATACCTTTAAAGCTTAATTCGTTTCTGAAATTTGGCTTACTAGGTACATAAAGTGAAACCTTCAGAAAACTAAAGTAGACGAGAGTGGGGGGACTACGAAGCATCGTTCAAAGAGAAGACCGATTATAATATCTCATTCTCTTGCAGGATAAATCCAACAGATGTTTGTGTTTGTCTCTTTTTAGTTTCGCTATTTTTCGTTTCATCGAGTTTCAAATTACAACGGTGCTAACGAATTTTTCACTTCAATAAGCTTAACACATCATATTTTTTAATACATAGGATAATAAAAATATATTCATCGATCCCAAAAACTCACAAATCTGTCCCATTCGATTTGACACACTTACTTGTGTTTAAGCGCACGATTAGGCAACACGAACCAAAAAAACTTTCAGGTTTTATTTGCAAATAACATAGTATATGACCCGTTTCACAAGTGGTTCACGAAAACAGGGCTCATAAACTTTTAGCACCCTTAAATATTTGCTTAATAATTTCTTTGGAAAAGCGTTTTTGCGTTTTGATCGAATCAACATTCGTAATACTTAAGATTTTTCACGTTCACATTATTACCGTGATTAGATACTGTAACGCTGTCCGAAATGTTGTCTAAAGGAGGGGAAGCGCAACACGGCGTAATACCTCAAAAATAAATCACGATAATAAAGCTTATAAAATTTACAGTGATGGTTGGTACAATGCTCAAGTATTTCATGTATCGCGTACAAGTAAAATTTTCAGAATTTTAAGTAGGTAACCCCCGACACAAAAAAGAGCTGATGACCTTGAAACGCCTGAATCGCCGTTCATGAATTGTAGCTAAAAACCATCTCAATCACGTCAGCTTTCAAACAACAAAAAACTCATCATAATCGGTCCATTCGTTGAGGAGCGATGGTGCCACAGGCAGACACACGGACATGTCAAACTTATAACACCCCTCCTTGCGTCGGCGGTTAAAAACAGGAAAACCACAATGTTTAATTAAATCTTAACAGTTAAGGATAATAAATCCAAAAATTAGTTAAATATGTTATTTTTCTCAGTTTTTTTTCTCTTTATATCAGCGAGCAGATATCTGTTGAACAGCAACCGTTTATGTTTGGTACCGTTCACCCGACGCTATCAAATACTTCTTCCTATGGTAGGAGAGCGGGTCAGATGAATTAGGGAGCGCCCATGGAATGATTTTTTTTTTACTGAATCTGTCAACTTTACATCTGTCATCCATCGGTCTAGGCAGCTCCGTAATTAAAATAACCCCTCCGGTTTTGGTCGGAGAGGGGTGGTGCTTAACATTTCGTATATCGCCTAAGGAGCGGTTACGGCGTAAGGTGTGTATTGTCTATGATTGATCTGCGAAACAGATGCTTAGGTGTGAACGGTCTGAAGGGATTGTTTGGAGAGCGTTATTTGGCGTGCGATCATCTTTTTTTTTCATCATTCTTTTATTTGATAGCCATGTCTGAACACCCCAAATACTGTTATTAAAGAAATTTACAAAAAAGTATTCAGAAACATCGATTCAATATTATTTTATAATAAAAAAATCATAAACACAGGTCTACAAAACAGATATAAAAAAGAAATAATAAACGTTGTTTTCGCTTTCTTGAAGAATTAACATATTGTCTTTACAGCGTTTCAAATATCCGTGATCGTTAAGTAAATAAGACGTTCATAAGTTCATAATAAGTTTTCATAATAAATATTTTTCAGTAGCACTATATGCATAAAGTTAGCATTGGGTAGTTAAGCTAGTATTTATAACATATAACTTTGTGGGACTACCCATATCTTTATATTGTATTAGATGTAATTATATTAAAATTTAATAAATAAAAATAAATAAAAAAAACAATAGAGTAATTCAGAAAAAAACAATTAATTTCAACATTCTATATTTTACATAAAACATGTATGTACTAATACGAACACTTTGGGAAATTTAATTTTATTACAATCGCGTTAACTGGCCTTGACTAAACTAGCAATTGCCTGTTGTGCATAATCTATCAAAAATATCACTTTTTTACGTGAATACCTTACAAGAGTCCTAACTGCTACCCTCTGGAGCCAGTGAGACTGTAGCTTCCCCAATTTGGGAATGTTGTGTGGCTGAAGGTAAGTGGGGAGGGAAAGGGGATGGGGATGAGGAAAGTGGGAAAGTATCATGGCTATTGAGATCTAGTCACAAAACAAGGCTAAAGCCATTTCAAACAACGTTTCAATTTTGAATGGTGTTCCTACACCAGGACAATACTGAGAGTAACTCGCCGACCTAGACTAAATTCATCTTTGTTTCAGGTGCTACACGTATTGCTCCTGTCTTCGACGGTCCTCCTCTATTACTCTTTATTTAGTGAATATGCTTTGAACTATCTATAATATAACTTATGTGACCTATAAATTACTGATTATGTTTGACTATTTTTTTTTTCTTCTCTGGTCTCTGCTAACAATGATTTATGTTTTTACCTCGATAGGTCATCTTGGTGAGCGATGGTAGTGATGACAGTATCGCTTGATACATTATCACTCTGTACTGATTCTGAAATTATGTTTTACATGTATAAATGCTCTTATTATTTTCTATTTTTCTTGATTAGTTTTGGTTTCCATTCTTTGGTGGCGCAACTGAACTGTGCATGTTATGTATCGTCATTCCCCCATAGAAAGGGGGTGGGATAGACCCTGTCCATGCACATTGCCAGGCGAACATACAACAGAGCGGTCTTCCCGCGATCCGCCCGCGCCTCCCCCATCGACATGCGTTGGCCTGAGGCGTAACCGTGCGGTCTCGATGTCCTTCCGTCCCCCCTCCGGTAACCCGACGCTCATCTTTCCTCAAGGTCTTCAAAAACTTCCCCTTCTCTCCCAAGTACATTTCTTCGAGGCAAAATCGGGGAACCGGCTAAAGGACGCGGACTTCGAGCATCGTCTGCGGTTGGGCCGATAGCTATACGCATTCTCATTGGGACTGCCCGGTGGTCTATGGAATACTTTCTCTGGCTTTTTTTTAAATATATTTTATTTTATTTCCGCTACTATAGTAATTACTTACATTATAACATAATCATATAACTGTTTTTTCCTCATTACTTATTTTATTCACAGAAGGTTTCTTCGACTGGTCATAGCCGTTATTTTTATTTTTCTTTTTCTTTTACTAACACTATTATCTCTTTTTGATGTTACCTATTTCAGAAGAATTATTCCACGGGCTGCTACTTCTATTTATCTTTTGTATAATGTTAATGTAAGTACTTGCATACTGCTTACTAACCCCGTATGCATGGACATTGGAGGGTCTAGAGTCGTTCAAATAAATGTAGCTTCGTTCAAAAAAAAGTAGAGTCTTGACGTGTGCGGTGAAGGAGGAAACCATATGTTTTCTTATAACGCCGTTGGGAAAGTGGTGGGTCCCCTCCAATGAGAGTAACTTCCACTCTGGGATGTGCCGCATGTATATCTTACATTATTTTGAATGATTAAATTGAGAAAACACAAACCAATCAAATAAAATTTATCTACGCACGCCAGGATTTGAACCTACCCCCAGATCGCTAGTCGAGAGCCTTGCCCCTCGACCACGGAGGCCGTCAAATCATAGATTAGCACAGAATAAAGAACACAAGAAATGCCACGTAGCCGTGTTTCGTGATTCTAATATTCGGCCAATTGGGCCTTAAATTTCCAAAACACAACCTTGTTCACGAAATTCAAATGGGCAAGAGATCTACGATTTCTGACGTGTGTAAATGTTGTAATGTGTGCTAAATGGAACATAATATGTTTCCATTCAAATTTGTAGGAGGGCACTTCTAGTATTCTTCTTTATTCTAAGGGTTAAAGTCACTAATGAATATTGTAAGTCAAACATGACTCAAGTAAATAAAACCATGACTGTGAATAGATTCGGTCACTTTTCCAAGCATTTTGCTAATATGAACCATTAAAACTATAACACAGAAAAAAAGTATAGTAATATATAATATTAAGGTAATATGAATTTAATTCTTCTCCGAGAAAAGGGCACGAGCGTGAAAGTATTGCAAACTTACGTCACAACCCCCGCTTGTTGACTTGTAGAGAGAAAGGCAATATGAGTCACGCCAAACACAGCCTTAATGGGGTGGGTTAGTAGTAGCCACTGGCTTTTCAGGCGGAAAATAAATAGGGCTGCTAATTGCGAACCACTTTATCTGGCATTTCATATTCATAATCATTTTCCATCCATCGATCTGTTTCTTAACGACTTATTGGTTAAATGTTTTGAGCACATTACTTCTAGATTGTAACATTTGTTATGAAAAATGGAGGCTAAATTTGTTTTTTTTTTCTAAATATCTATATTTTATTTAGATATAAAATTTGACATCTCGTATCTAATGTATTCTTTTCTTAAACTACCATAATATTATTTACTACCTGTACTAAAATTTGGACTTCACAAAATTGAGACATAATCCACGAAAAACTGCAAGACTTTTAGGTTCAAACCTTTATGATAAATACTAGCTGGCCCGGAAACGTTGTTCTGTCATATAAATAATTTCTAGTGAATATTTTGGTTGTTAAATAAAAAATAACGAATGTATTGTAAGTGTGTGGGGATGGGATCTATGACAGAAAGAGGAGTGGAGCGCTGTAGACGATGCCCGCCGATAAAAACAAAAAACACCAACCATTCATTTTCTCAATTCAATGTATTTCATTAAAGTAACTAACATATTCATTGTTTGATCTCTTAAAAGTTAAATGTAAAGTGAAAAAAAGTTATATATTTTTTATCCTAGTAGGAAAATAAAATAAAGAAAATCAATATTAATTTCGAAGAGCAATTGAGTGTACGATATTTTTTGTCAGTCAGTCTTTAGCCAACACAAATAAGCTCGATGGTTTGCCCATACAAACGACGGCGACGCGACGGTTAAATTTGTTCATACAAAAATACTAAAATCGCGATTTAAAAATGGGAGGGTGGGGGTAAGAGGGTAAAAGTTTGGTGTTATAGGTATTTTTTGATGCCAAATTAAAAAAAATACAAAAAATTTATCAAAAGAATAGACATTTTTTCTGGATAGGGACACACCTAGCGGTATGAAATATACTTTACGACCTACTCTCATACGTACCAAATATACATAAAACATTTCATTAAAATCGGTCGAGCCGTTTCGGAGGAGTGCGACCACAAACACCGTGACACGGTATTTTTATATATAGAAAGAATGTTTTGTATTTGTGATAAATTTGTTTTAGGAAGCTTAAAACCGTTGCAGTTTCTCGTAAGATAGCAATGAACTGTACTATTAATTTCTAACATTATTCAACAAATATTGTACTCTGGTAACATTTTATTTTTTAACTTATAAGTAGACTAATTGTTGACACACACAAGTTATTCAGTTGGCGTTGCATGGTTTTTATCTTAGTATATCTGCTACAGCATAATACAGACCTCAGTTCTGAATTACTTCCATTCTTTTAACTAGTATTTCATTTCTCATAAAGATTACACTTTTGCAGTAATTTAGGTGGGATACTACAGTGGTGTTATAGACCAATTTCCTTTTTTTAATGTCTAATTTTCCCTTTATCCTATTTAAGAAATTAACCTATCTGTACACATATTGTTATTGTATGATGTAGGGGATTATGATGGTGATCTTTACTGAAATAAAAACATAACGCGCGTGGACGAGTAAAATATATATTTGCACAATGGGGTATTTCCACAAACGAGGAATTCTGTGGAAAATGTACGGAATATTTAAAGATTATTTTTATGATTTTAATAATCCTACTAAAAATGTTTGATTTTTATGTTTTCATTCAATATTATTGATTTTAAAAACGATCTAAAACTGACCAAATCAAAACGGCCCATGGTTGGGGAATGGCTTTGTGACGTCACAAGTGTCGCTCAGCTGAACTAGCATAAATAAACACTGTCAGTGAGCGTCCTCACTCATGACGTCACACGATAGCCACGCCCCAAAATATCGTTTTAGCGGTAATTCCAAAATGGGAAACTTTAACTCGCTGTAGAAAATTTATTCGTCAACATAAATATAAAATAAAAATGCTATAATCATCGTAATTTTTTGCTTAATTTTTTTAAGCAATAAAAAAAACACGTGGAAATACCCCATTAGGACACGTATGTGTTCTACAGTTGTGAGCTAGCTAAGTAGGAGCAAAAGGAGAGCGAGCAGTATCAAACATCCTTTTTATACCGCGGCATCTGCCGTCTCGCTCTTGCATATTAGAAAGCAGGAGTACCACCAAAACCATTCTTACACACATATATAATACATAAACGCAGTAACCTTATGTATATGTAGGTACTTTATCTGATGAATTATATTAGATAATAATATTTTTTACGTGAATACTGCACAAGAGTCTGGAGTCAGGACAATGGGTTCCCCAATTAGGATATGTTATGAGGCTGAAGGTAGGGGGGGGAAGGGAGATGCGGTAGAGGAAGGTGGGGGAGTACCTGGATGTTTAGATCTGGTTGCCATATACGGCTAAAGCCATTTAAAGTAACGTTTAAATTCTGAATGGTGGTCTTACACCAGGGTGATAGACATCTTTCACACTGGAATACCCGGCAAATATTCTACATATTGTTTTTAATTAATAAAATGTTAAATAACACAAATTAATAATTTATTTGCGCACGCCAGGGTTTGAACCTGCTATCTCCGGATTGCGAGTCGAGTGCCTTACCCCTAGGAGGCTATCAAAATTATCATTATCTAAACATAGATACTTATTAATTTGATAGCCTCAATTGCATAGCATTGAGCTCATTAACTCTAAGCCCTGAGATTGCGGGTTCAAAACAGGGAGAAGGCATGTTAAAATTTACGTGGATTTTTTATGGGAATCAAAAAATAGTAAATATAGTTTGCAGACTAAAAAAAAACCTTATTATCGTCATTGAAGACCACCATTCAGCATCGATAATGACTTAAGCCATGTTTAGTGATCAGGTAAATCCCTTCCTTCGGTCTCACAATATTCCGCAAATTGGAAATACCATTATTCCACAGGCTTCTTTACCTACATATTATACCTATTCCATTTGGCGTTAATATCACATTAAATAGAGATGCAAAGCAAAAATCAGAATCCATTTTCAAATAATTAATTATTATTTAAATAAATGAAGACAATATAAGCGAAACTCAATCGAAAATCTGGAAACAGAAAAATCAGAAAAACATATTGACACCTCTGGGACTCGAACCCAGGACCTCTTGCTTTCCGGGCAAACGCGCTAACCACTGCGCCACAAAGATAGTTGCAAATAATATATGCGTTAAAGAAAATGAAGATAATGTAGGTGGTTCTTAGTCGAAGTATGGTACAGTTAAAAATGACCGAATTTCATATCGACACCGTGGCGCAGTGGTTAGCGTGTTTGCCCGGAAAGCAAGAGGTCCTGGGTTCGAGTCCCAGAGGTGTCAATATGTTTTTCTGATTTTTCTGTTTCCAGATTTTCGATTGAGTTTCGTTTATACTGTCTTCATTTATTTAAATATTACAATTTGAGGTTTTACTCGTAAAGTTAAAAATTAAAAATAAAATTATTATTTAATTCGGACGAGTTGTTTCAAAAAATTTGACGTATTCATCAAATATGTTAAGTTAATTTTCACGTTCTGTGTAAGTTCTATTAAAGTTCTTTGATTATTTCAGTTTCATGCAGCAACGGGCGTATAATTATATAATAACAGAATTTGAATAGAGGATTTGGGACATACTGAACCCCAGATTCCTACCCACCCCTTAAACCCTTTTCCTTCCCAGAACTCTCCTCTCCTTCCTTTCCTTAAAAAAAAACCCTCCACACAGCATCCCCAAAGATGACATAGGTTCTGAGGGAAATTATTTTCCTCAGGGCCTCCTGTGTGGAGCTCACATAAAAATAAAAAAAGAACCTCCACAGAACGTGAGAAATAACTTCAAATATTTGATGAATTCATCAATTTTTTTGAAACAACCCGTCCTAAGAATTCATTTTTCCACATTATTTTTATAACATAATATATATCATAATATATGGTAATTGTTTTTATTTTTTTGTATCTCTTTGGCATTTTACTATGTACCTAACAATTTGTACACCTTTTATTTTGAAGAGTTTTAGGACATTCGCTCGTGGAGAAACAGAAAACTGTTTGGCTCAACTCAATTCAAGGTGCAACTCAACTTTACGATTACAGTAATTATATCAGGTTGTTTAACAAAAATATAATTTATTAATAACTAGCTGGTACCTGGCATGCGTTTCAATGCCATTCAAAGAAATAAATTGATTTTCCCTGCAATTCCTTTCCCGTGCGTCCCCGTTCACCTCCCGAGTCCCCTTCCCCTCCGGCGTTCCCCTTCCACCTTCCCTGCTTTCCCCCTCCATCATCACCTCTCCCGCGAACCCCACCTCCCCCGTTCCCCTTTAATGTGTGTATTTCATTTTTTCCCACTAAAACATATGAAATACACACGTTTTCATTTATACAAATTTCATAACCTCAGAACATATATTTATTTATTTATTTATTGCTTCTTCACAATTTATATACATATATTTTTAGCATGTAGTGACTGGTCAGTGGTTGAGTGGGCATAGCGCTTGGGTCCCACCCGGGCGTCGTGTGTTCGATTCCTCGGCTAGCTAAGTCCTCCATCACAACACAAGCAACATTTTCGGCTTTCTGTGGTGGTAGTAGGAGATTTTCAAACATTGTTGGGTTATTCGTAACCCGGGAATGTTTGTCTTTCTTTAAAAAAAAAAAAAAAAAATGTAATTATTAACCCCACTAGGATTCGCCTGTATATATAACCTATAACCTTCGCGGGCATACGCACAACAAATCACCAAATCGTGGCAATCAGATGAACGGTATGGCAGCGCATAAAGTACGAACAAACAAACAAATATTGATTATTATACATAAGATAAGATAGATTTATCAATTATCAACGTTTTTAATTTGGTAGGCGGGTATGGGTACCGCCGCCCTGGGAACCATTTATTGGATGACCAACGCCTCTGCCACAGGTCACCCCAAGTGGTTCGTTACGTTTGGTGACTTAGCAGGAGTGCCCGGGTTCTTGGGATAATGTTTATGCAGGTCTTGATGGCGGGTGCGTCGGCCCACCTTCTGCGTGGCGGGCCGGATTGGGAGATGCTGGTTGAGGGAGACCCTTTACAACCGGTTACCGCTGTCCGGGCCGCTCGGTAGTACAGGGGCCTGACCCTCAGGCTCACGACTGAGGGTGGGCTGCCCCATCAACTAGTGTAAAAACCTCGCCGCTGCTGTTGTGCCGGTTCGTGACCGGAGGGGACCGAGCAGCAGCGTTTGGGGCGCATTGGGCGACCTCTCCAGCCGGACTCTCCCTTCCCATCGCCTTGCACCGCAGTGGGTGGATTGGATACATACGTCCGTCACTCCTGGAAACTCTGAACCCCAGCATCCTACCCACCCCTTTTACCTTTTCCCTCCCAGACCATCCTTCGTCTCATATCACACTTAAAAACCCTACAAATAAAATCATGAATTTACAACCATCAACAATTTGGATGACTTATTTTCAACATCTCCACAAGTAGAGTCATTACTTATTTATCTACTTATTATGTATTTATGTACCTATTTAATTTAAGCGAAACTGCAGCCTACAATAAGAATAGTTTATTTATATGTTTATTATTATATAAATATTATCTACTTAATTGAGAAACCACTTAAAGTAGTCGTTGTTATACAAAAACATTGTACCTAACTAAACTATATATTAACCAATAACAATTCTTACATTTATATAATAATATATTCATAATTCGACTACCATAATACGGGCATGTGCCTAGCGTGGTAGTCGAATCACCGGTAAAAACTGTATAAAAAGTTATATGATGAATAAAAAAATAAAAAAAAAAAATTTACGTCATTTCAGCGGCGAGGAGTAGGCGTCCCCGGTGCAGGCCAAAACTGTTGGTGAATTACACCAACATTCGCGGCCTGCACACCAGTTTAAACTCTGTCCACAACCATCGTTTTTCTCAACGCCCCAACCTTCTTTTCCTGTCTGAAACGCAGATAGCTGAGCCTGTAGACGCCTCATATCTGGACTGCCCGGGCTTCACCCTCGCAGGCAAGTTCAGACCTAAAGGAGGTGTCTGTCTCTATAGTCGAGCTGACGTCAACTGTGTGCGACTGTTGAATCTGGAAAACTCCAGATTCGACGTAATGTGGGTACGCGTCAATCTTGCCAGTACGGTAAGATTCTACGCGTGTTTATACCGCTCACCGAACCTTAGCGAATCAGACACGTACGAGCTCTTCAAACACTTAAGCGACACTATTAATGACCTCTTGCCCCGCTACCCGTTCCCGTAGTCAGCTGTTTGTTTTCGGACTTCGGATCCCTCAAGATGTGCCCAGGAAATTGGTGAAGTCATCACATCCGCGATGGATGGCTTCATCAAATCTACTGTTAAGGACACTGGTGTAGGCTCAAAACCGTGGTTCAGTCGACAATGCGCTGAAGCAGTGCAACGAAAAAACGTGGCTTACCGAGCCTACAACACATCTAGAACATCCGAAGACAGAACAGCCTACAAGAAAATGGCAAAGGAAACCAAGAGAATTATAAATAGGTCAAAATTCGAGCAGGAACAGCAGATCAGCAGAAAGCTGGCTGCATGTCCGCATGGCAGCAGGCAATTCTGGTCGCTTGCGGGCTCAAAAGGTCGCAATTTCTGCAAATCCAGTCTGCCGTCTCTTACCAGACCTGACGGCTCACTAGCAAACACCGCCACCGAAAAGGAAAACTTATTAGGTAAAATGTTTGCGGATAACTCAACCCTCGATGACCAAGGTGCTATCCCGACATCGGTTCCTCACTGTGGTTTTCGTATGAAAAAGCTGAGGATCCGTCATCGGGAAGTACTCCATGTTTTACGAGGGCTTG
This sequence comes from Limnephilus rhombicus, assembly GCA_929108145.2. Taxonomy (NCBI): domain Eukaryota; kingdom Metazoa; phylum Arthropoda; class Insecta; order Trichoptera; family Limnephilidae; genus Limnephilus; species Limnephilus rhombicus. The sequence continues at coordinate 29,330,205 of OV815274.1, forward strand.
ATGTTAATAAAGCTAGTGGGCCTGACGGAATACCTGCCCTGGTACTGCAGAGGTGTGCTGCAGAAATAGCTCCAATATTGACGAAGCTTTTTAAAATGTCCCTGAAGACTGGCTCTGTGCCCTCTGGTTGGAAAAAAGCGGTTATCCATCCTATTCCAAAGAAGGGTGACCGCTCCAACCCGGCCAACTACCGCCCCATAGCGATCACATGAGTTCTGTCTAAGGTGATGGAACGTGTGATCAACGACAAACTGCTCACATACCTCGAGAAGAACAAAATTATTAACGACCGTCAATACGGATTCCGGTGGAACCGCTCGTGCGGTGATCTTCTTGCGTATGTGACGCATGTTTGGGGGCGATGCCTGGAACGTTTCGGCGAGACTCAAACGGTTGCACTGGACATTTCCAAGGCCTTTGACCGGGTTTGGCACCGAGCACTTGTCAACAAACTGCCTTCTTACGGACTTCCCGCATCCTTGTGTACGTGGATTGCCGACTTCTTGAGGGAGAGGTCGATTCAGACGGTAGCCGATGGTTTCACCTCTTCCTCACACTCGATAAATGCTGGCGTCCCACAGGGATCGGTTCTGTCTCCGACTTTGTTTTTGTTGGACATCAACGACCTTTTGTCATGTGCACCACTTCATTGTTACGCGGATGACAGCACATTTCATGACAGCTTTTTGTTTGACAAGCCCCCAAATGGCTCACAAACTCCAACCGCTCATATGGCTTTGAAGCAAAGAATGGACGGTTATCTCGAGAGCGTGTTCTCTTGGAGTAAAAATAATCTCGTTGTATTTAATGTTTCAAAGACCCAATCTTGTCTGATTACGTCTAAAGGGGATCGAATTGAAAATGTAGTCTCTTTCAACGGAAGCAATCTTCCGAACAGGCCCTCCATCGATATGCTTGGTGTAACCCTAAGTGACCAGCTGAGGTATGGGGGCTCCATCGAAGCCAGAGTACGGTTAGCTTCCCAAAAACTGGGCGTACTGCACAGGGCCCGCAGATACTTTAATAGTACACAACTGCTAATCCTGTACAAATCACAAGTGCGCCCCACGGTTGAATTTGGCAGCCACCTCTGGTCTGGAGCTCCAAAATACCTGAAAAATACCCTCGACTCTGTGCAGAAACGGGCGGTCCGTTTGATAGATTCTCCCATCTTAACAGACGGATTGCAATCTTTAGAGCACAGGCGTCGGGTGGGAATGCTATCCTTGTTCTACCGGTATTGCAATGGAAGATGCTCCGAGGAACTAGCATCATCGATCCCTTCGGCACCGGTGCATAGTCGGGAAACATGCTAAACGCGTGCCCAACATTTGTACACAGTTGACATTTGTCACATGAGAACGGGTCGTTTCTTCGACTCGTTCTTATGTTCAACAGCTCGGCTGTGGAATGATTTGCCGGCCTCTGTGTTTCCTCCTTCCCACAACATGGGTCTCTTCAAGACCAATGTTCATTCCTTCCTCTCCTCAAAAAGACCCTCCACACAGCATCCCAGGTGACATAGGCGCTGAGGGAAATTATTTTCCTCAAGGCCTCTTGTGTGGAGATAATGTAAAAAAATTATCAACTTCCTGAACAAAATCGATATTTTTCCTGCTCTGACATATCGCAAATTACTCGAAAACTTGACAGGTCATAGGCGTAACCGTGGTAACCTGTCAATTATTACGTACAAAACAAAAGTTGTAGATAATTTTATGAGCTTTAACTTATTCCCAGAAAATTTTCCTCTGCAACGCACCGTTTTTGAGATATAATTGAGAAAATTGGGAACTTCCCTCCCCCTCCCGATTGAGTTGCCAACTGGTTTTTTTGTTGCCCTAGTTCAGTTGTTCTTTAAATTTTAATTTTATCTAAATAACACAAATAGCACATAAAATTAAAATTAAGGTAACAAATGTACATGGAAAGTAAAACTCTTTAATACCAAATATTTTGTTTTTACTCAGCCTATTTGTAATTTCCAAAATATGTCGTGGCGTGATAGCCCTTGCCCCTGCCTTGTCCAATGGTTACCATATTAAAATATGGAGTCCAAGCCGGGGCTAGTTCGGCGAAGTCATTTTATATACATTTCGGTTTATATGATCTTCTATGCATCTATGTATCAGGTCAAGGGTGAATAATTAAATGCATTCTGGAAGCAAAACCAGTGCTTTTTAAACTTAGTTTTTACTATTATTTCGTTAAATATGTTTTGTGACAAAACATAATTATAACAAATGGACTTACTTACAAACTTACAAGGTAGGCAGACTTACTTCTAGTACAGACGTTGTACATATTATGAATATTTGCAGCAGCCAATGAGCGCTTTTATTGAGACATAAGATGAGATACACAAAATACGTGTGACTGTTTCCTCCAAAGTACTACATATTTTTAGTGAGCGACCGAAGGTTCGGTTTCGGTTTCAGTTTCGGCAAGTTTCGGTTTCGGCATGCCGAACCTTTGGCTGCACCGAAACTCTGCGTTCGTGAATTATCGCGCATCTTTCGGCTGACTTCGGATGAGTTCGTGGCTCGTGTGTCACCCGCCATCATCAGATAAGTTTGCCGGCCGCTCCGGCGTGTTTGTGTTTTAGTTTATGTGTTATTTCTCGCGCATAGTGATTAACATGTTTGTTAAGGTTTATATTTTAGTTTGTTTTGTAGCAGCAATACCTATTAAAAAAACATATTAAGTATGTATTTTTTCACGTATTTCAATTATTGTTTTATTTTATTTCATTTAACGCGTGTAGTAAGAATGTTGTGATTGTAAACGCAATTAAAATTAAAACATTCAATTAATGAGGCCCTTCCTTTATAATGTAGATATATATTGATTATTGACAAATTTTTGTTCCAAGAAGTAGTTAACATGTTTTGTTAATTTTTATAATTTGTGTTTGTTTTATAGCAGTAATATAAAAAATACATATTTTTTTAACATACTTCAATTATTTTTCTTTATTTCATTTAACACATGTTAACTGCCTGTAAAAGTTAGTGTAAAAATTAAGCCAAATTTCAGTAAACAATAGATTTTTAACATGTCTTAAAAAGTTTCGGTTTCGGTAGAAAGTCCTGTTTCGGTCGGACACTACTTTTTTTACTTTGGAGGAAACAAATATATTATCTTATTACGGCTCAGCAACGGCAACGGGAATTGCGTTTCATTTTCTTTATACGTTTGAGGGAGATGTATGATAATGTTTGTATGTTTCCTTTGGGGGGGTGCAGATTTACGTTAAACATTTGTTTCATTCTCGACTGTTGTTATTTAGTACGTAAGAAAGAGCCGCAGCATTGTATTTAAGAATAAAAGCAAAACCATCAGCGCAATGACATTTGACGTTTTCGAATTTTTGGAATTCACTCACACTTCAATACTATCCTTGTAACTATATTACATACTTTCAAAATAGTATTGTAAGGGTCTACAGAGGCGTCACGGTGCGGTGTGTGAGAGAGATGCAAGAAAATTATTATTTTTTTCCTTTAGAGGAAACAGACCTACGTAGGTACATTGTGTATCTCACCTTTTGAAAGAGCTGCAGAATTATTGTGTTAAGGAAGGTATGTTTATTGCCTTGTTTTACCGTCACGGTACCGTTACTGTGAATCGTCGCGGTAATTATAAAACGTCTATTGTGTCACGTAGAACCACAAATTTGAAACGTGTGCTACAATACGAATTTACAAAGTTACCACCAAAATCGTACGAATTAATTTGGTGAATGAACCAATACCTCCAACAGTGCAGACAAGGGCGTACTTACGTTCTTCACATGGGGGGCCAATCCTGCACTAGGGCATGGGAGAAATGGGGGGGAGAGGTGAATATTTTATAAGAAGGGTTTTGGGGACCTCTACTTACCACGACTTATTATTTATATTATATTTATTAAAGAGACGCTGCAACTAATATGGTTGTATATTCTAGTAATATATTCAAAAAGTACTATTTATTATCTTTTTTTCCCACCCAATACTGAGGCCGATGGGTGAGAGGGTTTTGAACCCCCTAAAACCCCTCCTCTTTAGCTCTTGAGTGCAGATAATTCGTAAGTACTTTCACCGGTTGTAAAATGAAAGGTAGAATATTAACTTGCATCATTTACATTTGAAGTCTGAAACACACACCTAATGACTATGTGGAAAATTGACACTTTTAGCAGTTGGACACATAAATGTATTCCATAGGTTCCAATTTTGGAAAACTATTTCTTCGAACCTTTCTTAATAAGCATAAAATTAATGTGCATTACTATAAAAAATGCCCTAGAAAATTGGTAGGAAAATGGGTCAGGAATTTTTTGTAAAAACATTATACAAATAACTTTTTTTATGTCTTTATTTGAAGTTTGGAAACTGTTCGTGTTGAGAAATTTTGTTCCACGAAAATTTTATTTTTCTGAAAAATATCTTCTGGGAAAATTGGAAGAAAAATCTGAAGGACATTTTTTTCAAACACATTAATCTATTTAATATTATGTAAAGTTGGTAACTTTCCAGGTAGAGAAATTTTTATTTTTCTGAAAAAAATTTAAAAAAAACATTGGAAAAAATCAGAAAATTTTAGCTCGTAAAATAACACGAAATTTTTATAAAAAAATATATTATATTTTTCGTTTTGTTATGCGAAGTTTGGAAATTTTTCATTTTTTAACATTTCAAAAATTTCTTCCGGGAAAATTGAGAATGAAATTGTTCGGAAATTGGGTCAGAAAATAATAAACTAAATTCTATTAAAGTTATTGAAACTGAGAAATTCCAAGTTTTGTTAATTTTCTTTTTGAAATTTTGTAATCGGGGATGCTGTTTGAAACCTTAACGATTAATTTTGAAAATAACAGAGGGCGCCACGTCCGGTTACAACAATCCAAACTTCAAACCGTAGTCATTAACATAATAATACTGTTTTAAGCCGTTTTCTTTCAATGGTTTTGTTCTTTTGAGTATAAGTTTATTTATACTCTACCTGTGCACAATATAGTATTTTTAGGTAGTTATGTGTTTGTATTTTACAATGTGTTATTTTTTTTTAAATTTAATCATCTCATTGACATAGATAGTAGGTTGGACAAGGTTATTTTTTAATAATTACGATTAACTCGCAAAAAATATCGAAGTTTCTATAAAATCATGAAACATTTACGTTACTTGTTTTAAGGGTGTTATGCCGTGTTGCGCTACCTCCTTCTTTAGCCAACATTTTGGACAGCGTTACAGTGTATATCATCAGGGCAGATGTGGGTTACGAAAATAATACTGCGATGATGGACACTGTAAAGCTAAAGAAGGAGGTAGCGCAACACGGCATAACACCCCAAAAACAAATAACGCAAATACATTGGAATTTAAAACCATAAATTAAAAATACATGGAAATTTAAAACCATAAATTAAAAATAAATAAAGTAGGACATACACAAATAAAATAAATATCCGTACTACAATTTTGCAATGGCTTTTGATTAAAACAAGAATACTGTAGGTGTCTCACACAGCTATAAAATAACATCGCATGCACAATATCGCTCTCCACAATCCCATACAGACTTGGGGGCTGCCAGGAAAATAGTGAGGTTACAGAAAGGTTATATATATTATTGAATACACTCAAACTGCACAAAAACCATAAAATATTTTATTGTTAAAATATTTTCACTTTCAAAATTTATAGAATACATTTTAAATCACGTTTATTGTTTAAAAAACCAACTATTTTCACTTTGTTGAAATATCGTTTTTACTTCAACCCAAATTGTTTTGACATGTTAAAATAGTATAAATAATACAATGAGTTAACGCTTTGCGTACTGATTCCAGTTCCATATTCAGTGTATTATCATGCTGCCATAAATAAGTACCTAACTAGAAAACTGAAATAAGTCCAATATACAGAGAATTCCACATCATTCTTTGTTCCACAAAAGTAAAAATATTCTTCTAGCCCGTAATTTGCATAAATTTCACGCACTAACTATAGCTCTATTATCATATTATGCCAGACGTTTTGTTGGAATGGCTGGTGTATGCATAACATAAAATAAACGTAATCCCGTCCTTAGTTCTAACTGTGTATAGGAATTCCGAAATAAAATCTATTTTAAATTTTATTATGCGACCAAAGTAGCTAATCCAGAATCAATATAAGACTTTTTTTTATCTAGATGGCTTCAATAATTCTATGAGATTTCGCTTTAGTAAAATATGGACTTTATTATTTTATTAGTGTACCTACCTAATACCTATCCAAGGGCCTATATGAAGTGGACTTTTAGGGGGTTCAAATCTCCCCACTCCTTAAGCCCCCAATCGGCCGCAGTATTTCGAAGGGAAAAAGAGAATAGTTATCATCCATTCCATTCCTGGAAAACATATCAATAATATTTACATTTTCCTTTATCAATGTGATGCAAATATTAGATTGTTGTAAGTAGAGGTCCCAAAATAAATTTTCAACCCCTCCACCCTTTCTTCCTATATTAGGTAGATACTTTCAAAATTATCGTCGCACCTAATAGTATTGTAGGGGTCTACAAAGACTTCACGGTGCGGTGTGTGAGAAAAATGTACGAAAATTATTACTTTTTTTCTTTGGAGGAAACAGGTCTACGTACATTGTGTATCTAACCTTTTGAAAAAGCTGCAGCATTATTGTGATGAGGAACTTATGTTTATTGCCTATTTTATGCCGTCACGGCACCGTAATCGTGAATCGTCACGGTAATTATGAAAGCGCTCAATGCGTGGAAATTATGTAGGTATACTAACACAAAAATTCAATCGTATTTGTTATTAGCCTCGACCAAGTGCATTGACAATATTAGACATGTATGTGGAGGGAACCAAAAATTTTGCGTTATTTTTTGGAAATAGCTCCGTTTTCAAGAAAAGTGATAGTATTTTGCTTCAAAACTTACAACAGTTATAAAATTTGGGTTAACTCTTTGGTATTTTGCACCAAAATTGCCGTTCCATTTTACTCTCTAAAAACCATAGACAAATAATTATAATAAATGTGTAATATTACTACCTTAATTTAAAATACCAGAAAATCGAGTGAATAATACGAAAATTCGCATTAATTTCTAATTTCGCGTAATACTCGTCAACATGGCACAATTCACTTTTTCGCGTTTCAATTACGAATTTCGCATAAAATTTCGCGTTATCGCAAACACTAATTTTATATGTCTCCAGTTATGTAGTTATGCTGTAATAATAGCCTGAATGATAAAGCAAAACGAAGTGAAAAACTTTTATGAATTTCGTCAAAATACATTCTTTCAGCAACTTTCAGCAGTTACTGGGTATACTGACCATAGAGCTAGAATGTACCGAATGAATCTATCTTGATTTGTGTATCTAGTATCAACAAAAGTCGTTGTCATGCGAGCGGTGAGCGGTGAGTAGCGAGCATCGATACCCGCTCGTGTCATTCGTGTAAATAAATAGCTTTCCCCGCCCCGGGCCATAATTTTCCCGAGGCGAGGCGCCCCATTCATTGGCCCGGGGACGCCCCGCCTCGTGTCATCCCTTATTATTACTTGGAGCCGGAATTATTGTATGATTGGCGGCTTCCGGCCTTTTGGGAACTGTCATAACACGTTTTACGCCCTTTCATTTTGTCTACGCGTCTCTCTACCTCTCTACCCATTCAAAATCAATGAGGAATAATCTCGATCAATTTTTCGCGTTTTATGTGTTTTGGGTTGTTATTGTGGGTTTTTATAATAACCATGACGATTCACGATTACGGTACCGTGACGGCAGGCAATAAACATACGTTCCTTATCGCGATAATGGCCTGTTCAGATAAACAAAAATTTTAACAAAACAAAAAACCGACCTCAAAAAATGCACTAAAAAGTAAAAAAATAATTTCGTATTCTTCTACAACTTAATATCCACTTACTTTTTCTGCTCATCAATATGTAGGTACGATTATTATTTTTGGAGTCGGTGTCAGCCAAGGTAGGTTTGTAACTACATACATAGAATCTGAAGTACACTATCTAATTTGTCTGAATATCTAATCGTGCTGCTCATATGAGACAGACATTACTTGACCATAACAAGTACGGTACCATTACGGTAAGTGACTCACCGGATAGCCTATAAAAGATTCTGCCGAGTATCATTAATTTGCTCCTAAGAATTGAAGAGTTCCGTTACTTTGTCATGGATCCCATAATCTAAACCTAACCAAACTCACATCAAACTACCCTTGAAGGACATCCTTTCCAATAAAAAAAGAATCATCGAAATCGGTTGGCGTTATATTGAGTTATTCGTCCATTTGTCGCGCACATAATTAATGCAAATTTAAGACTTATAAGGTTTTTTCATAGATGCCATTGTAGAACATGCCATTGTAGGTTTTCTCATAGATGCCATAGAACTGGACCAAATCGAAATGGGACCACACGGAAAGCACCAGCTTTCAAATAAAAAAAGAATCAGTAATATCGGTTCACCCAGTCGAAAATTCTGAAAATTCATAAAAAAAAAAAAAATTTAAAAAAATTCTGTCGAATTGAGAACCTCCTCCTTTTTGAAGTCGTTTAATAAAAGATCATAGCATGCCAAATATCGCTTTCCATACAATCCCTTCAGACCGTTCACACTGAAGTGCTTTATGCGCACATCAACCATAGACAATGCACATCTTACGCCGTAACCGGCTCCTGAGGCGATATGCCAACAGTTAAGCGCCCCCCACTCCGACGAAAACAGGAGAGGGGTCATTTTAATTACGGAGCTTCCTAGACCGGTGGATGACAGATGTCAAGTTGACAGATTCAGTACAAAAATGCGCACTCTGACCCCCATCTGACCCCCTCTTCTACGATAGGAAGAAATATTTGATAGCGTCGTGTGAACGGTACGAAACATATGCGCTCCCGGTTCAACAGATATCTGCTCGCGGTCATATTCGATGTCTGAACAGGCTTTAATGCTGCACCTCCTTCTTACACATTAAATAATGGTGAGATACACAAAATACGTGTGACTGTTTCCCCTAAAGTACTACCTTTTGCGACGAGAATTGCGTTTCATTTTCTTTATGGGAGTACAATTCTCCCGTCTGGAACCCATAGATATTATAATATACATGTACAAGCTGTTGAAAGAATACAAAAAAAATCTTACGTTTTCTAAATTTTAAAAAAAGTATTCTAGCAATTATGTTGAACTACAATACTATTTTAAATGATATGAATATGATAAAATTGTCAGATAGAAGAATTTTCTCTGACTTAGTTTTTCTCTATAACATTCTAAATGATTTAGTTGACAGTCCGGTATTGCTCGAATTGATAAGCTTCCGGATTCCACTATGTAATACTAGAAAGTCAGGATTTATTTCTGGGCAGTAGTTCTGGAACTAACTACCATATGTATTCCTATTTGCCCAGAATACTAATGCAGGGAAACAATTAAACCAAGTCAGTGGACATCTTCAATTTATCCCTAAACAAATATAAACCATTGCTACGGAGGCAGTTCAGTTATGTACAATACTGTATACTTTTTACTATTCATATGTAAAAACCCCGAAAAAGGACGTTAATAAATAAAAATAAAAAAAATAAATATATAAAAAGATGCATGATAATTGATCCTAAACGGTGAAGGTGTGTCTGCACCCCCCAAACGAACCATACAATTATTATGATTGTATGGTTCCTTTGGGGGTTCACCGTTTGTCTCATTTTCGACTGTAGTTATTTAGAGTGTAAGAAAACATACAATCGCAAAGCTGCAGTATTATACGAGTCGTTCAATTTCTATATCCGCTATAATATCAACTTTCACTGATTCGGAGAAAACTAGCGGAAATAAAAAATTGCATTTTATTTTTTTATATAATTAATTGGAGTAATATACTTTCGAAAAGTGTTCATTTTTCAATGTATGTCTAGAAATATTTAAGTCATCATCATCATCTTCTACCCCTTATCCTATGCGGGTCGGGGACCCATTGCATCGACAAGGCTCCTCCATACGTCCCTGTCTTGTGCTGATTGTTCGGCCTCTGTCCATAGTAGACCCATCCTCTCCTCACACAGTTTCTGGAGTTGCCTCGCCCAATTGTGTATGGGGCGGCCCACTGGACGTCTACCCTCTGGAATCACACTCAGTATCTTCCTCGGAATTCGGTCTTCAGACATTCTTAGTACATGCCCAAGCTACCTCAGTTGCGATTTTTCTATGAAGAGTAGCAATGGTTCAATGTTTATATCATCACAGATCGTCGAGTTTCTTATATGATCCCATTTCGTAACCCCTGCCACTCCTCTCAAGTACCTCATTTCGGCAGCTTGGACTCTAGAGCGTGTTCGTTCATTTAGCATCCATGTCTGGTGGCCGTAAGTGAGCGTCGGGCGGTATACCGTTTTAAACACTCAAATATTTAAGTCATTTGGATAAATAAAATTGATATAGCGGATTTTGATACTCACTTCGTGATTTGTAAGGAATATAGAGGCTTTTGAAACTCAATTGACCTGAGGGGCGTGTTTCTACACCCGCCATCTTGACAAAATAACTGTTCGTGATTGGTTGAATTCCGATATAGTGGGTTTTGATAGTAACTTCTTGAATGATTTAGCGGATTTTGTTTCTCACTCGCAGTTTTAACACGGTTTTAGGTCGTAATAAAGGAGGTTTTGAAACTCAATTTTAGATAAGTCTTGTTCCTCGCAAAAATGTGAACAAGATGTCATAGGTACTCAGATAATTTTGTCAAAAAAATCGGATATAGCGGGTATTGAAATTATAGGACTCATATGTCATATGAGCCCTATAATTTCAATGAATAAAAGCAAAACCATCAACGCATTAAAGTTTGATTATTTGAATTTTCGGAATACACTCACACTTCAATATTATCCTTGTAATTATATTCCATACTTTCAAAATTATCGTCACGGCAACCCAGATTGTACGTTTTGTGTTCTAGATGTGGGAACTTTAGATCACATATTTCTTGATTGTCCCTCTCTAAATAAATATCCTCTCTTCTATCAAGCGTTATCAAAAATTGCCTCTCCTCCATTCAACATCTCCTCTCTTCTAAGTCTGAACTCTACTCCAATCTTCCATAAAATTCTGAAATTTGCACATTTAAATAAAATTAATATATAAATTCACCTTTCCTTTCTCTGTAATTATAAATGAAGGGTGAAAGCCAGAAATAATTGAAAAAAAAGTAGTATTCGGAGGGGTCTACGGATACGTGTGGGAACAGATGCTAGAAAATGTTGATTTTCTTCCTTAGGAGGAAATAGACCTATGCGGACATTGTGTATTCGTCTTTTAAAAGAGCTGCAGCATTATAGCGTTAACTTTTATTGTTTTTTTTGTTTATTGCATCGTCGCGGTAATTATAAAAGCTCACATAATCTGTTCGGTTCGAGTCTCGGTGGAAATATATTGTACATTATTTCTCCCAGGTTAGGTTGATGTCAATCAACCCAATTTTAAAGTAACTATTAAAAGTTTAAGTTGAGATAATAATTAATCTTGTTTTTAACGAGAGACTATTTTATCGACGGAATTAATTTAATTTAAAAAAGCTCTTTAAAATTCCATGTGTTAATAATACCGGATAATCATTGCTACGTGGGTTTTTCTCGCCAAGTGGCAAAACCAAGAATACCTATCGTAAACAACTTTAGTATTGTAATGCTGACCAGGTACTCACAGATTTTATCCCAAAGGAAGCGCCAATTCTGGACGGGTTATGGATCCCGTCAAGAATATCTGTGGATCCCAAATATGGTCAGGGGTGGATCGTAAACCAGCGATATGTGTCGTTCTCCAAAGGGATGGTATTGCAAGGTACATAATTTAAAGGCGGAATTGTGAGATCAAACGTATAATTTTAAATCAAATAGCAAACATGGGTCGAGGCCTCACTCGACAAAGGTTTTAAATATTGCATTTCACTTACCCCCATGGAACCGACCTCTTTTTACTATGAATTCTATCGCTAGCTAACTAATTAAAATGTCCGTCTAGTAGCTGCAAGGCACAGGCAGCATTTCCTCGTGCAGGATCCGGAAAGCCATCACCAAAGCCGAGATCTGGAGTCAGTTCCGCCGCCAAAGCGAGTTCATCAAGCGGCCTTTCGCCGCGTCCAAAATTAGCAAGTCACCCCACCGTAAAAGGGGGTGTTTTCCGTTGAAGAAGGTTCGGCATGTAGGGAGGCCGCCCTCGGTCCAGACGAGAGTCAGGGTCGGCGTAAAATTACTTTCCCGCCACAAAGAACAGCGAATATCATCGCGGGCTAACGGTACACCGATCATCCATCAAAACGGGGCTCTGTCCAAGTGTGATCGGACGTATTTATCATGGATTAAATCTTTCAGGCTCCGACAAAGCCTGGCCGCCGTACAAGTTTCCTTACGGTTGCAGGAATCACAGCTAATCCCACCAAGGGGAATTCAAACTATCGTTCACACAATACGTACTCGTTATCACTTTTACCGCCCGGCATTGTCTAAAGTAAAAAGGAATTTTTTTCCCGTTCAAAACTCAAATCTCACAAAAACTCCGTTGACTGTCGCGTAGCTAGGTTCCGGGCCCAACTCTCCGAAACCTACCTACGCAAGAAGTGAGGTATTGCCGCGGAACCGCTCCAGGTGTCGCCTCTGACCGTAGATAAAATCAGAGCCTGCACTCTAATAATTAATAAACAAGTTCCTACCTAATGACGATTTCGACGGGTAGAGTTGTTAGGATGCAGTACAAATGATAAGGATGTTAATAGTTATATTTAAAGGAATACGGATTTGTACTGCATCATAACATCATTATGAAGTCGTAGGTGACAGCTCAACTCCACAACATGCGACTTCAACATCTCTTTTAAAAGTCATTAAAAGAGATGAAAAAAAATTGGTTAAGTAATATATTTTTTTATGTTTTTAAAAAGAAAGACAAACATTCCCGGGTTAAGAATAACCCAACAATGTTTGAAAATCTCCTACTACCACCACAGAAAGCCGAAAATGTTGTGTTGTGATGGAGGACTTAGCTAGCCGAGGAACTGAACACGCGCCGCCCGGATTGGATCCAAGCGCTCAGCCCACTCAACCACTGACCGGTTAAAGTATAAGTTAAAAAATCACAACTTTTCAAAGGAGTGTTGAAATTCCACTTGTTGAGTTGTCGTGGAACCGAAATCGGGAACGGGGAATTTTTCCAGAATAAGCTTTTAGAAGAGCTGGTTTAAAATGAAAATTCGTATTCTATTTTTGGTGATTCTTTGATAATGTTTGATTTTATCTATTTAAATACCACGCAAGAGTCACAACTGCTTTCAATCACCTGAAGAAAGTGAGACTTGGGGGCTACCGATTGGGTATATTGTGAGGCTGAAGGCAGTGGGGAGGGGAAGTACCTACCTGGCTATTCAGATCTAGTCACCAAACATGGATAAAGCCATTTCAAGCAATGTCTCAATTCTGAATGGTGGTCGTTCACCAAGATTAAGGATAGGTTGTTACAAAAATTAGAACAATTCATAAAATATTTTAGGTCAATTTTCGCACATTCTGTGTAAGTTCTATTCAAGTTCCGTTATTATATCATTATAGGCAAGTTGCTTCATAAAACTGAAATAATCACAGAACATGAAGGGAACGCGAAAATTGAACTCAAGTACTCGTGTTTGATGAATTCTTTAAATTTTTGAAACAACCGTCCTAAGAGTAGCTATCTTCCACTTGTTACGTAACAGAATTCCCTACAACATATTCAAATCTCCCGCGAACGCAGCATTCGACGCAGAAGTATCCGACGCAGAACGGTGGGCAGCCGTTCCGCGCACCCGCCACGCCACAAAACGCAACAGTTTCTTGCGGGTCGCCATTATTGCGCCCTCCTTCCCCGACTCGCCAACCAACGCGCACGCCCGCGTTTGCTCGTGCCCGAAAACCTGGATATAACTCCTTGCCTTGTCCTTCAAGGCCCTCCGCATCCGCCGTGATGTACCCCCTCGAAGCCGCCGGAAAGCCAAGCCGATCTGTGCCACCTTTTAAAGCCATTTTTAACCAGACGACTGATCACCACTGCCGCCCAACATAGCATGGGCCCCAAACATAGCACACTTTAGAACGTGCCGCAAATATATCTTATATTATTTATAAATGTTTAAATTGGCAAATATCAACCAAATACGATTTACTTGCACAGGCCGGGATTTGATCCCGCGACCTCCGGATTGCTAGTCGATAGCCTTTCCCCCGTCTAGGGAGGCCGTCAAAATTTGAAAGTTTCATAACTTGGTTCCACCTATTTATTTTAAAACGGCCTTCCTATGGACATTTTCAGACTTGACCAGTAAGGTTTATAATAATAATAATAATAATAATATTTGTTATTGTCTTCATTTCTTAATAACAAATAGAGATAATGATATCCTCACTGGGATCTCCCGTGCTGAGGATTTGATTTACATTTTATAATTTAATTATAAGAATAATATGAATTCGACATAACATATATCATGTAGTATTTTTTTTTAATAATTATAAAGTAAATAAGATAGTGTTTTTTTTATAATTCAGTTCATTAGATTCGGTTTTAGTCTGTATTTGATTTCAGTATATTTTCTATTTCTGATCTCCCTATATTTAGTATCCAGCTTTTTATTTGAAATTTAAATGTTATAATGTTGAGGTTTTTGAGTGAGAGTGGTATTTTATTGTAGAGTTTAATGCCATAATATAAGAAGCTTTTTTGCCCAAATGTTGTGTTAGCAGTTGTGTTTCTAATGTACGTGTCAGTTGTTATTTCTTGGGTTTGTACTTATGAATGTAAATGAGTATAGTTTTAGAATATAGTTGTTTAATTGACATTATGTTAAGATTTTTGAAGATTTCGTCAGTGCTAGTTCTTACAGGAACTTTCAGTATAATTTTCAGTATGGCTTTTTGAGTTTTAATTAGTGGACTTAGTATGTTTTTATTTGCACTGCCCCATCCGATAATACCGTATTCTAACAGTGATTGGCAGAGGGCCATGTAAATCTTGATTAAGTCTTTTTTAATGAGGACATTCCTGATAGATTTGAAAAAATAACTTAGTTTTTTAATTTTATTATTTAAATAGGTAATGTGTTCGGTCCATTTTAAGTTTCGGTCAATTTTTAGACCCAGATACGTTATATGGTCAACGTTTTCTAATGAGGGACAATTATAATTCTCATTTAAGTGATGCGGGCTATGAATTTTCAAGTTCAGGTTTTCTTCAGAGTTTTTCTTATTTTTTATTTTGAAAGTAATGAATTTGGTTTTATTAGCATTAAGTGTAAGTGAATGGTAGTCTAGCCATTTTTTAATCCTATTAAGTGTGTCTTCTGCTTTCTTAAATGTTTGTGTCCAATTATTCCCATTTATTAGGAGAACAGTATCATCCGCAAAACTGATGATTTCTCCTTCATATTCTATGTGGCATAGGTCATTAATGTAAATAAGGAACAGAATCGGACCCAGAATACTTCCTTGGGGCACCCCGAATTTGACATCAATACACTCACTGGTTATATTGTTAAGTTTCACAGTTTGCTTTCTATTTCCCATGTAACTTTTAAAAAATATCAGTTCTTTATCAGTAATCCCTATGTTCTCTAGTTTTTCAAAAAGATGTGTGTGATTTATTGTGTCAAAGGCTTTAGAAAGGTCGAGAAATATGCCAATGCATTTTTTATGTGAGTCTAGAGAATTTTTAATATATTCAATTACTAAGACTATGGCGTTTGATGTTCCTAGATTTTTTCTGAAACCAAATTGTTTTGGTGATAATAGTTTATTTGATTCTAGGTAGTCGACGAGTTGAGTTTTAACTGTTATTTCTAAGATTTTAGATAATGTGTTTAGAATTGTGATTGGTCTGTAGTTATTGATATCTTTACGATTTCCTGATTTAAAGATTGGTGTAATAGTCCCTATTTTGAATTGAGATGGAAATCTGCTTTCCGTGATAGATTTGTTTATTAGAAAGAGTATCGGTTCGGTAATTTCGTCTTGTAAGAATTTTATTGTTTTCATTGTGATTTCATCACTACCAGATGAAGATGTTGGTTTGAATTTAGATAACATTAGTGATAGGTCTTGTTTAGTGATTTGTTTTAGAGCAAATTTAATCCTTTGTGGATTTACGTGTTTGTTTATGTTCGGGTTAAAGTGTTGAGGTTTGATTATTTTGTTGGCTAAATTCGAGCCTATGTTTGCAAAAAAGTTGTTAGTGTAGTTAATTAGTTTATGTACGTTTTTGTTGAGCGAGAGTGTACCGTTATCTGTGTTGATTTCTTCCAATGGGTTTGTTTTGTTTTGATCTGTGTAGGTGATTTCTTTAATTATTTGCCAGATAAGTTTTGGATTATTATTGGATTGATCTATTTTAGATCTGTAGTAATTTTGTTTAGCCGATTTAGTAAGATTGGAGCAGATGTTTCTATAGTTTTTGTAAAATAGTTTTAGGGAAAGGTCGTAAGGATTGTTTTTTACTTGCTGATGGAGCTTGTCTCTTTTCCTTATACATTTAAGTAGGCCAGGTGTGATCCAAGCTTTTTTGATAATTTTATTGTGTGAAAACGTGTAAGTTTTCATTGAAGTGTGGTTTTGTATTTTTAATTGCAAGTGTTCAATAAAATTTTCCAAGCAACTTCTAGATCTTTAGCTTTATATATTGACTCCCAGGTTTCAGTTTGTAGTGATTTTTTTAGTTTTATGTAGTCTATAACATGTCTATTCCACGTTAAATTTTGAGTCGATGGTCGATTTTTCTTTGCATGAATGTTAAGAATTAAAGTGTAGTGATCAGTGATGGTGGATTGATGTATGATTTTGGAGTATTTTTTATTTGTTTTTGTCATTATGTGGTCAATGCAGGTTTGTGAGGGGATTGATTTATTCATTTTGTGATCAACTCTTGTTGGTTCCCTTATTGCGGCAGACATCCCGTGGGAGAGGAGGAGTAATTGGTACTCCTGTGTTTGTGGATGTTGCCGTCCAGTATCTAGTATATTAATGTTGATGTCCCCAATAATGAACAGGTTCCTGATGTTTCGTTCTTGAAGTAGTATGGAGTCTAGTGATCCAAGAAATGGTGATAAATTTGTAGATGAAGGCGATCTGTAGATAGCGAAGATGCATATATCTTGATCTAGTTTTATTTTCAAACAGTTTGCGTCTTGTAGTTCGATTTCTTCTATTTTGCATTCCATCTTATTTTTACAATATACAATTACTCCGTCGTTTTTAAGTTTGTGAAGTTTAGTATTGAAGACTTTGTAGTTGTTGATGTTTTTATGCACATATGTTGAGGAATTTATCCAACATTCTGTAAGGATTAATAAGTCAGGTTTTAAATTTAATTCATTTATCAGCACAGTGAAATCGTCGAAGTTTTTGTTAATGTTTCGAATGTTTTGATGAATTATGTTCAGGATCGGTAACTTGTCCTGGAGTATACGGTTTAACATGCAGGTATTTGTGGTGATTATTGGTTCAGGTATCAGTTTTTCAAGTGTTTCTGTTGTGAAAGAGGCCATTTTAAAGATATAGAGTAGATGGAGTGTGTATCGGGTTCTTTTTTTTAAATCATCTTAATAGGTATATCGTTGAGATGTCTTATTTCGATAACCTTGGATTCTTTAGTTTTTCTTACAAGAATTTTTCCTAACTTTACCCAAACATATTTATATTCTTTTTCTAGGGCTCTTTGTTTGGTGTTCCAATGTAAGTTTTTGTAGTACTGGGTTAATGCCGCATTTAGATAGACGTATTGGGCTCCTTCACCGTTGAATTTTTTTATAGGGTCACTATTCTTAGCAGCTAACATGATGTGTACTTTTTTATTGTCTACAAAGTTAATTGTGATTTTTTTTTGGTTGTTTGGTTTGGAAGTTGTAATTTTAAAGGTGTCCTCTGGTGATATGGTAACGCCTGCGAGCTCAGCGATCTGGCTTACAGTATGTGCTGGGGGTATGTTTTCCTGTAATTTAAGGCCGCTTATTTCAATACTGTTTAACAGGGCTGATTGCTCAATATCTGCCAGGTGAACCTCCACCATAGCCAATCTTTTCTCCTTTTCTGCCATTTCTTCCTTAAGTTTGTTTATATGTTTTGGTGAATCCATGATTTGTGACAATTTGTTTATGATATCGTCATATTTATCGTTAATAAAGTTGTTAAACGTTTTTATTTCCTGAAGCTCGGTCTCTATTTTAACACATAACTGATTATATTTTATAACATAACTGATTTCATTTCGATGAATTCGAATATTGGGTCATCTTTGGTATTTTTGTTAGACCTTGTTTCCATGATTTTAGTTGGTTTGGACATAGGGCTAAATAAATGATCCAATGTGTAAACTTTTACGGATTTTCTGCGAACTGTCACTTCCACTTTATAAGTTGAATCAATTAACTTGTACAACTTAGTAAGTCACTGTTTATTATGGAATACCATCAATTTTATGTTTAAAGTTATATTTACACTTTGAAAATAGGAGTGAATAAACTTTATGCTGTATTTAAAAATGTCGTAAATAGATCACTTTTTTTAGAGGCTTGGTTGGTTTTGATTTTGTATAACTGGTGTAAAACCGTATGGTTTTGACTGCACATAAGATACTAGAAGCAATTTGTGCACATTTTTGATGATTTCTGTCTCTTTAAATATATATTTTTTTATTAAATTTTGCGGGAGCAAACAAAAACAGACTTGTCACTTTGAGTAGTATTGTTGTGTTGTTTAGAATCCAGGTATCTTTAATCTGCACTAGGAATCAAAACTCACAACCTCTCGAATCGAAGTCGTCGTATCTATCCTAAGATATGGAAATCAGTCTAAACTATACGTGGAAAAAAAGTATGTGGAAAGTAATTTTCGTTAAAGTAGGTGAAAAGTTGTTTGAAAACACTTCAATTAACTTCAGTATTGAGTAAATGAATATATTTTTAATGTTATTCGGCTAAATTGATCCTCGTTTTAAGCTCTGTGAAATATAGCTTAGCCTAAATGAATTTATGGTAACTTCAACACCTCGCTCATTATTCCAACAGCATTTAATTCGTTTGGAAAAAGGTTCGTGTTTCTGACTTGCCAATAAATCTCAATAAAGAATTGAATCTGGAGCATTTTTCTCGAATAAACGAAAAAGTACAGCATACTAATTACAAAAAAAGATTTAAATAAAGATAAAGTACTATACAAAAACTGCGATCTAAATTATTTCCTTTTGCATAATTATAAGTTTTGTGGTGAGAACTTATGAAATCATTAAAATATGATTATATATTTCGGTTAACTTTATGACCTAAATGTATCAAAATATAAATTACCTTTATAGCCGATTGTTTTGTTGTAATCTGTCGTCGGGGGACGTTTTTCGTTCATTTCGCAAACGTATACATTTTTATAGTTTCACGGTGCGTGTTTGGTGTCGACGCGCGAAGCGATGTAAGAAAATATGTGGCACGTATGACTGTGACGTCACGGAGTAGGCCTTTTAAAAATGTGGCCAATTCTTTATCGAATCCACGCTATCCCAAACGGTACGAATTTCCTTCTTACCAATATTTCCGCCGTGTGAAAGTTCTAATTAAATAATTAATTCAGTGTTGCCAGAAGAATGAAACTTAATATTAAAGTGTCGTATGAATCATGATTTTTTATTTTTATTTTTTTAAAAGAAAGTCTAACATTCCCGAGTTATGAATAATCTGAAAATATTTAAAAATCTCTAACTACCACCACAGTAAGCGGAAAATGTTGCTTGCGTTGTGATGGAGGATTTATCCAGCCGAGGAATCGAACCCCTGACGCCTGGATGGGATCAAAACGCGATGCCAACTCGGCCACTGACCGGACGTATAAATTGATACGGCTGATAATTGATAAACCTTTTAATAAATAGTTAAAAATCGTACCGATAAATCGAATCTGCTTTAATTCCTAAAACCTTCCGAAAGTTAACGTGAGATCAAATGTTTTTACAATACACTCGTAAACACATACATTTGTATCAGACCATTTTGGTGTAATAAAAAGAAAGTGTTCTAAAACAAATTAATGTTTTTATATAGTAAATTATCGCAAGCTACAAAGTAAAAGCTTTTTACAAAACAAATATTTTTCGTCTGAAATTTTAACAATAATTGGGAGGTTCCAGAATATTGAAGTTGATTTTTTCTTGTTGACTTTTTTCAAGTTCCTAAATTTAAATCAACATAAAAACCGTCTCTTCCAATTGTGTTTAATACAAAAACGTATTTTTAACGTCATCCTTTATTTTTTTTATCTTTAAAAAATCTTTAAAATTAGTCTTTCCAAATCCATATTTTAAAATCAATAAGTTTTTTCCGGTCGGGTCTAATACAATTCCTTGACCTTTTTCAAACATTTAAGCCTTAATCTCGGCTAAATTTCCACCTATGAACAGCCGCTAATGAACGCCTAAATTAAAGGGAAATTCGCCCCCGAATTGGAAAACCACCGCGAGGTCACACACCGAAAATTGGCGCCATTGATTTTTCTCTCTGAACTAATTGCTTTGGTAAGTATCGTATTGGCATTGAATAATTACATGGAAAAGAAATCAATATTACCGTTGAATAAATCTGAGAAAAATAGTTACGATACAGGCGAATTCTCCAGTTCGTCTTATTAATTATGTCTGTATCTATGTTTTCTCCAATTAAAAAAATACGTCTTTCAATATATTACACGCGTTTTCCAGGAAAATCATCTTTTAAAATTTCAAAAACACAATTCTTTCAGAAATGTAATCTGCTGAAAAATTTTTTTCCAAAAATCATAATATTCTTCCCCTTTTCCCAGTCTGCCCATCGCTTCGACAAGGGGCCGTTATTATTAGGTAATGCACTTTTCGTTCTCTTGTTTTATTTATTACCGCAAACGCTATTAAAACAAGAAAAAAGATATTTAAAAATTATCACTTGGGCGTTAGGTAACGTTATGGGGGGGTACGGAAAAACGTTACGGCGCGTTACATGGGGGGGAGGGGGTGGGGTCAAAAATCTTAAAAAATTGCGTTACGCAATACTTGAATGCCCCCTAAGGCGCCTCCAGGCGGCAGGCCCTGCATCTGTGGAATTTGCTTGGTCTGGAGTGACCTGGACATTTTTCCTATGAATTTGTTGCCATTACCTTTTACGGAAACCGCATTACCTACCTGAATTCTGTACAACTATTGCCCGAGCCATCTCATATATTCATTATTTTATTTGATTATGATAAATTAAGTTTTACTCGTATTTTCACCTTGTAAACTACTTGTTTTCATGACATTTTAAAAATGGAATACTCTATTGTATATGTTGTACAACAAAAAATAAAATAAAATGCTCCTCTGCATCCCCTTTCACTTTATAACCTTATTGACATTATTGAGAATCACGTACAGAATTCTCATTAAATTGTATCCTTACAAAAAGTATAAATACCTATTATAGCGAATGAAGTATTGGTCATGGGACATTAAAATTAAACTACGTCGTTTTCACCTTAATCCGTAAAATTCTAGCCCATGGTCCAAACTGTTTAGAGCCGCAACAGACTGGCGCCGGCGCGCGGCGCGGCGGTGGCATGCCGGCTAACAAAAGAATTGTGATTTTACTTCTTGTTTGGTTTTAATGTGCTTTTTAATCACAAATCAAAGATTATTTTGAGGGCCGTTAGGTGAAACGGTTTCAACGCCAAAGCAATACAGGGTTTTTATTGCAATCAACATTAATAATAATTTCTACGGTAGGTAATTATCAAAAAATATATTTGAGTTGTACATTACATACAGTAAGGACACGGTGATTAATCCATTGGCGAAATTGTTAGTAATTTTCCAAATAAGTCTCCTGAGTTGTGGTTTGGTTAAAAATATAAATGCTGTTTAGCTTTTGGCATTGGAAGCTTTTGATGAAAAAATGTATTAGTTTTTTTTTTTCTTTATTCTTTGCATTCTTATTACATTTTGTCATTACACGCACAATATACCCCACGTGACGTTTTAGGCCAGACGTTTTTCTCCGTCATGCGCAATATATCCCACATCAATGTTTTATTTGGTTTCCTAAATTATCCTACATAAATAAATCGCATTTTTCAATTAATTTTTTCATGATTTTATAGGCAACTTTGGCAATTATTTGTGAGTTAATGGTAATTATTTTAAAAACAGTTTTATTCTATTTACTACATACATATTATAAAATATAAAATTACACAATAAAAAATATGAAAAACACCGTCGTTTTGTATACATAAATTCAAATTACAAACGACTATTTATGTTTTTAACACAAATTTAGAATAGTCTAGTACGCAAATATAGTATAGTTTAGTACGCAAATTAAAATGTCTGCTCAAAGAAATGTTTTTATGCTATATTTATTTTTTTAAGTGAAACTTCTTTAGCGCCGTTAGTGTCTTGAAATTCGGGTGAAACGGAAAGGCATCACAACTCAGTTCTACACAAATACTCGGTTCTAATATAATGCGGTATATTCGCACCTCGACGCGTGCCTTCCACAGCGTAGTGGGCAAGGTGCCTGATAAGTCTCAGCGGTCAGAGAGACAGACATCCAGCGAACGGGGGTTCAAATCATACGAAATCTAAAAAAAACATTTTTATTTTGTGAAATCAATATCCAATCTTCAAACCACTTTTAAAAACAAGCAAAAGAAAAGAAAGCGACATCCAGCGACTTTATAGTTTCACTTCTACCGCGTGTGAATTTCACACTCTGATTTTTTAAATTTATTTATATTTCAATTTCCTGTATGCAAAATTTAAGAAAAAATAGTCGGTTTTAATGAAAATTTTATAAAAAATCCACTTTTTAATAAAAAAGATGTCAAATGTAGCTCTACAATTAATAAAAAATATAAAAATATAGGTCCCTCTTTTTTAAATAGTTTTTTTTATTATCTCCTATGTTCTAAAATCCCCATAGGATATTTGTACGTGCAACGACGATTTGCTGATAGTTTTTTGACCACCATGCTAGGCACATGGTGTTAAATTAGTTTATCAAATTCATAAATAAGTACATAGACGGGTTGTAATTTTCGCTGAGCGCGACAGTTTACGTGCTGATATGCAGCTTATTTTCATAACCTTTGGCTGGATTTTCATGGCGAAAGTTTCCTTCATTATTTACGTTAACTGCATATATTTAACTACATCATATTAACTACTGTAAAATTACAATTATTTGTTCATTATTTACCAATTTCAAAAGTAAAATCAACTTCAAAAATACCCTTAATAATAAGTTGGTACGAATATTAAACGAATTTATACAGTGTCGTTTTTTTGTACTTGTGCGCTGGTGTACACAGTACATAGAGGAGCAGATCTTTCCTTGATGATGTATTTGCACTTGTGCACTGGTGTACACAGTACATAGAGGAGCAGATCTTTCCTTGATGATGTATTTGTACTTGTGCGCTGGTGTACACAGTACATAGAGGAGCAGATCTTTCCTTGATGATGTATTTGCACTTGTGCACTGGTGTACACAGTACATAGAGGAGCAGATCTTTCCTTGATGATGTATTTGTACTTGTGCGCTGGTGTACACAGTACATAGAGGAGCAGATCTTTCCTTGATGATGTATTTGAATAAAAATATGTTTTATACTTTTGTTATTCGGCGGTACATCCTCTCTGCACATCCCTTCGGAGTCTCTTAGATATGTTTTGTGTAATTAGGCGGACCATATTTTCTCTAAACCGACCGCACATTGTATATAAGTATGTCGGGTGAGCAATTGTCGGCGGATCAACTGTCATGGAACACTTTTTTTAACATTAGCTCCATACAGGAGAACGTGAGGAAAATAATTACCCTCAGGGCTTATGTCGTCTTTGGGAATGCTGCTTGGAGGGTATTTTTGATAAAAAGGAAGGAGAGGGAGTTCTGGGAAGGAAAAAGGTATGAGGGGTGGGTAGGAATGTGGGGTTTAGTGTGTCCAGGTCATCCGCCGCCAAAAACCTAGACGAACCTTACCCAAAGAACCCGTGCACCCCTGCTAAGTCATCAAACGTAGCGAACCACTTCGGGTGACATACGGCAGAGGTGTTGGTTATCCAGTATGTGGTTCCCAGTGCGGCGGTACCTTCTTCTTCTTCAATGGCGCTACAGCCCATTTCTTGGCATTGGCCTCCTTCAAAATAAGCCTCCACCGCCCTCTGTCCTCGGCCGTCGTCTTCCAATCTGCAACATGGAGTAATCCTCTTGCATCCTTCCTGACATCATCCTCCCATCTCAGTCTAGATCTGCCCGCCTTTCGTTTACCTCCCGGGTGTCCTGTCAGAACCATCTTCGGTACTCGTGTGCTTGGCATTCGGTGCACATGTCCGGCCCATCCTTAATCTTTGGAGTCTTAAATGGGTGGAGAGTCTGGGAGCTTGGTAAATATCATAGAGCTCATTATTGTGGCAGATTCTCCACGCCTCTCCCTCTCGCACCGCTCCTAAGATTCTTCGAAGTACCTTTCTTTCGAAGATGTTCCTCACATGTTCCCTCAGGCCAAGACCGTTCTGATAATTGTTTTATATAAGGTTATTTTGGTTTTCGGACATTTCGGGATTTGATTACTGGCAGCAACGCGAAGTAAGTTTTGTTGTTGGCGGCGTTGCCACTCCTTCCCAAATTGTGAATCTATCCATCATCGCCATTTTATCAAGCAATAATTAATTGTTGCTCTATTTTATTCACAATCTCTCTAATTGGTGAATTCCTAGTGCAGAAATGCGTAAATTTTCGTCTGGTATTTAGAAAAATAGAGCTTTTTTTATTAATTCCAGCAAGTAATACGTTTGTACGTATCTACATTCCTACACATACACAATAAATGTAATTGTGAACAATTACATTTATATTTACAAAAAAAAATATTATTGTGAACAATTCGCACTATCAAATGTATGTAGGTTAACACAACGTTTCGCCATATTTTACGTTGCACATTGCATGCAGTTTAAACATATTTTTACGACTTTTCTAGAAATTTTATGCTTCGACAAATTCAACCCTGCGGAGAACAGGCATTATACTATACGTGGCCCTGCGAGCTTAGTAGCTGTTGACACAGAGATCAGGGTTTGCCAATATCCGGATTCATATTGTAACACAAAGTTTTAAAATGATATAGGTACCTATTCTGGTCCTCTATAGACTCTAGACTCTAGGTGAAGCAAATAAATATATTTTGTGGATTATTTATCGTATTATAACTTCGCAATGGTGACATTTGAATAAACACGCGCGGTACAAAAACCATTCACAAAAATACATTCACAGACATAACACAAGGACGTGCAATGAAATCAGACTACCAAAAAGGCCAAAGTCAATACCAAATCGGTTTATTCTACAAAGGGATGAAATGTTATAACTTATAACGCGCTGCCGGAAACCACGAAAACTACTTACAATAATCGTACTAATATTATAAAGGCGAAAGTTTGTACGGATGTATGGATGTATGTATGTTTGTTACTCTTTCAGGTAAAAACTACTCAATGGATTTAAATGAAACTTTACAATAATATAACTCATACATCAGAGTAACACAGGTCAACAAAACTATAAATACTTAGGAACAAATTTCTTTAATAAATTACCAGAAAATATAAGATCCCTTAAGGACAGTTACAAAAATTTCAAAACACAATTAAAAAAATATACTGAAAACCTTAACTAAAAAAAATAAATAATAAATAATAATTAAAAAAATATATACATATACACACATATGTTTCTCTTATTCTTAATATATACTAAATTTTAAAAAAAAAATCAAAATAACCTAACAAATAATACTTCCTCCCATACACACAAGCATTTGCTTATTATGGGAGAACATTTAAAAAAAATATGTATATTTGTATTTAATAATTGTATTAAGTTTTTTATTTTTTTATATACTTTCATTATATTTATGTATCTATTGTATAAATTTATATACTTTCATTATATTTATGTATCTATTGTATGTACTGTACCAAAAAAATAAAAAAATTTCAATAAAAAAAATGAAAATAAAAAAAACATACAGGCTATAGCGCTCTGGCATTATGAAATTCGTATAAAAAAACGGAGTGAGGGTAGGCAAGGAGGCGCTGTGGGAACCTCCCTAATACTATGCGAGCGAAGTCGAGGGTAATAGCTAGTAATTAATAAATCCAAAGTAGATTGTAAAAACCACAGCATTAAGTAATAGATCGGGAGGTGAGATAGGTAAACCCTACGTCATCGACTACACGGATGAAACTACTTTTAAGTGATAATGGGCATTTAGAAAACCTTAAAAAAGCCGGTCTGCCGGTGCGCCTCTTCAGCCGCCGGCTGAGGCTGCTGGTCGGCAGACCAAGGAAGTCATGAATGCAATTGTCTAGACTACAGTTTTTCGTTAGTTTCGATCTTGAATTCGAAGTAATCGGTGCAACAGGGCAAGCAAAACCTATATGAAACGGACGGGGTTCGGAAATTTCCGTCGTTTTTCGGACGAACGCAGGTCTTATGGCGACGGTGCGGTGGTTGTTTGAACTTCCAACCACTATGGACTATTAGGTTATCTTAAAAAGACTTATATTATTATAAATTTGTTTAATAATATGGGCACACGTTGACGGCGAAGGGCTCCGCGGCTAGTTTCCAGTAAGTTGTTTCACGTCGAAAGGCTCTCCCGTCCGATGGGTACACTCGGAATACTCAAAATTTAATTTTTTATGATTACAACTCATTTTATTTAAAATCTTGCATTCTGAGTTTTTAAAACCATATTCAAATAAAAATAATAATAAAGATATTGAAAATATTTTTTTTTAATTAAAAAAAAAATTTAACTTTAAAAGATCGTACACAAAAAACTGCCAGGCTGCTGGTCGGCAGACGAAGGAAGTCATAAATGGGATGATTTAGACTACAGGTTTTCGTTAGTTTCGATCTTGTATTCAATGTAATTGATGCAGCAGGGCAAGCGAAACCAATATGAAACGGACGTGGTTCTGAAATTTCCGTCGTTTTTCGGACGAACGCAGCTCTTACGGCGACGATGGGTTGGTTGTTCGAACTTCCAACTACTATGGACTATTAGGCAATCTTAAAGGGACTTTTATTATTATAAATTTGTACAAAAATATTAACACGCGACAGTGGTGAGGGGCACCGCGGCAGGTTTCGTAAGTGGTTTGGCGTCTAAAGGCTCGCCTGACGGATGGGTACACTGGGAACTCTTAAATTATTATTTTTTATATTTTTCGCTAATTTTTTTAAAATATGGCATTCAAAGTTTTTAAAAATACAG
This sequence comes from Limnephilus rhombicus, assembly GCA_929108145.2. NCBI lineage: Eukaryota > Metazoa > Arthropoda > Insecta > Trichoptera > Limnephilidae > Limnephilus > Limnephilus rhombicus. The sequence goes on from OV815274.1 coordinate 29,357,574, forward strand.
TGAAATTAAAAAAATAATAAAGATAAACGAAAAATTAAAAAAAAAAAAAAAACTTTAAAAAATCGTACACAAAAATTTGCCATGCTGCTGGTCGGCAGACCGCGAAATTCTTATATGGAATGATCTGGACTATAGTTATTCATTGGTTTCGTTCGTGTAGTCGATGACGTAAAATCGACCAATTTTTTCCCCACTTTGACGCCGGCTGCCTCCGAAATTGCCAGACTGCCGGTTGGCAGACCTGCTTTTTTCTCATTTTCTAATCGACCTTTATCATATAAGACCATTCCCGTTCGTGTAGTCGATGACGTAATTTTGACCAAAAAAATCGCTGACTATTTCCATAACTGCGCGGCTCCTGCCAAGAGGCGCACCGGCAGACCAGCTTTTTTAAGGTTTTCTAAATGCCCATTATCACTACAAAGTAGTTTCATCCGTGTAGTCGATGACGTAGGGTTTACCTATCTCGCCTCCCGGTCTATAAGATAAAATGAATAAAATAGTGCCCATGAAAGTTAGAATAATTAATAAAATTTGTAAACCGAGATGTGGTACCTACAAATTACTAAAATAAAATAAAGAAATAAAAATATCTACTTTTTATCATTAAATACCTACGTATTACGCTTCATTAATCATTTTTTTGCAATAACTAAATAAAATACCCTAAGAGAGGACTTGGTATACCAATAAAACATTCTGTCAAAACGGTTATACAAGAATGGCGGCCAAGATGAAACCAATGTTAATTTATTACTTATCATGAAACCATGGAACCCATTTAAATGTAACGTCATTTTTGTATAACCATTTGGAAAGCATGGATCGGTATGCCAATTCTTTCTCTTAGGTATTTTGTTTAGTCAATGATATTTTGGGGTAGGTAAAATACTTCCAATTTATTAGTGCTGAAATATCTCGAAATACAATCAATAGCATCCTCTAAATTCCAGCATTGTTGAGTATTTTTAAAAATATCTATTTGAATTTCTTTTTTTTTCTACGTGCAAATTAATGCAAATCTTGGAAACGGAAATTAACCTAATTTCCGACATCCGATCGAGCTGAAACGGGGCAGATAGACTAGTTGTCGAAGACAATGCGTTCTATCAACTTTTGGTGGCACTCGCGCACACGCGCGCACACACACAGCCATTTCTCTGAATTTGGATTTAGGTATAATAAACACAAATTAAAAAATTACTGTAGTTCATCCACGTGGTGTTCTGTTATTATTAGACACACTAACAGATTCTCCAACACACTTTGGATGGAGATTACTTCTTGGGAATAAATAGATTCTTGTTCGTTATCTGGTTTTATTTAATACTTCGCATATACAATCTGGACATCGGCAGTATATCTAACTAGGAGCTAGCTAAAATGGTTCTAACCAGTGTTTGCTGAAAACACCCACTCTCAGCCCCCCCAACCCTCTGTCAGACAACTTAGGTACTAAGCTACCTGCCATCTAGCGGAATCTGTTGACAGTTCTTGTCACCGCCATCTATGACTAAAAGCTGGAAGCTTTTAGATACACAACAATCTACGAAATAAATCCCAGTACCATCCAATTATTATTTGGTTTAAGTGTTAGCTATGTTCACTCATTTTAGCCAGTCCTTGGGGTGGAAGGTTCAATCCTCAGTCAAACCAAAAAAATCTTTGAAATTGGCTACCAGCCGGCCCAAGAGGTGGCGCAACTACGTTGAAAATAGATGTAGGTACTATGTAAAAACAGGTCGATTTTTTTCCGATTGTTTTATTCGTAAGATTTAATAACTCAACTAAATATTGTTAAATGGAAAAAATAACATTTGTAATAACATTGATAAATCGGCTTATAGAATAACGGTTCCATAGAGGCCTCTCTCTGAATGTTAATTAATTTTATATTTAACTACTGAGTGCCCGGCATACGTTTCTCCCTGCGTGTCCTTTCCCATTCGTTACGTTCCCCTTCCGCCTCTCTTTCCTCTCCCGAATCCCCTTCCCCTCTCATGTTCCCACCCGCCTTGCCTCTCCCCACTCATCTCGCCCGCTTCCCCCGTCCCGCGATCCCCCCTCCCGAGTTGCCCTCCCCGATTTCGAGTTCCCCTCCCCCCTACCGTGTTCCCATCCCCCTTCCCGCATTTCATACATTCAGTCCCGGTACATTCAGTTTTCAAACACCTATTGCATTTTTTTATACAAATTTCATAATGCCAGAGCTCACCAGTATATATAGAAACCTTTGCGGGCGTGCTCATAACAACTCACCAAAGTTGAACGGTTTAGTAACGCATTTTCATGACGCCAGAGCTCGCTATTATATATAGAAACCATCGCGGACATGCACAGACCAAATCCCCAAAGTTTCATCGCAATCGGATGAACGGTTAGCAACGCATCATTTCATAATGCCAGAACTCACTATACCTATACATTATATAGAAACCATCGCGGGCATGAGCACATCAAATCACCAAAATTTCATCGCAATCGGGCGAATGGTTTAGCAACGCATAACATCTCACATACATAGAACATCTGAACTTGTGAACATGATAAATTACAACACCAGACTCCATGCTCCATTTAACGTAGTTGCTTCTCGCACTAATTTTATGTTTAACTCTTGTCTTCAGAGATTGCATCATGTGGGGAATGAAACTTGCTCTGTCGATATATTTTTTTATAAAAACATCGCTTCCTTCAAAAAGCGTATATGTATGTTGATGCAAAAATCCTTAAATGATACAGAATGTTAACAGTAACAAATTTAATACCCATTGCTCTGTAACTACTTTCATAGTACCTACTTACTTCTTTATACATGTATGTAATTGCTGTGTACCTTTTATTTTATTTTTTCCTGATAATAACAAACTAACGTAAAAATCCTTAAATGTATCACATTGTTAATAGTAACAAACCACTGCTCTGTAACTACATTCATGATAACTACATTAATTGTACCTACTTACTTATTTATATATGTAATTACTGTGTACCTTTTATTTTTTTTTCTTTTTCATAATAATAACAAACATACGTACCTACATTTACGATAGCAAAAAATAAATAATAATTTTTAAAAAAAATTAACAAAAAAAAATTAATTACAAGAAAATTACCTACTTTTATATTAATCGTTAAAAATGTTTTACACCACTGCAATGCTGGTATGCTTCGAGTATATTTGGAATCACATTTTGTGTGATATTGTGACAATAATTATTGAATCTAATGTAGCGTTAGCCCAAATACGAATCGGCTGGTTGAACTCCTTTGTAAACAATTACTCGAATACTGATACCTACTTATGTTAGGCCTACTTATATCTTTCTAGCTCTGTTTATCAATTTATGTAGGTACTATATACTTATGATACTGCATACTTGTTATAATGCTCCTGTACAATTTATTTTATATGTAAAAGCCATCAAGGCGTAAACAAACAAATAAATAAAATAAATAAATAGACAGAAACCTATTTTCAATTATATATATATATATAGAGAGAGATAAAGGTTCATTAATATCAGTTATTGGATAATAGAAAACGATATCACGTTTTACGGAAATTGCGGAAATGTGCACTTTTATAATTACGGTGACGCTTCATGGTTACGGTACCGTGACGGCAAAAAATACAATGAACATAAGAGCATAAATAAACCAATCCCTAGATCGATATCTTCGGGCCTTCTCCATACTATAAATTTCGTCATCACTGTCACCAACTTAACCAAAAATAAAATGGTCCACCAAAGACAATAACATAGAGGAAGTTCAAGGCCATTTGCCACCATAGACAATATAATCGCATTGGACCTACTTTATTTATTCATTAGCCAAATAAATTATTTAAAAATAAAAATGCTTGAAAGCAGAAAAATGTTTTAGTTTCCCCAAGGAAACAACGTTCCATCTGACAAAGCCTGAGGAAATGAGCTTTACATAATTTTTAAAGCTCATTTTCTCAGCAAGGAGCTTTGTCAGATGGAAACCTGTTATCCTGAGGAAATCAAAAATTAAAGCGTTAGTAAAAAACCTAAAATTCTTGAAATATGAACTCCTTATAAAAGGAAAACATTTTCAAATAATGATTATGGTTTTCTACGACGAATTTACATTTTTCTGCTTGAAAAATGATAACTCGGGGATACATGTTTAAATTCTTTTTATTTTCAGAAAGACAATCGATAATAGCACATAAAAACACTGGTTCGGTGAATTCGATGAATTGAAAAATGGTTTGAAAAAGAATATCGACAAAGGAATGGAAAGGAAACATGGCTAAAGCGTCATACAGCTGTGACATTAAAGATTAACGTAAACAATAGCTGTATTGTTTGTTTATATACATTCATCTTCAATGTCACATCTATATAGCGTTTTAGCCATTTTTCCTTTCCAGCAGTCACCGTACAGTTCTTGTAGAATGAAATAAAAAATCTACATATTCTAAATTTCCTTTCAACCGAAATTAAACAGAGTACCTATACCTTCATCGGGGACCCATTTCAGCCATCTCACGGTAAAAACCGCATCATGTGTTCTGAAAAAAATACATCACATTAAACAAAGTTTGTGAACAGAATACACAGTATTTTTCCCTTGTGATCACATACTTTGTTTATCACAAGGGAAAAGTATTCTCACTTCTGTTCATATGAACATATAAATTAGTAGCATTATTAATTTTACCTGCCATTAACGGTGTTATAGTCTGCCAAACAATGTTATAAGGTGTTCCTAACGTAAAGCTCCAAAATCATTCAAAGTCTGGAACATTTTCTGAAACAATATTTGTGAAACATTAACCACTCGGACCCATAAGCTTGTTTTAACGATAATATTACATTAACAGACATATGTATGACGTACGAGGCGTACGTATTACAATTATACTTATTAAAGTAAAATTGAAAGAATATATTTTATCAATACAAATGTCATTTAACCTCAAATAGATTTACAGATAAATTAAGCTGAATGTTAATGTCTCATGTAATTACCTGATTTCTGGATCAATTGCGGACACATTTGAAACATTTTTCCACCTGTGGAATTCCTGTAAACGATTTTTAAATGAAATATGCCCATGGCGATGTCAACAACACAAATTCAAATTCATGTTCGTTTGATAATCGCATGACGCAATTTGACGTTTAAAGTTAGACCTATCTATAATAAAATTCAGCTTTATCTATAAGAATTTGGTTCACTCCTGTCAGTTTCAAGGTTAAAGCCAAGTTTTACGCCCCTGCATAAGAGTACGTTCCTCAGTATAACAATGCTACAGCTCTTTCAAAGGATGAGATACACAATGTACGTAGGTATATTTCCTCCAAAGGAAAAAGTCATCATTTTCTTGCATCTCTCACACACCGCTCCGTGATTTCTCCGCAAACCCCTATAGACACCAATACTATTAGCTGCGACGATAATTTTGAAAGTATGGAATATAGTTAATTGTGTCCAAAAATTCAAAAACGTCAAATGTTAATGCGCTGACGGTTTTGCTTTTATTCAAACATATAATGCTGCAGCTTTTTCTTAGGGGCTGTTCAAATATTACGTAAGTAGAGTTTTTGCAATTATTAACCCCCTCCGATTCGTCAGCAAAAGTAAACAAAGCTCTTACCCCCCCCCCCCTCTCCCATGCTCACGTAAACATTGGTACATGCATTCAATGTGTTTCTTTATTGATTCATGAGCAGCAGTTATAACTCTAGAAATACGGAAATGGCTTGGAATGAGGACTTTAACGCACTGAACGCACATAATATTTATTTAAGCAAATTTTGTAAGCAATGGTATTCAGTTATATAACAAAACAAACTTCTTTTGAAATTTTGGTATATTAATTCAAATTAACAGTCCTCAGTCCTTGACACACGAATCCAAGGCAAGTGAAATAGTGCATAGTGCGCGGTAATTGGTAATTCTCATACTCGGTTCTAAGCAAGTAAACGTAACCAGTATCCATTATTTTCGGGAATACCCAGAAATGCGTTTTCGAGCATAGACAAGTAGGGTGTTATATGTGTTCAAACCAAAATCGACTATTTTAAATAATATTTATTAAAAAGATACTGCTGACGTAATCACTATCCGGACTCCCGCACCCCCCATTTCATCAAAAATAAGCAAAGCAAAGACCCCCGCCCCCTGTAGTGCTTATGCAATACTTGAATGGCTCCTTACACGCTAAATAACAAATGTCGAAAATGAGACAAACGGTGAACGTATGCCTGCACTCCCCCAAAGGAAACATACAATCATTATCGTACATCTCCCTCACACTGTTTCCTCCAAAGAAAAAAAGTAGAACTTTGGAAGAAACAGACACACGTATTTTGTGTATCTCATCTTTTGTTTCACCATGTACAAATGCAATTCCCGTCGCAAAAAAGTAGTAGATACTTAAAAGGAAAAAGTCACACGTATTTTGTGTGTCTCACCATTATTTAATGTGTAAGAAAGAGCTGCAGTATTATAGCGATAAGAAACGTATGTTTATTGCCCTTTTGCCGTCAGGGTACTGTAATCGTGAAATATCACGGTAATTATAAAAACGCACAATTACTGTAGACTAATTATTCAAGAAGATTTGTTTAGATTTCTATTATGTTTTGTTGGAGATTCTTCGAAATATTCACAAGATTGAACGTTTAAAAAGGCTAACGTCCCCTGGCTATGTGTCTTTGGGTCACAGTGGGCAGTAGCAGTAGCAGGAGCAATAGTAGTAGCAGTACCTACCTAATATCGGCAATCATAAACGTTTTCTTCCATGTGAGGTTTAAAAGACTTTCACTCCAGTAATAAATTCAAGTGTATCGTGCTCCAACCCGTTATACCTTGTAGGTATTGTATGCAAGCTTATTTTTTCATTCGATTTCTTGTAACCGATTTTAAGAATTCTTTGTACACAAACTAATCTAATATTACTATAGCAGATTAAAACCTGCTAGGCCCTGCAGACGGCCTTTTCATGGGCTTCTTCATATTTGGTAAAGTTCAGATAGTAGAGTTTTACCCCTTTGTATGTAGGTAAGCTAGCAATAAGGAACTCCAGTGAAAAATATTATGGCTTTAAAAAAATATGTTCATATAGACCAAGAACCGCTGATTCTGAATATATAAGTTTTATTTCATAATATTAAACGCAGAGTTTTTAAAAAAATATTAAAAAGTGCATTTTTAAACCTCTTTCAAAACACAGCGTTAAGTTGGCATTACTGAAATGGTTAACTGTGACGTCACACTTAACCTGTCACCTGGTGATAGTGTGTTGACATTTGAAATGACTTGAAGTGCACACGTACCTATGCAATTCAACATTTCGTGTGTTTGGTTTATTTTCATACTGTTTATAGAGATTTAGATAAATAATAGTTATTGTGTTTATTGAAACATAATTTAGGCCCTCAACAATTAACGAAAAGGGCTATATTTGCGGACAATCTGCAATAAATTTTGTCTATTTGAGGTTAAAGTCGTCCTATTTTGACATTTTGTTATGTATTTTCAAATTGTTTTTAGTATAGGGCTTTTTATACAAGTTGTTACACACTCGTCATGATCAGTGTATTATAAATACCAGTGTTTCTGTATGTATTATACATAAAACAATGTATCTACAAAGTAACGCCTGACACAAAACACGATGTCACATGTATTTGCAATGAAAGAGATGATTTATTGTTTTTATATTGCACTTTGATTAAATACAATAACAGTAGCGGTGAAATGTGGACATTTTACCAATGTTTTTCTATATTAAAAGCAGTTAATCTTAAATAAAAACGCCTCAATTTCTCACACAAAAGTCATTGAGTCATCCTATATTAATTTTATTCCGCCATTTTCTTAAATTCAAAATCAGGGATGCTCAGCCCAAGAAAATTATTTCCCTAGATTTCGAAGTGAAATTTCACATTTACACAATTACCTACGTAGCCACCCGATTGTGTAACACTAATCCTGTTATATGTTAATTAATATGATAATTAATTGGAAAGATATCGGAACTTGGTAAATATACTAATAATACCGTGATTTTCCAAATAAAACACTTTTTGCTACGTGAAGTAATAATTTAAAAGTACGAATACACTCACCACTGAATTAGAAACTGAATTCCAAATTAAAAAAAAAACACTTTGCAAAATAAAAATCATAAGCAACCCGCCGCTCATTTGTACCAAGCGTGGTATTTTGAAGACGGTACGTTCCATAATATCATTTTGAGTTGTCAGTGTTAAAAATAACATTGCATGTAAGTACATGAACAATAATTAAGATTCATAGGAATTCCAAAAAATATATATACGTATATATATATATATATATATTTATATAAATATTACCAGTAATATTGTCATATGTAATAAAAATTTTGCCAGAGTTCGAAATTTCCCTAGATTTTGTCCTGATTTCCCTTATCCCTAAAAAATATTTTTCTCCCCTAGATCTAGGGAAATTTCCCTCGACATGACATCACTGATTCAAAATGACAACTTAAAAAGTAAAAAACTATGGGTGGGTGAAGACCACCATAGATACGGTGCGTTTCTGGGAGTCTTTAAAAATTAAAACTTTGACAATTATTTTAACTATTAAAACTAACTATAAAAATAAAAATGCAGTTATTTAAGTTTGAAGGTCTTTATTCATTAAAAAAAATAAAAAAAATTGGACTGGAGTTCTCTATTATTAGAATGTGTGCAAAAATCAACTTATCATGTAGGTGGTGGTACCTATTCATTTTTTCTATCCAAATAAAAACTATTTGAGAATGCCTACGTTATATATGAATGTCGTATAACTTCGTTCATTTGAAAACAAATTTCTATTAAGTAACATAGAATCCAAGAAATTAAAGAACGCCGCCGAAATCGTGTATTTTGTCATAAAAGTCGAGTTCATCCTGTCACACCTCCCTTTTAAATACGTTTGAAAACTTTACTTCTTGGAAAATTTTTAAGCCTAGAAAATTTTAATTTTGTGAAAAAATTCTTCCAGAAAAAATGAAAATCAGGATTTTTTCTTCGAAAAATTGGTAGGAACATAGGTCAGGATTTTTTTTTAAAATTAGATATTATTTTTTTATTTCGTCATTTGAAGTTTGGAAACTGTTCATGTTGGGAAATTTTTGATCCTGGAAAATTTATTTTTCTGAAAAAATTTCTTCTGATATTATTTCTTTTTGATATTGTGTGAAGTTTGGGAACTTTCCGCGTGGGAAATTATTTATTTTCTGAAAAAAATTCCGGGAACTTTGGAAAAAAATCGGAATATTTTAGCTCGTAAAATGACTCGAATATTTTAATAAAAACATTCCTCTTTTTGGTTTTGTTATGCGAAGTTTGGAAATTTTTAATTTTTTAAATATTTCAGAAATTTCTTCCGGGAAAATTGAGAATAAAATTGTTTGGAAATTGGATCAGGAAAAAATAAATTAAATTCTAAACTGAGAAATTCCAAGTTTTGTTAATTTTATTTTAGACATTTTCTAAACGGGGATGCTCATTGACGTATGATGTACCGAAGGGGATGCTGTTTGAAACTTCAACGGTTTATTTTGAAAATAACAGAGGGCGCCACTTCCGTTTACAACAATCCATTTTCAATGGTTTTATTCTTTTAAGTTTAAGTTCACTTATTCTGTTATGCTCAATATTGTATTTTTAGGTATTAGGTGTCATTTTAAAAATTTTTACATACAACTACATTAACATAGTATTTCGGGAAAGATTATTTTTTAACAATTAGGTAACATAATCTCACAAAAAATGTCAAAGTTGCCTTTGAAATCATGAAACATTTAATGTTTTAATGACCTATATTTTAAAATTATACAAAAAATAAATAAAGTAGCATATGTAAGTACCTGTGTGTATTTGCTACTTTAGGTATGTTTCGGAAATCCGAGTTAACCATTCGGTACATGAACCTATGATATGAATAGTGGCTGTTCATTTTTTACATTTTACATTAGCTCCACACAGGAGGCCCTGAGGAAAATAATTCCCCTCGGGGTCTATGTCATCATTGGGGATGCTGTGTGGGGGGCTTTTTAGGAAAGGAAGTTCTGGAAAGGAAAAGTTTATTAGGGGTAGGCTTGTTGAAAAAGTATCGATATATCGATATTTTTAATTCAAAACATCGATATTTTTAACCGATATATTTTGATCCGATATATCGATACAAAATATCCAATATCGAAAATTGTATCAAAAACGATATTTTTTTATTTATGTAACTAAAGTCACTAGAATCCAAAACAGTATGGCGTATAGGAACGAACGGAAAAAAGTAAATGTATAGGGTCATGACATCTGGTGGCTGAAATTTTAACTATTAATAGCTTACAAATCTATTGTCTTTGCATTAGTATTTGTGATCACTAATACTATCTCATATGTGTAGGTACATACATAGAAATGTATGCTATTTTTTCTAAGCATGATTATTGGCTTTACCTTGTTCCAAACACAAAGTACTTTTTGACAGATTAATACGCCAACAGAATGTTACTGAGACGCATACAAACTTTGTATGCGTCTCAGTTTACGTAAAAATTAGAAGACAGCTTTTTAGTTTTTGATATTTTTGTAATCATTACCTAATAAAAATGAACACTGATAAAAAAAACCTTCATTTTTATTGACTTTTTTGTACATTATACAAAATCTTTTGAAAATTTGACTGATATATCGAGATTTTTTCCTCGATTGATATTTTAATAAATATTGATACATTGATATTTTTTTCACTTTCGACATCCCTAATTAGGGGTGGGTAGGAATCTGGGAGTCAGTGTGACCAAGATCAACAAGAGATGTTCCGAAAGAGTACGGCTGGAGGAGTTAAAGGGACTTCTTCAATCATTCTCTCCCGATCCGGCCTGCCATGAAGATGCATCCGCCGCCAAGACCCGGACAAACCTCTCCCCATGAACCCGGGCACCCCTGCCAAGTCACCCAACGTAGCAAACCACTTGGGGTGACCTATGGGAAAGGTGTTGGTTAACCAATAAATGATTCCCGTGGCGGCGGTACCCATATCCGCCTCCCAAATGAAAAAATCGGAAAATTCGTTGGATAAGTTTTCTACTTTCTTCCACCTAGTATCAAACCAATTAAATTATAATTCAAAAACTGCAAAGTCCAGCAAATCTCAACGAATTGTGTGGAAAAGGATAGACTAGTATTTTTAAAATAAGTGTCTAAATCGGTGTATCCCGACATATAGCACAAAAATCTATTTGGCGGGGGGCCCCGTTTGTTGTGCTCTGCTTACGAATCGGCTATTAACCGGTGCGCCCCAGACATTTTGTATTGCAAGGTTACGCACAAGGTTTCTCCTAATTCTTCTTTTTAATCTTTGTCCTACTGTTTATCGTTTTCATTAATATCTTTTGTTATTTTTTTCTAAGTATTCTATGTAAAGGTTAGGTTAGGATAGGATACGTTAGTTTACGTTGGTAAATGTCCAACTGTCAAATGGCAACACACTGGCGGTAATGTTACATAATTCACATAAAAAATACTATGAGAATGTTCATGATGTACAGCAGTATGACTAAATCGTAAAAAGTAATACACTACTTTAAAAGTACTTTATTGTGGATATTGTAATATCAAGTAATCAACCGATTAAAGATATCAAACGAATCTTGTAATATCAAATTTAATGCATCTACAAATACCTACTATGCATTCATAGAAATTGTAAACCAAGTCTATTCACGGATTGTATGTATTTTAAATACTCCCGTAAATCCGAATTTACGTTACGCGACTAGTTAATGATTATACAAATGCATGCATTAGTTGTATGTCTCAAAATTAGAATCGCGCTACCACAATATTACAGCACCACTAGTGGTACGCAACAAATTGCGAAGTGTAAAAACGTGATGCATCTAGTGTTGCGAAACAATTTCAGCTGAGCAGACGTGAGTTCCTTTCACATATGAGAGAGTTGTGTACAACAATCTTGTTCATTGCAGAAAAAAGCTTTGATGTTTAATGGTGACTGTGGTACTGAAGGTTGCACGACACAAAATTTATGCAATTTACACCATGGTGTCATGCAATTATTTAAAACATGCTGTAACTTTTTTTTTTACCAGTTGCGTTACGTAAATTCGGCTTGAGAGTTTTCAATTTAATGCATTTTAGATAAGTAAACTATATTGTAGTATCCTCAAAGATTTATTACATTAATCGACACTGTATTAATAGAAAGTTTTGCAATTTTGTGAATGTATTTTATTCAACTAAAAACTTTGTATAAAATATATTTGTATGTAATATGTAATGTAACCAATTTTACTACTTTGAAAAATCATATCAGCAAAATCGCAGTACAGTAAATGATTTAATTTCTATTCAGAAGCTTTACTTTTTTTCTTCTTATGGTTCTTTTGTGAGGTCACATCATCATCAGGTATAATTAAACAATGACTATCGCTCAAACATTTCAAATCAATTTGGTTATTGTTTACAAAATTTTCTTCATTTTTTGAATGTTTACGCTTCTTCTTTTTAGCTGGGCGATCTACAATATCAATGATAATGGAGTCGTGGGCAATGGCAGTTTTAACATTTTCTTTAGAATAATTTTTACTTTCCTTCTTAGATTTCTTACTCGGTTCAGTTTCTTCCACAACCAAGGAAACAGACCTGCCGTCAGTAGTTTCTTTTGTTTTTTTTTTAGATTCATCTTTTTTGGAACTTATCTCAATGACTTCTGTTTTAACATCCAAGGTATCCAGGTCTTTTTGCTTTTTTTTATGCTTCTTAGATTTTACGAGAATATTATCACTAGATACTAGTACTGTTTCTGTACTTTCAATGACAATAGTTTCTAATTCTTTATCAATCATTTTATCTTTCTTATTTTTGACTGGGATATCTTCAGATGTATCAATAATCTGAACACTTGAAAGAGTATTTGATTCTTTATTTTTGTTATGCTTCTTAGGTTTAACGATATCTTCAGTCATGTCTACAACCTGGACACTTGAAAGAGCGTTTGATTCTTTAGTTTTCTTATGTTTCTTAGATTTAACCGGGATATCTTCAGTTGTGTCTACAATCTGAAAACTTGAAAGAGGATTTGCTTCTTTATTATTTTTACGCTTCTTGCTTTTTACGGGAGTACTTACTTCTTCAACCGATGCTGCAATTTCGGTCAATGAAATGTGTGACTCTTTGGGTATTCTTTTATTTTTTTTTGTCTTTGTCGAAATAACTTCACTAACTTCAACACGATGGTCAACAGGCACAATCGACTCGGTCGGTTCTGTCACATCTTTTTGTTTAGTTTTTTTATCTTTTTTGGATAAAGTTTCAGCTTCTACAACTGTTTCTTCTAGGGAGAGTTCAGTTTTCGATTTTTTCTTCTTTTTTGGTTTTTCGTCTATAGTTTCTTCTTCAACCTTCTTCCATTCTTCAACTTCATTCCAATTGCTCTGAGCTTCAGGGTTACCATTGTAGTTATATACAACATTCTCTGTGAATGTATTTTGTGCTTCTGATTCCTCCTTAAACGTTTCCATCTCTTCCTTGTGCATGTCTACATTGTTCAAATGATTCAATGCTACCATTTTATTTTTGTTATTTTTAGATAGGTTTTTTTTTATATCAGCCGATGGATTATTAGCATCATTTTTTTCATTTCCATTTTCAATTACTGTTTTCTCATCATCAAATCTTTCAAAAACGGCAACAAAAAAGCCACTAGTATAATCACTTTCAGGCCTAGCATAGATACACTTTTCCCCAATATCTTCATGTTTCCAATCTCCCACATTATTCCATTTGCCTAACTTTTCTCTGGCGGACACTAAGCGAAATTTTCCCTTGTGATTTCTAATAACATCATCAATGACTGCTTCATTCTCTTGAGAGTATAAAGAGCAGGTGCTGTACACAACCCTTTTGGCAGTTGAATATTCATTAAGCGCATGTCTTAACAATTTAGCCTGAAAAGCAGCTAGCTTTTGTACTCTCCCAGAGTCAAGATCGAACGCTACATCATTGCCTTCAATTCTCCGCATTCCTAAAGAAAATAAAATAATAATTAAAAAAGATATATATATATATTGATTCATTGTGCAACTAATATTGACTTATGTGAAAGATAGTTTACCTGAGCCACTGCAGCTAGGATCGAGCAAGACATAGTCAACATTGGGGCAATCATCCTTCTTCACAGTAATGACATCTTTGTTTAAAGGTTTGACACATGTAGCACCAGATTTTTCAATAAAATCACATAGAATTCCATAGCGTTCTTCATCCTGCTCCACAGCGTATATTGTCCCCTATAAAATCAAACCATCATTTTAATTATTTCCAATTCAAATTCGTGTTCTTTTGGCCATTTTCGAATATAATATAGGGCGTGCCATAAGTTTTTGCACTTGGATACCGCTCCTGCAGTGGAACTGGGTGAAGGAGAGGCATACGAAAGCTTGGTTCTTGGAAATTTTTTGGTCCTGGATGGTTTTACGGAGTAACATTGCACTTTTTGGGTAAAATAATTTTACAAACATAACGATTTCTATGTGATTTTTCGGCATCGTGTTCATTATCGATTAGACCAGTGGTTTTCAACCTGTGGTACGCGAAGCAAAAATGGGGATACTCAATATCGTGGCACGAATATAGTTTTAAAACTCATCTCTACCTACCTATGTGAAATTAAGCTGAACTTTGTAAAACTTTGCTTTGCAAAGGAAGCTCAATGGTCACATTGTCTGTATGTTAACATTATACAATTGATTATACAGAATTTAACAGGAAATCGGGCTTTTATTTTAACTACTGATACATGAGAAACTCTTTTTCTACAAAATGTTTTGAGGTTAAAAAAACTCATCCCCTCAATATACTTTGTGAGTTTGGAGTTGTGCATGGAGAGCACAATTTTTTGTGGAAATAAAAAGACGTGAAACAAAATGTGTTCAATTTCGCATGTAAAAATGGTTAAAAATGCCCGAGTTATATCTACTCTGTATAAAATTGCATTAATTGTTTTGTGTGACTTGATCGTTTAATTCATGTAACAATGATTAAAAAATTAAAAATGAACATGTCTTTCATTACACATGTACACAAGATAGATGGTGGGTATGGGGTACAACAAATTTATATTAAGAGTCAAGGGGTACGCAGGCTCCAAAAGGTTGAAAACCGCTGGATTAGACAATGCAAATCAGTGTTCAGTGTTAATTTAATTAAAACATGGATCAATTAATTTTAGGTGACCGGTCAACCCAAAATGAGAAAAAATAGGACAGCGATGGAAAGGACGAGTCAACGAGTCTGTACGAGAAGCTCCGGGCTTAGCAAGCGTTCGGCTGCTTTGGCGATACCCAAATCATTTTTACATCAAATATCAAAATTGGATTTACAAAACACCCTTACAAAATCGAAATGGTGAAGGATTTAAACCAAATGTTTTGATTTTATGGAAAATCTTCATTGCCACAGTACTCAAAAGGTTCCCCAGTTTTACAACATCTTGTGTCCCATCTTCCCACAAGGCCCATTTTCATCTGAACGGACACAATAATAAAAAAAAATTGTAAATTTGGGAGCAAGGAAAACTCTAAAATACAATAACATCGAACTCCAAAAAAAACCTATTAATATTAATTCTTCAGAATATGTCAAGATGTTGACCGAATATTCCTACTAAAGTTACAACAAATTTATGAGTACACAAGGACTTGAGTGCAGCAAGATAGGGCAACCTACCACACATACAACATAGATGAAAGAAATGTTCTCCGAAAAACTGATTTTGCAAAGAGGTGACCACCCGTACCCCGCACAGCCCAGACTTGACACCCCATGATTTTCTTTATGGGGTTTTCTCAAAAGTTGGGTGTACATGAATAAACCAACCACAATACCCAACTTAAGACAAATATTCTTCAAGAGATAGCTGACATCCCACGCGCAATGATCCAAAGAGTTTTTTTTTAATCTTTGTCCCAGATTCGAGGAATGCCAGCGGCGCGCGATGGTGGATATGTAGACATTTAAAAAAAATCCTGTTTCTCTACTTTTATTAAAATTTTCATATTAGAAAGTTGTAGTTTTCATAAGTGCAAAAACTTATGACACATCCTAGAGTATATGAATGGTGTTGGGGCAAATTCATATTGAGCTCTGAAATTCCTAAAGCGTTTAGTGTTACAAAATAGAAAACTAACCTCATTTTTTATAAGTGCGGCCAAGTGGGTGGTCTTCATTCCCGGAGCAGCACACATGTCCAGGATGGTGCTGCCAGGAGTTGGAGCCAGCAGGAACGCCGCCAAACATGTCGCCTGGTCAAATACAAATTTATTAACAACATCACCAAAAACCTACTTGTTTTGTAATTTGGTAGAACATTTGTAATGGTTCCCAACTTTTTTCGGCTTGGAAACCTCCTAAGAGTTTGTTCTGTTAAAATATATCCTTCATATTACAAAAATGGTACGAGGGGAGGTTTTTAAGTTCGCGGAATGGGAAGGAAGGCGATAAGTGGGGGTGTCGCTGAATTAGACACTAATTGAACAACTCATTATAAGTATAAATATAGGATTTTATCGTAATTAGGTCATTAGTCTTTGAGCTATCGTCGACCAAACTTGTCAATCGGGAAGAAATTGTGAAATATGGAGAAGATCGAGTTCCGTGCTGTTATAAAGTTCCTTACCAAGCAAGGAAAAGCATTTCTGACCATACTGAAAGAGATGTCATCCGTTTACGGGGACCCTTTTCCAAGTAAAACTATGGTTTAGAAGTGGCTTACCCTCTTTAAACAAGGCAAGGGTCATTTGAAGACGACCCACGGTCAGGAAGGCCGATCGAGGCGACCACTCCGGAAATTATTCAAAAAGTCAAAAAATTAATATTAGAAGATGCCTGACTAAAGAAGAAATAACTCGCAAAAATAGTTGGAGTATCAGATACAACCTAAGAGTATGGATACTAGAGAGACGGCATGTAAAGTGTGCTCCACTGCCCAAAGCATGCCTTTTCAAAAATTTTACCGAACGGTTTTTAGATGGCTGACATTGGCTTTTACACCTCGGTCGCGCATAGAGCTCCCAGAAAAACGTTCATAAAACATAGAAAAATGGTCCACTTTGCCGTAAAATTGTGTAAAAGTAGTTCTATGAAGACCTTTAAGAAAAAAGACGGTCTTACCTTTCACATGTAAATGTTTAAACATAGCTTAAATATACATTTTGTAATTTTCGGCGTGTTCATTTCAACCGCCATCGCCATGAGCCCGATGTTATCACGTGAACTCCGACTGCCAATGGGCCGAATCAGTCAACTTAAATTATAATAATTAAAAATTACCAAAAAACTTTTATGTTTTTATTAATCATGTCATAGGTATATGTTTTTTATCATTTAGCTTATTCATTTTTAAAAATTTTTACTTTGTCTTTTTTGCACTGTTATTTTTAGATTTTCTTCCTACTAATTTACCACTCCTTTTACATATGTTTACAACGTTAATTCAAAGTTTATAATCACTGTATTGTTATGTAAAAGTCACATTGACATGCCCTCGTGGCTGAGGGGTAAAGCTCTTGACTAGCAATCCGGAGGTCGCGGGTTCAAATCCCGAAATAAATTTTATTCGATTGATCTGTGTTTTCAACATTTTATAATTAAAAACATTATAAAATATATTCCCGGCACGGTCCAGGTGGAAGACATTCTCAGTATCGCTCTGGCGTAGGTAAGACCACCATTCAGAATTGAAATGTTGCTTGAAATTGATTTAGCCGTGTTTGTCGACTAGATCTGAATAGCCGGGTACTTCTCCAGCTTTCTCTCCACCATTTATTTCCCCTCGCCATTTACCTTCAGCCTCACAACGTACATGCTACAGACGGAAGCAGTTGGGATTCTTGTGATATATTATATGGTATATCTCTACATATAATAAAACAAAGTTATTCGCCGCGTCTGTCTGTCTATCTATTCGCGATAAACTCAAAAACTACCCCAACGGATTTTCATGCGGTTTTCACCAATAAATAGAGTGATTCATGAGAAAGGTTTAGATATATAATTTGTCAAGGTTTTGTGTAAATTTATTGAAACATATAATATATCTGGTTAAGCGGCAGCGGGCAGCGGGCAATGGGCTGGAAAATGGGCGGTGTGGATTTAATTTAACAGATGGCGTTGGTTATAAAGGTTGGGTAATGGCGTGGAATTTTTTTACGTTAGCCACAGCAACGTGTGGCCGGATCTGCTAGTATAATATAATATGTACATTATTTTTAAATAAATTAATTATGAAATAACACAATTTAATCAAATAAAATTTATTTTCCCACGCAAATAAGTCAAGCAGTGTTTGTTCCTATCACTTATTTTTTGTTATCATTGTAAAACTGTAAATACAGTTCTTTTATAAGATTAATATCGAGCACTCCTTTCTTAAAACTCAAGCACCAGTATACATCAGAATAGAACGCACAAAAATTTTCACTGCAAGTCTGTTGATTTTATAAAATACGTATAAAAAACCATACTTACTATTTATATGATAAATTAAAATCTATTTCAAACTGATGAGTTAAGCAATGATAGCACCAAGGAATGGCGCCTTGAGTTACAGCGAGTTCATAACACTAGTTATTTTACCCACTTGCAATTGTCAAGTAAAAAGTGAGGCCGATGTATTTCGACAAGCGCTTCACAAATCTTGATTTCGCAAAAAATGAGTTAAGTACGTCCTAGTAGATAAAGATAACTTAAAATAACTTGTATAGGGAACAATAAAAATTAAACAACACATAAGTCTCCAGTCTCCTTGTTACTACCCTTTCCTCATTTCATGACTTATTTTTCAATCTATTATATTTTATGTCCAAAATTTAAAAAAAAATTAACGAAAGCTTAAAAAACATAAAAATAATAATGATTCCCATTCACAGTTCGGCCCTTATCTCCAGAGCGCCGCCTTCCCCCCGCAAGCTAGCCACATTCCCCGTTTCTATCCCCTCCCACTAGACGGCTACAAGTTTGCGAGCTACATAGGTTTTTCGCTTATCCCCGTAATATTCCGAAAGTATTGCCGCTTCCCTTCAATCTTAGTTCCATGGATACAACCATTTTCAAAATTCTTCATGGCCATCTTGGCATGACTAAAGTCAGCGCAAGATGGGTGCCGGGAATGCTCGCCGCCTCAAAAACAACAGCGCGTGGAGTGTTCTCGTGCATTTTCGGACCTCTGTAGGGAAGACAAAGATGGAGTGTTGGCTCAAATTGTTACTTGTGTTGAAATTTGGGTTCATCATTATGAACCTGAGTCTAAACAGGACTCAATGCGTGGCACAGGAAAGCACACCACCACCAAGAAGTTTAAGGTGTCACAATCGGCTGGGAAAATCATGGCGACAGTCTTTTGGGACTCAGAAGGAATCCTGTCTATCGATTACAAAGATAAAAGTGTTTCCATAACCGGAAATTACTACGCTTTAATCCTAGAGCAATTAAAGGAAGCCATCAAGGAGAAAAGAAGGGGAAAATCGACCAAAGGTGTCCTTCTGCACGACAGCGCGCCTGTTCACAAGAGCCGCCCTGCAGAAGGTGGGCTTAGATATTTTGTCACACCCACTTCACAGTCCTGACCTGGCTCCCAGTGATTATTATCCATTTCCAAACTTGAAAAAAGAACGTCGTGGGAAAAAGTTTTCAAGTGATGAAGAAGTAAAGGATGCAATTTTGGCGTATTTTTTAGACAAAGGCAAATATATATATATATATATATTTTTGAGGGTATACATTAGTTGATTGAAAGATCCGAAATATGTATTAGGATAGCAGGTGAATATATTAAAAAGGAAAAATAATTTTGGATTTTTATTTCCACTCCTTACCTCCCATTCCGCGAACTTAAAAACCCTCCCTCGTAGGTACTATAAAATAAGTGTAATAAGGGTGTTAAGGGAAGTACCTGACGAACTTTAACCAGTAATTCCTGACCTATTTGGCGTAAATATGTTCATGAAATTTTGGTCTCCGGTGACTTTTTTTTCAATACAAAATATTAAAAAAATTCTGGTAATCACTGGTCGGTCGAGTGTCCGCCGTCCCTCACCCTGACTCTATCAGTTCAACACCTACTGATTTTTATGTTTGTAGATGAACAAAAAAATTTAAAGTCACCAAAGACAAAACGCCAACTACATTACTCCAAATAAGCTCTGAAGGGTGAATGTATCTTTTGTATGAAGTCTTACGAGATAATTAAGACAAAAAGGCAAAATCCATCGGATATCGAAAGGCATCCGTCATACGTTGTTGGCGGTCATTGTCGTATTTTTCTATGGTTTTCAGTGACTTTTTGAGTTACCTACATAACACAAATTACTATTTATTATTAAACTACTACATATAAGCTAGGCGTTCATAAATGACTATCCGTTGTCATTATATTTTGATATTTGTACACTATGACATTAGATTCACAAAATTTAAGGATTACGCGATAAATGCACTGTCATCTCAGGCATCAGTGTAACTACTTAGAGATGGTTTCTTAATACAAGCGCAGAATACACAGAAATGGAATACCGCATTTATGAAAACGGTCAAAATGTCTGGTACAGCCAATTTAACACGCGTTAGGCTGTCACAAAACTTACAGACTCACCCTTCAGCAATCACTAATTAAAGTTAGGTATATCTCTTAACAATCTTTATATCGACGTTGGAAAGGAAAAATGGCTAAACGCCATTCAGCTGGAAAAGAAGAATGGCTCAAGCACCATACAGCTGTATGGCACTTGATATACTCTTCCTTTCCAGCTGCATGGCGCTTTAGCCATTTATCTTTTCCAGCGTCGATGTGTATATGGGCACTGTGAGTTTGCATATTTTGCTGTTTGTTGTGAAAATAAGCTCAAGAACCACTGGTTAAATCATGTTAGATACTTCTCTTAACGTCCTGTATCTGTATACGGGCGCAGTGAGGTTGCATATTTTGCTTTTTATTGTTAAAATTGATGCATCTAATAAAAATTACTGAATTTCGAAGATTACATTACAGCTGAACTAGTGTTTTAAATTTACTTCAACAATCCATTCTATTACCTTATCTTGCAGGAATATCTCATTGTTGTGATACAGCTCGCAGTCGTAGAAGGGAGTGTCAGGAGCAAAGACAAAGACCACTTTGACGTGGTAGTCGGGCATGAAGTCGAACTGGCCGAGCTTCTCCACCTGCTTCAGGAAGTCATCGTAAGAGCCGGCGGTGCAGCGCACGAGGTTCCAACCCTCATCTTGAAAATAGCGGACAGCATCTGCTGCCGATAGCCGTAGTGTATTGATACGGATGTAACGAGGCTTCAAATTCACTAAAACATGGTTTTATGTTTAATTCAAAATGTCACCGTGAAAAAGTACATATATTATGATCCGTCGCCGAGAGTTCTGTTGTAATCGCTCTTTCTGTTAGATGTGTTGTTTATGAGAAAGATGGAGGTTACAATGAGGTATCAGCGGTAAACTTAAAATAGATACTGACCCAGTTGAAATTAACAGATTGATGTCGGCAACAGTATGAAAAAGAGGTTGGTGCAAACAAATTTAGTAATTGAAAGTTAATCATTTCTTCAAGTGGTAATTAACAAATCAATAATAAAAGTAAGTTTTGAAATGAAGCATTAGGTATACTTTTTGTAAAAAAAAACTGTTTTTTTTCATAAATTAAATGCAGTGTCCATTTCACAGTTTTGAATGTATTTTTAAAATAACTATTAATGTGTAATAAATAAAACAAAATGTGGGCTTGATGATATGCGTGACACGCAAGTCCGTTCATGGACTGTAACAACTGCTGATGTTTCAATGTCGATAAAGTCGGAATTCTTTGGTGAATTATAGTTTTGCTAAAAGCTTTGCCATGCTAGCACCATTTTTGTGTATTTAATACAACTGTAATTATTCCTGGCCTCGCAATCAGCTCCCCTTCCGGCAAAAACTTTAAAAAAAAACATGTGTCAAGCAACGTTAAATTTAGGAGGTGCTCTTACAGAAATGATTGTTACATTAGCTACATTATTTGATCAACTTCAAAATAGATGAGAAATTTGTTTTAATACAGATCTTCAAGAACCAAATGTTTTATGTATCTACTAAATATTGCATCAGTTAATATTTTAGTTCTAAATTTTGACTAATCATATGTAACAAGTGTTTCAGAAATTTCATTATTTCATAGGACAAAATAAAATGACATTAGAATTCACAGTAAGCATTATTTAATTACGTAATTAAATCTACACATTTTACAAAAACATTTGTAGTAAGAAAACTACACACAACTTTTTTTTTACAATATGTTTACTATGTTTAGCGAATACAATATTATTACTTAAAAGTCAAAAGTAAATAAAAAAAGGAATGGTTCAATAAAGTGCTTTGGAGAAATGACTATCTTAATAAATTACAAACAAGGTTTCTAATTTATGTTTTACATTTTACATGAAAAATTACGTTACACAAAATTCATGAAATAAAATTATTCCACGTGTTATTACATTTTCAAAATGTAATTCAAATTACAATTTCTGCCATTGGTATGATATTAAAATTCAATCAGCTTTAGCATGATCTATAGAAGGTTCACAAGCCGGCTGATTGTAAGAATTGGGATCTATTTCATTCCCTTCATCATCATATTCCTTCTCATAATATCCTTGGTAAGCATATGCAAAGATGACGATATATATTGTGATGACCGATGCTGCAACCGACCACACAGTGTTGGTAAAACCGGTGACTTCAAAATGCTCTTTCAGAGCATGTCTTGTCCCAAAAAATGCAGCAAATGGTAATGAAAACATGGCAACACTATAAACAAACAATAAGAACATGGCCCATGCCGCTGCTTTGGTGTGCTGGGGAAGAAGAGGCCTATTATCCTCTTGCGCGTCCATTTTGACTTATATCACTTGGTCTTAGAACTTTCTTTATTCAAGATTAGTCACCTGAAAGGTAATAAAAAATACATTTAAGTAATTTACCTTTCTTTTCCACAACTTCTTCAACTTTGATATCCAAAGATTCCAACAAGCTGAGAAATTGCTTATGGTATTGCCGGATGGTTTGAACGGGTTTAGATTCACTGACTAAGGTTTTCTTGCCAAACAACAACTCTGTGATAATGACCCGGGCAAGCCATGGATTGAACCGGGGCTCGGCTATAAGTAAACCTGTCTTTGTTAGCAAGTCACTCAAATGGTTTTCATGTGTAAGAGTTTTCACAACTAAGGCATGAACAGCTTGTACAGGCTGGAAGAAATTTATTGGATAATTAGATACATCTTAAAGGTTTATGTATCTTTGAAAGAACTGAAAGCACTATTCAATGTAGAGAAATTAAAAATAATAATAAGTCAAATCTTTTGTGACAAAAGAAACCTTAAAAAAAACACCATCGGAATACACATAAAACGAGATAATTGACAAACAGAAACTTATTTTTTATTTTGTGGTTAACTTACAAAATGCCTGTTTTTATCTTCGTACAAAATTGATTTCAAATTCGCTCCTTCTTCTTTGACTAGTCTAGCGATTTTAGCGGCTAATTTGTATGATCTTGGAACAGGTACAGAATGTTCAAACCCAGACATCGCTTTTAGAAACTATATTGCTATTGCTAGCACATGACATAAATAAACCAATCCCCATAAATAAACCAATCCCTAGATCGATATCTTCGGGCCTTCTCCATACTAGAAATTTCGTCATCACTGTCACCAACTTAACCAAAAATAAAATGGTCCACCAAAGACTATTGTCTTAATAACATAGAGGAAGTTCAAGGCCATTTGCCACCATAGACAATATAATCGCATTGGACCTACTTTATTAATTCATTAGCCAAATAAATTATTTAAAAATAAAAATGCTTGAAAGCAGAAAAATGTTTTAGTTTCCCCAAGAAAACAACCTTCCATCTGACAAAGCCTGAGGGAATGAGCTTTACATAATTTTTAAAGCTCATTTCCTCAGCAAGGAGCTTTGTCAGATGGAAACCTGTTATCCTGAGGAAATCAATAATTCAAGCGTTAGTAAAAAACCTAAAATACTTGAAATATGAACTCCTTATAAAAGGAAAACATTTTCAAATAATGATTGGTTTTCTACGACGAATTTACATTTTTCTGCTTGAAAAATGATAACTCGGGGGTACATGTTTAAATTCTTTTTATTTTCAGAAAGACAATCGATAATAGCACATAAAAACACTGGTTCGGTGAATTCGATGAATTGAAAAATGGTTTGAAAAAGAATATCGACAAGGGAATGGATAGGAAACATGGCTAAAGCGTCATACAGCTGTGACATTAAAGATCAACATAAACAATAGATGTATTGTTTGTTTATATACGTTCATCTTCAATGTCACATCTATATAGCGTTTTATCCATTTTTCCTTTCCAGCAGTCACCCTACAGTTCTTGTAGAATGAAATAAAAATCTACATATTCTAAATTTCCTTTCAACCGAAATTAAACAGAGTACCTATACTTTCATCGGGGACCCATTTCAGCCATCTCACGGTAAAAACCGCATCATGTGTTCTGAAAAAAATATATCACATTAAACAAAGTTTGTGAACAGAATATACAGTATTTTTCCCTTGTGATGACATACTTTGTTTATCACAAGGGAAAAGTATTCTCACTTCTGTTCATATGAACATATAAATTAGTAGCATTATTAATTTTACCTGCCATTAACGGTGTTATGGTCTGCCAAACAATGTTATAAGGTGTTCCTAACGTAAAGCTCCAAAATCATTCAAAGTCTGGAACATTTTCTGAAACAATATTTGTGAAACATTAACCACTCGGACCCATAAGCTTGTGTTAACGATAATATAACATTAACAGACATATGTATGACGTACGAGGCGTACGTATTACAATTATACTTATTAAAGTAAAATTGAAAGAATATTTTATCAATATGTCATTTAACCTCAAATAGATTTACAGATAAATTAAGCTGAATGTTAATGTCTCATGTAATTACCTGATTTCTGGATCAATTGCGGACACATTTGAAACATTTTTCCACCTCTGGAATTCCTGTAAACGATTTTTAAATGAAATATGCCCATGGCGATGTCAACAACACAAATTCAAATTCGTTTGATAATCGCATGACGCAATTTGACGTTTAAAGTTAGACCTATCTATAATAAAATTCAGCTTTATCTATAAGAATTTGGTTCACTCCTGTCAGTTTCAAGGTTAAAGCCAAGTTTTACGCCCCTGCCAATCCCTAGATCGATATCTTCGAGCCTTCTCCATACTAGAAATTTCGTCATCACTGTCACCAACTTAACCAAAAATAAAATGGTCCACCAAAGACTATTGTCTTAATAACATAGAGGAAGTTCAAGGCCATTTGCCACCATAGACAATATAATCGCATTGGACCTACTTTATTAATTCATTAGCCAAATAAATTATTTAAAAATAAAAATGCTTGAAAGCAGAAAAATGTTTTAATTTCCCCAAGAAAACAACCTTCCATCTGACAAAGCCTGAGGGAATGAGCTTTACATAATTTTTAAAGCTCATTTCCTCAGCAAGGAGCTTTGTCAGATGGAAACCTGTTATCCTGAGGAAATCAAAAATTCAAGCGTTTGTAAAAAACCTAAAATACTTGAAATATGAACTCCTTATAAAAGGAAAACATTTTCAAATAATGATTGGTTTTCTACGACGAATTTACATTTTTCTGCTTGAAAAATGATAACTCGGGGGTACATGTTTAAATTCTTTTTATTTTCAGAAAGACAATCGATAATGGCACATAAAAACACTGGTTCGGTGAATTCGATGAATTGAAAAATGGTTTGAAAAAGAATATCGACAAAGGAATGGAAAGGAAACATGGCTAAAGCGTCATACAGCTGTGACATTAAAGATCAACATAAACAATAGCTGTATTGTTTGTTTATATACGTTCATCTTCAATGTCACATCTATATAGCGTTTTATCCATTTTTCCTTTCCAGCAGTCACCGTACAGTTCTTGTAGAATGAAATAAAAAATCTACATATTCTAAATTTCCTTTCAACCGAAATTAAACAGAGTACCTATACCTTCATCGGGGACCAATTTCAGCCATCTCACGGTAAAAACCGCATCATGTGTTCTGAAAAAAATATATCACATTAAA
Source organism: Limnephilus rhombicus (assembly GCA_929108145.2). Taxonomy (NCBI): domain Eukaryota; kingdom Metazoa; phylum Arthropoda; class Insecta; order Trichoptera; family Limnephilidae; genus Limnephilus; species Limnephilus rhombicus. The sequence goes on from OV815274.1 coordinate 29,383,812, forward strand.
CAAAGTTTGTGAACAGAATATACAGTATTTTTCCCTTGTGATGACATACTTTGTTTATCACAAGGGAAAAGTATTCTCACTTCTGTTCATATGAACATATAAATTAGTAGCATTATTAATTTTACCTGCCATTAACGGTGTTATGGTCTGCCAAACAATGTTATAAGGTGTTCCTAACGTAAAGCTCCAAAATCATTCAAAGTCTGGAACATTTTCTGAAACAATATTTGTGAAACATTAACCACTCGGACCCATAAGCTTGTGTTAACGACAATATAACATTAACAGACATATGTATGACGTACGTATTACAATTATACTTATTAAAGTAGAATTGAAAGAATATTTTATCAATATGTCATTTAACCTCAAATAGATTTACAGATAAATTAAGCTGAATGTTAATGTCTCATGTAATTACCTGATTTCTGGATCAATTGCGGACACATTTGAAACATTTTTCCACCTCTGGAATTCCTGTAAACGATTTTTAAATGAAATATGCCCATGGCGATGTCAACAACACAAATTCAAATTCGTTTGATAATCGCATGACGCAATTTGACGTTTAAAGTTAGACCTATCTATAATAAAATTCAGCTTTATCTATAAGAATTTGGTTCACTCCTGTCAGTTTCAAGGTTAAAGCCAAGTTTTACGCCCCTGTGTGATGACATACAAACAGACCAAATCGAAAACCTGCGAAATTCGAACACGAGACCACAGACACAGAACTGCACAGACCACAGACATCACGAATGATCATAAATAAACCAATCATAGATCATAGATGATCACAGACCTCAGAGTTAGATTAAATAACTCCCATAAATAAACTAAAGCGCCGTTTACACGCACACTTCGGAGCGACCGAGTCCCGCGCCACTTCAGGCCGCCGCGCAGAAAAGTAAAGACCGATAGGTTTACAGCGCAGTTCACTGTGAGACTTTTCTGCGCGGCGGCCTGAAGTGGCGCGAGACTCGGTCACTCCGAAGTGTGCGTGTAAACGGCGCTAATCCCTAGATCGATATCTTCGGGCCTTCTCCATACTAGAAATTTCGTCATCACTGTCACCAACGTAACCAAAAATAAAATGGTCCACCAAAGACTATTGTCTTAATAACATAGAGGAAGTTCAAGGCCATTTGCCACCATAGACAATATAATCGCATTGGACCTACTTTATTAATTCATTAGCCAAATAAATTATTTAAAAATAAAAATGCTTGAAAGCAGAAAAATGTTTTAGTTTCCCCAAGAAAACAACCTTCCATCTGACAAAGCCTGAGGGAATGAGCTTTACATAATTTTTAAAGCTCATTTCCTCAGCAAGGAGCTTTGTCAGATGGAAACCTGTTATCCTGAGGAAATCAAAAATTCAAGCGTTTGTAAAAAACCTAAAATACTTGAAATATGAACTCCTTATAAAAGGAAAACATTTTCAAATAATGATTGGTTTTCTACGACGAATTTACATTTTTCTGCTTGAAAAATGATAACTCGGGGGTACATGTTTAAATTCTTTTTATTTTCAGAAAGACAATCGATAATAGCACATAAAAACACTGGTTCGGTGAATTCGATGAATTGAAAAATGGTTTGAAAAAGAATATCGACAAAGGAATGTAAAGGAAACATGGCTAAAGCTTCATACAGCTGTGACATTAAAGATCAACATAAACAATAGCTGTATTGTTTGTTTATATACGTTCATCTTCAATGTCACATCTATATAGCGTTTTATCCATTTTTCCTTTCCAGCAGTCACCGTACAGTTCTTGTAGAATGAAATAAAAAATCTACATATTCTAAATTTCCTTTCAACCGAAATTAAACAGAGTACCTATACCTTCATCGGGGACCCATTTCAGCCATCTCACGGTAAAAACCGCATCATGTGTTCTGAAAAAAATATATCACATTAAACAAAGTTTGTGAACAGAATATACAGTATTTTTCCCTTGTGATGACATACTTTGTTTATCACAAGGGAAAAGTATTCTCACTTCTGTTCATATGAACATATAAATTAGTAGCATTATTAATTTTACCTGCCATTAACGGTGTTATGGTCTGCCAAACAATGTTATAAGGTGTTCCTAACGTAAAGCTCCAAAATCATTCAAAGTCTGGAACATTTTCTGAAACAATATTTGTGAAACATTAACCACTCGGACCCATAAACTTGTGTTAACGATAATATAACATTAACAGACATATGTATGACGTACGAGGCGTACGTATTACAATTATACTTATTAAAGTAAAATTGAAAGAATATTTTATCAATATGTCATTTAACCTCAAATAGATTTACAGATAAATTAAGCTGAATGTTAATGTCTCATGTAATTACCTGATTTCTGGATCAATTGCGGACACATTTGAAACATTTTTCCACCTCTGGAATTCCTGTAAACGATTTTTAAATGAAATATGCCCATGGCGATGTCAACAACACAAATTCAAATTCATGTTCGTTTGATAATCGCATGACGCAATTTGACGTTTAAAGTTAGACCTATCCATAATAAAATTCAGCTTTATCTATAAGAATTTGGTTCACTCCTGTCAGTTTCAAGGTTAAAGCCAAGTTTTACGCCCCTGATAACTCCCATCCACCACACCCCTATGTCTGATCATTGACTAGACTCTCCATTCAACTGGCATAATGCCTGATGACTGGTGTTCTCAAATAATCATCCCAATCCTAGAATCAAACAAATCACCCAATAAGGAACTCCAGTGAAAAATATTATGGCTTTAAAAAAATATGTTCATATAGACCAGTGGTCGTCACACTTTTCTGGTCAAGGGCCACATAGGACAATGTGAGGTATCACCTCGGGTCGCACACTTGGGAGGCGGGGTTGTACTTTTTTTTAGCAAGTTAACACTCCCGGATCCACGATGCGATTATAGTTTACAACGCTCTTTAAAACATCAATAACTCCTCAAATGCTTCAATCATTAAATCAACATTTTAGGTATTCCTAAAAAATATATTTTTGCATCCGTAAAAAATATTAAAAAAATTATGACGATTCTGTATAAAATAATAAAAATGTTTTCCTAAAAGTCGACACATTTCTCTGTCAGATGAGACAACAAATTTTAAATCTCTATGGGAATAACAGAGAAGACAAAACATTAATTCATTCCAACCTCATTAACCTACGTCCAATATTACGATCTCCTTTTAGTTATGTATGACAAAAAGAGATGTAAAATAAAACGTTAAAACCTTTTGCCTATCTGTAGAGACCATTTTACTTCTCAAAGTTAACATCATAATACGTTTGCCGTCGCTTTCTAGTGCAATAATTTGAAATGTCTGAAAACAGAGATGACAATATTAATTATCTTGCTGCAAAAAAACTTGGGTTGCTTGACATTCCGTTTTCATTAAAAAAAGAGCCACAAAAAAAATAAGGAACCACATCGAAAGGTTCGGCCGACCGACCACCTGATCCTTAAACCAGAGTCATTTTTTAATCCCTTTCTGCGTATTTCCTTAAAATTAACGACAAAATGTTACGATTGTAGACAATCAGATGACGGGAGATGTTTTTTTGTTTAGTTTTATGGGTTTTGGGTTATTTTCAGGGTTGTGCCTCATTAGTTTAGAAGTAATAAATATTTATTTAATTTCATTTTATTTTTATCAAATAATCTCTTCGTGGAAGACTTGATTAAGACAATGACAATGTAGTGCTTTTTTATAAAAGCTCCACACAGGAGGCCCTGAGGAAAATAATTCCCTTCAGGGCCTATGTCATCCTTGAGGATGATGTGTGGAGGGTCTTTTTAGGAAAGGAAGGTTGGGAAGTTCTGAGAAGGAAAAGGATATAAGGGGTGGGTAGGAATCTGGGTGTCATTGTGTCCAGGAGTGACGGACGTATGAATCCATCTCTTCCACTGCGGTGTAAGGCGATGTTCCGAGAGAGTACAGCTGGAGAAGTCAAAGGGACGCCCTCAACCATTCTCTCCCGATCAGGCTTGCCATGCAGTTGGTAGGCAGATGCATCCGCCTCCAAAACCTGGACAAATCTCTACCCACGAACCCGGGCACCCCTACTAAGTCACGAAACGTAGCTAACTACTTGGGTTGACCTTTGGCCGAAGTGTTGGTTATTCAATAAATGGTTCCCGGGGCGGCGGCACCCATACTCGCCTCCCAAATTGAAAAGTAAGGCATTGAACTGGCAAAGGAAGGATAATTTTTGACATGCTCTATAAATGAAATTCCTGATATGTATGTGTTGTAAAACCATATAGTTACATTATAGGTAGAGCCATGTTAATTTGTGAAGATCTGGAAGGGATACAAGGCCGATAAAAATTATAATAATTTCCACCTTTTTATAGCGCCGTTTAGTGATACGTCACGTCAAGTTTACTTGATGGATGGGATTAAAAGGTACGCTTATTTAGTTAGGGCATTCAAAAAGGAAGATATGCGCCAAGTGAATAATAGCCAAGGAAGTCATGGCATGGTCAAGTGAATCACATACTTTCAGTCGGACCACGCCAAGAGACAGAATAATAGAAATATACAGATAAATCATTTAAAAAGGAGCATGTTTGAATGTATCTCTTACCTCGCGGTAGTCCTCCGATAGAGTGCACCGCAACGCAACCAAGCATCTATTTATTCAGATTTATCTGGACGAGTATTAGATGATTTAAGAATTCGAATGAAGCAAGGAGTATTTGTCGAGATAGAGGGTTTTGGTGGTATATCCTCTCTGCTGCATGATGTACTTTCGGTATCGAAGACAACACTTCATCCAAAATACGATTGTAAACATTACTGCACCACCATAAAACTCTTTTGTGAGGGTTGGGAACAATATGTAGAATCTTACCTACCTATTTTATTCCTAAAACTACCCCCCATAAAATAATTATTTTAAAAAGGGACTTTCTTTCCATTGAAACAGTAGCAAAGTGACGTCTTTACAAATGATTATTACATGGAAGGAAGTAGCAATAAATATAAATGGTTTAGGTTTCAGTAAATTAAAGGTACACTTTGCAATGAATGTATGATTTTTAGAATATTTTTTTATAGAATTATTTTTTTTTACTATTTTATAACGCTCACTGTCTTTGTTTTACTTGCTATTTCGATCATCTTCTAAAATGCATATTTTTAATAATAACGGCATGCCGCCGCCCCGGAAACCATAACCAACAACCAACACTTCTGCCCTAAGTGAACTCAAGTAGTTTGTTACGTTTGATGACTTAGCAGGGGTGCCCAGGTTCGTGGGGTAGGTTTGGTTCCGGATCTTGGCGGCGGGTACGTCTGCCTACCAATTGGCTCTGCGTGGCTGGCCGGGTCGGGAGAGACTGGTTGAGGAAGACCTTTTGACCTCTCCAGCAAGAAGACCTCTCCCCCAAGACGACATAGGCCCTGAAGCGAATTATTTTCCTTAGGGCCTCATGTGTGAAGTTAATGTTAAAAAAATACTGTATATATGCACTACAGACTACAGTATCCACAGTTTAAGTTCTTATAGTTTCGTATAGTACTGGATGACGTGTGGTCGCCATTTTACGATTTAATGTAGATTTACTATAGACGAATGCATTACATAATATGTAGGTAAATATAATAACAAAGTCTTTGGTTTGCTTTTTTGTAAAAATCTTTTACATCTACATTTTAACCTATATTTTGTTATGATAAACACGTCGGATTAATGTTTAAATAAGAATTTACCTAATTGGTTTTTGTCGTTATGTTCCTGTGAAAAAAATGTTTTTAATTTGCTATGTAAACTATTTCCACTCATAAAAGTAAATTTTATCCTAAAGGTTATCTCAAAATTTCGGAAAAATAGGAGTATTATGAAAAATACTAGTGTGCAGTTCACACCGGTAGAGCGAAACCTTTAGAAAAAAGAGTCGGAAGACTACGAAGCACCGCATAAAGAGGAGACCGATTATTCTAACCCATTATCTGTAAATGCTATAGATGCATGTCTTTGTCTCTTTTTAGTGTCGCTTTTTCGTTTCATCCAGTTTCAAATCACAACGGTGCTAAAGACACTTCAAAGTAATTATACCTAACATTATTTTTTTCTTGGTTTGCTTATTGTTTTTTTGTGTCGCTTTTTCATTTCATCCAGTCTCAAATCACAACGGTGCTAAAGAAGTTTATCACTTCAAAATAATTATAAAATTATTTTTTTCGTGGTTTGCTTATTGTTTCTTTTAGTGTCGCTTTTTCTTTTCATCCAGTTTCAAATCACAACGGTGCTAAAGAAGTTTTCACTTCAAAGTAATCATAACATAATTTTTTTCATGGTTTGCTTTCGCGTAAAACTGTAAAAAAAAATAAAATTCGAGTGTTCTTTAAGTATTGTATTTTTCTGTAATCTATTTCTCTATTTTTCTGTAATCTACTTCTCTACGCAACTAGTGTTAAAACCATTCAACCTGGTATTAACTTAGATCAGGAAACATAAAAAGCCCTTTACGATAAAGTATTTTTTGTAAATGTATTTAAGAAATGATAGTAGGTCGGTGTCAGCCCTTACTAGTACCTAGCGCATTCCACATGTGGCTTTCTGAAACAATGGTGCTATTCTAGAGGCTAACGTGACCCTAGGCGGTCGCTGTCACAGCCGCCCGCCTTGTTGGGCGTGTTAAATAATATTTGATTATTTATTATGAATGATTATTTTTTTAATATTTCAGTTTTAGGGCACAAAATTGATATTTTTTTCTTACAATAAATTAATATAAGCCAAATAAAAAATATTCACAACAATATTTTTACAAAAATCCCGAAATAATTTCCAAATCCCATAGAGTAACGCTGTGTTACAAGACGGTTTGTCGAGGGTATTTTTAGCATGGTATGGGAAAGGTTAAAAAAGCATTTTTTTGTATTTGAGTACCGGGTTGCTACCTCCTTCCTTCTTGTGTTCGTGATGTAGTGTCAATTCTTAATGATAATAATGCACGTAATGGAATCTTTCAGTTCAATTTTCATCCACTTCCCGAACTATTGAATGTGTGAATTTGCGCACACGTGATAAAAAATATTACAATACATACAATAACAAAAATTAACCAATATTAAAGTTTACTTTGCTTTAATTAGTACATGATAAGCGTGTTTTTTTTGGTCTTTTTTAGACTATTTTTTACCTACACTGTGCCGCCCTGTCACCTCTACGCCCTCTAATTTTCTCTGGGTCTTCTACTGCACCCCTGAAAGTCTCAAACGACCACAGGGGGGCGTTATTGCCCACGTTGATAACCTATGACGTACACTATGTGTTCAAAAAAACTGAGCGATTCCAACTGGGCGATTTAAAATCAAATGTCAATCAAATAAAATCAACGTTTTAAAATCATGTGGGTACGTACACAAAATATTTGAAAAAAAAAACGGATAATATAATTGCACATGAAAAAATATACATTTAAAAAGAAAACGCCAGATATTTGTGCGGGCCGCAAAAAAACCGGATAGTAGATATAATTGTACATGAAAAAAAAATATTTAAAAAGAAAACAGCAGATATTTGTGCGGGCCGCATAAAAACGGATAGTATAATAGAGAAATCCAGTACAATTTTTTTTATTTTTTTTAATGAATAAAGACCTTCAAACTTAAATAACTGCATTTTCATTTTTATTTTTATAGTTAGTTTTAATAGTTAAAATAATTGTCAACATTTTAATTTTTAAAGACTCCCAGAAACGCACCGTATCTATGGTGGTCTTCACCCACCGATAATTTTTTTACTTTTTAAGTTGTCATTTTGAATCAGTGATGTTATGTCGAGGGAAATTTCCCTAGATCTAGGGGAGAAAAATATTTTTTAGGGATAAGGGAAATCAGGACAAAATCTAGGGAAATTTCGAACTCTGGCAAATTTTTTATTACATATGACAATATTACTGGTATTATTTATATATATATATATATATATATATATATATATATATATATATATATATAAATAATACCAAAATTTAAACAAATATATATATATATATACGTATATATATTTTTTGGAATTCCCATGAATCTTAATTATTGTTCATGGACTTACATGCAATGTTATTTTTAACTTCAAAATACCACGCTTGGTACAAATGAGCGGCGGGTTGCTTATGATTTTGTGATGTATCTCTTTTTCTACTCTCATATATTTGTCTGTATTTTATTTACTCCTGGGCACTTGGCACCAGTCGTAATATTCTTCTTTTCTCTTGGCTCTGATCGATATTTAAATTCTTAAGGCTTTGCATATGTGTGGTAGGGATGGAAAATTCCTCCCCTACGTCACACAAGCCCTTATAAATTTGGACCCTTATTTCCTCTGATAACTACAGAAAGCTACTTAAAGCTCCCTTGTACTACATACCTTTAGCGATATATGTACTTAACTAATAAATACGTTATTTACGACTTTGAACGTAAATATTTTCGTATTTAGGTTGTAATTAAACTCCATCAAACGTTGTGTAATTTTTTGATTTATGATATAGGACTTTAATTACTTTAAATTTTGTGGTAACCCTCTTGATTCTAAACAGAGTGTTGAATTTCAAACTGTATTGGTCTCTCTCTTGCAAATTTAACCTTAAGTAATTTCTCTAAATGAACTAACTTCCCTTTGACGTTTATTATGATTCCCTACATCCTAATGAATTCATGAATAAGCAATACTAATCGAAACTACACATGACTAATTGAACAGATAATTAAATATAACTCAAATGGTTAAATGTTAGTAAATTTGATTATGATTGTATCTCGTATCTGCTGGGCGCCCCTCCGTTTAGATTCAGCTGCTATAAGGTACATATAAAGATGGATTTAGTAGGTTAATGTAATTAGTTAATTGCATATTTGACGAACTCAGAATAACCCTTTTTCTGGCAAAATTTGGCTCCTGCCTCCATCAAGTAAGCAGGGTGATCAGGAGTCCTCCCAAAATTCGCACAGTCTTTTGGCACGGTTCAATTGATTGATACCTAAGTTATCGCGTCCCAAATGAACCTTCCTTCGCCATCATGCACTGCCTTCAGGTCTTCCCCCGAGCCCAGATACCTCCAAATTCCTACTCCTCCAAAGTTTACTATTTACTTAGGGCGAACCGGTTTCGTCCTATATGCAATCATATACTCACGGGTTTGTGTGGAGTTACGGGTCGTGAATCCTCCCTCCACGTTCAAGAAATGAGACGAGAGTGACCCGACAGGCCTAAAGCACTAATTGTAAGTGAGTTCGTTTCATTCAATGAACAGTACATAAAAAGATATATATGTAAACATACGTTTTGGGAAGGTTTATAACTCGCAATGCGAAACTACTTGCAACGCATCCCGAGCTCGGATCTCGCCCATCGGATTCTGCACAATCCTCAGATTGATACCGAATAGATACATAAGAATAGTGTGAAATATAAATACATACTAGTACAATAAGATCTTATCTGGCGATGTGTTCTGGAGATTCGCCATAACTCCAAGCTTTTGTTTGGTGTTGTTGACGGTTTTGTTTGAGAGATCCGCCATCTCTATGGTTTGATTTTGTTATAGAAGCGACCACTGCCTTCTATTGGTTGAACTGTATTTTTTTTTTTTCTTTCCCTCCCCTCCAATGTTCAACTTTTGATAAATTCTTGCTATCCCGTGATTCTCAATTGAAGCATGTAAATCCTCATTACCCCTTATTAAGCTATCCCGTGATTTTTCAACTGTTTGTAGGCACTGCGATTATCATTGTATTATGAGTGAAATGTCATCTTGACGCTGGCAACACTTGGCTGCGCAACAGAATGCGCAGACAGCGGAACTGAGCTCGCGAGTGGAACAAGCTTCGAGACCATTCCGTCTTGAACGTTCCTCTCGCTAGTAAACTATTTTTAATACGCAAATTATTGTCGCGGATAGAATCTTTGTATTATCTCACCTCTGTTACCAAATAAAATATAACTCTACCAATCAGTGTTATGATTTACAAACTAAATTCCGTGACCATTTATTTAGAGTACCCGGATATCTCTGATGAGGTAAGCAGAGATATTCGGCATATACTAAAACTGGTGACCCCGACGTGATATGAACACGCAACCTTCTGATCATCACCAGGGAACGAGGCATCCCGAGTTCATCACCAGGGAACGAGAATCCTGAGATTTCCGCCAGAGAACGCAGGATCCTGAATCCGTCATCAGGGAGACCAGCAGCCAGAATTCATCTGAGAATCGTCGCCGGATAAAATTGGTTCGACATATTTTTACGACAATGACGCCATATTTTTTCTTGAGGTCAAATTAATACAATAATGTTGCAAATAGCACATGTTCTGAAATATTGTTACGATTTTTAAAGTTTCTTTCTTATCATCTAAAACTATTTAATATCATCTAAAACGAGTTTTTCTATACAACAAAAATTTTAATAAATTTAAATTTTTAGCAATTTTGACGATTTTTAAAGTTTTTTAAACAACTATCGAATCAACTAATAAATAGTGGAGGTATATAATTCCCACTTATTTTTATCAGAATTATTGTTGAAAAATTTTGAAAAGAAAAAAGGATTAGTGTGGATTTTTATTTTTAATTTAAAAATTGAGAATTTCAATTTTAACTATTATTATCACAAAGGAGTTTATTTCACTGTCGGGTATTCCATATTTTTGTCTCGCCTTAATTGTCTGCACTTAAATGACATCTACCGGAGGGACATCCTCCATTGAACCAAGCGACATAGCTATAGGAACAGAAGAAATATTGCGCAAGGAAAATCCAACACCAAACATGGAATCAAACAATGAGAGCTGTTCTTCGGAAACATCCATCCATCACGTTTCTGTGAGGTTACCCGCCTGTTGGAGAACTAATATTGCGTTATGGTTCGCTCAGGCCGAGGCCCAGTTTACTAACTCCCGCATCAAGGAAGATTTTACTAAATACAACATCATAGTCGCCGCCTTGGACGCTGAAACATTACAATGCGTTAGCGACATAGTGATAAACCCGCCAGTGAAGGACAAATATTGCATACTCAAGGCATCGCTGATAGACAGACTTCAAGACTCCGAAGAGAAGCGGTTAACACGATTATTGACGGGATTGCAATTAGAAGACCGTAAACCAACAGGACTTCTACGACACATGCTCGAGTTAGCTGGACCAACACTAGCGGAGAGCGCTATCGTAAAAACACTATGGCTCCAACGTCTTCCGCAGCATGTACAAGCTATACTATCAGCACTTCCGGACAATAACCTAAACCAACTAGCACTAGCTGCCGATAAGATAGCTGATGTGTACCAGACAACAGAATGTGGCGCGGTTGACCACGACACTAAACCCGGAACTTCAAGATCCGAACGTAATGATACGTCAATGCAAGGCCTTTTAGAGCAGATCGCAGCTCTTACCCACGAGGTGAAACTTTTGAAGATGTCGCAGGTCCATAATCGTGACCGTCCATCTACCTACAGCGAGCACAGAAGCCAGAGCCCACGTCGCAACAATATTCGACAAGGTGATCATCAGAATCCTGCTAGAAGACCACGTTCCAGGTCCAGCGGTAGATCGCCCAACAGAAAACCAAATGGGTACTGCAGATTACATGCCAAATTCGGTGAAAATGCCCACCGATGCCAACAACCGTGTACCTTCCGCTCGAAGAGGTCGAGAAACGACGAAAGGAATTCCACAGTAGAGACATGCGAAATTCCTACTCAGACTCGTCGTCTCTTTCTTTATGACCAAGAAACAAGCCAAAAGTTTTTAGTGGACACAGGCGCAGATATTTCTGTGATCCCGAAGACATCGAAAATAGCGAAGAATTACATAACCTCCGACAAGTGCCCCACATCTTTATACGGAGCTAATGGGAATTCCATCCGAACCTACGGCACAAGGACGATTGAACTTAAGTTCGGCCTCCGGAGAACAATGAAATGGCGTTTCATAGTGGCTGATGTGAATAGAGCCATACTTGGTGCTGATTTTCTCCATCATTTTAACTTGTCGGTCAACCTAAAAAAGGGTACACTTACAGACCAGTCTACAGGCTTACGGATTCGAGGCGCAACATCCAATGGACCCTCATCCGGTATCTCCAGTATTTCCTCATCACAAAAATACAGAGAGATTTTAAATAAATATCCAAGCCTGACGCGACCGAATATGCAAGCTCTAAATAGCAAGAAACATACAGTAACGCACTGCATAGAGACCAAGGGACCACCCGTAACCGAACGAGCTCGCAGACTCGCACCAAAACTGTTAGAAGCAGCCAAAAAGGAGTTTAATTACCTTATGGAGCAAGGCATTTGCAGGCCGTCCAAGAGTAACTGGGCGAGCCCTTTACACATGGTGAAGAAGCCTAATGGGGAATGGCGACCGTGCGGTGATTATCGTCGTCTCAACGCCAAAACGATTCCCGACAAATACCCCATTCCGCAGCTCCAGGACTTCTCCCATAAACTCGCAAAAGCAAAAATCTTCACAACAATAGATATGCTGAGGGCATACTACCAGATCCCTGTAGAACCAGAAGATATACCCAAAACGGCTATTATAACACCATTTGGCCTTTTTGAATTTACGACTATGCAATTTGGATTATCCAACGCTGCCCAAAGCTTCCAGCGTTTCATGCATGCCGTAACCAGAGATCTGGATTTTTGCTTTGTTTATCTTGATGATATCCTTATAGCCTCCAGCAATGAAGAGGAGCATAAAAAACATTTGGATATTCTATTTAAAAGATTAGCAGATAATGGTTTGGTAATTAACATTAAAAAATGTCAATTTGGACTCCCGACTGTTAATTTTCTAGGTCATACCATTTCACCGGAAGGGATGACTCCAATTAAAGAGAAAGTGAAAACTATTATTGATTTTCCTCTCCCCAAAACAGCCAAAGGATTAAGACGTTTTTTGGGAATGCTCAATTATTATAGAAGATTTTTACCCAACACTATCAGCGCCCAAACAACACTTTTTGATTGCATTTCTGGATATAAAAAGAATGACAAACGTATCCTTACTTGGACCCCGGAATTAACGGAGGATTTTAACCAATGCAAGCGACATCTCGCTTCTGCCGCATTGTTAGCACATCCAGACCCAAACGCTGAATTAGCAGTTATGGTGGACGCATCCAACCTGGCTATGGGAGCATCATTGCAACAAAATAAAGGTACAGCTTGGCAACCTTTAGGATTTTTTTCAAGAAAATTTACCCCGGCACAGCGTAAATACAGTACGTTTGACCGTGAATTAACCGGTGTTTACGAGGCAGTAAAGTATTTTAGGAGCAACTTAGAAGGTCGAAATTTTACTATTTACACGGACCACAAGCCCATCACTTTCGCTTTCAACAAGAAACGTGCCTCAAGTTCTCCTCGTCAAGAGAGACAATTAGATTATATATCTCAATTTACCACCAACATCAAACATATTTCCGGACACCAGAATACAGTTGCAGATACTCTTTCTCGCATTGAAGAGATAAATAGCCCTTCTGCAATTGACTATGAGAGAATGGGACAAGAGCAGAGTCACGACGACGAAATTACTAAGGCACTTGAGGACTCCTCCCTCTCCCTACGTCAATTGGTGATTCCTGGAACTAATTCTTCATTGTGGTGTGATATCTCTACCGGTCATGTAAGACCCTTCGTACCATCTAATATGAGAAAAGAGGTCATAGAAAATGTACATAATGTTTGTCATCCAGGCATTAATGGGACTGTCAACAGTATTAAATTGAGATTTGTTTGGCCCAACATGGCGAAGGATATAAAGTTCTTTGTCAAACATTGCATAAATTGTCAAAAGGCCAAAATCTCCAGACATACAGTCGCGCCAAGAGCCACGTATGTTCTGCCTGAAGACCGTTTCCGGAACGTCCACATCGACTTGGTTGGACCCCTGCCCGCTTGTAGTGATTATCAATATCTGCTCACCATGATTGACAGATTCACTCGCTGGCCCGAAGCAGTTCCCTTAAAGAATATGTCAGCAGACACAGTCGCCACAGCACTGACAACTCACTGGATTTCGAGGCATGGTGTCCCCGAAACTATTACGACAGATCAGGGACGTCAGTTTGAGTCATGTCTTTTCAAGAAACTCACAGAAAAATTCGGAATCAAGCATACGCGGACAACCGCCTACCACCCTCAAGCTAATGGCATGATAGAAAGGTGGCATAGAACCCTCAAGTCGGCACTTATGGCTAACGGCGACCCGAACTGGTTGGAGACTCTCCCTATTATACTACTTGGATTGAGGTCAACAGTTCGTGATGATTTAAAATGCTCGCCTGCTGAACTTACCTATGGTAGAACGCTGAGGTTACCATGTGATTTCTTCACTCCTACGCCTCGCGAAGAGCCAGATACTTACGTCGGTCGACTACAAAGAAGATTTGAAAATATAAAATCTACTCCTGCCAGTAATCACGGTTCAGGAAAGTTTTTCATACATAAGGACCTACCTTCTTCTACTCACGTTTTTCTGAGAACTGATTCCGCACGAAAATCGCTTCAACTCCCTTACGATGGACCTTACAAAGTGGAAGAACGTAACGAAAAGACATACGTCATTACCATCAATGGAAAACCAAAGCGCGTCTCTATTGATCGCTTGAAACCAGCCTTCGTTCCTTCCGAAGAGAAGTTGAATATCGAAGAACCTGTCGCAGAACAGACCCCGGACAAAATTACTACTACAAGGTCCGGTAGAAGAGTGCATTTTCCAGACAGGTACCAGGCCCTTTAGAAAAAAGGCTGACAGAGACATAGTTTTTCCATATAAATTTTTTTTCCGATATAAAATCACTATATACTCCCAAATTCGATTCACAGATATATATCTCATTAGTAAATCCACATTATTGACATAAATTTTGGTAGTATATTTTTAAAGATTACTGTAACTACAAATAACTAGAGACATCAACTTTTGATGGAAGTTGGAACTCTAAGTTTATTTAACTATGTTATTCTTTTACATATTTGATAACCTTGTCTTAAGGAAGGGTTATTTTTAAATCTCCATGTTCATAGAACATGATTTCACTATATAATGAAAATAATCAGAGACTACAATTTTTGGTAGAAATTGAACTCTAGGTTTGTTTAACCATCGTCATAATTGATATATTCTATAATCCTGTCTTAAGGAAGGGTTGTTTTTAAAAAATCTCATGTTCATAGAACATGATGTCAACATGTATATTTATACATAACAAAATACCATGTAATATGTGTCGTTTCGTTTTTTTTCCACGCTTTTTTAAGTGCATGATGTATTTTTCCATCCACTTACAAAAGTGTGATGAGTGTTTTCCATGTTTTTGTAGGTATGTGATGTATCATTCCACAATACCTGGGAAAACATGATGTAGTTTTGCCATACGTTTTCAGTATGAAAATTCACGTATGTGTAGAAGGTACAATGAACTGCCTTCTCCTTTTCCTTATTATATAACCATATTTTGATAGGTGTGTGATGACTGTTTACCTTTCCCACACCTGTCAAAACGTGAAGCATATTGTTATCATGTATTTATAGGTAAATTTTGTACTGCTCTTTCCGTACTTATAAATGTATGACGTAGACCACCCATGTACACCTGTTAAAGCATTAAAAAATTTTGTATAATTAATTATTAATTATTTTTATAAAAATGTCAAAACATGAAAAATATTTTCAACCTATTTTCAAAATGTAAATAGGAAAAATCTTTTCAACTATTATCATAAAATGATATACCATGTTATAACATGAAGTAACTTTCCAAGATTTTTCTTGAGATGTAGTCTTTCTTCCATGCTAATAAATGCATGATGTATGTAACGTTAGATGAACATAAATAATAAGATCTAAAAATAATACAAACTATTGTATTCTTTATTCCATGCTGATAAAAGCATGATGTATATAATATTAGATGTATGATCTAAAAATAATACAAACTATTGTATTTCTTTATTCCATGCTAATAAATGCATGATGTATATAATATTAGATGTATGATTTAAAAATAATACAAGCTATATTGCACTCGTTTTCCCATGCTAATAAAGGCATGATGTAATTTTAGATGCACTTAAATGCATGACCTAATTATAATACCAGCTATTGCGTGTAGTATTCCATACTAGTTAATGTATGATGTATGTATGTAATTTTAGTTACACATAAATTTTGATCTGCATAGGTTACAACTTTTCATTATGATATCCCACGATTTACGGGACAGATGTCTAAACACATTTCTTAATATGGTTCACCTTATTTTTATATAGGTTTGATATTTTTATATATTTATATACGTTTCCTGATGTTCTATACATAAAAAAAATGAACTTTATTAATTTTAAAGTACTCAAGTATATGATACCATTCTACTTATGCAGTGAATATCATACCTCATATAGATATGACGTGGTTGCCCCTTTCCTTATCTCTACGAAGTGTGATACCCATTACGTATTTTCTTTCTTGACTTATAAGTTGTGTGAAGTTTTCACATATTTATTTTTTATTTCTGGTTACATGTTTATAATGTAGACACTTGTCACTCATCTTAAATAGATTTGAAGTAATATTGACTTGTTGTGTAAAATTTTCACTTATTAATTTTTATCCCTAGTTGTATGATTATAATGAAGACACACGTCACTCATCTTTAATAGATTTGAAGTAATTTAACTTAACCAACAGGTTACATTTTTTTGTATTAGCACGATGTGGTTTCCCCTTTCCGTAGCTTATGAGACTTATAAAAATTTATGAATTAATTAATAATTATTATTTAATTACAATACTTACACTCAAACTAGGTTGCTTTAGTCAGCATCGAACACGATATATGTAATTTTTGTTTAATTTTAAGTTTTTTTCTTACATATGTGCGTTGGTCGCATAAAATGCTGGGGAGGAGGTATGTAGGCACTGCGATTATCATTGTATTATGAGTGAAATGTCATCTTGACGCTGGCAACACTTGGCTGCGCAACAGAATGCGCAGACAGCGGAACTGAGCTCGCGAGTGGAACAAGCTTCGAGACCATTCCGTCTTGAACGTTCCTCTCGCTAGTAAACTATTTTTAATACGCAAATTATTGTCGCGGATAGAATCTTTGTATTATCTCACCTCTGTTACCAAATAAAATATAACTCTACCAATCAGTGTTATGATTTACAAACTAAATTCCGTGACCATTTATTTAGAGTACCCGGATATCTCTGATGAGGTAAGCAGAGATATTCGGCATATACTAAACATGTAAGTCTTCAATACCCCCTTTTTAACTATCCCGTGATTTATCAACTGTTTCATGTAAATCTTCAATACACCCTTTTTTAACTATCCCGTGATTTATCAACTGTTTCATGTAAATCTTCAATACACCCTTTTGAACTGCTATAATAAATCTGTTAATTTTCAATTGCTTAGGTCTGTAGATACCTCTTTACGTTCAAATTAAAAATAGTGTTTAATTTTTTTTTTTTTCTTTTTGTTCCTAATAATTGCGCAATATAATAATTTTATCCCGTTCCTAGAAGTTAATACCTAAGTACGATATCCACTAATCAAGGTCATTTTTTTTTCTTCTTTTTACTGTATTCGAACTAGTGTCCCAGTGACCGAATTATTTTGTAAACAATTTGAGCTTTGTAAACATTCTCTACGGCCTCGTGACCTAGATTCAAGCGTATGAGGTATGTTTACTTTAGACATTCCGGAGACGTGTGAGGTGACTCTAAAATTTTCTTTGTTTGATAATGATGTACTTAGCGCAATTGTCTAGTCTGATACCCGATTACGTATACATATTTATTCAATTATATATACTTTGTTTCAAAATACATATTCGTAATATTGATATGTAGAATTATATTATGATTGAAAATAATTTCTAATATCATAACTTATTTCAAATGCTCTGGATTTTCTGAAATTATATTAATACATACATAACATTAAATATAAAATATTGATTTGTAAATTTATCACACATAACTACTTTTAATAGTTATTGATGAATTCAGAGGTAGGAATCGATACCCTTTTCCTCTTTTTATATAAGTGTTTTTCTTTTTGATTAAAATTTTTCTTGGGAACAAAATTACATATATATATGAATATATACATACATTTATAAATATATAAAATATATTTATTATACTTATAATATTTTAATATAGTTACATATCACATATTAAGAGAGTAATATCTTGGTCAAATAATTAATCCAAATACCAATGTTTGCTGCATTCCGCCTTCTCCTTGGAATTCTGTAAAATTTTATAACGGAAAAGACTTACCCCTACCAAGGTTTTTCCGACCGGGAAATACACGGTGACCTTGCTGCAATTTTCCTAAATTAATTTTTATTTTCCTAAATTTAATTAAATCTTTTTGACTTCAATTTTTTTTTTTTTTTTTCATTTAATCTAATTAATTAAAATGATGCATGAACTCTATCGTTCTAAACTGTATTTTATCTCAAAACTCGGTGGTTAGATAACACTTTAAATGATAGTTACTTCACGATTAATTTAGAGATGGTAAATTGTTGTTAAATTAAATTTTTATCCCTCCGAAATTTTATGTATTAATAAAATATTATTTTGCTTTATTATTATTATTTAAGATAATCAATTTAAATATTTATTATTTGTTAGAACACTTTCACTTAGATTGAACACACGTATTTAATTATAACTTCTTCACGCTAAATTATCACATCACTTCAGTTATTTATTGCACTAATATTAAACGCGAAATTTCTAAGTTTAAAATTACGATATTAAGTGATTATAAAATCCGAATTTTCCACTAAAACAAATTGTATTTATCACGAGCACTTTTATTTTTCACAAGTAATTAATGCGTTGGCTTTAATTTTTATTTTCACTGATTCTAACTGCAAAGTATTTTCTTTTGTAGATCACTGACTAGAATGTGAAATTTTTCTAAGTATCAAAATAATTATCACTTAGAATTTTTCCACTTTAAATCACCCACCGTTTCGTCACGTCCCGCGAATTTACAACCTTTTCGACCACGACGTAGACTGTCCTCAACTGGCATTTGTCTTGACTTTTATACCCCTCTCAGGTCCAAAAGATCGTATCTGAATCTCCTATAATAAACCAATCTAATTACTATCAACTCGTAATTTCTTGAAACCTCTCCATTATTGTCGAATGCGGTCTCTTAGTACCTTCCGTGTTTGATACTTTAAATTCTGTCTCGTACTTCCATACTTACAAGATCCGGATTTAGTAAGATCCATGTTTAATGGCCCAACTTCCTTTGTCCTGGTGTTCATACAAAATTAGCTTGAATTTAATAATTTTAAAGTTCTATTTTCATCTATTCCGTAACATGTCCGTGCGTACGGCATCTACCATATGTTCCAAATCTGTCCCCAAATTCGCCTATCAGAGATATCTTCATGTCGAAGTCTTTCTCGCAAATTGTTCATTTTTATTTTATTATTTTTCCTCGAGTTTTTCTGTATTCTATATGAACCTTTCCATTTGAAACCGAATTTTCTCTATTTACGTGGTATATTTGAATTTTCCATTTTTTCTCGAATTTTCTTTTATTCACGACACTCTTTCCATGAATTTCCTTATTTATTCTTACGCTATTGTTCATATCTCTATAGATTTTTATATTTCAAGCCGTATTTATTTTATTCACTGTTAATCTAAGGTTTCCTTTGTTTTTCTCTGTCGTATCTCCTTTCCCCTCACTTCCCCGTACTTCCCTGATATAACCATATCGTTTTTTGATGTTTGCTGCCTCTTGGAAAATTTCATTTTCTATTTGTTATTAATAAATATATCATTTTTAACATCTTTATAGGAGATACCCCCACTTCGGCCCTTAAATTCCTGTCATTTTTATTGCTTCATAGAGATCGTCCCCCAAATTTTGTCCCGTTCTTACGCAAAATCCCATAAACCATATGCCTTGACAGCTGTATACATTAATTCCTGTACCCACCTGGCAATAAATCCTTTTTTATTTCAGTGTCGTTAACTTTTACGAGAATTCTTTAATGTAAATATTTCATAAGACCCATGATAATTTTTATTACCTTTTTAACGGCTAATCGTCCTTATCTAAACAATTTTCATGTTCGAATATTCCTTGTTTATCACAACAAAATACATCTGAAATCGGCAACCATTGTAATGCCTCATCTTTATCTGCAATCGCGTACTATGTTACTCTATAAACTCCATTTTAATTACGTAAAATGACTCCTTTTCCTGAGTTTTTCTATCGCAATGTTTTCAGCATTTTCCACTCCCCTCCGTACTGCACTCTATTTTCTTCTCTAACACTTGTTACTGCTCTAGACATCTGAAATATACCCTCGCCTATTCTTTAAAACTTTCATTTTTTTTTGACGTTTCCTCCCTAAATCTTTCATCGTAATATTCTAGCTCCGTCTAGAATTGATAACAATAATTTTCCATTGTTTTTTCAACATTTCCATTTCCTTTAGCACGTTTTCCCTCGAATCGATCATCTCCGGTCGTCACAAACAATCGTATTATAGATGGAAATCTCCCTAACACCTTACAACACGTTTTCGTCACTTGCTATGCAATTTTTCACTTAAACTTTTCCATCGTGTTTACGTGTATCCTTTTTTCCGCACCTGATATGCTTTAATGCGTTCGAGAACTAGGGTTTCTGATCCCTGGAATGTACCGGTTAATGATAACATTTCTTGGGGTCACCGTACTTTTGTCCCTGAACAGATTATTTCTTCCCATGGAGTTTATTCACCTCTCGGTTTGGTGGGAACGTCAAACTCGTTAATTACATTACTAATTGCCAAGTCCAAAGGTCGTTCCTTTGTTCTAAAAATGGGCTCGGCCCTCTTCCCGTTGATAGGCTGAATTGGTTTTTAATCGCTTTTGCTGCAATTCAATTGGCTGTCAATATATCACGGGCTAAGTATATTGGGGGGTCCCTGTTTCTGATTATTTGTTGATACCATCTGTGATCCTTTCATCAATACTCGTCTCACTTTGTCTAATTATAGATCCCTACCGTAAATATGAATTCACTTTACTCTAATCCGATAGATGTCGTAGACGTGTCCGTTTTATAAGTAATTGATATTTTCTTTTTAAATTAAAGTGGGAAGCTACGATATTTTCTTATTTTTCACTGTTGATCAATGCAATTCATCACAGTTTTTATTTTGCAAAGTGTTTTTTTTTAATTTGGAATTCAGTTTCTAATTCAGTGGTGAGTGTATTAGTACTTTTAAATTATTACTTCACGTAGCAAAAAGTGTTTTATTTGGAAAATCACGGTATTATTAGTATATTTACCAAGTTCCGATATCTTTCCAATTAATTATCATTTAATTAACATATAACAGGATTAGTGTTACACAATCGGGTGGCTACGTAGGTAATTGCGTAAATGTGAAATTCTAGGGAAATTTCACTTCGAAATCTAGGGAAATAATTTTTTTGGTCAGAACCAGCGTTGCCAGAAGGTTACTTTTGTAACCTTTTAGGTGATTTTTTACTCTGAAAGGTTTCTTTCAGGTTACACTACTCAAAAGGTTACTTTTAGGTGATTTTTCAGAACCAACGTCAAACGGAATGCTCTTTTGTTTTTTTTTCGTGTTGGCTAACGGCTTGCTAAATCATGGACTATACACTTATTGCAAAACTTTACTTCTTTCTCTTTCACACTATTGTGAAAGAGGAACACGTTTCGCTCAATATTAGAATTCGGATCAGTCATATGGAATCCCCAATACAAAGTAAATATTGAAAGGTTAGAAAGAATTCAAAAAAAGATATTGAAACACCTAGACTTTAAATCCTTTCGAACATCAGAAAACCTAAAAGACTCATTAACGTTCCATAATTTATCAACTTTAGAAGATAGAAGAAATATATCCGACCAAAAATTTTTATTCAAAATCATTAACAATGTT
The DNA here is from genome assembly GCA_929108145.2 of Limnephilus rhombicus. Classification (NCBI taxonomy): domain Eukaryota; kingdom Metazoa; phylum Arthropoda; class Insecta; order Trichoptera; family Limnephilidae; genus Limnephilus; species Limnephilus rhombicus. The sequence goes on from OV815274.1 coordinate 29,405,818, forward strand.
GTTGACAACAACTGTCTTCTAGAAAACATTAATTTCCACTGTCCAATAAGAAACACAAGATCAAACCAACTATTCCACATCCCACACTCAAAAACAAATTACACACAACATTCATTTCTCTGAAGGACGTGCACAAAATTCAATGATATCTTTTACGACTCTGATATTTTTCATTTGTCCTCAGGCCAATTTATTAAATCAGTAATAGAAAAAATTTAAACAAATTGTTAATTACGAACTCTTCACCCCTGCTGCATGTTATTATTATTTTTTTTTTCTTTCTCATTATGTTTGTTTTCCTTCTTTTTATTATAATAATAATATTTGGATTATTTATATATCCTATAATATGCTTTATAATTTGTATGTTTTTTTTTCATTTCTGTTGTATATATATATTTTTTTCTACCACTTTATGTTTTCTTTAATGTTTTAATCTATGTTTTTATATATATATTATAAATTTTACGGGAAACTTCGCTGGTTAATGCAACCACGTAATATGTTACTTTATTATTAAAATATGTATTACTGTTTGTTACCTCAATACACTAAAAAAAAATTAAAAAATGTGTAAATTACAAATTAACCATAGCTTCTCGCTCACTCGACAAATCTGATTGATCGCTCAATCTGACTTTTTGCATTTTGAGTACCCGCTATTTATGCCGGCAAGGATTATGCAGGTAGAAAAAATATCAGATTTTTCATACCGGTATATACGAAACAAAAAACTCGCTCTACTCAAAAATAATCCAAATGGCTTATGTCCCACTTTAATACTGAGCTCCTCATGATGATTGGTTTTTTTATATCCTCATGTATTCTATCAACTTTTTACCATTCCACTGGAAAAAATACGAAAGGTTATTTTTCACACAAAAAGGTTACTTTTTTTATATATTTTAGGAATGAAAGAGATGATTTATTGTTTTTATATTGCACTTTGATTAAATACAATAACGGTAGCGGTGAAATGTGGACATTTTACCAATGTTTTTCTATATTAAAAGCAGTTAATCTTGAATAAAAAACGACTTCTCACACCTAAATGTCATAGTAGTCTCATTCAGCCATATTGTCCACTTAAAACAGGGATGTTCTGCCAAAAAAATTATTTCCCTAGATTTCGAAGTGAAATTTCGCTAGAATTTCACATTTACGCAATTACCTACGTAACCACCTGATTGTGTAACACTGATCCTGTTATACGTTAATTAATATGATTAATTAATTGGAAAGATATTGGAACTTGGTAAATATACTAATAATACTGTGCTTTTCCAAATAAAACACTTTTTGCTACGTGAAGTAATAATTTAAAAGTACGAATACACTCACCACTGAATTAGAAACTGAATTCCAAATTTAAAAAAAAAACACTTTGCAAAATAAAAATCAACCGCAATCACCGAAAAAACGGAACTTAAAACATAAATAATTTTTTTTAAGAGGTTCCTCTTTTTAGATACATTTAATATCATTTTGAGTTGTCAGTGTTAAAAATAACATTGCGTGCAAGTACATGAACAATAATTAAGATTCATAGGAATTCAAAAAAAAAAAAAAAAAATATATATATATGTATATGTATATATAAATAATACCAGTAATATTGTCATCTGTAATAAAAATTTTGCCAGAGTTCGAAATTTCCCTAGATTTTGTCCTGATTTCCCTTATCCCTAAAAAATATTTTTCTCCCCTAGATCTAGGGAAATTTCCCTCGACATAACATTACTGATTCAAAATGACAACTTAAAAAGTAAAAAACTATCGGTGGGTGAAGACGTCACACAATCCACCATAGATACGGTGCGTTTCTGGGAGTCTTGAAAAATTAAAACTTTGATAATTATTTTAACTATTAAAACTAACTATAAAAATAAAAATGCAGTTATTTAAGTTTGAAGGTCTTTACTCATTAAAAAAAAAATTGGACTGGAGTTCTCTATTCTGGATCCAACTATAGGTCAATTGCTCTTTCATCCACCCTTAGTAAAAATTTCACAATTTATTCATTTAAAATAATATATAGTATATTTGCGGTACGTTCCAGAGTGGAAGATACACTCAGTATCGCCCTGGTGTAAGACCACTATTCAGAATTGAAACGTTGCTTGAAATGACTTAAGACGTGTTTGGTGACCAGATCTGAATAGCCAGGTACTTCCCCACCTTCCTCTCCCCACTACCTTCAGCCTCACAACATACCCCAATTGGGGATGCCATAGTCTCACTGGCTTCAGACGAGAGCAGTTGAGATTCATGTGTGGTGTTAATATTAAAAAAAAATAAATAAAAGAGCAAGCACTATAGGAATAAATTGACTGAATACTAGATTGTTTTTAAGTTAATTACCGTAGAGCGCACTTGAAGTGAAATAACACAAAACTGCGCTACACAAATGTCATATATATGTAAACCCTATAGGTTTTCTAGCGATCAGCTCTACAAAAAAATTTATGTACTTGATGTTCGTCAAAACTATACAAAAAAGGTTATTATCCACGTACACAAAAATCTAGAAAAACTTGATAAAATTGATCATAAATACATCACAAGAAGTCACACCAGAAAGGATTTTGTGGTCCCAGGGAGCAATACGTCGAAGTTACAAAAGACATAAGTATACATATCTGGGACCGAAATTATATAATAAAATTCCCCAAAATTAAATATTAAAACATGCAAAATGACATGCATCGGTTCAATAATAAATAAATGGTTGATTGGCTTAGGTAGGGTTGAGTCTGAAAAATTGTTAAATAACGTCACTTAAAACTTAAAATTTTACATGCTTAACTATTAAATGCCACAATCAATAAAAACTTAGTATATATTTAATCTACAAAAAAAAAACACTTTGTTTTTTTTTTTTGTACAGAGTACATTTTTTGCATTTTTCACCAGCATTTGGTTCCTTAGAACGGGCAATCTGCCTAGCTAGGAACTAATATAGACAAACAAGACATAATAACACTTATATACATTTTAATATTTACAGTTATTTTGAAATATTATTATTATTTTATTTTGCTCTATAAATGTATCTTATGTAATAAATAAATAAATAAAAAAATATATATACATATATAAAAATGAATCCAGAACCACTTTACCTATTTCATTTTTTTTTTAAGTTTTCTAATACTTTGTAGAAGGTTCTTGCGGAAAGAAAAATTAAGAAAATTTCAGAAAACTTAACGACTATTTTAACTTTGCACATTTGACAGTTCGCGCGATTGATGAAATTGAATTTAGCCGGCAGCTGTTTTTTTTTGTAGCAAAAGAATTGTCTATGGATTTTTTAAATAGGTACCTATGTTAGGTACCAGATTTGATTGACTGTTCTTATAATATACAAAAATGAATGAATGAATATTTGTAACATATGAAAAATGAAAATTTGAATAAAAAAATTGTAATAGTTGGCATGCGAGTTGTTTGAATACTGAATGTACTGAGGGAGAAAAAAAATATTTCTTTGAATATGGCGTTGCAACGCATGCCGGGAACCAGCTAGTATTCTGGGTCTTATACCACAAAACTTTACAAGTGGAGCGGAGACGAGATGTGCCTTCTGAGCAATATGATAGGTCAATTTTAGCACGTTTCTGTTTCACTCTGCTCAACTTTGCTTCTACGGAAAAGCACCCGTAGATAAGGGCACTTACGACAACTTATTGCAACCAAAGGTTCTACCAAAACCAAATGTATTTTGTAATTTGTATTTGAAGGAAATGGCTATTAGATGCTGATAATTTATATTGATGCCCTACCGAAGATCTTGTTTTCCTAATTGGAATAATTCACATTCACAATTTTTATCACCTTAAGTACCTATATTAAACTATAGAAGTACTTGTTCATAATTCATTTGTTCTTAATAAATTCATTTGTACTTGTGTGTTATATAAGGCTTATGCTACTTTTTACATAATTATATTCATACTTTTCTGTAATTTAACCAACTTATCGTTATTGTTTAACTTATCATCAACATTATACATACCTAGATACTGTTTACTATTGTACCATGATATTGCAAAAAAGTTGTCATTATGTTCCTGCTGACAAACTACATAAGTAGTTTAGCAGGTTTAAATGTTAACAAATAAAAAAATGGTTAAAATACTACATTTTGTAATTTGTATTTTAAGCATGTATTTTGCCCAGCCCTGCTTATAGTCTTTATAGACATAGAAAGCGCCATTAATGTTTAATTTTATTTTTTTTAAATTTTATAATGTTTCCATCTCAATTCTTAATAAAAAAAACTTTTAGGCCTTGGCCTACCCTCCATGCTTGTCCAATCTAGTATGGAGAATAGGCCAAAGCCTAAAAAAGTTTTTTTTGTAAGAATTGGGATGGAAACATTATAATATTTTAAAAAATAATTAAATTAAACATTAATGGCGCTTTCTATAAATTTTATAATGTTTCCATCCCGATTCTTAAAAAAAAACTTTTAGGCCTAGGCCTACCCTCCATATTTGTCCAATCTATTATTTATTTAATTTATCGATAGAAAAATTTTCATTGGGCTACCATGTTACTCCTCAGAGTAGGTCGATTTGGAAGGGTTTACCCCCAGTACCGGATTATCCCTAAGGCAGAGTAGGCAACTGCCTAGGGGCCCCGCATCGGCTAGGGGCCCCGCGTCCCGAGAAAAAATTACTTCCTTCAATTAGTGAGCAACGAAGTTTCGGAAAAAGTCAGCTTTCAAGATGATTTAATATTTTTTTATTGGGAACATTTTTATAACATTAGGTACACGCATTAAAGAAACAGCAAATTATTATAATTAGGTTATAACCCAATAAATAACTAATGTTCACAACATGCACAAATAATAAATAAAAAGTCTATAATTAAAACAAATTTATAAATATATTATTGTATTATATTGTACTGTAATCTTTTTTTTTATTGAATGGGGTGATGGCATACCTTTCGTTATGTAGCAAAAAACAGATTAATTATGAATAAAATTAGTTTTGGCAGAAAAAAATAATTTTGGAAGTTAGAAAAGGGTAAAGTGCAGTGGCGGACTAAGCCCGTCAGAAGCTCGGGGCGGCAAAGTTGGATCCCTCCCCCCCCCCCCCCTTATGTTATTTTACAAGTTTTTTATTCAGTTCACACGGGCCTCTGACTCTGGGGGGCCTCCAAACACCTCCATGTTCCCTCGATCAAATCCTGAGCAAGGCGTTAAAGCAAAAAAAAAAATGTTAATTTTAATTCATTTTCTGAAAGATGCATTTGTTAATAATGCTCTCACCATTTGAAGAAATTGTTAAAATTGATGGAGGTACAGCATTTTATATGAAACCGTTTTAAAAACTTTGTATGTTGAATTTTCCTTTAGCAAAAATTTTAATGCATTTTTCTCTAAATCTCCCCCCCCCCCCCCTTAAAGCCTTGTCACGGATTTGATCAAGCGATCAAGGTGGCGTTTGGCGGCCCCTTCAACTCCCCCCCCCTCCGTCCGCCATTGGTAAAGGGGCCCCGAGACGTGCATTGCCTAGGGGCCCCGACATGGTTAATCCGGCCCTGTTTACCCCATGGCGTTGTATTATCCCCCTTACTGTATAATATATACACACACAATATGCATATCACTATTCCCCCTCAAGTAAAAGTTATTGAGTTCGCAGATGACATAGCTTTCTTCTTATCATCCAAAATCCATGGATGCCCTTTGCACATGGCTCACTTTAAATTAGTCCTGGGTCGATCGATCGTTTTACACGACCCATTGGCGTCACGAGCGGGTCGCGACCCGCTCTTTTCGCGACACAAAATACGAAACTCGATTACTCATCACCCAGTTACTTTCTACGGGCGCGCCGCGCGGTAGACGCTCGCCGCCCAGACCGGTCAAGTCATACGCGACACGAAACCCAGGTTATAATTGTGTGAACGATCTCTCACAGCTCACACCTGTAACTAGTAATGTCATGTCCCAGAAATAAATTTTTAAAAAGACATGCTTCAGGGGTTAAAAAAACAATGTTTTATCATGTTTTGAAGGATATAAAAACCTTGTAAAAAACGTGTTGTTCTGAAGCTTTTATTAAGAATTTAAATAAGTAAATTAGCTGTAAGCTGTAATGCTTTTTTATAATTTTTTTTTATTAAGGTCAGACATTTTACACTTTTACCAGTTTATAGTTTCTATTACAATGTACAATTACATTCACACCCACACGAAAAATTAAAAGTTTTTATGAAAACAGCACTTAGCACTTTGATTAACAATACCAAGATACGCTCTTATTAAAAACGTCTCCGTGTCTAGTCGAATATTCAAAAATAGAATCTACTAAACAATCCCACTATGACGTGACACACGGGCAGGAAGCAGAATACTGTTACGTCACGCACGTGTGTGCGTTGATCGGCAATCGGCTACCGAGTGTGTCGCAGTTGCAGTTCGAGAGTTCCGGGAGCTGACACGTCTCGCCACTCGCCACATGGGCAACCGGCGATCGGTCCGTGAGTCACGGGGTGCAGGAATGTGTCGTAGTTGGTAGGTTGCGGGAGTGTGTCGCGGTTCACGGGTTCCGGAAGACCCGGGTGCTGACGAATAAATAACCCGCTCGGTCTTTGGTGGCTCGTGAGCGGGTTTCGACGATCAGGTCTTTCACGATCGACCCAGGACTACTTTAAATTGTCTTAAACTTTCAGTCCAAAAGAGTCAGTGTGTCATCTTCTCAAACCGTCATAAAAACCCTCCCTGTTCCACAACACCTCTGAAGTAAAAATTTTGGGAGTAGCATTTGATAGGAAACTTAAATGGTCTTCCCATATTCATAATATAGCAAGCACTAAATGTGAAAAAAATTTAAATTTCATCAGATCATTGACTGGCGTTTGGTGGGGTGCACACCCTACCTGCATTAAGTTGTTTTACAATGCACTTATTTGAAGTCATCTCGACTATGCCTGCCCACTTTTTAGTACTGCATCCAAAAATGCACTCAGTAAATTAGACAAAATTTAATTGAAGTCATAACTGGAGCGATGCAATTGTCGCCCATCAATTCCCTTCAAGAATGTTCTGATCCCCACATTATTAAATTTAAGGCGTCAACTATTTGCTGACAAATTTGTTCTTAAATGTTTAAATTCTAAATGCCATCAGGTTATTCCCAGAGTCTCGTTGTTCAAAGACTCAACACATTCATCAACAATCAGAGCTCGAACTAAACCTCTTCCTGCCATCTGTAAAAATTTTCGTTCTCTCTCAGAGCTTCAAATTATCCAAAATGATCTTCTTCCATTATACAAATTAAAATATAGTCACGTCACCCTATCCCCAACAGTTTTAGAAGGGATCGGCATCCTTAAAAGTCATTCCAATCTCCCAGCCCGTACTGTCAATAATATGTTCAATGTCATTATTTCTTCTAAATGGCCCAACACTTCTCTTTTATTTACTGATGGCTCCAAATCTCCGGACTCTCCTAACTGTGGTATAGGTATACGTTTACCACAATAATTCTAATGAAAGAATATTTTATTCAATTTCAAACCAATTTTCAATATTTTCTGCCGAGTGCATTACAATAATTGAATCTCTCAAATATATAATAAAAAATAATTTTGAAGATTCTCTTGTTCTCTCGACTTTCTCATTTCCCTCCAAAAACTTAAATCCATTCCTCTTCTTCATCCTGATGAACACTTCGTATGTCTTATTCGAGTACTGATAACCTCCACTCAAAGCTCTGGAAAAACTGTAAATCTTGTTTGGATTCCTGGACATGTTGGCATAGTGGGTAATGATATTACAGATTCTTTGGCAAAACAAGGAGCATCCAATCCTATTGTTACCCTCGTAAACCATATTCCCCTATCTGATATTATTTCCATCATCAAAGAAAGATCGCGCAATGTTTGGACAGAGTATTGGAATATTGCTAGTCAATCCAAGGGTGCCCTCTACACCTCAATACAAAGAACTATCCCATCAAAACCGTGGTTTCAAAAATTCTCCTATTTTTCTAAAAAAGAAATTTCCTCACTTATTCTAATGAGAATCGGACATTGTTCCGTTCCTCCTCTTTTTAAAATTCACATCCTTGACTCCCCAGATTGTACATTCTGTGGTCTAGATGTGGGAACTTTAGATCACATATTTTTTGGTTGTCCCTCTCTAAATAAATATCCTCTCTTCTATCAAGCGTTATCTAAATCTCCAACCTTCCATATAATTCTGAAATTTGCTCATATAAAATTAATATATAAATTCACCTTTCCTTTCTCGATAATTTTAAATGATGGCCTAGAACACCCTTGAAGGGTGAAAGCTAGAAATAATTGAAAAAAAAAGCCACACTATAGGGGTTAATATACGAAAAGCTTCTTGAATACTTTCTAGTCAGTTACTTAGGGAATGTCGAGCAGGGCAGCTGGTGACAGCTTTTCTGATGAACGAAGTTATGGTGTGATACTAAACGCACTAAATCTCAAATATGCCCACAGGACCTAGTTCAGAGAAACTATGCGCATTGTCTCAGTAACTTATTTTCCCTTTTTAATTCATCTAAGGCTCAAACGTACTGACGGCCTCCGTGGTCAGGGGGTAAGGTTCTTGACTCGCAATCTGAAGATCTCAGGATTGAATCCTGGTATGCGCAAATAAATTTTATTTGATTAATTTGTGTTATTTCACAATTAATTAATTTAAAATAGTATATTTGCGGCAAGTTCCAGAGTGTAAGATACTCTCAGTATCGCCCTAGTGTACGACCACCATGAAATGACTTTAGCCATGCTTGGTGACCAGATCCGAGTAACCAGGTACTTCCCCACTACCTTCAGCCTCACAACATACTCCAATCGGGCATGTCAAAGTCCTACTGGCTTTAGACAGGAGCAGCTGAGACTCTTGTGAGGTATTCACATAAAAAAAAAATGGATGTTACTCAAATAAGAATGAAACCATCAATCAACTTCACACTTCTCATTTACCATAATTCAATTTGAAGTCAAATTAGTGTACTTGTTTGTACAGTTGAGATTGCTAAATCATTATAATTCTAATTTTGACAAAGGCTAACTTTGTGGAATTTAGATAAGTTATCTTCAAACTTGAACTTTATCTATCAGCAAATTTACAAGAAATGTTTGACTAGTGATAATAAAAAAGGTATAATATTTCTTATCTAACAAGTAACAGTAATCAAAGGACAAAATAAACTCACATAATTCATTTTTATAAGTTTAGTTTTATTAGTTTGTTTACGCATAATGCGTTGTAAATATAAATTGGTAACAATAAATGCAACAAAGTATTTGCAGGTAGAAGAAGATATCTTAAAATTTTACATAAATAATATTACTTAGGTATGTAAATTTTATAAAAAGAATTATAAAAGCGTTGTTATTTCGTCTGTAAATCTTAAGTACTAGGAACGTCAAGTAAAGTTAGAATTAAAAATATAAATAAAATAATATTCGCTACAAATTATTTTACAGCCACTATAGGTTGGTCTTTAGATTCAACAATAGAATCTTTTTTAATATCAACTAAAGGTTGGTCCTTCGACACATCTTTTTCTGGTTCTTTCGATGCGTCCTTTGGTCCTAGGCCTTTCGGTGTTGGTTTCGGTGTGTCCTTCATGAAGAGTAGAGGAATCATTCCCAGTAGACAGCCAACAGTTATGCCTAATACTCGCCCCTGAAAACATTAAAACAAATATTTTATTTACCAATTAAAAGCTAAGAGACTGGAGTTGTGGGTTATAGATTTTTTTTCTTAATGCAAGTAGGATTCTTTAGTACTTAATAAAAGACGACAAACTATACACATTATAGAGTTTATACGTAAATGTTGTTACTCACCATGTTGGATGCCCTACGGCTGATGACCACACCCAGTAAGGGGGGAGGTTGGATGGTTTGAAGTTAATCCGCTCAGCAAACCTCGGAATGCGGAACTAATACAAATTACGCTTGTAGGTGAATGTTGTTACTCACCATATTAGATAATGAGCATATCCAGCTGTATGGGGGTGAGGTTAGGTGGTTTAAAGCCAATCTGCTCATCAAACCTCTCTAGGTAGAATGCGGAACCAACACTAATTACGCTTATATGTGAATGTTGTTACTCACGGCTGATGGGCATATCCAGCTGAATGGGGGTGAGGTTGTGGTTTAAAGCCAATCTGCTCAGCAAACCTCTCTAGGTAGAATGCGGAACCAACACTAATTACGCTTATATGTGAATGTTGTTACTCACGGCTGATGGGCATATCCAGCTGAATGGGGGTGAGGTTGTGGTTTAAAGCCAATCTGCTCATCAAACCTCTCTAGGTAGAATGCGGAACCAACACTAATTACGCTTATATGTGAATGTTGTTACTCACGGCTGATGGGCATATCCAGCTGAATGGGGGTGAGGTTGTGGTTTAAAGCCAATCTGCTCAGCAAACCTCTCTAGGTAGAATGCGGAACCAACACTAATTACGCTTATATGTGAATGTTGTTACTCACGGCTGATGGGCATATCCAGCTGAATGGGGGTGAGGTTGTGGTTTAAAGCCAATCTGCTCAGCAAACCTCTCTAGGTAGAATGCGGAACCAACACTAATTACGCTTATATGTGAATGTTGTTACTCACGGCTGATGGGCATATCCAGCTGAATGGGGGTGAGGTTGTGGTTTAAAGCCAATCTGCTCAGCAAACCTCTCTAGGTAGAATGCGGAACCAACACTAATTACGCTTATATGTGAATGTTGTTACTCACGGCTGATGGGCATATCCAGCTGAATGGGGGTGAGGTTGTGGTTTAAAGCCAATCTGCTCAGCAAACCTCTCTAGGTAGAATGCGGAACCAACACTAATTACGCTTATATGTGAATGTTGTTACTCACGGCTGATGGGCATATCCAGCTGAATGGGGGTGAGGTTGTGGTTTAAAGCCAATCTGCTCAGCAAACCTCTCTAGGTAGAATGCGGAACCAACACTAATTACGCTTATATGTGAATGTTGTTACTCACGGCTGATGGGCATATCCAGCTGAATGGGGGTGAGGTTGTGGTTTAAAGCCAATCTGCTCAGCAAACCTCTCTAAGTAGAATGCGGAACCAACACTAATTACGCTTATATGTGAATGTTGTTACTCACGGCTGATGGGCATATCCAGCTGAATGGGGGTGAGGTTGTGGTTTAAAGCCAATCTGCTCAGCAAACCTCTCTAGGTAGAATGCGGAACCAACACTAATTACGCTTATATGTGAATGTTGTTACTCACGGCTGATGGGCATATCCAGCTGAATGGGGGTGAGGTTGTGGTTTAAAGCCAATCTGCTCAGCAAACCTCTCTAGGTAGAATGCGGAACCAACACTAATTACGCTTATATGTGAATGTTGTTACTCACGGCTGATGGGCATATCCAGCTGAATGGGGGTGAGGTTGTGGTTTAAAGCCAATCTGCTCATCAAACCTCTCTAGGTAGAATGCGGAACCAACACTAATTACGCTTATATGTGAATGTTGTTACTCACGGCTGATGGGCATATCCAGCTGAATGGGGGTGAGGTTGTGGTTTAAAGCCAATCTGCTCAGCAAACCTCTCTAGGTAGAATGCGGAACTAACACTAATTACGCTTATATGTGAATGTTGTTACTCACGGCTGATGGGCATATCCAGCTGAATGGGGGTGAGGTTGTGGTTTAAAGCCAATCTGCTCAGCAAACCTCTCTAGGTAGAATGCGGAACCAACACTAATTACGCTTATATGTGAATGTTGTTACTCACGGCTGATGGGCATATGCAGCTGAATGGGGGTGAGGTTAGGTGATTTGAAGCCAATCCGCTCAGCAAACCTCTCTACATAGAATACCGAACCAATACCAATTACGCTTATAGGTGAATGTTGTTACTCACCATGTTGGATGCCCTACATATCCAGCTGAATAGGGGAGAGATTAGGTGGTTTGAAGCCAATCCGCTTAGCAAACCTCTCCACATAGAATGCGGATCCAATACCAACTACGCTTATAGATGAATGTTGTTACTCACCATGTTGGATGCCCTACGGCTGATGGGCATATCCAGCTGAATAGGGGTGAGATTAGGTGGTTTGAAGCCAATCCGCTCAGCAAACCTCTCCACATAGAATGCGGAGCCAATACCAATTACGTCGCTAAATGTATTTCCTAAAGCAGCTGCAGCCATGGTTGACAGGTATATGTAGGTGCCGAGCATATGGTCTATGTAGTCGCCCTGAAATTATAAATACATTTCATTGTATTAGAATAAAGGTTACTACGTATCTATTTAATAACTCAGGTAAGCCTCACACATCATACGTATGTCAAGTAATGTTACATTGTCGTGTAAACAAGCTTATGGGTCCGAGTGGTTAAAAACCAAAAATAAATAAAGGAAGTGCCAATTTATCTGAGCACCCCATCGATATATTAACTATAGATAAGCCCTCCCATACCCAATTCCAATCTCAAAGTGACACCACCTTTACGAGAAATTTCATAATACAACTACCGAATTCCGTTGCATCTCTTGCGTGACGTAGTTGTTTTACTAGGAAGAAATTAAACATTTTTTATCAATTGTTACTTTTCTCGATACGCTGCCTCGAATTCATAAGTTATGTACATATTTTTTTAGATATTCATATAACTAATTAAATTGTTAATAATAAAGTCCGCGATAGCCCATATCTAAAATATTTCTAACTGGCTGAAATTTGTGTTTTAAAAATGATCTTCACAAAGCTAGTAATTCCTTTACCGCGAACTTGCTGGAAAACAAATTAGCTCCACGCAGACCAACTAAAGGTACAAACCAAAGCTTCTTGCGATCTTTTGACTGTGAGATAATGGACTTTCTTTTTGATAAATGTTTTCGTAAACCAATATTTTTGGTTCCGGTGTCATTTTTAAGACCTACACGCCCTGTCTAGATATACTTGGTCGAAGGAGCACCCCGATATAAACAGAGGACCAATATTTCCCTGTTAATATATCGGGGCTCACCGATGACACTTCTATAAATAATAAAAATTGGACTTGAATGCTGTCATATTTTCAAAGAACACAATACACAATGAATGCTACTACAACTACATAATAACTTCGACCAGGCAAGCCCAACCCAACAACAATTGAAGATTTTTTGCGGCTCAAAATGAAGTTTTTCGGCTTGGAATTCATACAAAAAAATAAAAAATTATTCTCATATCAATTTATACCTTCTAGCATTGAAGGTATTCATATTATTATAAATACCTTCATAATTTTCTAATCATTTCAATTAATGTATTTCACGCTCTTCTTAGCTCTGTTCACATGAACAGAAGTTGTAGTTTAATAATTTCTGTCTCTTGAAAAGGTCCCTTATAAAGTATATATTAGTATCATGACAACTCTAATGACAATCACTACGCTCCCGGTCGTATAAATTTAACGACAGAAGTAGAAATTGCAAATTTACTGAAATTTTCTTAATTAACCGATATTATTAAATTTGTTATGAACTCATCCAAAATCAGATATTGCAAGCAATTTTACAATAATTGCATTTTTGACACTGTATTACTGGTACAAATTGACAGTTACCTGTAGCGTATTTAGCGGTTATCCGCAAGTTACCTATTTTTTTATACCTGTATTCATAGACAGATCTAACGATCAGCATTTCAGCTGATCCCCCTCTAAGGGTTATATGTTTGACCCACCTAAGCTCAGTAATATTTTTTTGGCCCACCGAACTATTTGGGTTGGGCATCCCTGATTAAGACAAATATTTATCTAGTAATAGTATTTTTTTAAGATTATTTATTTAGGAGTAAGTGTAGATATAAATGATAAATACTTACAGCACAGATCATTATGAAATTGTCGAGAAACCCGAAACCGACAAAGGGTATGGAGTTTGCCACGGACACTGAAAGATTAAAAAATTATATAAGTGAAAGTAGGTATCTTACTTATTACACTTCTTACTTACACTTCAATTTGAGATATGATTCCTCTCACACATGTTTAATGCGTATAAGTGAATTTTATAATAATTATACTTCAATTTGAGATACGGTTCCTCTCACACATCAAGTTTTAAATATATATAAGTGAAAGTAAACTCACTTACAATAATTATACTTTAATTTGAGAAATGGTTCCTCTCACATATCATGTTTTAAAAATACAGTACAATCTCACTAATCCGGCACTATTAAAAACCAGAGGGTGCCGGATTATTGGAATGTTCAGATTACTGGATTATAGAGAACAATCATAATAAATAAAACAAGGCATTTCATAAAGAGAATATACACACTATTCTCACTTCAAAACAACAGGTAAATACGTGCGCACGTGCACATGAGATAAGTTTTGAGGTTAGACTGTTGGACGACACGGTGATGGAGCGCATAGGCGTAGAAGGGCGAGGGAGGCACAGTATTGGTATATTGAAGTGCCGGATTAGTGAGATTGTACTGTGTATATAAGTGAAAGTAAACTCATCTTACTAATAAAAATTATACTTTAATTTGAGATATGGTTCCTCTCACATATCATGTTTTAAATATATATATATATATATATATATATATATATATATATATATATATATATATATATATATAAGTGAAAGTAAACTCATCTTACTTACAATAATTATACTTTAATTTATTTCTATTTTTGAGACTGATAATTCATGGTGGAATTCCTTTATAACATATATTAATAATAAAACTTATTTCCACTTTAATTTGGCTGAAACAAGTTACGGTCAATAAATTAAAGTGGAAATAAGTTTTGTTTGTTTAACAATAATATATTATATTTTAATTTGAGATACGGTTCCTCTCACACATCATGTTTTTAAATACACATACTTAAGTGAAAGTAAACTCATCTTGCTTATAATAATTTTATTTCAATTTGAGTTATGGTTCCTCCCACACATCATGTTTTAAAATACTGTACTCACTTAGCAATTCGCCGCTGGTTTACCTAACTACTAAAATCTGTTGTTATTTTTACTAGTCGAAAGCACAAAATCTAGCTCTATAATTCACCACTATTCGCATGTCAAATTAACCGCTTCTGTGCCAAGAGCGAGATTTCTCGCATTCTTGGCCGTGCCCAGCAGGCCGGCCATAGAAAAATAGCGAGTATCTCGCTATTCTTTGAGCAAGATTTAATTTTTTTTTTTTTTCAAGATTTTCGTCATTTAAATATCCTTTCAAGGTGTAATATGTTTTTAATTTATAAAAATAAGATTTAAAAATGATTTATTTTGATTAAAAATTCATGGCCTGCTGTTCACAGCTACACTCCTACATACTGGCATTTAAAAGGTTAAGAAGCGCCCTTGAGGTGATTTTCCACGAAAACGGCGCTATATAAATTAGCCAATAATTATTATTATTAAGTCAGCCGCATGCCTAGACTCGAACATTCTTTGTGGTATTTGTAAGAGTGTCAGCAGCATACACCCATTACTACTTTATACCTATATTACATATGACATTTTACGCCTAAAGGCACTGTTATTTTAATAGAAAAATTATTTCAAATAAAATTGTTTTAGGGCCGGTAAAAGTCGGTTAAGAAAACTCAAAGATTTGGCATATTGAAGATTTTTTTGTTAAATGACAATTAGTTAACAAGCAAAATTTAATTTCAAAATAAATGAAATACCTATTTTAATTTTCATTCATCACTACAATCCGGCACATTCACTAATTGGATACTAGCTGGTTTTTGGGTGGCGAATTAGTGAGAGAGCACTGTAATAGTAATATGTAGAAAACTTCACTTCAACGACGTCATGTCTTTTGCTCTTTTACCATCTAAACAATATTTACCATGTACTTAACTATATTTCTTTTAAATCCCAAGCAACTGAAATCTGACTGCCATCTTCCTTCAATATGACTTATACAGTTATTACATATTAGCTTAGGGGTCGTCCATTAATCACGTGTGGCTCGAAAGGGGGGGGGGGATTCGAAAAAAATCACGAAATATCCCGAGGGGATATAATATACGGGGTATAATGAGATATCACGTGTATTTATTTTTCGTGATAATATTCTGAAAATTTCAAAGTACTTTGTACTAAAAAAAAATACACGTGATTTTGGGGGAGGGGGGGTTTAGTCTAAAACCTCACCACATATCACCAGGGGGGGAGTTAAAAAGTTGCTAAAAAACATCATGTGATTAATGGAAGACCCCTTACCATAATAAATAATTTATGTTATCAAGTCTTAACGAGTGGGCATTTCATATCTAGTTGAGAAAATCATTTTGTGAATTTATTTGAAGTAAATCTTTGTAAAAATAATAATTTTATTTTACGGCAACATTTATTAATATCATTGATGCCAATCGGGTATCACTTCGACCCAAGCTACATTAGGCCATAATATTAACTGAATCCAAGTTAATATTATTTAGTCCTGACAAAGCTTGGATTGAAGAGAAACCCAGTTAGCATATATAAATACAGTAAACTTTTAGAATCGCCGGCCACGCTCAATATGAATACATCAAACAAACAAAAAACATATCTAAACTTATAACGCATAAAATTTTGGAACTTTTTATTGACAAAAAATGGAAGTTCATAGTTGTCTTTTGTAGTCATTAGGTTATTTCAAAAAACTATTCGTAGTGTGCCCAGTGATCGTAAAAGATTAGCAAAAATATTAATTAAAGGTGGATTAAAACAAAGTTACTATGATTTTTACAATATGTCAATTGTATTGGAAGGATTGAAGTCTACATTTGAGTTCTTAGTAAAACCAGAAAGAGATCACCGTAAAACGACTTCATTTCTATATGGCTTTACGAAAAAAAAGTTCACTCCCTTAAATAAAAATACTTACAATGAAATAGATCATTTGGTGAGGGGGTCGGTACAGTGCTCGCTGTGAAAAGATAATACCTTTTAGTTACAAGTAATTCAGATTTCTATTTTATTTTTTACAGCGTATCGTATTGATTATTGCAGCCAGTTGAATAATGATAAAATGAGAAAAGCGATTAATGGGATTGAAGCAAGGTGACTAGATAAAATGAAGACTTTTCAGTTAGATGATTTTGGTATTGGAGCGTAGGGATGACATCAAATAAAGCATGAAATAGGTAGTAAGATTCGATGAGTGATGGTGAAGCAATGGAATAGGAGAACATAAGTGAGGGAACCAAGCAAGTAATATAATGCAAGCAATACAAATTATGTTATACAATATTATGTGTGTAGTTTTGTCAACATCAATATGCATAATAGCAAATTCAAGTAAATCATGTTAGTCATTTAGACAGCACTGTGCACTGTAATTAATGGAATCATTTGTTAAAACAGGTTTTGACATAATTATTTCAAATACCAATGTGATGTCACTAATTACTACTGAATAATTAATAATATGTTTTGTAAATTTCTTTTAACCCGGCGTCGATGACGCTGGGTCATAATGACCCGAGACGATTTAAAACGGCCATATTATTTTTTCCCCGTTCGACTCGAGCGCTTCAGTAGCTGGAGATACAACCCCCTTCTACCCGCACCGCCGGCGTGCTCAGTTGATTTTGCATGTGTTTCTTACTAAGGTAATAAAAAGTTGATTTATAAAATGTAATGGTATTATTTATATTTTTTTATGAGCAAAGAACACATAAAAAATAAATAATTTTCAAAATCAAGATAACCCTTTCAGTTTTGGTACAACCCATCGATAAAATTCGGGTCACGGTTACCCGGCGTCATTGACCGCGTAATTATTTTCACGTCATTGACGCCGGTTTAAAAGGTGGTCTAAACCAAACATAATAATTTTCAAAATATAAATGCTTATAAATGCTTAAACCCATAATTTGAACAGTTTTTATAAACCAAGAAGGACTTTAAAAATTGAATTGGTGAATAATTTTGAATACTTGACAACGTTCATATAGTAGCCCATGCTTTGTTTATAGAGTGAAATATTCAGTAGAGCTATTTCTGTAGTGATTGAATTGGCAGGAGCACAGAGCATCAACATAGAGAGCATGTTGTATGAATGTAAATATACAGTACACGGAGAAATCATCAATTTAACAATTATCTTAGATTGCATTATAAGATTAACGCAATTTAACAAGATTTTAACAACGATAATGCTAAAAACCATGAGATCATTTTAAAAGTTTTTAGAATTGATAAAAAAGATAACATCACAGGTTTATACAAAATAATTTGAATACCCATCCGCCTAGAACACATCTTGAATAAATAAAAAATTGAATGGAACACATCTTGAATAAAAAATCGTAAATATCTAACTCTGTTTTCCAAAAGAGCCAAGGCCTATTAATATATATATGTATATTATTCTCGTTTGAAGAGCAATTAAAAACAAACAGATTTCAAGAGAACATTTTAAAAGGTTTACTTTTGTATCAATAGAAATATCAAAAACAATATTTGAGATAAATACATTATACCTATTGTACTTTAAAGCTAACTGCCATTTATTCCTGGAAATGGCAATTGAAAAAATATACTAAAAGGGAATTTTGATTTGTATTTAGAGAGGGAACAAAAGAACCTTTTCACATACCTGCTTCCAGGTATAAACCCAAGGGTGCAGGGAAAACCTAAGCACACAATATTTGTTTAAAATTTCAAAATGTACCCTGGACAGCTGTTGTCAACAGCTGTCGACTGGATGCGATCAATTTCGCTAATGGAATGAAAAACATTAAAGTATGATAAATCATAACATTTTCACTTACCATATTTCTCACGAAGCCAGTCTTCAGGTACTTTACAGTATGAACCTGTGGGGTCCACATCACCTAGTTTGGGAACCTTGCTTGGACGGCCGAACTTGCTCCTCCATCTATGCGCAGCTAACTGACCTGTATCAATGAAAATTAATTTAAAATTCAGTTATGTCACAAACCATCCATATACCTATATAATCACGCCATTTTCACATTACTACCTTCGTATTCATCCTTGATCAACTTGCTCTCAAATTCTTGGAGAGCTTTGACCAAACATTGTCTCTCGTCGGACGTTAGTCTTAACGCCAACTCTTGGGCCTGCTGAGTAGTCAGAGAACCCGATATCGATGAGGGTTCTTGCAACCCCGAAGACGTATTTATCACATTTTTGGATTCGGTGTTTGGTTTTTTCACACTTAATATAGTAGTCCTCTTTTTTACATTTCCGGTACACAGTAATGAACGTTGTGATTCGTATATTTTGGAAAGCGTCAAAATTTTTCCGACTTGGCGTCTCGATAACAACAGCGTTGAAGTCTTTGTCAAAAACATTGTTGCATTAAACATTATATCGTGAAGACATTTAAAACACGGTATACAGGTAAAGCATTTTGAAATAAAATGAACGAAAACTTTGCATTAGTCACAATATGAGATAGATGCACCCCGCAAGCGCCACAAACCATCCACAAACACAACCAGTGTTGCCAACTCGAAATCTCCGTTCCCGCTAAATCGTGACGGATCAACGGTCAGAATTCCGTCAGATACACAAATTTTCATCCATCCTGGGGGAGGGGGGTTGTTAGGGAATTTCGGGGATCAAAATTTCTTCATAAATCCTTAAATATAGGCTATTTTCGCCTATAAAAGTAAGTAATTTATCACTTTTTTCGAATCCGCCAGAAAATCCGTCATACTGTAAATTCCGTTATATACAAAATTTTCCCGTTTCGGGACACTCCAATCCGCCAGATATGACGGGAAATCCGTTAAGTTGGCAACACTGAACACAACTAAAGAAATGAAATGACAGCTGACAGCAGCAACCAGGGATGTTATGCCCAAAAAAATTATTTCCCTATATTTCGAAGCGAAATTTCCCTAGATTACGAGGGTACCACTTTGGTAAATCAAAACCGACGTCGCGTCGGGGCTGGCGGTCGGCGCTTTTGAAGATAGTTTTCCTTTTACTTACAAAATAAACATGTACATTTTATTACATTGTAAGCAGTGAAATTGTCCAAACAATCAAATTTACACAATGTGATTATTTGAATGTTTAATGGGAAAGATATCGGAACTTAGTAGATGTACTTACTGTACTGTGCTTTTCCAAATAAAACACTTTTTGCTAAGTGAAATAATAATTTCAAAGTATGTATACACTTACCACTGAATTAGAAACGGAATTCCTAATAAAAAACACTTTGCAACATAAAAATCAACCGCAATCACCGAAACTGAAGAAAATTTCTTGTAATAAATAGAGATAAAAACGAAACTTGATACCTAATTTTTTTTTTGTTGATGGCCCTATTTATATTTTTAGATACATAATATCATTTTGTCAGTGGTAAAAGTAACATTGCTTGATTTATGTAAGTACATCAACAATATAAGATTCATGGGAATTCCAAAAAAATAGCTACCAGAAATACCAGTAATATTGTCATATTTAAAAAAAAAATGCCAGAGTACGAAATTTCCCTAGATTTTGTGCTGATTTCCCTTAACCCTAAAAAATATTTTTCTCCGCTAAATCTAGGGAAATTTCCCTAGACATACCATCACTGCGAGACAACCCACATGCAACCCACACAAAATTATATTATATATCTATGCACACAGACACAACACATCCACACAAACCACACAAACGATTTTATCTATGCATCGAATTCCACAAAGACAACAAAATTTTCACACTTGGCGGCGCCAAATAATAAAATTTAATAAATAACAATACATAATATACATATTAAAACAAATTGAAAAATTTCTCCACAATTTATTTTTTACCGTTACCGGTCTACGCTCAGCCTATTATGGTCAACTTTAGACAGTTGTTCAATATTCATTAGGTTTAAAAATATAACATTAAACATAAATCTATGTACATACACGGATAAGAATTTTTATATTATTATTAAAATTCTAATAAAAATCGTGCAAACATTGCAAATATTATTTATTTTGTACAACCCCTCCTCTTGTAACTTGTACTCCTAACCTAACTATCCCACTATCAAAAAGTATAGCAATCATAATAATTCATGGGCACATTTATTTAATTTTTTGTCCTATTACACAAAGAAAAATTATAAAATAATAGTTTATTACAGCTTACAATCAATTTACTTATTTAAATTCTCAATAAAAGCTTCATAACAACACGTTTTTTACATGGTTTTTATATCCTTCAAAACATGATAAAACATTGTTTTATTTACCCCCTTAAGCATGTCTTTTTAAAATTTATTTCTGGGACATGACATTACTAGTTACTAGTTACAGGTGTGAGCTGTGAGCGAACGTTCATACAATAAATTATAACCTGGGTTTCGTGTCGCGTATGACTTGACCGGTCCGGGCGGCGACCGGCGCGAGAAACTCGATTACTGAGTTTCGTATTTTGTGTCGCGAAAAGAGCGGGTCTTCGCGACCCGCTCGTGACGCCAGTGTGTCGTGAGCGACCCGGGTCGTGTAAAACGATCGATCGACCCAGGACTAGTTTAGTAATCGAGATAGACGCGATTTACGAAACCCTTAGGCTACGTCCACAGAGGCAGGCGGCTGGCTTAGCGCCTAGAGCCTAGTGGCAAAAAACCAACACGTTGGTTTACCTGGATACACGCTAAGCGGCTTCAATGTTCATAACGAACCTTGGTTGAAGTTCTCAGGATCAACAGACTCGGCTGGACGCCAAGCGGAATCCTTTGCCCTTTGCTACGGATTGGAGCAAATGGTTCAGGAGCCCACAAGGGTTCCTGATGTCCAGACTCACCGTTCTAATTTGTTAGACCTATTTTTAACTACTGTGCCACACGGTTACAAGATTGAAGTCACAGCGCTTTTAGGATCATCCGACCACTGCCTGGTGACGAAATCAATCCCTGTTAACTTCAGACCATCAAACGAGAGGCTGAAGAGAAAAGTGTGGCACTATAGGTCAGCAGATTGGTTCGGTCTGCGGGCACATTTTAATGCTTTCCCGTGGTCAGCTGTCTGTTTTCGGACTTCGGATCCCTCAAGATGTGCCCAGAAAAATGGTGAAGTCATCACATCCGCGATGGATGGCTTCATCCAATTTACTGTTAAGAAAACTGGTGTAGGCTCAAAGCCGTGATTCAGTCGACAATGCGCTGAAGCAGTGCGACGAAAAAACGCGGCTTACCGAGCCTACAACACATCTAGAATATCCGAAGACAGAACAGCTTACAACAAAATGGCAAAGGAAACCAAGAGAATCATAAATAGATCAAAATTTGAGCACGACCAGCAGATCAGCAGAAAGCTGGCTGCATGCCCGCATGGCAGCAGGCAATTCTGGTCGCTTGCGGGCTCAATAGGTCGCAATTTCTGCAAATCCAGTCTGCCGCCTCTTACCAGACCTGACGGCTCACTAGCAAACACCGTCACCGAAAAGGCTAACTTATTAGGTAATATGTTTGCGGATAACTCAACCCTCGATGACCAAGGTGCTGTCCCGCCGTCGGTTCCTCACTGCGGTTTTTGTATGAAAAAGCTGAGGATCCGGCATCGGGAAGTACTCCATGTTTTACGAGGGCTTGATGTTAATAAAGCTAGTGGGCCTGACGGAATACCTGCCCTGGTACTGCAGAGGTGCGCTGCAGAAATAGCTCCAATTTTGACGAAGCTTTTTAAAATGTCCCTCTGGTTTGAAAAAAGCGGTTATCCATCCTATTCCAAAGAAGGGTGACCGCTCCAACCCGGCCAACTACCACCCCATAGCGATCACATCAGTTCTGTCTAAGGTGATGGAACGTGTGATCAACGACAAACTGCTCACATACCTCGAGAAGAACAAAATTATTAACGACCGTCAATACGGATTCCGGCGGAACCGCTCGTGCGGTGATCTTCTCGCGTATGTGACGCATGTTTGGGGGCGATGCCTGGAACGTTTCGGTGAGACCCAAACGGTTGCACTGGACATCTCCAAGGCCTTTGACCAAGTTTGGCACCGAGGACTTGTCAACAAACTGCATTCTTACGGACTTCCCGCATCCTTGTGTACTTGGATTGCCGACTTCTTGAGGGAGAGGTCGATTCAGACGGTAGTCGATGGTTTCACCTCTTCCTCACACCCGATAAATGCTGGCGTCCCGCAGGGATCGGTTCTCTCTCCGACTTTGTTTTTGTTGCACATCAACGACCTTTTGTCATGTGCACCAATTCACTGTTATGCGGATGACAGTACAGTTCATGATAGCTTTTTGTTTGACAAGCCCCCAAAGGGCTTACAAACTCCAACAGCTCGTAGGGCTTTGAAGCAAAGAATGGACGGTTACCTCGAGAGTGTTGGTTTCTCTTGGGGTAAAAATAATCTCGTTGAATTTAATGTTTCAAAGACCCCATCTTGTCTGATTACGTCTAAAAGGGATCGAAATGAAAATCTAGTCTCTTTCAACGAAAGCAATCTTCCGAACAGGCCCTCCATTGATATGCTTGGTGTAACCCTAAGTGACCAGCTCAGGTATGGGGGCTCCATCGAAGCCAGAGTAAGGTTAGCCTCCCAGAAACTGGGCGTACTGTATAGGGCCCGCAGATAGAAATGATACGATCTACCCGAAAACAGCACGATTTTACATAACCAAACAAAATTTTGCGAGATGTTTAAACAATAATTTTGACAAGTGAATTTAATCTATACGTCTCCTCGGGCGTAGGGGACGTATAAACGCGATCTTTGACTCTACATTTACATTTACATTTATTTAACTTACTAATTCAAAAATGAAACAAACAAGGGTGCGAGGATTCGCCGGCGGAGGGGGGCTCGTTTTCAGCCTATCCCCGTCCGCCGACGGCTCGCACTTAACCATCGATAAGTACTAGATCTGGTCGTATCACGACAGAATGCTCTGAAATTCATAAATGAACCCCAGAGCACCCTGGTCGTGATACCTCTTAGCGTACCCCGGAAGATGCCAAGCTCAATCAGGCTCTTAGCACTCTCGGGGCACCATATTCCTCTCCATGAGATTGTCGCGGCAAGCACCTGGACCTTGCTTGGGTCTGTTTGGTGCTTTTCCGCGACTTTCTGTTTTAGCTCCGTCGCTCTATACTTCCCAATCTTGTTTCTGTTCGCGCGTCCCAGGCCTTGTGTCGCTGACACAACCTGCGCGTCTAATATAATTGCGTTATCGCCCTTACTGGCTGTTATATCAGGCTGCAGATTGCCATCTCTCGTGGCGAACCGTGCCTCTCTTATCACACTCCATCCTCTGTCCTTTAGGGCGCCGCCCAGGGCATTGCACACTGCATTGTGTCGGAGTAACCGACCCCCGTGAGTCCGGGGGCAGTTCTGCAGGGCATGAGCCGCCGTTTCTGTTACATTACTGCAACCGGCCCGGCAGTACACCCCTGAAGTACAATTACCACCCCCCTCTCCATCGTTCCTCACTCTCCTCCCACGTGAGGTCCTCACGCGGGTCGGCAATGCGTTTATGTGAACCTTGTGGTAATTGCGGTAGTCCGCAGGTGGGATGCCATTAGAGTTTGCCAATATCCAATCAGTTGAATATTGGCAACCTCGGCTTTCGCTCAACTCCTTACCATCGCAACTCTCATGTAGGGCCCGTGTAAAGTGGTTTTTAATTTCCTGGGCGTTTCTTACCCCCAGCGCCCTAAACCGGCGCTGGCACCAGCCGAGCTGGTTCTGAATAAATTCAGTCCGCCAGCAGAGCTGGCCCAGCGCCAATCCAGACCGTCGAAGGTTTTCTATTCTTGCTGCCCGAAGGACAGGTATACTATAAGAGAGACATGGTACACCCAACCCGCCCTCCTTCGTAGGGGCGTGGAAGTAGCCTAGCGGCGTATCTCTAGGAAGGTCTAGCCACCGGCGTAAGGCCGCTCGGTTCTGTCTATCCAGACGCTTCAACAGGTCCGCGGTGACACGCCCAAATACCAGCCCATGGGTTAGGGCCGGCAGCAGGTATGTCACCAAAATGCGGAGCCTCTGTTGTGGTTTCAACGGACCACTGGTTATTCTTTTTAACTTCTCAGCTAACACCGTCGCAACCTTATCGGTGCCGGTGACCCCACCAAGCCCGAACGTGAGACCCAGGTATTTCCAGGTCGATATTACGGACGCAGAAGGAAGAAGGTGTCCACCTACGGTGAACTTGCCCTCGACCGACTTTGTCCGCTTTTCTCTCCCCGAAGCCACCAGGGAGACCGTCAAACTTTTGGTAGGGTTTAGAACCAATCCACGCTTCGCTAGGGCTCTTTCAATTAATTTTAATAGTGCACAACTGCTAACCCTGTACAAATCGCAAGTGCGCCCCACGGTTGAATTTGGCAGCCACCTCTGGTCTGGAGCTCCAAAATACCTGAAAAATACCCTCGACTTTGTGCAGAAACGGGCGGTCTGTTTGATAGATTCTCCCATCTTAACAGACGGATTGCAATCTTTAGAGCACAGGCGTCGGGTCGGAATGCTATCCTTGTTCTACCGGTATTACAATGGAAAATGCTCCAAGGAACTAGCATCATTGATCCCTTCGGCACCGGTGCATAGTCGGGAAACACGCCAAACGCGTGCCCAACATTTGTACATGGTTGACATTTGTCACATGAGAACGGGTCGTTTCTTCGATTCGTTCTTATGTTCAACAGCTCGGCTGTGGAATGATTTGCCGGCCTCTGTGTTTCCTCCTTTCTACAACATAGGTCTCTTCAAGACCAATGTTCATTCCTTCCTCTCCTCAAAAAGACCCTCCACACAGCATCCCAGATGACATAGGCCCTGAGGGAAATTATTTTCCTCGAGGCCTCCTGTGTGGAGTTAATGTAAAAAAAAAAAATCTACTACCTATCTAGGCTCTAGGCGCTAAGCAAGCCGCCTGCCTATGCAGACGTAGCCTTATGGTAAGCCCACACAGCGGCCAACGTTCCAACTTCAAACGTTTGGACGATCGTGTGGAGGGGTGTTCGTGCGTTGGAAGTTCGAGTTGGAAGGTTGGAGTTCGAGTTGGCCCGGGATCGCCCTCGAGGCGATCCCGACGGCCCGAGGCGATCCCGTTCGTGCGAGTTGGCCCAACTCGCACGAACCAGCCTGCCGCAGCTGTCCACACATCAGTCTGCGAACGGCAGGCGATCAAGACGCGCGGCCGCGTTCTAATGAAATGACAATATTATTACGGAGAGTAGTATAACAATTGTTTGAAAACATGTCGTGTACATAAGTATACGTGCGTAATAATTATAGGCAATGGACATAAGATACAGCGTAGCTACAGCTGTTCAATCTCCGCCATTTTGGGTTCGGAATTCGGAGTTGGAGGGTTGGCCGCAGCCACCACACGATTGTATGGAAGTACCAACACTTTTCATGTTTGTTTGGGCACAGGGGGGGGGGGAAGCAAGAAGGGTAGGGGCGGGGACTTTTGTCTAAACACTTGGCTAAATGGTAGTAGTCGATGGGGAAAAAATTAGCTTTATACTATTTTTTTCCACCTAAAAACACAGGTTGACTGGACTATATTCATAAAAAAAAACATTTTCCCAACACTTTTATGCACACTCCTCGTATGATCGGTTTGTTTGCTCCTCGTCGAATGATGACAGATAAAACCATAGACGAAATATATATAAAAAAACTTTCACCCCGAGTCCAAATGTCAAATGCATGTAAATATAAGTATTTAAACTATTTTGTAGCAATTAAATATTGACATTTCTTTGAATATTTTCAGTTCGAAATGATAGCTATCTGTTCTTTACATGTATTGTACGAGCCACATTGGTATTTTAATAAATAGTTTAAAAAATCTGAACGATAGGTATACCATGTTTTTAGTTTTATGTAATCTATTTCGTGTAACAAATAGCTTATATTTCAAAAAACTAATATTTCCGATGCTTCGGAAAATAAGGGAACGACACTGTCCGTGCTGTTTTCTTTTTCTTTACTATATTATCGTATTTGTTTTGAGAATACGCAGTCAATCACTAGCTTTCCAAACTTAACTATAAATAATTAGATTTCATTTATCTATTTTAAGATTTTTATTTGTTATGTTTATACAATGTACCGTATACAGGGAGATTATTTCCGGGATTCAATGCTAGAAGTGCCTATGTCCAGTTTTGGTAATTTGATTTAGGTACCAGAAAGTACTCTAAAACGTCCCTTATATGAATGCTGTGAATACCTCTGTAAGGTGTTCTGGATTGATGAAATAATGACCTATCTAATACAGGTGTCAAAATATGTTTTCATCTTTTTTTACGCTAAGAAATCTATAAACAAACTTCATTTCTGTGCGATTTACTAATTTGACATGGGCACTTCTAGCGTTAAGCCCCAGATTTATAACTGGGTAATAATAATATTTTAATATTCACACCGGCAATACCCCACTGTTTCAAAATCAATCTTTACTGTGTTGCAAAAAAACTTTTTTGGGGGAAATAATTATGTTGTCAACAATATTAACGAATAAAATACACCGGGCATTAAAAAACTTTGATCATTAAACGATTAATTACTTTATACACTAGGTTTATAAGCTCTAAATCTTATTTAATCTTATCTTATGTATATCTTAAAATCTGAAACGACTCTGAATAATTAATTTTACATACCAGGCTGGTTCTGTGAGCGATACAGCTAAAGTGAAATTTTTTCCCAGTGAATCATTTATTTATGTTATCTGATAATACTTCTAATTATTGAGTATTTTTGTAAACAACAACGATTTTTGATGATTTAAGTGCTTTAGTCATGATGGCATTATCATATATGCATATATCCTATTGCTTGTATAATATTACCAATATTTTGAGGTCTCTAATTTTACATAGCGACAAATAATATATTTATCAATTTATGAAACTCTTATTGTTTCTGTCTACAATTCTATTAACTAGTTATTTATTTTAATATAGAAAAGGAAAGTATACATAATATTGAAAAGCAGTACTTAACTTTGTAACTGTAAGGAATAACCCAAAGGTTTTTGTTTTGCAATGTTTGGGAAAATTTTGTGAAATAAATAGTGATTATGGTGAAAGTTGAAAAGTGGGTAACTGCTAATTGCCAAATGAATGTGAAATGGTAATTAAAGACGTACCGCTGATAGCTCTGCTGTGACTCGTCCCTCATTTATCATTAAATACACCTGCATCAGAAAGAGAGGTTACAATGGTGCACTCTGCTTTAGGTTCATCGTGATGTGAGTGTTTAAATTATAGGTTTCAAATTTAAGTGACACTTATTTAGTGGTCGCTTCCACAACTTTCTCTGCCAGTCCAGAAGATGTGAGATGTTTTATCTTTTCGCTAAACTAATAGCACATATTTTTATTCGGGATTATATATGACAATGCTAAGAAGAAAGCTTTTGAGAATTGCTCTTATAAAGTAACATATTTACAGTTCCTTTATGTAATGTATATCAATATATTACTTAAAATATATAAAATTTTAATAATAAAAACTATAAAATAATCTTTTTTTTTTTTCAGGATAATCCATAAAAATGTTGGAGGGCCTTGTAGCTTGGGTTTTAAACAACTATTTAGGAAAATATGTTGAGAATTTAAATACTGATCAATTAAGCATAGCACTTTTATCAGGTAAGAAAAAATTAAGTCTTAAAGATGCAAAAGTTTTAAGGATAGTTTTTTATTCTCTTATTTAACCCAAAATATTTACCTATGATCCTAAAATAGATCCTTAATTTTGGTTTAATAAAAAAAAAAACTAGCCTAAAAAACGATTTTAATATTATTTTGACAAAATATGATGTGAGGAGAAGATGTCTAATTTTATCAGATACGGCTTTTGAGCTTCAGGTGTGGAAGGTCATTTGAAAAAAAAAAGTGATTAATCTTTATTATTTGATATTGTGAAAAATGCCAATATATTATTATCTATATCAATTTGTAGATAGGTACGTCATGAATCCGTGACTCAAATTACATATTATTTGAAAAAATGGAGATAAAATGGAGATCCCTACATACTCTGTGTACTTGCAGGTAGTGTCCGACCGAAATAGGACTTTCTACCGAAACTGAAAATTTTTTAGACATGTTGAAAATCTATTGTTTACTGAAATTTGGCTTTCTTTATACCTATACAGACAGTTAACACGTGTTAAATTAAATAAATAAAAAACAGTGAAAAAAAAATTTATATTATTGCTATAAAACAAACAAAAATTATAAAAATTAACAAAACGTGTTAACTACTGTTTTCTGGAACAAAAATTTGTCAATAATCAACACTTACATTATACTCAGCTGATGATGGCGGGTGACACATGAGCCACGAACTCACCTGAATTTAGCCGAACGACGCGTGATAATTTCAGTATGGTCGAAGATTTGTCCGATTTTCTGCCCAAACCGAAACTGATGCCCAAACCAGTGGCGGCTCGTGACTTTTGGGTGTGCTAGGGTGCTAATATTAAAAACATGGCATCATGGATGTTGTCGTATGCGAAAAAATTTTTTTTTTTTTTTTTCAAAAATCGGTGTTTTGTATGAAGATTTTTCAGGAAATCGGTGCGGCGCACCGCCAAACTGAAACTTCCTGAAATTTTTCGTACAAAAAACTGATTTTCAAATAAAACAAAAATTTTTTTTTTCGGCTACAACAACATCAATAATGCCATTTTTTTAATATCAGCACTCTAGCACACCCAAAAGTCACGAGCTGCCACTGGCCCAAAGTAGATTTTTTTGCCGAAACCGAAACCGAATCTTCGGTCGGTCACTACTTGCAGGCACATTATTTTATAGATAACACTTTTCAATGTAGTTGTTAGTTGTGCACACTAAGTTAATAAGAATCCAAAATTTAAAAATAAATAAACCGATTAAAAATAAACCGATATTATAAAAAGTTTCAAAAACAAAAAATGGAGTATGAAACACCCATCCGCAGTCCCCTTTACCCCGAAAATGCCCAAAGATACTGAGTGAGAAACGACGTTTATCAATTTCATTTAAATTTAGACTTTCGATTGAATTTGACAATGTTTTTTGTTTTTTTTTGTTGCATTTTTCAGGTTTCTAACACAAACAGATTTATTATTAAATTTTATTAGATAATTTTTATCTCTAGATCAGGGTTACTCAAACTTATTGCCCCACGTACCCTTGTTGTTCTCAGACGATCGCGAACCCCTCGGCCCAAATTATAAGAAAATATGGTTTTTTATTTCTATTAAAGTTAACAAATACAGTGAGTTTCAAAAAGGAAAAAAGATATTTATGAGATGGGTGGGCTTGTTTCTCGTCGCAAATTTAGACAGCTTTAACCTTAATTCTGATTCAGCAACAAGTCGATTTCTGTATTTAGTTTTTAACCCCTCGTTTGCCGCTCGTGCACCGGTGTGTCATGAGATTTTACACGCGATTTTGACCCTTATGTATAAAGAAAGTGTATGAAGAACACGGTCAGAATCGCTTGCTCTATTATTGCCCTTTACCATAGCGAAACCTGCAATGCGCCTAGTCACTCCAAATAATTTATATTAATAATTTACCGGAGCGCGGGAGCGTGCGCAGTTCTTGCGCATGCGCGGGAAAAATATGTTTATCTACGAGTTTGACCCTTTGACCCTACGAATTTGTAAAGGACAGTGTCAGAATCGCTGGACACGAGTGTCATTTCTGCCGCCGGGTGCCGCGTCGTAATTGGTGGAGCTTTTTGCTGGCCTACCCCGGCAAACAAGAGGTTAACATGGTGTAAATGTATGTGTGAATGCAGAGCGGTGCAGACCACCAAACATAATAATAATTGTTAGAATTTATTCTCTCGGTTGTGACCATAAATGGGTTTCGAATCCAGCTTTCAGTTTTATCAATATCTGGAAAATACCTTTTCAGTTCGTCGGACAGCTGGGAAAGGTGATGGAAAATTTCATTCTTTATTTCGGCATCCACAGGTAGGGTATTCGTCGTGACAAAATCATGCAGAAGAGGGAAACATTCAAATATATTTGATCCCAAGCAAGTTTTCTAAAATTCAATTTCTTTTATGAGCTAGTGTATCTTATCTGGAACCTTGCATCGAAGTATTCATTTCGTTGAGAGAAGAAAAAATGTCTGCTAAATAGGTTACTCTTTTAAGCCAGGTTTCGTCTTCAAATCGGAGGTTGAAGTCACAGTCCTTCAAAAATAAATCGATTGCGCAAGCTGATTTTCAACATTGTGTGCCATGTCGTGAATACGACGTGCAATAGTATCATTCGAAAGAGGTATTTTATCCAGTAACTTCGATGATTTGTCTCCGAATACAAGTTTAAACTACCTACCATACGTACTTGCCGTGTTCTGTCAAGCTGTTATTTAAACTAAGAAAAATACAAATTCAACAAATCCGCCGAAAGAAAAAACTATCTATCGTAAAAAACAACGAATGTTTAACCTGTGGAAGTGTTATTTTGTGAATTCTTCGACTTTAAATACATATTTATTACTTGCAGGTGAAGTGGAACTTGAAAATTTACCACTAAAAAAAGATGCGTTGCGTCATTTTGGAGTTCCCATCGAGGTGCAGGCGGGATTTATTGGTAAAGTCAAATTACAAATACCTGTTCGGCAAATAAGGTCGGCGCCATGGGTCATTGTTATAGAACAACTCTATCTTGTGGCCACACCAGTGAACTTATCGGAGGTAACATAAAATTTTATAATTAGTCAGGTTTCTTTAGTCACATTACTCTAAAAAATAATGTTTATTTATGATATTCTCAAATATTATTGAATAATCTATTTCTGCATTACTGTCAATTTTTCTTTTGCTATTTAGAGAATATCATTATAGGAAAGCAGTACTACTGTTAGTAGTACCACAAGGCCCCACAAGGGAAAAGTTCACGGAGGTGGCCTCAACTCTCCTCTCCATGGTTTCTCCTCTTGGTTCCTCCTGCAGGCCCCACAAAGGAAGTCCACGGAGGTGGACCCGCACCCTTAGGTTCCCCAAAGGCCCCTAGTTTTTGAATGATCCAATTTTCGTTCCACAAGTGTCTAGGGAAATAGAAGGTCCACTCCAGCAGAGCCCCAAGTGCTGGAGTATGATCTAAATACTCTGAGATGCGACCCTGTTTCTCGGAGGCACCGTTTGTGACACTGTTCCTCAGAACATTCAGCCTGAGCACGCTCACACCTTGGCTTAGGATGGCTATTTCAGGTTGTGTTTCCACTAAGGGTCGACCGAGACAGGTTTTTCATTCTCGGCCGAGACCGAGAATAAATTAAAATCTCGGCCGAGACCGAGAATAGATAAATTGAGAAAAAAAATGAAAATGAGCTATTTTTGCATAATATAGTATATTTAAGAATGTAATAATAATTTGTTTTAAATAGTTCTAATAATCAAAATTGAACAACATGATGTTGTAGCACATAAAAAGCATTTTTTCTGCGTTTTCACCCTTCAAAGAGTGTCGCCTCATGTTGTATAATTGACCAGCTCTGCTAAAGAGCTGTTCACTTGCTACACTAGTAGGCGGTGCTGATAAAAAATTTCATCACAATCGACAGCTCTCTCACGCACTGACACCAAGTGACGAATGTGGACGCGCGCGGTAGATTTGAATCCCATTATCCTATACCGTACCTACTCACAACGGTCTCGGTTATGGCCGAGAACCGAGACAGAGTTCTCGGTAGAATTTGTAGCCGAGAATGCCGAGACCGAGACCGAGATCTCGGTCGACCCTTAGTTTCCACTCCCTGAGCGATGGGTTCGCCACACTCCCTACGCTACCGATATTAGAGTAAAATTTTTTTTAATTGACACAGTAAGAGTTACGTTTAATTGACACAGTAAAAGTTACGTTTGACTGTTTTTTTCTCTGGTCTCTGCTAACAATGATTTATGTTTTTACTTCGACAGGTCATGTTCTATATTGGTGAGCGATGGTAGTGATGACACTATCGCTCGATTCATTATCACTTCTGAATTGATTCTGTAATTATGTTTCACATGTATAAATGCTCTTATTATTTTCTATTTTTCTTTATTAGTTTTGGTTTCCATTCTTTGCACAACTGAACTGTACATGTTATATATCGTCATTCCCCCATAGAAAGGGGGTGGGATAAACCCTGTCCATGCACATTGCCAGGCGAACACACACTGGAGCGGTCTTCCCGCGATCCGCCCGCGCCTCCCCCAATGACATGCGTAGGACTGAGGTGTAACCACGCGGTCTCGATGTCTCCGGTAACCCGACGCTCATCTTTTCCTCAAGGTCTTCAAAAACTTCCCCTTCTCTCCCAAGTACATTTCTTCGATGCAAAATCGGGGAACCGGCGCGGAGTTCCAGCATTGTCTGCGGCTGGGCCGATAGCTATACGCATTCTCATTGGGACTGCCCGGTGGTCTATGGAATACTTTCTCTGACTTTTCTTTTTATATATTTTATTTTCTTTCTGCTATTATAGTAATTACTTACATTATAACATAATCATATAACTGTTTTTTTCCTTATTACTTATTTTATTTTCAGAAGGTTTCCTCAACTGGTCATAGCCGTTATTTTTTTTTTCTTTTACTAACACTATTATCTCTTTTTGATATTACCTATTTCAGAAGAATTATTCCACCGGCTGCTACTTCTATTTATCTTTTGTATAATGTTAATGTAAGTACTTGCATACTGCTTACTAACCCCGTATGCATGGACATTGGAGGGTCTAGAGTCGTTCAAATAAATGTAGCTTCGTTCAAAAAAAAAGTAGAGTCGTGACGTGCGCGGTGAAGGAGGAAGCCATATGTTTTCTTATAACGCCGTTGGGAAAGTGATGGGGTCCCCTCCAATGACACAGTAAGAGGTTTACCATGTACCTTTGTAAATGTATTTATTTTATTTTATTTCAAACTGCAGACTGCACCAGGAAAACATAATTAAGTATTAAAACATTAAACAGGTTACGCAGTATTCGTAGTAATGTTTAGTTTAATGATTAATTCCAGTGGGACAATGAGGCCGAGGAATTTATGGCTCAGGACTACAAGTTGAGCTTGTTGGATGCTTTAGAAGCCCAATGGAGAGCAGAAAATGAATCTCAACCAGATGCTGGATATTATGCCTCAAGTTTTTCTTCATGGATGAACTATGGAACGAGCTTGGTCACAAATATAGTTGAAAATCTTCAAGTGAGTTAAATTATCAATCATTGAACACCACAATTTCCTTGAGTGTAGCAAACGAGTGTTACATTTTTATTATTTTTTAAATTGGAAGTGATAAATTAAAGGAAGAATCTGTTCATATGCATACTAGCAATAAAGTACGTACTAATAACAATAATAATAGGCCACTTGCATAACATTTTTTAATTTTTTTTTCCAGTTTAGGCAAATATTCTAAAACTTTTTTATATAAATATATTTTTTTTAATCATATTTTTTAAACCTTGGCGATTTTTTGAAATTTTCAATCCGAAAAATTGGACCATTTTTTATAAACCAGAAGGACATAATTTTATGGGTGTGAAAAAACAATAATTACATAGCAAAAAAGCATTAAAAAAACTGACGTATTCCACACGAATGGCACAGGGGAATAACGAGGCATACCAAAAAATTACAGCTCATAAATATTTTTTTCCTTGATCCATCTTATTGTCATTAATCATTAAAATGTTCAATGTCTATATATGACTAAATCCAATGTAATAAAGTAAAAAATCCCATCTTCGAGGGGAGAAGTATCACTTGCTCCATTTAATATTGAAATGTCTTGGGTGCGAAATATACGAGAGTGGACTGGAATTAGAAGTGTGGAGGAGCTATTCCGGGCAGCGCAAGACAGAGAGACATTTTCAAGAGTGATCGCCAACGTCGGGGGGACCTGATAGGGCACACAAAGAAGAAGAATGTAATAAACTTGTACTTGTAAATTATAAAATTTGATTTTGTTAAAATCAGCCCCATTACCATTACGCTTCTAAGACAGCTAAAGAAGGCATAATATGTACAATGTTCACTTCGTTACATCTGTCAAAACGTCAAACCAAACGATAAGTTAGCCGAGTACAAACAATAATAATAAAAATAAAGCTAGTGAATTTTAAGTGTCAAATTCAAAAATTTGGCAGAAATCAAAGTGTTGCCACATAAAAAAAAAATCAGTGTGGAATTTCACAAAATTAATTGAATATTATCGGAGACGGAAAATTTTCATGTAGTGACATCACGAGCCCAAAAAACGGGTTTATTTATTTAAAAAAAAAAATCTATAAATTTATAAAAATATTTAGTAACATTTTCATAATCTCTGTAGAAAAATCTATCCACACGATTTTTTCCAAGTCATTGTGAAATCCATGCAAATGACCTATTGGATGATTGTACAGGGCCGTTTTGTGAAAAATTGTCTCAAGTCACCTTCA
Organism: Limnephilus rhombicus; assembly: GCA_929108145.2. Taxonomy (NCBI): domain Eukaryota; kingdom Metazoa; phylum Arthropoda; class Insecta; order Trichoptera; family Limnephilidae; genus Limnephilus; species Limnephilus rhombicus. Next base: position 29,441,190 of record OV815274.1, read on the forward strand.
ATATATTTTACCAGACTATTATTTGTTTCTATATTTGAAATGTGCGTCCATATGTCATACTTTTGTAGGACATTTTTAATAGTGAACCTAATGTATGAATTAAAATCTCTTTTTTTTGTTATTCTGTGGTAATAAATTTTCAAATTTAATTTTGGAAAATTTAGTATTTTTGCTGCACATTGCTGTTAAGTTGCCTGATTTATAAATTAAATAACATTCTTCCAGGAGCTTCATTACTTCACTATACTGATGTCTTGATAGAGAGTAATGCATGGGTAATTTTAGGTATTTTTAAATTAGTGTTTTCATTGCGATTTTGACACCAAATACACCCATTTCAGTCACAAAAAAGAGCTTATTTAATTAATAATATTATTATTTATTAAAATAAGTGGGTATTTTGGTGTCAAAAATGTAACGAAAACACTAATCTAAAAATACCTAAAATTGCGCATGCATTACTCTCTATCAAGACATCAGTATAGTGAAGTAATGAAGCTCCTGGAAGAATGTTATTTACCTACACAATTCTTTCTTATGATGTACATTACATATCGACGATCCCCAAGAACAATGTCGGGTGTGCGATTTTGTACTTATGCATACTTATTATGTGTGTAAAGGTGTGACTTGCATATTCTTTTATGCCGACATACTTCAGGCCCGCCGTGTTGGCATGGTTGGAGTTTAAGACATAGCAAAACCCCCACCGGGCCTGCGGGTTTGGAGGCCAATTAATGTTACTTCATTTTGAGCACAAAACAACTAAATGATAATTAAATATAGTATCGATGAGACAAAGTATGATTATAAATGAGGTACCTCTATTAAAGACTGCCACACAACTTGGCTTACGAAGAATATGATAGTCTTTCCTTTTTGCCTATCACTGTGGAGAAAAATTGCAGGATGGTTAGTTACAGAAAAAAATATGAATATTTAAATAAATTTCCCTTTCTAGTTAAAAATCAAAGATGTCCACTTGCGATATGAGGATTCAATTACTTGCGGTGAGTCTAATGGCTTTGCGTGTGGCCTTATAATGGAGTCATTTTCTGCCGAGTCGTGTGACTCCAACTGGCTCCGGAGCTTCACCACCCTCTCCTCCAGCCAGTCAGGTGGCTGCTCTTTCAAACTGCTGGAATTACAGAAGATAGCCTTTTACTGGGACAGGATGACCCTACCCAACGATATGCTGACTAATCTGACTCTCGGAGAGCTTGCTGTAAGTACCAAATCTCCTAAATAACAATAACTTTAATTCATTCATTGCGTTCGAGAGAGCTGCAAAGAAGATGGGCCCCGGAGCTAATGAAATACAGTTCTCTCTATGTAATCAGCCACAATTTGTTCAAAAGCTGAAACGAACCTAGAATCTTTATTTTATTTTATTTATTCATTTCTATGCTCTTACATACAGTTAATAAATACAATGACATAAGTTAATAAATGCAATGACAATGACATTAGGTGGAAGTAAAACAAAAAATATTCTTAATAAGAAACATAGTAGGTAGTAGAGTATGTAAATGGTTAAAACGAATGTGGCTATGGATTGTGAACACCTCACTGGGAGAACCCGTGCTGAGGTGTACGCATGTATTATTATGCCATCATAGGTGATAGCGCAGTTTCCCCCTTGAGACTCTCAAGGAGGGCTCCGTAGTACCACCCATTGTGGCAGTATTGTACATATAGTAGGTGTGGGTAGCTGTGTTGAGATAGTCATCATAATATTATACAGACACAATGTAGTAAGTTGAGGTAAGTTGAGCATCATAATATACTAAAGTCGCAATGGATAATACATTATATGTAGTAAAAAGAAAAAAAAATAAAGAATATTCATGGAGTGAACTTAGAGAGCAGTTGAGACGAAAAGAGAATAAAAGAAAAAAACAAAAGTAGATGATATTAGTGCCAATATTTTAAAAATAGTTATGCAATATTAATCTATTTTGTAGATCTAGTGGTATAATTTAAATACCAAGTTAGTTTTTATGTTTGGTTTGGAGTAAATAGGTTTTGGAAAAATAGTGTTCCTTTAGTTTTTACCCAGTCTGTGATTGTTTTTTTTAGTTTATTTGTTGGTGTATAATCAGCAGGTTGTTTCAAAGAAGGTGGCATGCAGTTATATAGTTTGATGGAATAGTAGTTAAAGGATCTTTGTCCGTGGGTCGTGTGCTTTAGCGGGATGTTGAGTATTAGGTTTGTTGAAGATCGGCTTGTTATTGAGGACTGAGAAAGTAAAGGGATATGTAGTTTGAATTTGAAGAGGTGAAGAATAGACGATTTAGTCTGATTGACAAAACGTCGAGCATCTTGTAAATTTTTTCAGAGTCTGTATCATATGCTACTTGAAGAATTAGTTTGATTGTTGCCTTTTGTGCTTCTTCTAGTGGATCTAGAGAAATATTACTTGCACTTCCCGAAGACAGAAGACCATACATGATTAAAGATTGGGAAAGAGCAAAGTAAATAGATCTTAGTATTGTGCGTGGGAAGATGTTTTTTATATTATTTAAGAGATACATGATTTTTTTAAGCTTGGATGTAGTTAAGTTAATGTGGTCATTCAGCGTAGGTTTTCGTTAATTATGACACCTAGATATTTTATTTGTTTGACATTTTCTATGATTCACAATGGGGTATTTCCACGTGTTTTTTTTATTGCTTAAAAAAATTAAGCAAAAAATTACGATGATTATAGCATTTTTATTTTATTTTTATGTTGACGAATAAATTTTCTACAGCGAGTTAAAGTTTCCCATTTTGGAATTACCTCTAAAACGATATTTTGGGGCGTGGCTATCGTGTGACGTCATGAGTGAGGACGCTCACTGACAGTGTTTATTTATGCTAGTTCAGCTTAGTGACACTTGTGACGTCACAGACCCATTCCCCAACCATGGGCCGTTTTGATTTGGTCAGTTTTAGATCGTTTTTAAAATCAATAATATTGAATGAAAACATAAAAATCAAACATTTTTAGTAGGATTATTAAAATCAGAAAAATAATCTTTAAATATTCCGTACATTTTCCACAGAATTCCTCGTTTGTGGAAATACCCCATTGCATGTTGAGAAGGGTTGGGAGCAGCCGTGTATTTTCAGAGCGAAGGTTGGAGGAGGTTGACCTCTTTGAGTTGTACTATGTGTTATGAATTTAGTTTTTTTTGTATTTAGAGTAAGTTTGTTTTCATTGAGCCATTGTTTGATGACAGCAAGACTTTTCAGCTTTAAGAATGCCTGGAACCATGAGTCAGCTTGACAAAGTATTACAGTGTCATCAGCGAATGTCACAATGTTGCCTTCTGTAATTAGTTCACAGATATCATTGATGTTGATAAGAAACATTATGGGACCTAGAACACTACCCTGGGGCACTCCGTAACTGATCGGAAGGGGTTCACTTTTCACTTTGTTGATAAAGACTTGTTGAGTTCTCTCTGACATAAAACTTTTCAGTAAGTTAAGTTCATTTCCAGTTATGCCGAGTTTAATAAGTTATTGTGAGATATTGTATCGAAGGCTTTACATAAATCTAGGTATATTGAAATTACTTTTTTCTTTGAGTCAAGGTTAGAGTTAATATAGTCTGTTACTGAGCTTAAAGCGTGTTGTGTACTTCTGTTCTTTCTAAAGCCATGCTGGTTCTTCGAGAGTAGGTGGTTTGTTTCTAGGTAGTGGTAGAGCTGTTCTTTGATGGCTTTTTCCAGAATTTTGGACATAGTATTTAGAAGAGTGATAGGTCTATAGTTGTTGATGTCATTTTTAGGTCCTGACTTATAGATAGGAATTACTAGTCCATTTTTTAAGCAGCTTAATCGGACTTTAACTTTAAAACGTCAAAACAAAATGGCGTTGACTGGTCATCTGATGACAACAATATATTTAAAATTTGTCATTTGATGACAACAATACATTTTTTGGCCATTTGATGACAACAATACATTTTTTTGACCGGTCAGTGGTTGAGTGGGCATAACGCTTGGGTCCCACCCGAGAATCGCGTGTTCGATTCCTCGGCTGACTAAGTCCTCCATCACAACACAAGCAACATTTTCGGCTTTCTGTGGTGGTAGTAGAAGATTTTCAAACATTGTTGGGTTATTCGTAACCCGGGAATATTTGTATTACTTTTAAAAAAAAAAAAAATTGAATTTTCATTTGAAGCTGTGATTTGGTTGTTTTTAGTTTGAACTTTGATACACTATGATAAGCCAAAGTAAGAAGGGGGTTGTTATTTTGCCAGTTTTATTGTAATAAATTTAATGTGTTGAATATCTTTTCTGTTTAGATTCGTATGTGTGAAATGCAGTCTTCAGAACACCGGTTCGTTATAAGTCCTGTATCTGCGGTGGCTCACCTGCGAAGGGAACGCTCTGAACAACCTCTGCGATCTCACACAAGGCCTCGATTGGACTGCCAACTCTCCTTAGATCAAGTTCCTTTGATATTAACAAATGTGAGTCTTTATTTATATGTATAGTATGTTTTACATTTTCGTTCTTTATTCACTCAAACGATTTTTCGTGTATTATGGCAAGTTTTCAAAACGTCTTGAGCGAGGCTTGCCATAATGTGCCAAATTTATCTACCTTTTGTAAAATATTTAAAAAAAAAATTTCATACCTTCGCGAGGCTTGCCATAGTGTGCCAAATTTATCTACCTTTTGTAAAATATTTTTAAAAAGAATTTCATACCTTCCCGCGATTTGCAGTTTGCGTTAGTAGCTAAGATAATACTTTCCCATTTTATCATGTCTTAAATCGATTTCCTGTGGTCGATTCTATGCATGTCTAAATCCAATATTGTTTATTCTCAAGTAAACAAAATTTGGTTCTCGAACACGGCTTATTAAAATGGCGTAAGTGTTTGCCTTATTCGATTTTTATTTCATATTTATATACCAGTATATTTGTAATTAAACAACCTATCTATTTAATATGTTTTTAATTCTTGTGGATTTAAAAATAGTGTATTTTTAAATTTGTTTTGAACAAAGTGTGAATTTTCCGCATCATGTGTGTTTTACACTGTGAAATAGGCTATCTGTGTAAAACGATTGATTGAACTAAATAAAGCAAGAATCGAGATTATTCTTATTGATATTGAGGCACTCAGGTTCTTTGAAATAGAGAAAACTAAAATTGGGCCACTGTGACTTCATAGAAATGAAATATGTAAACAAATATTGTTTTCGCTGATTACGAATTTTTGTGGGTCTTCTGCTGAGCGCCTCAATTGTAGACAGAATGTATCTTTCTAATGTGGATAAATGTATTAAATATCCAATTTTTTTTGTGCTAAATGTATTAAATATCCTAATTTAGTGGATTCAATTTGACAGTCCGCGAACTCAAATTCTAAAAAATATTTTTTCATATAACACTTTCAAACAGCTGTCTATGATTAAAAATTGAAAACTGAGTCTTGAGTCTTCTAATGTATATATTTGTAGCTGTGATTGTCAAGTAGACCATAGACAAAATACAGAAATAGAAAATATTCAATGTTGACTCGAATAAGTACCACGCATGGCAATTTCAAGGGAACTAACACGCAGAATTTGTTCATTTATAAAGTTTACAATGTTTTAATAATTTGTTTCTAAATCCTAAAAATTGTGACCGGCCAACTCAGAATCATGAAACTTCAAACCTCCTCTGAATATTTATTATGTAGTACCGTTCCTTATCCAGAATATTCCTTAGTGAGAGATGGCATCTCTGTTTCTATCCGATTTCGGTCTTTCTTCTCCTTTTACCTTCTTTAAATATTCAAATTTTGCGCGTCAATTTTTGTCTCTCTATGATCTCAATCACTGCTACCAACAGCTAGGCGTACGCAAGCGTTGATGCGACGCCATTTTCTTCAATTGGCGTCTAATTTCTATCGCGTGCGGTCGTCTAGTTGCGATATAAACTGGAAACTAGATTTTCTTCTCCAAAAAATTTTTACAAAAATCATTACGCAATGTCAAAAAATAGTGTTTCTCTCGAAGCGGTTGAGATTCCCGCGTCTGCGAGTGTCAACCGTGACGAAATACGAAATACGAAAACGAAACGAAAGAATGTGTGTTCTGACTGTTCCTCTAATGAATCCGTTTGTGACAATAAACGTAAAAGGCGAAGGCGTCGCCGACGCTCACCAAGTTCCGACAGCTCCACTTCCATGAACTTTTCAAGCAGGGCTTCACGCTCCAGAAGGCGAGGAATGGCCCGTTCTATTAAAAAATTATCTGAATAAGTAGGCAGAGTACAAAATTTTATTTTGCAAGCACCGAGGTCAAGATTCGCAGAGAATGCAGCCTCAGAGAGTATGTCCATTGCAGAATCTGAAAAAGAGTGCTCAACAGTATCAGGGCGTAATACTTGTGTTTTTCAAATGCCGAGTCCCACCATTTCTCTTAAAGAACCCTTAATGACTGCCCCTCCTCGAGACAGACTCGAAGTGTTAGAGCGTCTTCAACAATTTAATCAGGTCGCTATTGAAAGATCTTTCGCGGCGATACCACATGCAGCTCTCAAGCACAGGGAGCAACTGCAGCAGTCTCTGCAGGAATTGGTTGAATGGGGGTTCGAAGTACAGAATATCTCTCCAGAAACCCTGTACGAGAAAGTTAATGAGTTGTATGGAGGTCAGAACGATTTGCAAAAATGTTCTGATGACCTGCTGCAAATCACATGCGGAAAACGGGCAGAGATAATTGAATTTAGAAGGGACAGGATTCTCAATTTCTGTAAACAGAAATCAGACAAAAAAGTTCTTATGCAGATCCCTCCAACTTCCTCTCATCTCTTCAATGAGGAAGCCCTCTCTACCCAATTGCAGAAATTGGGAAGAGTAAAGAATTGTTTTAGGCCCTTCCCACAAGCCATCACTTCCACCGGTCCACCAAAGGAGGGGCCTGGTACAAAAAAAGCTTCAAAATCAGTTCAATACTTTCCGGCCCGAGATTCCTTTCCGGCCCGAGATTTTATTCCGTCCCGAGAATTTTTTCCATCCCGAGAATCCTTTCGTCCAAGGGGGGCAGACCCCCAAAGGTATCCCCAGCCCTCCACCTCTGGTGTTAAAAGGGGGGGAAAGGATAGTAGCAAGTGACCGGTGCGAGGGCAGACCTCTAACCGACGTTACTACAGGGGTGCATGACCGGAGGCCATCAAAGTTTCGAGCGGGGCAGTTGCTGAATTTCAAAAACAAATGGGCAGCTCTACATGCTCCCAAAGTTGTTCAAAAATCATAGGGGGTTACAGAATCCCCTTCTTTACAAAGCCCCTATTATTACGCCCAACTGCCTTAACTTTGAAAAAATTTGTGACAAAGACTACCCCAGAAATGACAAAAGAAATAGAAATTCTCAAAAAACTGAATATATTGGAACCGGCAGTCAAAGACTCCAGTTTAAGGGGACGGCAGCAACAGACCTATCCTCAACCTGAAAGGTCTCATTCACTTTGTGTCTGTAAGAAGATTTTCTATAATGTCACATCAGAAAGTTCTCGAATTTCTCCAACCACAAGACTGGATGACAAAAATAGACATATCGCACGCATATTTTCACATTCCAGTCGCAGAGTCTCACCGTCGTTTTCTGAGGATTGTGTACAAAGGAGAGCTTTTGCAAATGACATGCCTTCCCCAGGGCTTGAGCAGTGCTCCACAAGCCTTTGCCAAGGTGACCAATTGGGTTGCAGAGACCCTACGTCGTCAAAATGTGAGGATCGTTGTATACTTGGACGATTTCCTTCTGGCCCACCAGGACAGGGAAATTCTGAAGGTCCAAACAATTCTATTTCTGAATCTACTGAGAGACCTCGATTGGACCGTCAATTTGATAAAATGCGTCAGCGAGCCGGTACAAACAGTGGAGTATCTGGGTGTAATGTGGGACACGCAACGCGGTCGGATGAACAGGAGGAAGTGCGAAGACCTTCAACAATCACTTCAAAGGCTTCAGAAGAAGAAGAAGTGGAATGTGAAGGAGGCACAGAGAGTTCTGGGAAAACTGAATTTTGCATCGTTCGTCACTCCAAGAGGTCATCTTCATTGCCGAAGGATGCAACTACAAATGCACTCCATGATGAAACTTCCTATACGAACGAGAATTCTCATAAAGGAACCCGTGATGAAAGACATATCATGGTGGGCACAGAATGTAAAGGCCTTTATGCCACTACACGTCCCCGCTGCCTCTCATTTCCTCTCGACCGATGCAGCAGATCATGGCTGGGGCGCTCAAGTGGACGATACTCCGATTGCGGGATTGGACCAGGGAACAGCAGAATTGGCACAGCAACTTGAAAGAGATGTTTGCCATACTTAATGCCTTGAAATACCAGAACAAATGTTTGAGGAGTTCTACCGTTCTAATACAGTAAGATAACAGAACAGTTCTCGCTTATTTGAGGAACGAAGGAGGGACGAGATCCTTGAGTCTACTTCATCTGACCTTTCAGATTTTGTCTCTAGTAGACAAATACAATATAACCCTGCAAGTTCACTACCTACCAGGGCTGTACAACGGTCTTGCGGACCATTTGTCCCGAGGAACCCGTCTACCGGAGTGGCACCTTCTAGCTCCTGCAACAGAACAGATATTTCACAAATGGGGCAGACCCACTGTGGACCTGTTTGCCTCTCACACGGCTCATGTAGTGGACAAATATGTATCCATAGACAGGAAAGACAAAGCGGCGATATTTCACAATGCTTTCAGCAGACCTTGGCACTTTCCCCTGGCATGGGTGTTTCCGCCTCCTTGTCTAATTCCCCGAGTGCTTGCTCATCTGAACAACTCCACAGGAATGTATCTGCTAGTAGCTCCCAAATGGACGAAAGTATTTTGGCTACCAGACTTGAAACAGAGAGCCTTGTGCCTACCTCAGGAGATCAAGAATCTACAAGAGATACTGATAGATACCACCACAGGCTCCCATCCCCAGCAAATACTTCAACTAGAACTGCAAGTGTGGAAAATTGGGGCTGGGATGATGCATTGCAAGGATGGTCTGATAGAGAAAGAGAGATTTTCAAATCCAGCTGGCGAACTTCAACGCAAGCTTCTTATAAAGCAGCGTGGATTAGATGGCGTGAATGGTGTTCATCCAACCATGTTAATTTCAGAGACCCAATGGGAGCTCAGTTGGCAAAGTTTCTAGCACATCTCAAAATATCGCTGAATTTAGCTCCTAGCACTATAGCTTTGCATAAATCGGCTATTTCAACTTTATGCAATCCAAATAATGAAAATAGACTAAGTAACCATCTTGTGGTGAAGCAAGTAATGAAAGGAATAGTAAACAGCTCGATTAAAGTGCAACGGGATATAATATGGGACCCGAGACAGATATGTTCTTGGCTTCAGACTAACAATCCACAAACTATAACCTTATTTGAAGCATTCAGAAGGTGTGCAGTCATACTCCTGTTAGCCTCAGGACGAAGGGTGCATGATCTGACACTTTTGAGATTAACATCGGAACATTTTATTGATATGGATGATCACATTATTTTATGGCCTGCATTTGGTTCAAAGACAGATTCTGCAAAGTATCAACAATCAGGATGGAGATTAAACTCCTCATCAAATCAATCTACCGATCCTGTATTTTGGCTTAAGAAGCTGTGTGTTCTCTCAAAGGACAGGAGTCAAGAGGTACCCAATATTGATAATTTGTTTTTATCCACATCAGGTCCAACCAAAGCAGCTTCTAGAACAATTATCGGTGGATGGGTCAAGACAATACTTAGAGATGCCGGTATTGAGGCCTCTGCGGGTCGGCAGTGGCTTCACTTCAGTGGCTTGAGAACTGTTCAATAGAGGACATTTTGGAAAAGGGAAATTGGCAGAATGAAAATACCTTCCTAAAATATTATAAAAAAGAAATAAGGCAGTCCAATATTCAGGAGCCAGGGACTTCGTCATCCTTGACAAGCCTGTTTAAACCAATCATTCGCCTGAGGGGGGCAGACCCACAAAGGCCCTCCATTTCTGGAGACAGAAGGAGAAGCGATCATTGTAAGGGCAGACCTCCAACCGGCGCTTCTTTATGAAGGTGATCACAATTGGCATCAACACTGCCACCAGACGATAGCAGACAATTCTCACTAAGGAATATTCTGGATAAGGAACGGCACTACATAATATTGGAGTTTTACCTACCATTAAAACTCTTATTATATTGCCTTCCTTATCCAGAATATTCCTCATCCCCTGTCTGGTGAGACTACAATTGAAGAAAATGGCGTCGCGTCAACGCTTGCGTACGCCTAGCTGTTATTGAGGTAGCAGTGATTGAGATCATAGAGGGACAAAAAACGCGCGAAATTTGAATATTTCAAGAAGGTAAAAGGAGAAGAAAGACCGAAATCGGATAGAAACAGAGATGCCATCTCTCACTAAGGAATATTCTGGATAAGGAAGGCAACATAATAACAGCCTTACTAAAAAAACCCAGTGAAAATTTTATTCAATTGACAAATTGCCGCGGATGTGAAAACATTACTAATTAAAAATTTGTTCTTTGAAAGAAATACACATGGTTTCTACGGCCTGAGAGGGTAGTTTATCTCTGTTTTAACCATTGATGTCCGAACGATATTTGTAATTTTTCCATAGTATTTTGAATGTTCTATATATTTCTTATTTTTGAAGGTGTCGTAAAAATAAATACCATTTATGAAAACTAGATAAAATTACCTTTTAGATCTGTGTATTTGAAATACACTTTAGCTTTCAAAAACTGCCATATTTTAAGATTCAAACTCGGAAAAAAATGGAAAAAAAATTCCTCCCACAACATTTTTGACCAAAATGTAGAGAAATTTAAATAAAATCAAAATTTAAAAAACAGTCCTTTTATGTAATAAATTTGGAAGGAAACTATCACCTCACTTTTTCATCGTGTATACAATAAAAAAATAATAAAAAATTTCAAAGTTTTTTTTATTGCCTAAAAAATAACTTAGAAATAATACCGAAATTTAAAACAGATTTCTTGCATCTCTAAAGACGTTAATTTTTTGATACGTTTACGAACACATGTATTAGATTTGAATATTTTAAAAAATTATCACTTTTAAGAAATTCTCTTAACCTGTCATTTGCCAGAGACGCGGAATTGTGGGCGGATCAAATTTCAAAAAAGAACATTGATTCAAATGATTTGGATGCGATTTTAAATTTTTTGTAGAAAGAAACTGTACCAAGGAAAAGGTCAGAATAGCTTCCTCCATTCTTGTTCTTAAGGTAATTTACACGCGATTTTTCCAAATACGCTGACCCTTGAGGGGTTAAAATAAAGATCTTAAAATGAAAATTTTATCTTTTAAATAACCTATAAAAAACAATATTCTGACATTTCAACTTTGAAAGTACGGTGTTTGTACAATAACTTGATTAAACTGATGTAAACCACACAAATAACATGGTAAATATATCAATTATGTGAACAGAAGAGTAAATTCACCACTACAATAGAAATTATTAAGTAAAATCACAAAATTTTCAATATCCCGCCATAAAACACACCGAGCTGTTTCGTCATCGCGGGCTGTCGCGGGCCGAAGAACTAATGCATAGGCGCGCCAATAATGCCCCTTGCCGAGAAACATTAAAACAACATTGTTTCCTAGTAAATTAAAACCATAAACAACGTTGTCACATCTTCAATGCGTTTTAACAGCGTGACCACGTAAGAAACGTTATTGGTAATGGCGAAATTACACACGTCAACCACATTGATGCCATTTGGTTGAACGGTGTATAATTGAAAGGGTGTGCTGTTTAGACGTACTTGACAGAAGTGGACCATACAATCACATTGCTGTCATAGAGTTTAGAATGTCTTCGAAACAGGTCGTGCGCGCGGGAATTATATCCCTCTGATTTAATGTTCCACAGGCTTGGATAGTTCTTAAAGTGCTCTAAGAACAGATGCGTATGCTCTTCCCTCCATTTAAAAACCATTTTCTATGTTGACAACTCACTACAAAATAAACAGTCACAGTTTGGCACTTCAATACGGGCGCACAGTGCTGCGCGCGCATGCAACGCCGCATTCGCGCATGCGCACGAAGGACAACAGAACCAATCGCATTGAAAATATTAAACAAGTTGAATATTTTCAATGCGGTGGAAAGATGACGCGCAATGACATGGAAACATGCAATGTCTTGTTTACACGGTGCAATTTGGTATCTACAACCTAATTGCGCAGCAGAATTGAAAGGTCTAATATGCCCATAATAAAACGTGTTTTAGTGTATACGAGGTTTATTTATGTTATTGCAATAACACAGTTAATCGGTCGCGCTGTGGTTTTTTTTTAGTAAGGCTGAAAGAGTTTTAATGGTAGGTAAAACTCCAATATTAGAAGTGGTGAAAAAAAAAATTGGTTAACCGGTCAAATGCCGGGCCATTTTGCGGAAATTCGCGGAACTTCACAAAAAAACACTAAAAAACCACCACTTTGAATTTTGAATTGAATGTTTTGTTGATAAATTTTGAGCTATTGTATATTTTATTGACTGAAACACGTTCACAACACAATAAACTATCTACTAAAACCACATTACTTGCATTTATTACGTAAATTAATAGGTTTTACGACGTTTTATTCACGATACACGCATTTATTGCGACCGTTAAATCCGCGGCAAATTATGACAGCGCATTGTCACGGATAAAATCGTTTTAAAAATATTCCAGGGTGACAAGGTGAATGAAACTTTTAACACCACCTAGAGTAATGATGGCGCAAGCGATTTTGACACTGTTCTTCATACAAATTCTGTACATATAAGGGTCAAAATCGCAGACAAAAAGTTTTTCGTCGACAATATTATTCAAATATTTGAATTATTTTCTTGCGCATGCGCAAATGACGCCCTCAATTCCGCGTTCCCGGCCTGTCACAGGTTAAATAGGCTACGTTAGGTTAGTTATGGGCTATTTTCAAAAGTTTTTTTTTCATAACTTTTAACCTTTTAGTGGTCGCGCATGGTCTGTGAGTACGCAGCGAACTTCTTTTACTGATTATGCGCTAACTACGTGAGGTACATCCTTTCAGTACCCCAGTGACATTCGTCGTAAGCGCACATGTTCTTTTGTTTATATTTGCGGTCTCAGATTCCGCGTGCATCTGGTTGTATACTTGAAAAATCTCTTGAGTAGCTTCAAATATGGAAAGCATATGTGTCTAGAACATGTGACTGTCATATGCCAAGATTGTGCATTTCCAGCAGATACTATGGATTCTGATGATGAGTTTATAGTAGTAATTCTACAAAGCATTGTTAGCGGTTTTTGATTTGACTTCCATATTGCTTATTAGAATTTAGTTAATACGTAAAAAACATGCAGAAAACATTATACAGGGTGTCGGGGGTAAAGTGCATTAACATTGAGAGGTGATTCTACATGATGGTATAAGTAAAAAAGATAAATAACTTTTTTCGAACTTCCAACTTTTAAGGGTAGTTTTGTGGTAAAAAGATTAAATTAGACTGGCATGTGCGACCAGCTTTATCATTTTCCGCTGTTACGATACAGGCCAATCACAACCGTGCAATGTTGCCACAATTGTGCCCGGCAGGCTCTCAGCAAGTAAGATCATACCTCACACTAAGGATTTTTAGTAGGTACATCTTTTTGTATGGGAAAAAAAATGTTGGAATTTCGGAAAAAGTTGTTAATCTTTTTTACTCCTACCAGAATCACCGAAGTTAATGCACTTTACCCCTGGACACCCTGTATAAGTGACATTTAGAGTGCCTGTGAAACGGAGCCATTGCCGATAAGGCTGATTGATCTCTATAATAACTATAGTAAACATTAGTACTGTATTAAAATATAACTAGCCGTTGGAAACAATAGTTATATTATTTCAACGTCCAACGCTGTTGAAAATAATTAGCGCCAACAGTTGAAATATAATACCTACATGCGAATATTATTCAACGCAGTCGACGATTCAACTGCCTAATAAATAAAAACGGTTAAGAGTTTGTACTTCGTGAACAACATTACTCGATATTTTAAATGGTCTTTTGGTTATGTACGTACCTACTGCACGTTTTTTTTTATTTTCCCATCCAATACGGCCGATACTCAGCGCCATGGAACAAACAAATTTATCAACGACAAGCAAAAAATAACCTATTGATAATTGTCAATGTTTTGTACCTATTGTTTTCAACGGTGTTAGAATGATTAAGTCAAAAGGGTCAAGAGATCACACTTCGTGAACGATATTATACCCAATTACACAAGGTCTTTTGGTAATGTACATACCTACTGCACGTTTTATTTTATTTTCCCATCCAATACGGCCGATACGTAGCGCCATTGAACAATAAAATTTATCAACGACAAGCAAAAAAATAACCTATTGATAAATGTCAATGTTTTGTACTTATTGTTTTCAACGGTGTTAGAATGATTAAGTCAAAAGGGTCAAGAGATCACACTTCGTGAACGATATTATACCCAATTACACAAGGTCTTTTGGTAATGTACATACCTACTGCACGTTTTTTTTTATTTTCCCGTCCAATACGGCCGATACGTAGCGCCAAGCAACAAGCGAATTTATCAGTGACAAGCAAAATATAACTTCAACAGGATAATATTTTCAACAACCACCAACGTCTTCCAACAGTTTCAACTTTCAACGTTATTATAGGATTATTATTACGTGTGTGTCGCGTGGGGCATAGAGATAATAATAATTAATAATACATCAATGATTCGGGGAACCACCCGTTAAAAGGGATTCCTTAATACGATTTTGATATATTTTTTGTTAGTATCGTGTCGATCTCCTATTATAGTTGCGTCAACGTCGACGTTATTTTCAACAGCTATTTTCAACAGTTGAAAATTGCCAACGATAACGACGTTGGCGTTGGATAGAATTATCGTCAACGCCCAGTACTAGTAAACATATTAAAATTTAAAACTAAGAAAGAAAATTTTATCTTGTTTCGTTAGTATGTTGATTTATACCGTTGTTTTGTGGCCGATGTCTAAAAAATTGAGATTTCACAGACTTAAACTATTACATACAAATTAAAAAGTGATTACCAATTAATGTTTTTTTTTTAAATTTATTACTTATATAGGTAAAAGACTTTTTTATTATGTGGTATATACAATATCATGAAATATTCAGTCATCTTCTAAAACGTTAATAAGCTTAATTTTAGAGTCCCAGGCGTTAGAACTAGAGAAAAATACCAATCTCAGACAAAATGCATTTATATTCAGAGCATGCAATGTATTTTATAAGAATTTTAATGTAAGTATAACATATTCTCATGTAATTTAAGTACCTTAAAAATATATGTCATAGCTAACGTTAAATAATTGTAAAGACCCTTTTGCAAGTTATTGTGTTATTGCTGTGAATCCTTTCCATTTACTTGCAGTGGCGGCTCATGACTTTTAGGTGTGCTCGGGTGATAATATTTAAAAAATAGCATCATGGATGTTGTCGTATGCGAAAAATAATTTTTTTTTTTCATAAATCAGTGTTTTGTATGAAGATTTTTCAGGAAATCGGTGCGCCGCACCGCCAAACTGAAACTTCCTGAAATTTTTCATACAAAAAATTGGTTTTCAAAAAAAATAAAAAAATTCTTTTTCGGCTACAACAACATCAATAATGCCATTTTTTTAATATCAGCTCTCTAGCACACCCAAAAGTCACGAGCCGCCACTGTTTACTTGCCATTAGAATTATTGTTGTGTTCACTCTTGAGTTTTAGGTATGTACATATTATTATTATTGCTGTTGTGGAGTGAGAATAGATTTCTTCTATTAACCCCTCCGCAACGTTAGCAGATATAAGCGTTAAAAATAGGACAGCAGTCAAGTACAATAAGCGTGTTTATACGTCTTTTGTTCGGTGCAAGGGTGCAACTACTGGAAAGTTAATGATTTTACAAAGGGGTGTTGAAGTTGCATGATTCTGAGTTGTCAAGGAACTCCTAAAAATATGGGATAAATGGTAAAATATAAGTGGATTCAGTGTATACATATAGCACTTTAAAACATTTTTAGATGGTTTATGTCCCCATGTTAAAGACAGGCCAAGATGAAAAACTAACGTCCTTAACCATGTGGGTCGGCTGATGACCCCATGCATTTTTCTATTTATTATGTGGGGATTTTCCCCGCCTTCCCTCTCCCCTCCCCCGACTAAAAATATATTTCATGTATTTAAATAGATGTAAGAAGGGTAGTAATTTTGGGAACTACCTTCGGCCCCAGTTGGCTGCAGGAGAGTTAATGAGGGTGGGAAATTTCCAAATTGAATGCTCCGAAATCCCAGACACTGGACTGGTATTTCAATTATTAATGCAATCGCTCTAGTTTTTATATGAAACACTTGAGTATTGATATGTGTATTGGTATATGTAATTTGAAATAATGTATGAATGTTTCAGTGTCAATATAATGAAATGATCGGCTGTTCCCGAGGCTTAACACTGATTGGAAAATTGCGTGTGTTTCGACAGTGGAGACCAAGTACTACGGTACCGCAAAGTCCTAGAGCCTGGTGGATATACGCAGTCAAATGCCACTTTCCTGATAGTAATTGTAAGAAATTTCTTAAAAATCTAACAAAAGTGTAGTGTACTAAAACTATTATTGTCTGATGCACATATAAATGTATATTTCTTTCTTCTTTTAGTCATGGAACCAAAGCCAACTTGGGAAACCTGTTTATGTAGCGCGAGACTATGTAAGCGCTACGTGGATATGTATTCAACACTCCTTATTACTCCTTCCCTAACTCTTTCATCAGAAAACAAAGCTCTCAAAGATCAAGTTGAATGGACTTCTCCTTTCCAACAGCTTAAACTACTCAGGGAGGTTTGTACAGCATTTTATTTATTTATCAGCAGCAATCTATTGACCAGATTGGAACTTGCAATCTCCAGACTTCAATGTAAATTTCTTTACACCGTTACCTATCCTATAATGAATGATGAAGGATAGGCCATCTATCCTTCATCATTCATTATCACAATTTATCAGCGACCAGTTCTTTGAATAACTATTGATTTTACTAGCAATCAATTAACTTTTTCACTGTGTTCCTGATATTTATATTATGTACGTTACTGTATGCACCACTTTTTATGACATTCATACATTTTCATTAACAAACTAATTTGTGCGCACAGCGCTGAGGGCATGATTTACTTGCGCACATATATGTATCCGTAGCGACGAAGAGGTTGAAATTTTAGATAAGCATTTATATAACATTACTTCGACCAAGAACTTAATGGTTCTAATGGCAGATTTTATTTAAATCGACTTTCTCAAGTTCTTGAAAAGTCAAAAGTCCACTTTATCTATCCCTTTCCTTACTCTTATCTAAACATAAAAGTCGAGCATTTTACATTCATTAAATTGTAATACTTCCATTTTTATAAGAACAACTCTCTTTTTCGAGTCCCAGTTGCGACCGTTATCTTTTTTTTTTCTGTGTTTTGTTCTCTTTCATATTTTCGTTTAGATTATTAGTGTTATCTTCTTCAATGATATATTACATTGATGGGAATTTGATTTTTTAAACCTATGCTGTAAAGTTGGGAAAAGTACTGTTAGAATGATTAAGTATTAGCGATGTGTAGGTTCAGCTGGAGTGGGCTTTTGAACTTCGCGGGAAGCGGATCCTACTCCTACTCCTTTTTCAAATCGAATTCTCCCAGAGAACCCGGTCCAGCATTCGGACAGGAACTAGCGGTCCGAGTCACTCACGTGTTGGGAGCAGGTCCCGCGCTCGAGCTCTTTTGCGGGCTCCGAGGTTCGGCTCCGGTCGAACCTGTGCATCTCAGTCCGAGCAACTCGCGAGCCGGGAGCAGGTCCCGCGTTCGAATTCTTTTCTCCTCCGGCTCCGGCTCCTTGGTCCGGCTCCGGTCGAACCCTTGCATTGCCATTAGTTATAAATAAGAGGATGATTTCATGAACAGGTGAACTGCTTGTTGATCAATTGTTCATTGGCAGTTTTTTTTACCTTCTATTATTTATTTATATCAATTTCTTTTACTTTCAGGCAGCAATGAGAAATGCACCTAGAGCAGTTAACAACGCAGATAAAAGTAGATTAGCAGCGGAGGGAGCAGCACCCGAAGGTGCCCAGGGAAGATCCATGTTAATCCGGTGGTTTCCTCAGTGGTGGGGCTGGTATTCGTCAGCTCCTTCTCAAACCGCTTCTCTGTCACCTTCAAATTCTACACCCAGTCTGGAGGGAGAAATCTTGGACGTTCTAGCCGATTCCATAGAGAATAATAGCTTACTCAAAAGAGACACGGTTTTCGGAAAGTTCCAGTTCAATTTAACAAAGGGTAGTTTACAGCTTTGCGAAGATCACAATCAAAATAACACAAATGGAAACGCAAATAAGTAAGCCATAAAGTTTTGCTATGATATTGTTTTTTCATTAACACTTTTTATCCTTCCGTCAGGCTCAATATGTTGACCGCTGAGTTCGGACGCAATGTGAATAAACACCTACTTAAGTTCATTTATAACGGCCAAGTGATGATTATTTGGGGTTTCAAAAAAAGAAAAAATATAAATTTTTTTTTAAAAAAACAACATATTTTTGACATGAAACCTTCTCCAGTGAAGCACCGCTTGCTCACCATATTTGTAAGGGTTAAACAGATAGGAGTCTCGCATTTCTTGCTTTCGTTGGGTGAGAGTGAAAAAGTTCCAACTGGCGTTTTGAGAAAATTGAGATTTTTTTACCAGGGAGTTTATTAATTTTCAATTAAACTGTACTGGAAAATAAAATCATCCCCATCTGATGTCTATAAACCGATTCAAAAAATATATATCCTTCCAACTGTGCCTAACTTTAGATTACGTTTGGGTTGATAAAGGTACATCAGCAGTTGGAACCTACATTTGGAACATTTCAAATAATTGAAAATTTAGTTCGATAAGATTCCAACTAACTTCTTTCATAACTTAATTTTGGAATTGAGGCCAAAATATGCATGCAAGACTTGATTTTTTTTTAAAATCAATAGGACGTGTAATTTTGTAAAGCGCCTTGCAAGCAGCTATTTTGTTTTAAATTATAAAATTTAGGCCATTAACCTTTTTTAGACGAGCGTCATGTATACATGCCATTCGATCGCTTGCCTAAAAGATGTGCGTCATCTATACACGACACATATGTGTGAGAATTCGAAATACCAGTTCATGGATATCGCAAATTCTTTAACGACATCGTCTTTAACCCTTCGAATAATAAGAAAATAATATCCATTAACTTTTGCCAGTCAAGGTTGGCGGGCAAAATTCCTGATTCTTCCCATAATATACATATTGTAAATGTACCTTTATATTGGTTATTTTTTATCCATTTGAAAAAATAAAAATTGTTCTAAAATCTAGATAAAATCATCTTTCCGATATGTATATTATAGATTAATTATTTTGTTTCTTAATATTTAAATTTTGACATAGAAAATGTAAATTGGCTTATAAAATACATACCTGCCGATTCCCCGAAAAAGTTTGTAAAATAAAAGAAACTTAAAGTTTTAAACACAGATTCCTTTTCTTAAGAAAATTTGTAATATGTGTAACTATCACATCACTTTTTATCATATTCACACAATTTTATTTTAAAATTAAATGTTAAACTTTGTTGTTTTGGTTTTGGGGTACAAAAAGATTTATCTTATTGTAAGATAAATCTTTTTTGTAAGATATCTGAACAACATAGCTCGTGTATTCCTGAGGCAATGAGAAGCATTATTTTTTCCGCTTTATATCATAAAAGAAATCACAATTGTTTGCGTGACAGGAAGACAGATATCTAATTTTTAATAATACACGGTCTCTCTGGGACAATTTGGGTCTCCTGTTATTATAAAGGCGTATGATGTTTTGGGACGATTTGGGTCTCCTGTGATGAAACGGGTTAAAAGGTTAAAGAATTCAATTTATCGAAAATTTAGAGGCAATTATGTCAATTATTTGCAAGTTCATGGTAATTATTTAAAAAAAAAAGTGTTTTCTTTTAAGTCAATATGATAAAACATAAAATAAAAGAGCATTTTGACAGTTTTTTATTTAAATTACAAACAATTTACATTCAAACACAATTTTGTGTAAAAAAAAAATTATTTCAACCCATAAGAACGCTTTTTGTATGTTTTATTTTTATTTATTTTATGGTTCATTATATTGACAAAGAAGGTTAGCCAAGATTATTTTTACATTAATAGGCCACTTGCATCACATTTAAAAAAAAAAATTCCGGTTTAGGCAAATATTCTAAAACATTGTGTATTTTTTTTTTTTAATTGTATTTTTGAAACCCTGGCGATTTTTTGAAAATTTAAATCCGAAAAATCGGACCATTTTTTATAAACTGGAAAGACGGGACATAATTTTATAGGTGCGAAAAAACGATAATTACATAGCCGAAAATCATTTAAAAAAAAAAAGAACATATCCAAACGAATAACACAGGAGAATAACGAGGCATACCAAAAATATGAAATCTCATAAATATTTTTTTCCTTGATCCATCTTATTGATCATAAATCATTATAATGTTCAACGTCTATATTACTAAATCAAATGTAATATACTTGTACTTGTAAATTATAATAATAATAAGAATATTATAAAATTTGATTTTGTTAAAATCCGCACCATTATCATTATACCTCCAAAACACGTACGGACAACGTAAATTGTACGGGGTTCTCGTCAGAACATCTGACAAAAAGTCGAACCAAATGATAAGTTCGCAGAGAACAAACAATAAATCTAGTGAAGGAATTCAAAAATTCGCCTGAAATCAAAGTGATGCCATATAAAAAAAATAAATCAGTGTGGAATTTTACAAAATTAATAGGAACATTTTCGGAGACGGGACATTTTCATGTAGTGACGTCACGAGCTCAAATAATGGATTTATTTATTTAAAAATAAAAAAACTGTACATTTCTAAAAAATTTTACTAACATTTTCGCAATCTTAATAAAAAGATCTATCCACACGATTTTTTCCAAGTCGTTATGAATTCAATGCAAGTGGCCTATTACCATTCTATTATTCAATCTCCGCAGAATAAGCGTAAGCGTAAGAGTAAGATTAAGAAAGGACCACTTGGATGGTTTGGGCATGTAGAGCGAAAGAAAGAGAAAAGAAGTGTAAGGAGAATATATGACACAAATGTGAATGGTAGAAGAAGTCGGGGACGCCCGAGAAAGACATGGCACGACCAAGTGAATCAGATTCTTAGTCAGAATAATAGAAGAACATGTATGAGACGATGTATGAATGTGAAAGAGGCAAGGAGTGTGTGCTAAGACCGAGTTGTTTGGCGTTCTGTCCTCTCTGTCTACTCCTGCAGAAAACGGCATGATGGTTAGTTAGTTAGTTTTATTAGTAACAAAGCGATGCAATTATTATTTGGCGATTTTGATAGTTTATCAGTAGTAATTAGTTTATAATAGCATATTTTTTTATAATTGACCAGTAATTACATACATAGTAATATGTAAAATGTTTATCTATAATAACCAATAAATATAAAGAGGCTACCAGCAAACAAACAAAAAAATACATGGAGCCTTTTTGAACTGATTATTTTCTTAAAAAGGTTACATCTGCTATTACGTGTTTTAGTTGCTTAATACGTAAAAAAATTACTAACTGTTTGCAATAGCAAACTAAACGGAAGGTTTGTTAAATTATAAAATAAATGAATTCATAAGTTCAAGCTCTCATATCTCAAAACTTTGGTTAGAGCATTTAGAACCTTGTCACTCTAACCTAACGATTTGTCAGCCTTCTCAATCTGGTTTCACTGGTGCATGTTGAGCATTGTTTTCTTTTTTCTTTGGAAGCCTTTTTCTTGTTCCTGGGAAGGACAAAATCTTTTCAGCCTGTTTTGGAGGTTGTTCGACATTCCAATGGTTTTCAAATGAGTTTGGACGCAGTGAGTTTCTGTGAACAAAATTTGAGCAACTTCTCGACAAAGTGTTTAAAGAGGAAGCTAATGTGAGGGCCAGGGGCGAGATGACATAATGTCCGCCGTGTGCCTGACAGATCAAATGCGCTCGACGGAAGGTTAAAACTTTGCTTTTTATTTCTTTGTCTAATAAATTATTTACTAATACTAATAAATTATGTTTTGCCTGCAATGTTTTCATAATTTTTCAGGGTTAAGTTAGAGCTACGGTTTGAAAATGTTGGATTCAGTGTTGAAAGTAGACCAAGGACATCTTCACATACAATGAGTATAGCTTTGGGTGCTGTATATTTGAGAGATCACCTGACAGATCATACACTGTTCCCTATTCTTATTGGCTCTCAGGTAATGTACTGTTTGATTTTTTATTTATAATGTGTTATTAATGCTTCCAGTAATCCCACAACAACTATGTTGAATATTGAATGATATGTGCAGATATTTTTCTTATTTTACTAATTATTAGGATTAATTTAAATTTAAACCTCATTGTAATACTTAATTATTGAAAATAATATTAAAAAAACCCTCGATAAAAAAATTTAAATTGTATAGACTCTGAAAATAAAAAGATAATGATCGCAACTAGGATTTTAATCCAGATCCTTAATCCTTTGAACCCTAAGTCGTTCATTGTATTAGCACCATATCCCTGAGCTCCTGATCAATTTTTGACCAAAAATAAAATAAGACTAAAAAATATTTTGCAGACCGGTATTTCGGGCCGTAGGAAAATGGAGATAGATGTCGAGGCCGGTAAACCGGCCATTAGGGTATATGCCTCGCGAAATCAGGCTGGTTCGCCAGCCTATAGGGTTCAGCCATAGGGAAATAGAGATAGATGTCGAGGCCGGTAAACCAGCCATTAGGGTATATGCCTCACCAAATCAGGCCGGTTCGCCGGCCTATAGGGTTTAGCCTTAGGGAAATAGAGATAGATGTCGAGGCCGGTAAACCAGTCATTAGGGTATATGCCTCACCAAATCAGGCCGGTTCGCCGGCCTATAGGGTTTAGCCTTAGGGAAATAGAGATAGATGTTGAGGCCGGTAAACCGGAACTCTTTCTTACCGGAACCAACACTTGACCTACCGAACCACTGAAACCTGATTAAATTTGGTCATTCATATCAGTCTCCAATTTCAAAGTTTAATAATATACATTGAAAGACCTATTCAAGTTCTGTTATTTTTCCACTATGAACCAGTTGCTTCACAGAAATTGACTAACAACAGAACTTTCACTGAGCTTGAGTTTATGAGGGTTTTATGATATTTTTTCTCATACCGATCCTCTTATCGGGACCCAAATCAAAAATCTTCACTTTACACAATAATTATTTTTATACTTGTGATTTCATACAGATAATTGCCAAGACAATATTTAAATGCATTTTTGTTGTGTTATTAGGGTACCGTAAGAGAAGGTTTGGGTAGCGCGAAATATGCATCTGCTCCTGCTTGGGTGAAGCATTCTGTGGGAAACACAGGAAACGCAAGTAATCCATCTCTTACAAACACTGGAGAATCCTTATTTCAACTGGTCTACGAAAAGAAACCTGTAGGACTAACCGTCGATTATAGGTTAGTAAAATTCTTTTATAAACTTCCGATAATGTTTTTTTTTTAATTTTTATACATTACATCTATAAAAAATAAGTAGAAATAATATGTTTTTAATGTTCCTGTCTCACTATTAAATGAGACAAATTCTTTGTTCGAACCTTTTCTTCATCGGTGTTGGAATGGAAAATAATGATTCCATGCCAACTCAGAATCGAGTCAAGTCGTCTTCGAAAAGTCATTAAAACCTATGAAAAAAAATTGAAAAATAGCCCATAACCAACCTAACATAACCTATTTAACCGATTTTTTATATTTTTTTTTTCATCAATTTTAATGCGTTTTCAAAGGAGATGTTGAGTTGATTTCATTCTGAGTTGTCTGGTCACCGAAAATAACATATGGGGAAGGGATTGGGAAGTAGGTGGGCAGTTTCTGTTTAAACTAATTCTGTGGTAAAACAAAGTATGTGCATTCTTTTCTACTTTAATTAATATTTTTTAAGTCACCGAAGGCTCTTTTTTTGACATGTTTCAGTTATCAGATTTTTTCGCTTCCACGACAACTCAGCAAAGGTCATTTCAACGCCCCTTACAAAAGTCATTAAAAGTGATGATTTTTTTTTAAAATAGCTCATAAGGGTGCATACATTAATTATGTGAGCTCAAAAGGGTGGGGGGGGGGGTTCAGCAAAATCTCACGTTACTTGAAAAGAATTTACGAAGTGGCCCAAATTTATCTCACCAAGGGGGGGAGGGGTCTAGATTGGAAAAAAAAAACTGCTCACGTAATTAATGTATGCCCCCTAACCTAACCTACCATAACCTATTTAACCAAGTTTTTTTTCGGTTTTGTTTTCATCATTTGTAATGTTTTTTCAAAGGAGTTATGAAGTGGTACCTACATTGTTGTACACGGTCCCCATTTTTAAATATTTGTAAAATGGTTGCATTATTTATCTTTTTCAGATTATTTGTTAAATCGCAATCATTGGAGATTGTGTACAATCCTGGAGCAGTAAGGTGGCTGATAGATTTCCTCTCCCATCCTCTATCAATCAACAATAAAAGCAAATTATCCGCTCCGGAAACCATATCCAACCAAACGGGGGCTTATGTCCATGTTAAAAATACAACTAAAATGCACCTCATTAATCAATGGGAACACATATTACAGGGAAATTTGGTAATTTATTTGATTAAATCCTTCTTATGTTTTAAAAATGCGTTCTATTTTGACAAAGATGTGTTTTTAAATTATTTATTTTTCTTCTACCTGTTCTACAATTTAATATTATGGTTTTCTTATTGTTTTTTAATGAATCTTACAGTATTATTACCCTTACATCTGCTACAAATGAAAGTGTTACCATCTTTAATATTCAAAGAGAAATTTCCTGCTAGTTTGAATTATTGTGCTTGTGACTAAAACTGAATGGACTAAAACTAATTGAATAATGTTTTGCTTCCTAAAAGAGTGAAAGAAGTTTATGGCAACTAGAGCTTGACATTTCCGCACCGCAAATATTATTGATAGAAAAGTTCACCGACAAGAATGGAGTTGTTGTGGTTCTTGATTTTGGTAAAATGCATCTTTCCAATGGATACATGGAGCAGGAGCAAGACCAGGAACAAGTTGACCCGGCCACCGAGGAAGATGAAAATGGTAAGCTTTTCTTCTTTTATGCACCGTCTTGCATTACCGCATTACCGCTATGTACACTTGTAACAAACACTGACTCATATTTAAACATTACATGTTGATGTTGTTCACTGTTTTAGTTTTGTTGACATTGACATTTACATAATCAGTAACGTATGAATGTGAATGTTATCTTTTGTCAAATATTGATAAAAAATATATATTTTCAAATCATACCATTAGAAAAAACACAAATTGAAAGGTCATTGCCACCGTCTTGATGATTATTTACGCACCAGATTTAAATGTCCGGGTTTAATTTTCCCCACAGGAAAAACTAAACCCTTTCACACACTTCCCAAATGATCATCTGGTCAATCCACGTTATGCAATTGCACTATATGTATTATAATTACAAAACAATACAAGAACAACATGTCAACCTACCAGAGACCAGATGGGAAAATAATTCACCGACTCCAGATATTTTCATATCAGAGGGTTCGGCTCTGTGGAATTCCTAATTGAACCTATAAATCCTACTGATCCCTCAATATAAATATTTAAAAAATCTTTTGTAATCCTACATGTATTTAAAATTACCGATTTTTGCATTTTTATGTATAAATTCTTTGACAAATCTAATACGCCTAAATTTTGAATCAGAGACCTAGGTATAATGCCAGTAGCCGAAATAACAAATGGTAATATTTTTATATTCCGAGAATGCCAAATTCTTTTAATCTCATTTCCTAAATCTGTGTATTTTCTAATTTTTTCAGAAACAGTTTTTTGAATATTACAGGAATTTGGAATAGCTACATCAATGATATAAGTTATTTTTTTAATTTTGTCATGTAAAACTATATCAGGTCTATTATGACTAATTGTTCTGTCTGTTAGTATAGTTTTATCATAATATATTTTATAAAATTCATTTTCTAAAAATGAATTTGGTTCATATTCATAATATGGTACTATATTATTATTAGAGATATTATATATATATATATATAGTTCATATTCATAATATGGTACTATATTATTATTCATAATATGGTACTATATTATTATTATTATTATTATTATTATTAGAGAGTTCAGAAGAAATTTCTGAGATTTCTTTACCTGAGGAAATATGGCTACTATCCGTGGCTCTACCCTACCCACTTTCTCTTGGGCATGCTCGGTGTGAACCTTCTACGGGTCAGAAGGGATGTGCTCATTGTAACACATTTCTTCAGACTGATTCGTGGAAGGTTCGAAAACTCGGCTATCATGGAGAGCATTAGTTTCTATGTTCCCGATGGTTATCTCCGTCATCGACAGCATAGACTGTTTTATCTCCCGGCTTGCAGAACTAACTTGCCAATGGTTATGCCAGTCGGGAGAGCAATCTCGCTGTTGAACAGAATTAATTCGGATATCGACATATTTAGCGTCAGTGAAGCTGCCTTTAAAAGGCAAGCTCAATTAATACTTATATAGTTTTTTTATTCTTTTTTGCCTACCATTTATATATTTAATTTAATGTTTAAGGTAATACTGTTAATTTTTTTTTTTAAAAACGCATTAAAATTTTAAATTTTGTAATGTTTTTAAAGAATAAATAAATTGAATTGAATTGAAAAAATTATTGAACAATTTTTAAAGCGTCGTTTAGTAAAAAATTTAATTTCAAAGGCATCTAGCAATTGTATTTTTGACACATTGAAGATTTTATCAGTTGAATAAGTAATATGCAGAGTTTCTTTAAAATACCGCACTGACATCTGAATTGCAACAACAAAATCAAAATTATTAAAAGATTGTTGGTTTCACGAATAATTCACAAAACTTACAACATTTTTGACACAACCTATACAAGTTCACTTTTGCAAAAACAATGCAACAAACTCCGCCTTTCAAACAAAAAAACCAAAAAATTGTGAATCGTATAAAATATTAAAATATGTCTTGCTTCTATCTAGGTGTACATTTTTCTTCTACACCCCCCCCCCCCCCCCCCTCTCCATGAAAAAAGGTTGACAGCATAAACAGACAAAGTGAAAAATTTTAAAATGAAAATTGCATGTTTGAAAGATCATAACAACCGGTTGGTAGCTTTGTAGGTATTGTTTCCCACTCGGGCCTTGCGGGTTCAACTGTCCTTTAGTTTAGTCGTCCATCATTGCACAAGCCACATTTTCCACTTATAATGATGGAAGAGGGTTGATTTCAACATTCTGAGATTATTTGAAACCTGGAAAGGTTGCTTTCTAAATTAAAAAGCGTTTTCTGGAACAATATTATCAAAGAACAAAAATGCTGAATCAATCAATAATATCTAATCACTAACTGAACGGTTTGTGTGCAAGATTCTTGCAATGGTGAACTTACTGCTTTTTTTTAACCGCCCTACCCATACGAACGTACGTGATGTGGCGACTATATTATCGCCCGAACGCAACAAGCCGTATCCTGAAACTATACCCGAAACCCGCAAAACGTTTGTGATACGTTCGTGTACATCAAATTTGTTCCTGCGTTACTCTCTACGCAAGTGACTCGGTTTATATAACCGTTTAAAAACCCAATGTTTTTTTACCTACTTTTTAATAATAACCCAAAGGTAGGGCGGTTAATTCCTCCGACTCCCATTTCTACCCTTCACCGCCTAATCATTTAAAAGTTTTTTCCCACAATATAAAAATGTTTATTATGTTTTGTAGAAATGTTCATGACTCCTTGTTCTACCCCTCCGGGAAGTGAAGTGAGTGACAGGATGAATTTGACGGATTGCGGTGCCTCCCCTTTGCCGGCGGACTTTACACAAGGAAATGCACAAGCCAATGCTTCCCTCAATCAAGATGCACTGCACCACAGGCTATATGATAGGTTATTATTATTGACTACAATGCATGTATTTTATTTGAATTTATGAAATGGAAGTCTGTTGTCATCGAAATAATAATATAATTTCTTTATGTATGTAATCTTCTATTTTCCAGATATAAAATCGAATTCAGTGACTTGCAAGTGTTGATTGGCAGAGTAAAAGATAGCTGGAAATATGCTAACACCAAAGGAACTTCCGCCCTCCACATTTTAGACAGATTCAGTATATCTCTTCAGGTACTAGCTGGAATAATATATATTTTAAAATGACCAATAAATAAGTTGTTTTATTGTTATTTGTAGTGTATGTAAATGTAGGTGTGTTCGGATATCACGCCGCTCGGAAACGTTCGGGTTTCCGAAGATTGACGAGCGGGCTCTCAGTACAAGAGAACAGCTGACGGGCCCCGCCGCTCTGAGATCCATTCTAGAAGCCTTAGTAAACAGTCGTTACTATTGACATAAATACAATACTACTTGAATCCATTATAATTACCAATAAACTGAAGACATCGAACTTATGTAGCAATCCTTATTATTGTGGGCTAGTGAGCCATTAAATTAAAGAACATTACATTATTTTATGAAATTATGTGTGTTGCAGGTTGAAAGAAGAGTAATTTACACAAGTGATCCACAATTTCCTAGCGTCACTCTATGTGGTACTCTGCCAAATCTAGTCGTTCACTTGAATGAACACAAGTTGATGTCCATACAGTCTTTGATTGCTGAATTGAAATCACCCCAGATGTCATTTTCAACCAGGTTAGTAATTTATTTTATTCCAAATAAAAATAAAACATACACATACTTATTTCATCTAAACCTTTGTTATATTTTGTCTTTTTACAGTCTGAATACAATGCCACTGAACGAAGAATGGAAAATATCTCCTCCTTCTGACGAACTGATCAATGAAAACTCAGAAACGGAATTTACAGAAAGATCCCACAACCAGCTCTCTAGATTACTGATGGTTCAATTTGCAATAGATCAACTGGCTTTAGAGGTTGATAATATATTTTAAAATATTAATAGTATTACCCGTGGCGGTTCATAGTCTAAATTATTGGGAGTTCAACATTAAAATGATTTAAAAAGGGAAAGAAAATCGACTTTTTGTGAGCAGTTTTTCTTCATCGATTTTATGGAATCATGAAAGAGTCACATCATTTTAACACTTAAGGACCACTCCCAAGTATACTCGGGCGGCTAATATGCGAGAAAAATCCCACACCCGAGATAACTCAGGCAAACTTAGTACATACTAATATAGTAAAAATGTGGGTTTTTTTTGTTTTTTAAATTTTTTTATGATTATTGAAGGGGTTAAAAGACTGCACATCTAGAAGACCAATTTGAAAAGAATTAACATGATTATTTGTGTAGCGACTTAGCGATTATAGATCCATTGACTAAGACAATCATGACTTAGGAATATTTATACTGAGTTGCATTGAAGAAAGTAATACGAAAATAACAGTTTACTTAAAATCGGTACATTTTTGTAAGATTTTGTAAATACTATCAAACACCAACAATTTGTTGAAATGCAGAAACAAGTGAATCACTTAATTACTTTATAATAATAAAGCAAATATTGTGATATGCATAATTTTCTTGTAAAGGTGAATAAATCTGCATAAGTGCCTAGGCCTAGGTTGGAAGTCCACAAACGCAGCGTAGAATTATATCACCCGAATGCTTTCAGTAATGTTTGTTAAGTCTCCGTTCTAAGTCATGCATACTTGAATAAAGAATTTTGGCTCTGAGATACGTGCCAGCACAGACTTAATGTTGTAGGAAATATACCACAGATTTTTTAACTTCCTTGTGCATCCTGTAATCCGTGCCGGGCCATATTCTCATTAGAGGATTTTTTTCAATGGATTTGTGGCATGATGTTCATTTGTATGGATGGATTTTTATTACTGCGGAGTAGTGGAGCACTGTTCAAACTGTAGTAATATTATAATCCAAGTGAGTTTTGTTTGCCATAGTTATTCTTCGGGAGTTCACGACACATCCGCGTGTTAGATAAAACCGCCACTGAGTATTACATTTCGATCGTCCAGTTGATTAATCGGACATCTCCAAATACAAAGTTTTAAGATAATGAGGAAAGCAATATTTTAATGCTCACCATAAATCAAGTATTATTTACAAGTGTCTGTGTTTTACATATTAAATATGCTACAAAATAACACAAGGAGGCATTATGGTCCGGTAAATTAGTAGGACATTTTGAAATATCCTACCAGTGACCCAGTTTGTTAAAGTGATCCTACTAGTGAACCAGTGACAACATTTTGTTAAATTCACTTCAAATTTTTCTGCATTATAATTGATTTGGTGGTATGAGTAATCTGAGTATTGTACCAGATATTACTGCATATTACATATTACTGCATACTAAACAATATATTGTACTTTATTGATGTATTAAAAATATAACCTGATGATTCCAATTTTATCCTTATTTATTTGATTGAAAATGATGTTTTAGGTCCAGTCCCGAGGAAGAAGTATTGCTGAAGTGCAAGTGTGTGGAGTGAGAGCCGCTCTCACAAAAAGGCCATTTGACTTCAATTTATCTCTTAGCGTTCATTCCCTGCTACTTGTGGATGCCTTGCAGACCTATGGACCTGACTTTGAACTGCTCATAGCCAGTCACAAACATGTTGGGTACGCCAACTTTAATAATATATCAACGGTCCCGAAGAACGATGTCGGATTTTGCAGTCTAGTTTTTTAAAGTATCGTTTCTGCATTTTTCCTCTTTTTGGTATCATAATATATTGTGTCATTTTCATCTTTGACATTTCATTAAAAATTCCGAAAATACAGACTTTTAAATCAACAAAATAAGCCAATAGAACGATTTTCAATTTTTGTCAGATCCGACATTGTTCTTCTGGACCATTGATATATACATGTACTAATTAGTGATGTGCACTCTCTTTTGACATTATTAATTTATAACTCAACTGTGCAAGAATTGGACAAAATATTTTTTACACATACATAGCTAAGTCACTATTGGATGTGAGTTTTTAAAAACATTTTTCATTTGATAAAACATGTCCATTTTACCATGGAATAAACTGGTTAAGAAATCAGTTTTTTTTTTTATCAGAAACCATCTTAGAATATTAATAACTTTTTGTTATACTGGGGAAGCCCATAAATGTTTTTACCAGAAAACCTGATGATGTTTAAAATTTTAAACAAAAAACCTGATTATATGAACACTACCATAAAATTTTATTTTGTTTTATATTTTTAATACTGCTTTCATTTAAATTAAGCCCTGTAAACATTGTCTTGTTAATAAAAACGTTGTGTTTTGAAGTGCCTAGCGAAACAATTGGCAGCAGCCAATTTTCAACTGGTAGTATTCTATATAGGGGCTGCAATTGAACCAGCAGTGTATTAAATTATGCATAATATTGTATCCAACAAATAAATCCAGGATATTTAGAGTTCGAATCACTACATATTATAAAAATATGGTACCGCGACAAAACAGTTCATGATAAAGTAATAGGATTTGGTATGATTTTTTCCTTCTTCACTTTTCTATATTTTTCTTCAATGTTCTGTTTTATTATGGATCCCAAAAATATGTGGTATTTTTGTTGTTGCAGTATGGACTCTGTGTCCGGGAGCATCAGGGACAGCGAGCCAACATCTCCCATGTCCCCCTCCTCCCCCCCGGAGTGCTACTCGGCCCGACCCCTACATCCCCCTCCCCCCGCTGCACTCTCCCAAGCCTTGCACTACCTCAACACGCAGAATAAAAGTGGTAAGATTTCATAATCGTTGTTTTGTTATTTCTTTCCTGTCCAATTATGAATTATTTTTCAGTTTGCAATAATTATTTCTGTTTTTACAATCAACTGCTTAAGACAGCCAGGTTTGTTTTCACAATTTTAGTTAAATTTAAAAAATATATCATATTCCTAATGTTTTTTTTGTTTGTGTGATAATAAAGTTAAGTGGAATTTATTTCAGCTGCCCGATGGTGTGTAAGTCCCACTCTCGATGTCCCAGGAAATACCGGCGTCGCTGGAATTGTGGATTCTGAGGCCTTAATAGTTATAGAAGTAACTGTAGTAAGCTCAGATTGTCCAACGAATCAGGGAGAAGAACTGAGAATTGCTAATATTTTGTTTAACAATCTAGATATTATTGGTGAGTCCCAACTTGCACATTCACCATTTTTTATAAATAATATTTTTATGATAGCTCACAAGAGACCTCCTGGGAGATATCTAGAGTCGGCGCAACTATGCCATCCCTAATTCAATCCGAATATTGTGAGGCTAACCGTTGGAAAGTATCTGGCTATTATTCAGATCTGGTTACTAAAAATATTTTTGGGTTCAGGCAAAGGTGGGTCCTTTATCAGGACAATACTGATGTAACTTCCAATATGGAACTTCATTTTGTTTTACCTAAATTCTATTTATGATAAAACTCATATAAATATTATTGATAATAATAATAATAACGTAGTATTTATATAGCGCAGTTTTGTGATATTTCACTTCATCAATTTATATATTTCCTCATTTGGATGCTGCAAACCTTTGGCTCCATAACTCTGGAATTTACACCTTTGCCACAGTCGCTGTCGTAAATTGAATGCCACATAAATGTTTCAATAAAAATGTTATCAATATAAATGTTTCAATTTGGGAGGCGGGAATGGGTACCGCCGCCCCGGGAACCTTTATTGGATAACCAATACCTCTGCCATAGGTCACCCCAAGTGGTTCGCTACGTTTGGTGATTTAGCAGGGGTGCCCGGGTTCATGGGGTGAGGTTTGTCTAGGTCTTGGAGGCGGATGACCATGACATACTGAACCCCCGATTCCTACCCACCCCTTAAACCCTTTTCCTTCCCAGAACTCTCCCCTCCTTCCTTTCCTAAAAAAAAAAACCCTCCACACAGCATCCTCAAAGATGACATAGGCTCTGAGGGAAATAATTAAGGGCCTTCTGTGTGGAGCTCATGTAAAAAAAAATTTTTTTTTTCAGCTAATCAAGAAACAATCGTGGAACTGATAGGATTTGCCAAACGTGTTTCTTGGACAGCTCAACCCATTCCAAAGAGGGTGCCGTCAGAAAGTGTGATGAGAGGTACCGCCAGTAGTACATTCCAAGAAGAAGATGACGAAGAGGACGAAGTTCCGACTATCGTGAGAACTGAAATCACTTTTGACTTTCACCGCCTCAGCGTTCTTCTGCTGAGAGCTTCAGTTCAAGATGGAAACGTTATCGGGAAAAAAATTGCAACCGCTACCATGAGTGATGCAAAAATTCAGGCTACTGTTGGTGAGTAACTTAATTGCCTCTTATTTGATATTACCTACCTTCACGCTGATAACACTAAAATTTATAATTTTTGTTCTACTTTTTCTTGAAGAAACATTAATTAGCTACGTGTAATATTGTTTATGAATGCTTACATTTATTTTTTTTAATATGTTTTTCACTTAACTAGGAATGGAAACTAGCAATCTAGGGGCCGCCGTCTGTTTCAATGGTTGCTTGAGTAAAAGTAAGATTAAAAGAAATTGCTACAGTTAATATCACAAAAATGCTTTTTTCAATCAATTTAACCGCCTTTTTAGGTCACTTTTGAATTTTGCTTTTACTTTCCGAAAGCGGGTAGTTACTCCAGAGTTACTCCGCTATTTTGACATATTTGACAGTTCTGTGGGAGGTAAGGTACGAACACAAATGAACCAGTCACGGAATGAAATTGCGCGCTTCAACATCGACAATTAATCGTGATTAATATTATAGAAGATGATACATAGTAACAATGAATTCCTCATTCAATATGTCTTGAAACGTTTCAACCCCATGTTGATAATATGGTTATTTTGGACGATTCCGAATTTTTGGCGCCATATCGCAAATCAAAAGATCTCGTAAAATTTGCGACGTAACAAATTTAAAGAGATATTACAACTATTAGAAAGTAAATCATATTTTTTTCTGTGTAATATCATATATATTACAATAGGTTTTCAATTATTTTTAAATATTCATACAAATATTTTTATATTAACAAAGCTCTCAGATCTTACAACAACGCAAAACAAAACACAGCCAGATATTTTGTCAGCTGTTCTGGATTTTAAATGTAATTTATGGTCTGGCCACACCAAAAAAGAATGCAAAGCTTTTTTCACATAATTTCAAGGAATAATTATCTTTTTAGACTGGCCACACTAAAAATTATTACTTTTATACACTTGAAACAGCGCATGATCCTATTTAACATCCGGAAAGATCAACAGAAAGCTAAATCGTGAATTAAATTTTAATTTAATTCATGATTTAGCTTTCTATTGAAATAGATGGCCCTAGGAGCAATATTTTATTTTTTCCTTGATAATTGTTATTTATATATGTTCTTAACTTCTATTTTGTATCCTTTGCTGTTTTATATGCTCTTGTGCTCTTTATTACTTAAACATACTCACATTTGACTTACACAATTCTCATTTCTTAAGTTTATGTCGTATACTTTAAGTTATATTATGTAAAAGCCGAGAGGCTTTAATGATTCAAATAAATAGTAATGTAGAAGAACTTTGTACAAAAAATAAAGAACAATTTTGTTTTTCCTTAAAATACAATAATTTATTACCGAAACATTTCGCTGTCTATCTGCCTGGAGTTAATAATCATAACATAAATGAATAAATTCTTTAGGTATCTTACATCTAGAACAGTAGGTATAATTTTGTTTTTACATAATTTTATTTTGTCTTATAGCTAACAAGTCGTTGGAGCTCAATGGATCACTAGGAGGTCTGCAAATAGTTTCCCTGTGTCCCGGAACGATGGTGCACCAACGAATAGTATCAGTTGGCCATGATCCTTTGGCTCATCAAAACATTACCTTGTCAACTGATCTAGCCCACTCCCTGGCTCAAGAGGTCTATGGCTATAATAATGCCAACTTGAGTCAAGAAGAAGGAAAGGCCTTAAGTTTTAATATTACTAAAAATGTCACAGATATTTCTACCGAAGAAAAATTGGATGTAGAAAGAAATGGTGAGTGTTTTTGCCACTGAGAGCCTCATTTATTTATTTTATTTATTTATTATAGATACAAAAGGAAGTACAAATTACATATTGAAACCTTTCTTTTAACTTCATATTCCACAATGTTCCTGCCCGTCTATAACCCAAACCAAAAGTATTAAATATCTTGGGATTGAAATTGATGAAAATCTACAGTGGAATTCACACATTGATCTTACCTCAAAAAAGCTAACAAAACTCATCTACTTCTTCAAAAAATTAAGAAACATCTTGTCGATGAGGGATCTAAAGAGAGTATATTATGCTTTATGCCACTCTCGATTGGAATATGGAGTAGTAGGATGGGGCTCAGCAGCATCTAATCACT
This sequence comes from Limnephilus rhombicus, assembly GCA_929108145.2. Classification (NCBI taxonomy): domain Eukaryota; kingdom Metazoa; phylum Arthropoda; class Insecta; order Trichoptera; family Limnephilidae; genus Limnephilus; species Limnephilus rhombicus. The sequence goes on from OV815274.1 coordinate 29,476,733, forward strand.
TAAAACAACTTAAGATAACTCAGAATTGCATTATAAAGACCATTCTAAAGGTCCCCATAAGGACGTCAACAGCAGAAATTTTTAAACAGTTTGATGTTCCAAGCATACAGAAAATCTATGCCAAAAACATTCTAGTACATCACCACAAAAATGATTCAGAGGCAGACACCTCACACGCTCATAAAACCAGAGCCAAACAAACAGACATACTTAATATACCAAAGTGTAACTCTTCATTTGGTCAAAGAAGTTCTGCATTTTTAGCAGTAAAGTTATATAACAAACTCCCACTTAGTATCAAACAAATAAAAATAAAAAATAGCTACATTAAGGACATTAAATGTTGGCTGAAGAATCTATCGGAAAATGAACTTACTAGTATACTTAAAACATCATAGAAGTTTCTGGAAAACCTTATCCAATCAATGAAGTTAAACCATAGAAGTCGCTGAAAAACTTATCCAAAGCATAGTCCCCCTCAGCACAGGATCTCCTAGTGAGGAGGACTACGAATATATTTTATATATACATCTAACTAACATGTTTCATATAAAAATGTAAAAAATATTATATAGTTACTAAATAAAAAAAATTAAAAAAAGCTGTATAGTTTTTGAGATATTGGCGGAGGTTGCAACTGAACTGTTTGTTGTTTTATTTTAATTGAGTGTTAATTTTTCAGATGAAATAAATGTTGGTGTACACATTCATATGGCATCTGTATGGTACACCCATTCAGGCATCTTCATTGGTGAGATCCAATCTTGTGCAACTGAATTTAAACAGTATCTTTCCAATCTCGCTAAATCTATTAAAGCGGCCGCTACGGATATGGCAATCGGTTTAGTTCAGACGAGGTATTTTAATAATTTATTTTGAAACAGAGCAAAATGTAAGTGTTCCTTATGTTTTTATTTTTAATTTGAATTCTTTTGCAGGGGAGAACCTCTGTACAGCAATCCTCGAGTGTCTGGATCTATGGAGTGGATTTCACCAAGGCGACCCCGTTCTATTAGTATCGGAATACCACAAGATTCAGAAGTATCCATAGATATTCACTCTCCTGTCATTCACCTCCAGTAAGTTTTCATATTTCAATATGAAACTTATGAAAGTTGCAATAAATCACGGCTTTATATTATTAATTGATGTTTTGTGTATTTTTAGGTTTAATGTGGTTTTAGAAACACCTGTTGTGGTGTTACCCCGGACACCAAGTAGCACCGAAGTCTTTGTTGCTCATTTAGGAAATATTTCGATTACCAATAAACCTGGTCTAACTAATTCTTATGACATACATGTCCGGGACATTAATGTGTACTCGGTGAGTTTACATACTTTAATTTTTCACAAAAGTATCACTTGTGATTAATTGTGCTTAGTAAAAATATTTTTTTCTTCTTTTAGTTGGATATTGCAAACCATTTGAGTAGCAGCAATGGGGTGGACACTGTTGAATCCATTTACATGTGTGGATCAGAGGGAAAGCCGATATTGCACGATACTACGTTACACCTTACAGTAGAAAGGACGTGTATTACAAATGAGAATACTTTGCAGTATGAACACTGTATGCAGGTATATTTTTTATTTTAAATAATTAATTATGTACCCACTTACTCGATCCTACGCTAAACAACTCAACTATATAATATTTTATTCCACTTGTTATTTTAATTAATAATATTTCACTTGTTATTTTTTCTGCTTCCCAGATAAGTGGCAAAGTCATAACACCTTTGAAAGTGTCTTCAACTCGACATCAGTATGAGCAGATGTTGGAGACTGTTAGTGGACTAGGTGTCATATCGCCCATTGTCCTCTCAGATCCGGCCCCGACATACGTGCGAACTACCGACTCTACCGGAGTCACAACCCTCGACATGGATCCCCAACTGAGGGCTCAGATCTTCAGGGCAGATCCTCTAACAAGTCCCTCTGTTAACACCTTTCAACAATTTAAAGGTTGTTGACAAAATTTTATTTAAGTATTTCTTTTTTTTGTTTTTGTTTGTAGGAACTAAATTTAATATCATATTATTTGCAGTGGATTTCAAACTCCCAATATTTACGGTGGAATTAAGAAAAGATTTTGGACAAGGCGAACAAAGTTTAGTAAATTTATCATTCAGAGACTTCTTTGTCAATTTTGAAAAATGTCAGCAACATGAAATAGCTATTGAGGTAATGAACATTTTTATTATTATTTTTTTGATTATGACAAATTTTATCATGTTTAATTCACATTTAAAAAAAAAATTCAGATGTCTTTAAGATCAATAACCATGGAGGATCTTCTAAGAGATGTTGATTCGAGGCATCGCTTCATGATGGTGTCTCATAAACCGCTGATTCCTAAGGCCAATTTCGTCTCAAGATCAAGCCCCGATTTAAGAACTGAAGAATTTGATGATTTAAGTTCTCAAACGATTAATATAAGTCTTGCTCACGTGAAACATAGGAGTTCATTGCCTGATCAGCTGCACAATCTCAGTGCGATGGAAAATAAAATATCTCCATCTAAAAGGCCCGTCAAAGAAATATCCACACTGCCACAAGATAATCTTGTTTTAATTTCCATACAAATTAGAGATCCTCTTCATCCCCAGTTCCGGGACAAATACAAGAATGTGAGTATATAATTAAATATGTAGTGTGTGAAACAAATTGAAAACTAATAAATTACAAAACATTCAATCTAATATTTGCATCTAACAAATAGTTGGCGGTAAACTAAATTTTCAATACATGTTAACATTAATTGAATAGCTGTGCTACATCAATAATTCTGTAGCTTGCTTCAAATTTAAAGATTCTAAGAATTCAGAAGATAACCCAATTTTGAGGTGAAATCACAAATATCGATAAACGGACATTGGTCCTTTCTGAAGCAAACCACAGAATTAAAAGGTTGAATGAATTAATTGAGAGCAAAATGTGGTGTTACGGTTTTTATTTACATCTTGTTTGTCTACATACATTTGTCTGTTTACCATCTTATTTAAAACATTTACAGACAGTTGAGAACTTGGAAAAAGAGGCTCGTGATACGACATATGATATCACATATGTTTTGTCACAGGACTCATTTTGTGAAGTTAATGAAAATCAGTATGTATTAAAAAATTGTCTGCTTTGGGTGTGACACTATAAAGTAAAAAAGTGTTCACGTTGTCTCACAAATAGACTGGTAACATGCTATTGCAATACAAAACTTGACTTCCTAGTCTGTTGTGTCGTATTCTTCTTCTTCTTTGTGTGCCCTATCAGGTCCCCCCGACGTTGGCGATCACTCTTGAAAATGTCTCTCTGCCTTGCCACTTCTAATGCCAGCACTCTCCTATATTTCGAAGCCAAGACATTTGTCTCCTACCAGGCCCTCGGCGACCCTCTATCTTGCCTTTCAATAATGGAGCAAATGATACTTCTCCCCTCGAAGCATATGACCCAGATATAAAATTTTCCTGATTTTTATTAATGTGAGCAGTTCTCTATCTGCTCTAGCCCGCCTGAGAATTTCTGTGTTGGTGATCATGTCGGTCCATGGGACTTTGAGCATTCTCTGGTGAAGCCACATTTGTGTTGTATAAAATCCCTCTTTAAACGACGTCAACAGATATTTTGTCATATCACATCTCCTCTAAAATGGCGTCAATAGACGTTGTGTCCGTGAATGTGTTAAAAATAAATAAGAAAAAACTTTTTTTTTTTTAAATTTGTGAGATATTATTAATTTCTTAAACTATTACCGATTTATGTTATGTGATATGAATTTTTGCAGATCCGAAAAATTACAAAAATTGATTTCAATTGCTTGGATTTGATTATCAGTGTGGAGAGCTGGGTTGTTGTATTAGACTTTTTTGGCATGGGCTCTGATAAAAAGGAAACAGTGGATAAGAAATCAACATATGTTAAACCCGAATTTAAGTCTCAGCAATCAGATATGGGTAAGAGGAAAAAAACTTAATTAGTTGGCTTTTTTTGATCTGTATTTCCAGGTTGTGCCCATTAACCCCTCCGCAACGTAAGCAGATATAAGCGTTAGAAATAGGACAGCAGTCAAGTACAATAAGCGTGTTTACACGTCAGCGCGTGTGTTTCCATAGAAATTGTTCTAACTCCGTTATTGTTTTAGTTACATCCCTAAACCAAAAAGTAAAAGGTCGATAGTAGATCAAGCTGTACATCTCTATCAAGTTGTCTATAGAAATACATAATAGGAATCAGCTCTCAGTCGCGTAGTTGACAAAAATATTTTCCGGCGCAAATTTACTACCGGCAGCTTGTCCGCGCTCGACATTTTGAATTTTTATTAAATATTTTTATATGAAATGATAAAAAAGTGAGGTGACAAAAGTGTTTATTACACAATAGAATAAGTATTGTTGTTTACATAATCTGTGATTACCGTTTTCACATAAAAAACATCACGTGAGTCATTTTTACCTATTTTTAATGTTTGCATGCTAAATTTTAATATTTACAAACCTTAATATTTATTTGTAATATAATAATTCGAAAGCTTATTTTGTATCCTTTCTAAAACAGTTTTTACTATTCGGCTACGTACAGAAATGTTTCATTTATAGAGCTTTAATTGTGAAGCGGTAATAACACAAAGTTTTCGTAAAACGTCATTTTGTTTGAGACATCTCTAGTGCATATTGGTGAAAATTCGGAGGAGTTAACTTACAGTCCTGGTATTTTAGTCCTCTCGAAACTAAGAATTCTTCTATTGTCTTTTGTCAACCGATTCTACAAAAATTTTACAATTATACATAAATTAGATTCCATTTTTTATGGTTAGTTCATTCCACTTAAAAAATGTATTTTTGCGTCAAATTTCAAAAGTTCTGTTGGGTTAGGTTAGGTTAGGTTATATTATTACTATGTCATTAGAGCGAAGTAGCTGTCACCTACTTCGCTCTTTAATGACATTGTCAAGCCATAAATAATAATATTTGATTTAAAAATATCTTAATATATAAATCAAAGTCGGGTTAGTTACACTATTTATAACTCGAGATCGGCTGCACCGATTTTGATGATCTTTAATTTGTAGGATTTGTCTCTGCCCCGAGATAACAGAATAACTATTAAAACATCGCAAAAATTCACGAAAAAGAAAGTTATGAAGAAAATTAATTTTTTCGTACATTTTGTATGGAACGAATTCTCATATTTTGAAAGAACTGCAGCTATATTTTGATAGGTATAATATTTAACTGTGCGTGAATTCCAAAAAATCAAAAACGTCAAATGTCAATCGCTGATTGTTATGCTTTTGTTCTTAATCATATAATGCTGCCCCTCTTTCTTACACACTAAATGTCAATAGTCGAAAATGAGACAAAAGGTGAAAGTATGTCTCTGCACCCTTCCAAAGGAAAAATAAAATAATAATAAATCTCTGAAATGAAACGCATTTTTTTTTACCTAAGCTCCACTCAGAACCTATGTCATCTTAGGGGATGCTGTGTGGAGGGTCTTTTTAAGAAAGGGTAGGATAGGAAGTTCTGGGGAGGAAAAAGGCATGAGGGATGGGTAGGAATCTGGAGGTCAGTGTATCCCGGAGTGAATCCATCCCTCCAACTGCGGTGCAAGGCCATTGACTTGACCGGAATTGACCTTTTACCTTGACCTTTCCAGCCGGACTCTTTCGACCCATTGGTCGAGAGAATCCGGCTGGAAAAGTCAAATAGCCTCCCTCAACCAGTCTCTCTCGATCCGGCCCGCCACGCAGCAGGTGGGCAGACGCATCCGCCGCCAAGATCCGCACGAAAGTCACCCCATGAATCCGGGCACCCCTGCTAAATCACCAAACGTAGCGAACCACTTGGTGTGATTTATGGCAGAGGTGTTGGTTATCCAATGAATGGTTCCCGGGGCGGCGGCACCCATACCCGCTTCCTTTCAAAAATTCCCGTAAGTAAGTGGAAAAGTAAGAAAATCACAAAAAATATAAATCTGTACACAACGCCATCTCTGATACTGACAAAAACAAAACACAGACAGTTGGGCATCGATAAAATTGCTTCATTGTGTAATTTTTAACTTAATAAAAAAACTTAATTTAATTCAACAGTTATTGATTCTGAGGCGGTACGTTAGTTCGTCGGGTCAGCTAGTAATAAATAATTTAGCATGCAGCGAAATAAAAAAAATGAATTTCCGAAGAGCAAAAAGAGACTCGGCCACTTGCATGGATTTCTTAACGACTTGGATAAAATCGTGTGGATAGATTTTTTTACTAAGATTACGAAAATGTTAGTAAAAAATTTTAGAAATGTACAGTTTTTTCTTTTTTAAATAAATAAATCCATTATTTGGGTTCATGACGTCACCACATGAAAATGTCCCGTCTCCGAAAATGTTCCTATTAATTTTGTAAAATTCCACACTGATTTATTTTTTTTATAAGGCAACACTTTGATTTCAGGTGAATTTTTGAATTTGACATTTCACGTTCACTAGATTTTTTTTTTTTTCTCTGCGAACTTATCATTTGGTTTGACTTTTTGACAGATGTTATGAAGAGAACCCCGTACATTTTAGTGTTTCAGAGGTATAATGGTAATAATATAATGGAAAACGTTCTTTTTTTTTAAACGCACCCGTAAAATTATGTCCCGTCTTTCCGGTTTATAAAAAATGGTCTGATTATTCATATTTAAATTTTCGAAAAATCGCCAGGGTTTCAAAAATTAAAAAAAAAAAAAATACAGAATGTCTTAGAATATTTGCCTAAACCGGATTTTTTTTTTTTAAATGTGATGCAAGTGGCCTATTGAATGCTTAATAAAATAATAACTACATACTATAGGCCATATTGTGGGCGCCTACTTTTCAATATTAATAAGAATAAATTTATACTTTTCGCAGCCTGCTCTGTTGATCAGTGACAAGCTGAGATATTGCTTGTTTGAGAAATGGAGTAATCCATTCCGAATTAACTTACTTCTAACGTAATTTTTTTTAGAAAAAACCATTAAAAAAAAATTCTACGATATTCGGAAGTCTTAAAAATGTCATAAATGTTTGTTTTATGTTTTTATAGTTACATATTATTTATCGGTGTGTTCGTTATTGAATTCTCCGTTATTTTTAAATTGGAATACTGCAGAGGTGTACTGCAGAGGTGCACTGCAGAAATAGCTCCAATTTCGACGAAGCTTTTTAAAATGTCCCTGAAGTCTGGCTCTGTGCCCTTTGGTCGGAAAAAAGCGGTTATCCATCCTATTCTTAAGAAGGGCGACCGCTCCAACCCGGCCAACTACCGCCCCATAGCGATCACATCAGTTCTGTCTAAGGTGATGGAATGTGTGATCAACGATAAACTGCTCACATACCTCGAGAAGAACAAAATTATTAACAACCGTCAATATGGATTCCGGCGTAACCGCTTGTGCGGTGATCTTCTCGCGTATGTGATGCATGTTTGGGGGAGGTGCCTGAAACATTCCGGTGAAACGCAAACGGTTGCATTGGACATATCCAAGGCCTTTGACCGGGTTTGGGACCGAGGACTTGTCAACAAACTGCCTTCTTACGGACTTTCCGCATCCTTGTGTAAGTGGATTGCCGACTTCTTGAGGGAGAGGTCGATTCAGACGGTAGCCGATGGTTTCACCTCTTCCTCACATTCAATAAATTTGGCGTCTCACAGGGATCGGTTCTATCTCCGGCTTTGTTTTTGTTGCACATCAATGACCTTTTGTCATGTGCACCAATTCATTGTTACGCGGATGACAGTACAGTCCATGATAGCTTTTTGTTTGACAAGCCCCCAAAGGGCTCACAAACTCCAACGACTCGGAGGGCTTTGGAGCAAAGAATGTACAGTTACCTCGAGAGTGTTTTCTCTTGGGGTAAAAATAATCTCATTGAATTTAATGTTTCAAAGACCCAATCATGTCTAATTACGTCTAAAAGGGATCGAAATGAAAATCTAGTCCCCTTCAATGAAAGCAATCTTCCGAACAGGCCCACCATTGATATGGTTGGTGTAACTCTAAGTGACCAGCTCAGATATTGGTGGCTCTATCGAAGCCAGAGTTTTAGCCTCTCAAAAACTGGGCATACTGCACAGGGCCCGCTGTTACTTTAATAGTAGACAACTGATAACTCTGTACAAATCGCAAGTGCGCCCCACGGTTGAATTTGGCAGCCACCTCTGGTCCGTAGCTCCAAAATATCTGAAAAATACCCTCGACTCTGTGCAGAAACAGGCGGTCCGTTTGATAGATTCTCCCATCTTAACAGACAGATTGCAATCTTTAGAGCACAGGCTTCAGGTGGGAATGCTATCCTTGTTCTACCAGTATTTCAATGGAAGACGCTCCTAGGAACTAGCGTCATTGATCCCTTCGGCACCAGTGCATGGTCGGGAAACTCACCAAACGCGTGCCCAACATATGTATACGCTTGACATTGGTCACATGAGAACGGGTCGCTTCTTCGACTCGTTGGCTGTGGAACGATTTGCCGGCCTCTGTGTTTCCTCTTTCCTACAACATGGGTCTCTTCAAGACCAATATGTTCATTCCTTCCTCTCCTCAAAAAGACACTCCACACAGCATCTCAGATAACATAGACTCTTAGGGAAATTATTTTCCTCAGGGCCCCCTGTGTGGAGATAATGTTAAAAAAAAAAAAAAAAATTGTGAGATTAAAAAATAAAGTATTTTTCATGCAAAAGTGCAGAGCGTCTTGTTTTTGCGATGTTTATTGTATTGATAATATCAATTCTAGTAATAATTAGCTTATCTGTGTAGGGTTTGTGTAGTTCTTCAGTTGCCATAAAGATTTACGAATTTAAAAAAATTATTGTGGTCAAGCGGCGCCACGGAGAGGGGCGATGGTGGTAATGATCAGTAGCTCAGTTCATGGAAATTCAGTCGCAAGGTAGCTTTTCATGGGAGAATTGCGTGCATTTTGTGTAAAAAAAATTTACAAAAAAGCCCGTTTTCACCTAAATGAGCTTGTAAATAAACAAAATTGTCGTTACTGAGCAGCAGAAAGTCCAACATCAAAAGCCCCTATATTCGCTAAAAGTCACAGTTTGGGCAGCAATTTCATCCCATGGAATCATCGGTCCTTATTTCTTTGAAAACCAGCTGCATCAATTTGAAGGTTAAAACACTAGAACATGGTTTCAACAAGATGGCACGATGTGTCATACTTTGAAACTCAAACTTCGTAACTCACACCTGGCGGGTGCGGCGAGTGGAAGCTCCATTGCAAACGGCTGCCACGCCGAGACTAAGCGTCACAGAGGGTGCAGCATGGTGGGAATTTGGCAAGGGGAAACCAGGCTGCACATCAGTGTTGCCGGATTGCACGTAAAATTGGTCCTCGCGACCGCAGCACCTTGGAGATCTTATTACAGCCCTCGTGTATAAAATTATAAGTAATAATATAAAATTCCGACTTATGATTTTTTGAACGAGCATGGGCGAATCCAAAACCAAACGTACCAGTATATCCAGCGCTAAACGGATTTTTTTGTAAATGTTTTGTTGCTCCAGTGGTTAAACATGTAAACTTTTATATTAATGACGATTTTTTTACAATTATGTTCACATTAATGTAATGGACCCGAATGATGAATTTATATAATATTTTTTTGCTTTTCATTCTTAAATTTCTAATCTTAAGCTCTGTATGCAATTCCAGGACAAAACGAAGAGAGTGAAACCGAGATACTGGTCCGTTCCCTTAACGTGGTGCTGTTGAGACCGCAGCGAGAGGTGTGCCGGGCCAATATATCAGGTCTACAGGTCCTTATCAACAGCGGCTACAGCGAGGAGGGCGGGCGCCGGGTGGAAGGCACCCTCAGCTCCATGTCGCTCACGGATCTCTCACCGCATGGCCGCATATGGAGGGAGAGGTTCCTGTCCTCGGGGAAGAAGGCACTCAACTTTCAGTATGTGAGGTAAGTTTCAGTGAAATTACTATACAACTTTGCTCATCATCCCATGAGTTTTTAAGGATGAAGAAAGGATAAGGAATCATCATAAACCATAAGACCCTGTGATGACTCCGATGCAAACCATAGCAAACTTTACCCTCTTTTATATTTTTTAATGCATTTTGCACAAGTGTTTCATGAAACTACATCAAAGCATTTTCGGAGAATATGTTGAGGTTTGAGAAAATGAGGGAATTAAAGGAGAAGGGAAAGAGGAAGGTTGGTAAGTGATTTGTTAAATAAAGACAACTGCTTACTATAATATGTACGTATCTAATTATTGCAAGTCAATAATTTTTTCCATTTATATTGTTATTCTTAATTTTTTTAGGTTCAAACCCAAAGATGCACTAATAGCAGACTGTGATACGAGCCTTCTGATTGAAATGAGCTCAGTTGTTTATGTGCATACTAAACGCTTTGTAGGAGAAATACAAGCCTTCTATCGCGAATTCTCCAGATTGCAAAAAGTCATTAGTCAAGCTAGACAAAAGGTAACTCTTTCAGTTGTAATTGCAATATTTATCTAGCTAGATTCATTATAATATATACCTACATGCAATACTTTCATGGTTTTTCATTTCTCTAGGTATCAGTCACTGCAAATTCTCCATCAACCCGAATGCAACTTTCAATAGAATGTCTGTCGCCCGCCATTCTCGTGCCGGTGAGCAGCAGAAGTACTTCAGTTCTTGTAGCAGATCTTCAAAAACTTACTGTCAATAATGTGTTTAAAAAGGCAGGATCTCCAGGAACAATAAGTATCATCAGGGATCAAAATGATCGTAAGTGTTCTCACCATCTTTGATAACTTTATTTTACATGTTGTTGAACAACACTTGATTATTGTCTAACCATTATATTATTTTCATGATATACTAGCTGTTAGAGAACTGCTGGATGTGATGACTATTAACCTTGATACAATGGACTTGTACTGTGGAGAAAAAGTGGGAGTCAGCGACGGGATCTGTCTCAATGCCCCGAGTAATTCTGGCAGTAGAAATCAAAGTGAAGATGTTAATCCTCAAACTGGTTTATCGGTCGGGCCATTCAGTATGGTCCTTCGTCATGGTCCATATTTACTTACAGATAAATGTGGAATTGTATTACAAGTTGAAAGAAACCTCGAAGACCACCACAATGGTACGTTTTTTCCCTAACTGCAGTTTATATGATTGAAATAGAAAGTTCAATTTGGTTGAAGAATTAAGTTCAATTTGGTTTTTATTTTAGTTGCTGAATTGAGCATTCAGGGAACATTAAACACTCTGGATGGAGCTATTGATTTAGTCCAATACAAAGTAATAAAAGGATTACTGTCTAAAAATCTTGGAGAAAATACGGACGACTTGTATATATCGGAACCCAGTGTGCCGCTTTACTCCTCTATCAATGAAGAGCGGACATGGACCCTGACCTCTATCAGATTAGATTTGCAAGATGTGACCTTGAGCCTTGAAACGCAGCATGGGAAGTCGTCATTGGCTTGCATCAACTTTATTAAATCACGTTTGATTATTGAAACGTTTTCGGACATGACGCAAGACATAGATTTAGTATCACAGGTATATTTTTTTATTTAATTGTAATCCTTATTCAATTTTATCATAACAAACGCCGTAAATCGTATTGTTATATTTATGTAATGTTTGTAGGAAATATTGGTATCTGACACCAGGTACAAAACAGATCCAGCAAATAAGAAGCCCAATATTTTTAGTAAGATAGTTCAGCCTATGCGCCCAAAAATTGATCACAATGAAATTCATTCTGTGCAAGCTGAGGTTCATGCCAGGTAAATATTAAAAATATAAATGAACTAATAGGCCACTTGCATGGACTTCATAACGACTTGGAAAAAATCGTGTGGATAGATTTTTTTACTAAGACCACGAAAATGTTAGTAAAAATTTTTAGAAATGTACAGTTTTTTTTATTTTTAAATAAATAAATCCATTATTTGGGCTTGTGACGTCACTACATGAAAATGTCCCGTCGCCGAAAATGTTCCTATTATTTTTATAAAATTCCACACTGATTTATTTTTTTATATGGCATCACTTTGATTTTAGGCGAATTTTTGAATTTGACATTTAACGTTCACTAGATTTATTGTTTGTTCTCTGCGAACGTATCATTTGGTTTGATTTTTTGACAGATGTTATAACGAGAACCCCGTACAATTTACGTTGTCCGTACGTGTTTTAGAGGTATAATGATAGTGGTGCGGATTTTAACAAAATAAAATTTTATAATATTCTTATTATTATTATAATTTACAAGTACAAGTATATTTCATTTGATTTACTAATATAGACGTTGAACATTATAATGATTTATGATCAATAAGATGGATCAAGGAAAAAAATATTTATGAGATTTCATATTCTTGGTATGCCCCGTTATTCTCCTGTGTCATTCGTGTGGAAAATGTTTTTTTTTTAAATGATTTTCGGCTATGTAATTATCGTTTTTTCGCACCTGTAAAATTATGTCCCGTCTTTCCGGTTTATAAAAAATGGTCTGATTTTTCAGATTTAAATTTTCAAAAAATCGCCAGGGTTTCAAAAATACGATTTAAAAAAAAAAAATACCGAATGTCTTAGAATATTTGCCTAAACCGGAAAAAAAATTTAAAAAATGTGATGCAAGTGGCCTATTGATAAAAAATACCAAAATTCTTTTTGCTACATTATTATAAGTCTGTCTATTTACTTGATAGAAAACGCAGAGAGCATTCCGCTTATACGATCCTCATCAACAACATGCGACTTATGGCAATATTTGATTGGTGGCAGGCAGTTAATGAATTTATCATGAGTCCACCGACAGCTGATACTATTGACTTCAAGATTCAGTATGTATTCAAATCATATTAATTTTTGGAGATCGCTGGCAACGGTTAATATGCACTTTTAAAAAAAAAAAACCTTTTGATTCACCTTAATTACATTAAAAGGCAACTATTTGCATTGGGGGAAGTGGAAAATATTTCATTCTAAATTTCGATTATGTTAAATTAAAATTAGCTTTCGTCTTGTGAGATTGTACGCCATTAGCTATTAGCTCATTCGCTGTCACTTTGGTATGTTGGTATTCCTGATACACTTGAATGTATAACGAACGGCTAGAAGATTTTGAAGGTACGGGGCACTTTCTTTTGAATCACAAACCATGTTACACAAACCTAGCGTAGCCGCTAAACTACTTGAAAACTGGGATGTTTTTCTTGCCTTGACGCGAGTAGGCGTTATAAAGGGGCACTTTCTTTTGTATCACAAACCATGTTACACAAACCTAGAATTCCCATGAAGTCTGCTACGCTTTGCTCTAGCATCTTTTCGTACAGTAACAAGAATACCAACATAACAAAATGACATTTGAAAATAATGTTTAAAAATGGACGGTCTCATTTCACAGAATGAAAGCTAATTTTAATTTTACGTAATCGAAATTTAGAATGAAATATTTTCCACTTCCCCCAATGCAAATAGTTGTCTTTTAATGTAATTAAGGTGAATCAAAAGATTTTTTCAAAAAAAGTGCGTGTTAACCATTGCCAGCGATCTCAAAAATTTACCCAAATTATTAATAAATTACATTTTATCATTTCTGATAAAAAGAAAACATAAATTTTTCTTAAAATATGTAATCATTTTTCCCAGGAGCAAACCAGTTCAAAAGGAAGGAATCTCAAACTGTAGGCAATCTCCTATATCGGAATCCCAATTTGAACTAAAGCTAAATATTACCGAGACGGAGATAGTTTTTGTTGAAGATACTTCGCAGTGGGACACAAATGCTGTAATTTTGAAGGTAAATTCATTTTTCTCTGCAAATACATATTATATTTTTCAATGTGAATACTGCACAAGAGTCCCAACTTCTCCCAACCGTCTGGATCCAGTAAGATTATGGCATCCCCCATTGGTGTATGTTGTGAGACTGAAGGTAATGGGAAGGGGAAGGAGGTGGGGAAGAGAAAGGTGGGAATGCACCCTGGCCATTCAGATCTAATTTAAATAAATACCATTTCAAGTAACGTTTCAATTCTGGATGGTGGTCTTTCACTAGGGCGATACTGTATCTTCCACTTTGGAAGTATGTATTAATGAAATTATTACTATTTAACACATTAAAGTTCAAAGAATTCTTCCATCGTGTTGTAAAACTGTTACGATTTAAAAGTGTAGTCTAAAACCGAGTGCTATAAAGTTAGCTCTTGTTTGACGGGGAATATTTTCAACCTTTATAAAAATTCTTGTTTTTTTTTCAGAGTACCACAGTAATTTCATACAAACCTGGCAGTGAACCAAAGCCTCTTTCATGTATCCTGAATCATTGTGAGGTATTCTCATGTGTTTTGGGAATGGAAGAAGAAACTGAATTATCCATCATCGATCCAGTTACTGTGCAAATAGAATTAAATGCTATGAGGGTGCTTCAAGTAAGTTATTAATAATTCATTATTTATATTTTTGACATCATCGTCGGTGTTAAAACCCTTGGAGAGTCCTGGCCGCCTGCTTCTATTCCCGCCAGTCATCTGCTGTCACAAGGATCAGATCCTTATGAATGGGATATATTATGGAGTATGGAATATATCGGGAGCATCTCTTATCCTTATCCAATATTCCTCTTCCTCTCCTCTACGTAAAATTAGTTTTAAGACACAATAAAACTCCCATCTCTAAGCAATTATAGATCAGAAACTTTTTTGGTTTAACTAATAACTAATATCAATGCATATTTATTTATCTATGTGTTATATAATCTTTTTTATTACTTACAAATAAATGAATATGGATGAAGTGATTGCCTCCACACTGTCCTGGCCACCTGAGTTTAAGCCTCGCAACACTTATTTATATTATAGATTTATGATAGAGAAGCCTCTTGGGCCATCGACTATTTTCCATTCTTTCTACATATCATGTCTAGAGGAACTGTTTCAGTTTTTACAAATCTCATTATTGACGGCTTCTCAAATAGTAAAATAGTGTAGCTTAAAATTGTTACTGGTCTACACTAAACACCATTTTCCTGTATGACACCAAATACCCGTCTTAGGAAGCCTTTCAAAAGTATCCATTAGGTACCTATTCGCTGTTCTTCATGAGGGTTCACAGATTGAAAAATATAGTTCATTTGTTTATGCTTATTTGCAGGTACAAATTCCGCAGCTTAGTGTAAGGCTTTCATATCACGATGTCCGGATGCTTTTGAAGATGTTCCAATCTCTGCCGCAACAAACTCGCAGTGCCCGGGCGGCGCACGACCCCAACGTGTTGCCAGTCAACCAGAACAGAGATAGCATTCAGAAACTGTGCGGCCTGGGATTCTCTGCCAAGGATTGCGCTACCGCTCTGTCCATGTGTGACGGACGCTTGGAGCAAGCCGCATTGTGGCTCACCGAGCATTCCATGGCCATCAACTCCTTCTCTTACCAAGCTTATCCTGCATCTTTGATAGATACACAGAAAGATGCGTCAGTAGCTGCTTTTGACTGTGTTCAGGTGAATCAATTTGTTTCTTTAAAAATACACTCTTCATGAAAAACATACAAAACATACTAAATAAACATTCTTCTGCTTATAAATCTATATTGTTTTAATTCTTCAGGTTAAGGCTGAGTGCATCTCCATATGTGTAATCGATGACTGTCGTGATTCTGATGTGCCCTTATTGGAAATATCTCTGTCTGAAATGAATCTATCCCAAGACTTGCGAGAGTGTGACTCCATGGCAGTGGGCATGACTTCTCCACAGAGCCCTCCGCTGGTTCTGAGCCCAGACACCCACAGTGCGGATGATATAGAGAGGGAGACTGGGCCGGGGGGTGGAAAGTTACAGTGCAAACTCACCAGCGATTATTATAATAGAGCGCTATCAGGGTGGGAACCGTTCATTGAACCTTGGAGGTATGTGAAAAGTTAACTAAACATATTAAGCTGCGGATTGCTTGCATTGTCTTTTCGTTTATTCTTTAAAAACTATATATATGTGAAGTATTTGAAAACATCCACAATGACTTTCAGGAGTTTTTCAGGAGTATAAAAAAGATTGATAAAAATATGTTTCTTTAATTATCATGTCATTTGGGAAAATAATCCAGTATGGTGATTAATTTATCAGCTTATGAGTTAGTAATTCAAAAAATTTACAAAATGCAGAGATTTGATATCCAAATCGAATTATTTTGGCATAATATTATTTGCCGTGTTATTTACATACATTTATTTGTTTATATTAATATATGCCTGTACAGACATTTACAAAATATGTGATATATAGGGTGTCCCAAAAGAAAGTTGATATTTAGTGGATCGATTTAAAAAAAGTAAGGGTTCTATCGAAAAAATGTTTATTAAATACTAAAATACACATTTGGGAATTTATTTCTGAAAAATAATATCGTCCAAATGTAAACCCTCACGTTCGCGGCATTCATTTAATCGAAGAGTAAAATTTCTTATGACGACTCGCCACGTAGGTTTCGTGATGGCTGCCATTTCGTGAGGGATATTGTCTTTTAATTGCATCAGGGAAGTCGGATTTTTTGCATGCACTTTAGATTTGAGATAACCCCACAGGAAAAAGTCCATAGGGGTTAGGTCAGGACCACGAGGAGGCCAATTTATGTCACCACTCCTGGAGATCAATTTGCCAGGGAAAATTTCACAAACTCATGGCAGAGACGTATTTATTGGACGTATGTAATGTTGCTCCGTCTTGCTGGAACCATGTTCTTTGGTTATAGCCAGTAAGTTTGTAGGGGTGCAGCATTAGGTCTTTGTGCAAAATGCTGTGTAACGATGATCTATGCACATTTAAAGCACTTGCGCGTTTCCGAATCGAAAAGTTTGAGTCGTCACGAAAAGACTGATAAACAGTCTCTACATTTTCTACAGTTCTCGATGACCTTGGTCGCCCGGATTTTGGTTTTGCCAGCGATGTACCGATCTCTTCAAACTTTTTGACCCATTTTCGAATGAGAGGAATGCTTGGCGCATCATTGAATTGACAAAAACCTCAAATATTGCAGAATCTTCTACGCGCTACAGTCGCCGAATCACCATTTTTGTAAAACTCACGCACGCACTACGCGCGGTCGCTCCCGAGAAATGCTTCATAGCGACTAAATTCCTAAGAGCCAGACTGCTGATTGACGTACCCCCCGCGCCCCTCGGAAAAGTTACGTTCACACAGAAAGCAAAACAAATATCAACTTTCTTTTGGGACACCCTGTATAATAGTGGAAGAGTAATCATGAGATAAATTATGCTAATTAAATTATATAAAACCCATGCAGAAGATTAGCAGGTATTATGCTAACATTGATTTATTGGGGTATGTTATTATATCCTGTTTGTAACCATATTCCGTGCAATTGAACACATCTACTACTTCTGAGAAAGTATTTCCAACTGCATGCAATCTAGGTACAAGCAAGTAAATGTAAATCAGTGCTGATATTGTTGCAATTAAAAAGATTTTATAGATCAAGTAGTTCTTGTTGGTCTATGAAAGGAAATTAAGCTTAATAAATAAATAAACAACTAAATAAATTACTGTCTCCAAAACGAGCTTGAAAAAATTGATACGTCATATATGTGGCTTATAAATGTGTAATTTTTACGACTTCAGAAATTCTAAGAATTATAGTACTTTATTAAAATTAAATAGTCATAAATACATTGGGAATTCACATGTCATATATAGGTTTATAAATGTGTAAATTCTAATTATACAATAAGGAACTCCAGTGAAAAATATTATGGCTTTAAAAAAATATTTTCATATAGACCAATGAACGCTGATTCTGAATATATAAGTTTTATTTCATAATATTAAACGTAGAGTTCTTCAAAAATTATAAAAAGTGCATTTTTAAACGTCTCATCAAAACCCACTGTAAAGTTGGTATTATTGAATGGTTAGTGCTGACGTCACGCCTCCCTAGTCATTGTATTGAAATCTTTGATTATGTAGGTATGACACAAGCCATCAGTATTGACAACATTTCATGTTATTCGTTATTTCATACTGTTTATAGAGATTTAGTTGTTGTGTTTACTGAAACAATATACATATAAGCCTAAATAATTCAGTATCAAAAATAGAGGTATCTCTATTAGTTTATCTCTATTATTTAAAATATTGAAAAACTTTAAACTGTACGAAAAAATTGTATAATATGCTACATCATAATGCTACCTAGAGACGGGCAAAGCGGCTCAGTTGAACAAGCCGCTTCACTAGGTCTCGCTCAATGAAAAGATCCGGTTCAGTGAATCGGCTCAATTGAACAACTGAATTAAGCTACGGACGCACTTGCTCATTAGAAGCCAAAGAGCATGCTACCTAGTAGCAATTGCTACCCGCTCACTCGTTCGCAAAGATCCGCGAACCGCGAGCAAGTGTGTCCGTAGCTTTGAAGATCGGTCTTACAGAACCGGATCTTACGGATCCGTATGAAGATCCGGGTCACTGAGGCACTGGTTCGCGAATGACTCACTTCTACTGCAAACTTCGAATTCAAAATGTCCGCCATCGATCAGCTGATCGGCGCTGTATCTTATTTGTGCAGTGTGTAGGTGATGCTTCATTTGAGATAATATTGATTTTAAAAGCTAAAAAAATAACAATTTCTATACCACACTCCCGTAATAATATTGAATAATATAAAAATATAATAAATATAATATAATGAATAAATAATTCCACCTAAATAATCTTTCTTCCGTATAATTATCATACAAAATGACAACACCTGTTGAAAATAAAAATAACTTTTCAGGAGTGATGACGATTCATTAGACATGCGGTGGTTTTTGGGGGATCTTGAAAAATTAAAACTTTGACATTTATTTTAACTATTAAAACTAACTCTAAAAATAAATAAAAATATGCAGTTATTTAAGTTAGAAGGTCAATAAAAAAATAAAAAAATTGGACTGGAGTTCTCTATTGTAGTTGTCTCTAAAATGGCTTGGAACGAATCTCCTACTTGTGATCTCACTATAGAAACCACTTATTCACACTGAATGCAATTATTAATGTTCTCCAAAAGGACCTTGAAAAAAAAATCATATCTTTGCTATTCTTTCAAAGACATAAAGAAACCTTCCATTCATTCAGAATAAAATGACTAATGTTCTTTTTTATTTTTATTTATTTATTTATTTATTTTTATTGAAAGAATAGATAATACATATTATCAACAAACAAGTCCTGCTAAGCCAATTGAATTGGCTTGTCAACATGTGCTTATATTTTAGTTACATATACATTTTTAAAATTTAAAATTTACATCTTAACCTTTCCCTTACTGTGCTAAAAAATACGCGCGCTCCGGTGCTGTGTAATCAATTCACGTGTTAAAATCATCGATTTTATATCGGAAATATATGAACATTCATAGCTAATCGCTTTTGTTTGTCGTAATTTGTGTTACAAGTGATAATAATTGTAATTTAATTGCTGAAAACATGAAAAAACCATCGTCCGTTGCTCAAAAAACGGGCGAGGAAACCATCTCAAAGGATTGCCCGCGAGCGACTGAGGCGCTGGGCGCTGGGCTGCTACCCAATACATATATACAGCTATGTATGTTTAGCTACTACGCGGTCGTAGGTATCGACGGTCGAAACACAACACGGCGGTCTCTGTTTCTCGTGTTCCCGTATAGCAAAGTAGAGCGAGACGTCACATAGCGTGTCATCTCCCCCCGCACACTCTTCGCGTATCTCGGTCGACACTGGCACACGGTTGATTGTATTTGTGGTTTATTCCCGATATTTAACAAAATATCTCTGATTTTGAATTAAATTTGCTAATTATTAAAAATATTATTTTTTAATTCAGTGTGTAAATGTTTAACGGAGGAATACCTAAAACCTGAACCCAGAATTCATTATATTTATAGAGATATAAAAGTTATTAGAAGCAATGTGTAGTATTTACGCATTACAGACCTGGAAAGGTTAAGGAACGTACCCATACTACGTGACCCACTTTTTGCAATTTTACTCAAAAGTAGTCTTGAGCTCATTCCTGTGATCTCTTGAACGAAACCATTCCTGTGTTAAGAATATAATGAACTAAATATACAATTTGGTTGTCCTGAAATGGGTATGCTTCCCAGTTGGACAGACAAAGTATCATCTTGTAATGTATTGTAATATATGTATATAAATAAATTTATAAAAAATAAATTAAAAAAATTAGGGCTGTCTATAATACCATGAAATTAAATGACATTGTTTACTTTTAGGTGTGATTCTTCATGGGAATACGGACTGACAAGCCATCTAAGACGAAACAGGCTACAGATGGAAGTAAATTCAACTGAAACATTGAACATTAATATCACCAGCGCCTTCATAGATTTATATAAGTTGGTCAAAGAAAATTGGACACAAGACTATTATTCATTGACAAATCGTGGGGAAACCTCACCAAAAAGCAGTCCTCCTGGCTATAGAAGACGTTCGCCCTTTGTGCCTTTTGCTGTTCTTAATCAAACTGGTAACACATTGTGGTTCACTACCATTGTTACGACTGCAGATGTGTAAGTACAATAATAATGTCATCGTTGTAATTATTCAAAAAAATGGGAAAAATTAGTTGATGATAAAATTTTTAATAGGCCACTTGCACCACTTTAAAAAAAAAATCGATTTAGGCAAATATTGTAAGACATTCTGTATTTTTTTTTTTAATCGTATTTTTGAAACCCTGGTGATTTTTTGAAAATTTCAATCTGAAAAATCAGACCATTTTTTATAAACCGGAAAGACGGGTCATAATTTTATGGGTGCGAAAAAATGATAATTACATAGCCGAAAATCATTTTAAAAAAAAAGCGTTTTCCCCGCGATTGGCACAGGAGAATAACGAGGCATACCAAAAATATTAAATCTCATAAATATTTTTTTCCTTGATCCATCTTATTGATCATAAATCATTATAATGTTCAACGTCTATATTACTAAATGAAATGTAATATACTTGTACTTGTAAATTATAATAATAATAAGAATATTATAAAATTTGATTTTGTTAAAATCCGCACCATTATCATTATACCTCTAAAACACGTACGGACAACGTAAAATGTACGGGGTTCTCTTCACAACATCTGTCAAAAAGTCAAACCAAATGATACGTTCGCAGAGAACAAACAAAAAATCTAGTGAACGTTAAATGTCAAATTCAAGAATTCGCCTGAAATCAAAGTGATGCCATATAAAAAAAAAATCAGTGTGGAATTTTACAAAATTAATAGGAACATTTTCGGAGACGGGACATTTTCATGTAGTGACGTCACGAGCCCAAATAATGGATTTATTTATTTAAAAATAAAAAAAATTGTACATTTCTAAAAATTTTTACTAACATTTTCGTAATCTTAGTAAAAAAATCTATCCACATGATTTTTTCCAAGTCGATATGAAATCCATGCAAGTGGCCTATTCTCAATTAGAAATATTAGATTGACAAAAATGACATAAAATAAACAGGTCCCAATGGCCGAGTTGGTTAAGGTGCTGTCCCGGTGAGACAAGCTATCCTGGGTTCAGTCTTGTTTTTTCATGTTTCTTTTAGATTTATTAGTATTACCTTCAATGTTATATATATATAATTTTGTAAAAGCATTGCCTCATTCTTAAATAATACATTTGAATAAGTATTCATTTATTAACCCTCCGTCGGGCGCAGCCGGCCTCAGAGGCCAACAAAAGACATTGTTTCCCTCTCCACTTCTCAAAGGCGATCCACCACCCCTTCCCTCCTTTTACTCGCCTAACTTTAAGGACCTCACACGGTGCCCACCTCAAGTCAGGTGTCGGCCTTTACACAACTCACTTACAACCTCCCAGGCTTCACAGGCCGCCTGCGCCCGATTGAATCCTGCCCTTTTTTTCATATTATATATGTTTTTTTTTTTGAAACTGCTAGAAAATATGCTCTTTATCAACCGAATGATGTTGTTGATAGGCTGAAGCTTCTTCTCGACGATGATGCTTCTGAAGATCCAGCTTTAGTTAAAGATTTAGAAAAATTGGTGATTTTAGTTTATTGTTGGTAATGCTTAATAGACTGGTTCCTTTATTTATTTATTTATTTACGGACTTACGTCCAATTTAAAACAAAGTATCACGAAGTATAGAAATGAACAATGTAAGGATTCGGATGGTACATGAAAGCAAAGACAAACAGTGAAAATAGAAGAAAAAATAAGTGTCAAGTCACATCAAGACCTTGCAAAAATTAGGGTGAATAGGACATATCTTCATTTGTTTAAAGAGCGACAGAAATCATTTAAGCTAATACCAAAAAAATCAAGGTCTTGACGTGAGTTGACCAGTCTACACATTCTGGACAGTGGTGAGTTATAACCATAGTTAGTCGAGTGCTGATTGAGGAAAAGCAGGTCTTTATTTCTGAGTCTACGAGACGGTATATTAAATGTGATGAGTTGTAGTAATGTAGGCGAGTCGATTAAACAGTTAATAATTTTGAAGAAACAAATGAGATCAGATTTTATCCGACGGTCTTCTAAAGGAGAAAGGTTTAGAGTTTGTTCAATTTCAGCATACGAGTAAGTGCCTCGCTCTAATCCTGGCCTCCAAGCAATTCCCTTTAGGAACCGATGTTGAACGGATTCAATATGACGAATATGGACAGCATAAAAAGGAGACCATATAATACAAGCATATTTAAGATGGGGGCGAACCAAGGAGCAGTAAAGAGTTCTTAGGGTATTTATGTTTTTGAAGTCAGAAGTGATTCTAGTGATGAAACCAAGTAGCTTGAGAGATTTATTAACAATCACATTTATATGTTCCCGGAAAGAAAGCTTGCTATCAAGAGAGACACCATGATCTTATATTTTTTTATGTTAAATTTGGTATAATTCCTTTCTATAGATCCTGGTAAAGACTACCCGGCAAGAATTTTGTATTAGAATTAATGTAGTGGGGGTGAGGAGAGGGTGGCCGGGGGCGCCTGATTTCTGATCGCCCGTAGGTGCGCCTGACGGAGGGCTAAAGTGTGCACTTACCTAATGAATGTTCTAATTTTTAATGCAGAAGCATTGAAAACAGACTGATTAAAAAAAATATATGTAATGTTCTGCAATGATATTACAATATCTAGATGCATGGTAGAAATCTTAAGGTGGCAAGCCAAAAACAAGGGCATTGTATCAGTGGCGGTCGGTAATTTAGTAGAAGGGATGCTGGACAATTAATAAGTATGATATACCTACTATAAAATAAATATACAAATCTATAGACAAGAAATATAACCCACCAAAAAGTTGGATGCTGGACAATTAATAAGTATGGTATACCTACTATAAATAAATATACAAATCTATAGACAAGAAATAAAGCCCACCAAAAAGTTGCAATTACTGACAAAAATAGTCAAATTAGCTCTTTAAATCCTTAAATGCCTATTCAGACACGGCTATAAACTGCGAGCAGATATCTGTTGAACCGCGAGCGCTTATGTTTTGTACCGTTCCCACGACGCTATCAAATACTTCTTCCTATGGTAGGAGAGGGGGTCAGATGAATTAGCGAGCAGCCACGGAATGCACATTTTTTGTACTGAATCTCAACTTGACATCTGACATCCACCGGTCTAGGTAACTCCGTAATTAAAATGACCCCCTCTCCTGTTTTTGTCGGAGAGGGGGTGCAAAATTTTGGCATATCGCATTAGGAGCGGTTACGGCGTAAGATCAGTATTGTCTATATCAGGGCATAAACCGCTTAGGTGTGAACGGTCTGAGGGTGTCTGTATGGTCTGTAGGTCTGTATGGAGAGCATTATTTGGCGTACAATCATATTTTATATTTGATAGCTGTGTCTGAACAGGCCTTAATGCTCTGCAACATGAAATGCCTTTGAAATGATTTATTTCTTGATCAAAATGGGAGTCGGTTTTTCAGTATCCAGAATTGTCAACAATAACAACAGTGACACAGCAAGCACATTAAATATTCGTTCCACACAAATTAACAAAAAACAGTGAATTTTATGCTCTAAGCAGTGAAAACTATACTAAAACGGGGCTTAAATTGGCCACTAATCTAACTTGACTTACATCTTAATAATATATGTGTTTATAGTGTTTCAAAAGCTAAAACAAAATAAAATTAAAAGTGAATCTGTGTAAATATCTGTTAAATTAAAACTACTACCCACATTGTCAACCTTACTGTCTCGAGTTTGCCTATATAGGTACCTACTTGAAGTTAACAAACTTTTCAGGGGAGCAAAACCATAAATCCCAAATTTAAAAAAAAATATATATATATATATATATAATAAATAACCTAAATGTCTAAATCTCGCAGCAAGACTTGCAGTGTGAAGAAAACACTATCATCGCCTCTATTGACCGCATCTGGCACTATGGAATCACCGTCGGCAACGCACCAGTCAATGATAAACATTGACACCGACTCCCTTATCAACTTCTTTGAGTCAAAACTCGAAACAATGCGTACTGAGAGTAAGAATGCCATTGATGCTATTCATCAAAAATTGGACACTTTATCAAATGAGTGGAAGGACCAGTACACCAAAATCATGGGGTGTGTGACTGTTCTTCAGGAAGAAAATGCCAGCCTCCGACAAGAAATCCAATCTCTCAGAGATGCTCAAGATGACATGGAGCAGCGTAGCAGAGTGTGTAATTTAGATGTCCACGGCATTCCCGAGGTGAAAGGTGAAAATCTGTTCACCCTAATGGAGAGAATGGGATCAACTATCAACGTGCCACTTCCTAGTAGCGCTGTGGTGTCGGTGCACCGCGTCGCTCGCGGCCACTCGTCTCCCTCCAACCGTCCACGCAACATAGTCGTCCATCTCACGACAAAGCGTCTCCGTGATGATGTCATCGCTGCGGTAAGGACTCGCCGCGGCCTCACAACGGACCAACTAGGACTTGGAGCTCCCACCACTAATTTCTACGTAAATGAGCACCTGACACTAAAAAATAAAATACTCTTTGCCAAAACACGTGCCACCGGAAAAGAAAACGGCTATAAATACATATGGGTGAGGAATGGCAGTATCCTGGCGAAGAGGAATGATCTCTCTCGAGTCGTCACCATTCGTTGCGAGGGAGACCTTAAAAAAATCAGCACTCATGGTCAACAAAATATGTGACTGCTAGAACAAACTTGTTACTGCTGCCATCGATGCCAGCTTTCTATCACTATCCTACACTCTTGGTCATTAATTTTTTTCTTGCAAAATTACTCAATATATTTGTTTATAGCGCAATACCTCCATAATCATATAGCACTATCATATTTCCTGCATATTCATTCATATTTTACACTAAGTAATCAATGTTTTATATATAATTTTGTTGCATCATACGTCCTAATTAATTTATCACTCCCGCAAATGTGGAATAAGTCGAATAACACTCTTACTCTAAAAAAATGACCTCATCATCTATATCTGTTTATTACCAGAACTGTGGTGGTATTAAGACCAAAACTCATGAGCTTCTTATTAATATTTCATCGAATAACTATGATGTTATAGTTCTAGTTGAAACGTGGCTTGTAGCAAGTGTAAACACGGCCGAATTCATAGATTCGCGTTACACGGTATTCCGACGAGATAGGAACCGTATAATTACCGGTAAGATGGACGGAGGTGGTGTGTTAGTGGCTGTGCGCAAGGAACTCGCAGCTTCCCGTCTCGACGATTGGGAAAAAAATCAAATTGAACAAATCTTTATATCAATTCCGTTAAGGTCTCTAAATCTCACCATATGTGCTGTATATATACCTCCTGTCTCGCCAATAATGCTTTATGATATTTTCTCCAAAAACCTGGAATCTGTCTTTTCATCAGAACCAAATAATACGTTTTGTGTTCTTGGAGATCTGAATCTACCTACTCTTACATGGACATTTTCCGAAGGCTGCAATCATGGTATTGCCTCCTCAAACACGGCTGCATCGCAAACTTTTCTTCAAACAATGGCATTGATGAGCTTATTTCAATATAATTGTATACCTAACCACAACGATAAATTCTTAGACCTTATATTTTACAGTCGCGAAACAAAAGTTACACATAGCGATGACCCTCTCCTTTCAGAGGACAGACACCATCCAGCCCTGGAATTTGAAATATCATCTGCGATTCAACCAAAAATTAAAAACAACAAAGAGCGTAGGCACAATTTCAGGAAAGCTGATTATACTCAAATTAATAATGACATTAATTGTATTGATTGGAAGTCTGAAATCGCAAATTTATCAGCAGAAGAAGCAGTAGACCGATTCTATGTAATAATAAACAATATAATTGATGAGTTTATTCCAGTATTGGCCAGACGAAATGACAAATTCCCCATATGGTTTACTCCCGAACTTATTAGCTTATCACGGAAAAAAGATAAAGTTTGGCTCAAATGGAAGACATATAAAGGTCTTTCTGACTATCGTAAATTTTCCTTCTTACGTGCTACATACAAAAAATTGGCTAGTGAATCTCGAAAGTTATTTTTTGAAAACATCGAAAGTTCATTGCAAAATAATATTAAATGCTTTTGGTCATACATATCCTCCTTAAAATCATCTGATGGATATCCTGCTACTATGTCCTTCGAAGGGCGCAAATCTAATGATGCCCAAGAAATCTGTAATATGTTCTCTGAGTTCTTCAAGTCAACATTTGAACCCTCATGTATCAATGACTCAATTAACATTGACCAACTTGAGGCCGTTCGGGACTCTGGACTTACGCACATTCACACCATTGAACTAACGGAACAAGAAGTGCAATCAAGTTTAAAGGCGCTAGATATAAACAAAGGTGCGGGTCACGATGGAATACCGGCATTTTTCCTCAGATCTGCTGCGTCGTCATTGTATGTTCCACTTACCATAATATTTAATAAATGCCTGAGTGACGGGGTTTTCCCTGATAGGTGGAAGTTGGCTTATATTATACCAGTCCATAAGGGTGACTCACGTCAAAAAGTCGAAAACTATAGGCCAATATCTATTCTCTCGGCGATCCCTAAACTCTTGGAAAGACTTGTCCATGATAATATATATCCCCAGCTTGCCGCCAAAATTACAGAACAACAACACGGGTTTGTAAAAGGCAAATCTACAATGAGTAATTTACTAATTTACTCAAATTTCTTATTCACTAGCATGGATCGAGGCCACCAGGTAGATGCAATATACTGCGATTTCAAAAAAGCTTTCGACAAGGTTGACCACCTTATTCTTATTAAAAAAATAATGTTCAACGGAATTAGGGGAAACTTATTACGTTGGTTTGTCTCATATTTGACAAAAAGACAGCAAGCTGTTTCATTACGAGGACATACTTCTACGTGGGAACCAGTTACCTCTGGCGTACCACAGGGGTCAATCCTGGGTCCACTGTTATTTATACTTTTTATTAACACTGTTACTAAATGTTTCATGCATTGTTTATTTCTTTTGTACGCCGATGATATAAAAATATTTGCCATTGTTAGGAATTTAAACGATTGTCTGCTCATCCAAAGCGACTTAGTAAGGTTCGAAGCATTTTGCAATGAAAACAAAATTTACCTAAGTTACAACAAATGTAAACAAATAAGCTTCACTTAAAATCACAACGCTATTATACACAATTATTGTATTGGTAACTATTTACTCGAGCGCGTTTACTGTATAAAAGATCTAGGCGTACTTTTTGATTCTAAACTCCATTTCGATGCGCACATTGAGAACATTGTGAATAAAGCTTACCGCATGCTAGGATTTGTCATCAGAAACAGCCGCGAATTTCGAAAACCTGAAACTTATCTTCTACTTTACTACACGCTGGTCCGTTCTCAACTTGAATACTGCACCTCCATATGGACACCACTTTACGGTGTCTATAAAGTCAACATTGAAAGTATTCAAAAGAAATTTCTGCAATACCTCAATTACAGAATGAGCGCACCTAAACGGGGGTACATAAATATGCTCTCGAATTATAACGTCACCACTCTAACTAACCGGCGAACATACCTTGACCTCATGACGCTTTATAAAATCTGCAATAACTTTATCGACTGTCCTGACCTACTGAAACTAATAAACTTCAAAATACCACCCAGAGAAACAAGGCTTAACGACTTATTCCACATTAGCCGGACGCGTACAAATGCTGGTGTCAGGGATCCAATCAGAAGAATGTGCGAATCGTTTAATCAAAATCAAAACATCAAGGATTCCGACTTATTTTTTGATACACGCAGTACTTTTAGTAGAAAATTGAAGGCCGTTTTCCTACAAAGTACAATACCTTAGACATTGCTTGGTTTATAATTTTAACTACCTTTCTTTTTTTAAATTTCTGTATGACATTATTTTTTATCTATATATATATTTGGTCTTACCATCAAAATTTTTCCAAAAACAATTTGTAAACTTTTATAAGGATATTGCGCATTCTTTTTTCATCTCTCTGTAAAATAATATTTACTTATGTATATACATACGTCTTTTCCGTATTTAACGGTAAAAATATTTGTATATGTTTTCATCTGCTGTCAATGTTAATTCGTGAGAAATAGTTTGGATGCAGGCGAATTCTCTTTTAATTGTTTTGTATATTCTTGTCAATTGACGTCTGTATCTGTATTTTCTCCTTAATAAAAAAAAAATTAAAAAAAAAAAAAAAAAAAAAATGTAATTTTTCCACAAAAGGCTGTGATACAAAACTTGTTCGCATTAATGATTCAATTATACAACCACACAATGCACTATTATCGTGTACAGGTGGTTAACACATTGTTGAAGTTTCCGCGTTATTTTCTGTACCTATACATTTTCAAAATTTAAATTATGCATTCGATGGATATGTAATAATGGAATATGTAATCGATAGATATTCAATGATTCGATACTTCCGCGTCAGTACTTAAACCCATAGATATACAAACCACTCACAAACAATGACTTTATATAAATAGACTCGCCATAGTCTCACATACTCGCAAAATAATGTGGCAAGTAAGCAACACTCTTTTGTTTTCTTAATTCAAAAATTAATCATGTATTAAAAAGATATGCTACTTCCACACTGAAGCCAAACTTCCAACTCGAACTTCCAATGCACGAACTACCCTTCTACACAATCGTCTGAAAGTTTGAAGTTGGAAGTTGGCCTCAGTGTGGCCGTACCATAAGACAATCAAAGAATGTGTGTTTTTTCTCTAATGACACATAAAATTGTCAGACGGGAAACATGAAAATTAATTGTATTGCTTATAATAATCGTTAATAATAAGTAATTTGTGTGTACATACAAATGAAATGTTATTTCTTCACTTTTACTACTGTTTGCCGTGTAATGGAAACATTTTCTCATCACACAGTAGGGCATTTTGGCACTTCTAAGTGCAATTTTCCTACTAGTAAGACACGACCTTACTCGACGAGTGACAGTTTAGTACTAAAGTACTAGAAATCGAGACTAGTGCAATTGCCTTGCTTTTGGATTCCCACTTTGAGATTTCTACCCCGCGTCTACAGTATATAACATCATTGCTTACAAACCAACTGTCAAAAACGTATCATCCATGTACTTACGTAAAACAAATCACTCGATTTGTGGTATGCTATTTTGTGAATTAAACCCATATGTGTTAAAGTCGTTTTTTGTTTGGTGGATGCTGTCGTGAGATGCGTATTTGGCATTCATAGACCGAGGTAGACAGAAGTGAATGTACATGTGCAAGTTTAGATTGTTTTGTAGCTTTTTGGACTCGGGATAGCTGTAGCATCTACTGCCGGACAGTGTGTCTCGCGTCTTGTATGTGTTAAAGCAGGGAGTCACCGTGAACACTTATGCTGGTATATGTGTATTTAGGCGATGCGCATTTAGACACTTCATACATATCGAGATGTATATGTATTTCGACACGCTCGAGCATCGTATTCGTTATGTTTGTATATTTTCTCAGTTATTAAATTGCAGTTTTACTGTTTACGACTACAAAAATTAAATATAAAGTTTTTGACTAGAACATAAGGGATGATCCGCATCCAAAGCATGTATGAAGGGACTGCGCCTGAATTGTATGTCGTCGATTTCGTAGTTTTGGTACTAAACTGCCAAGTGTCGCGTAAAGTTGTGTCCTACCCTTAAGGCTCTGCAACCGGGCCCGAAAAGAAGAAGGTAGAGAGATATGAAATTACGAATGTTAGAGGAGAGCGCTAACATTTACAGCGACAAAATCGATGCGAAAATTGCGAAAATGTTTAATAAAACACAACTCGTTTAAAATAGAGCAAAAATCTCGCGGGCATTATCTTAAACAGCATTTAAAGAAACACTGAATTTTTTCATACATATAACTTGTAAAATAACTGAAACAAATCTGTTAATAATAATTTTTGGAGCATACTTTGTGATTTTTTTCTATCGGGGGAATTTTATATAATTTGCGATTCGGCGCAGGCAAAGTCTAGATATTATCTTCAAGAATAACATATATTTTTTTAAGAGTTTTAAAACTTATCGTGTTTAAGGGAAATATGTAATAAATCGGTACAAATCCGGGTTGCGGGCCCTTAAGTAAATTGGATTAAAAAAGTGCCAAACTGCCCTCGTGTGAGATGAGAAAATGTTTTCGTTACTCGGCAAACACTAGTAAAAGCTAAGGAATAACATTTCATTTGGAAATATGCGCAAATTACTTATTATTATCGATTATCACATATAATGTTTTCCAGCTGACGATTTTATGCGTCATTAGAGAATGCAAGGCCTACTAAAGTACTAGGGTCTGGGTGCACAACAGCCAAATTATGAAGTCAGTGCTGTCGATAAGTAAACTTTACTGTTTAAAATGGTCTAATCGCTTTGCTTGCGGTAAAACAACATATAAATCAGCAGTAACAACGGTACAGTAACAATCGACGCCATTTTCAAACTGTCATTGCTCTATTTTAGCATGATCACTTGATCCTACTTTAGTCGGCTAAGTCTAAATGTATAATGTCATTGGTATTCTGGCGAATATTGGGACAATATTGTTGATCCTCAATTTTATGTTTATTATTAAACATTCAACCACTGGGCGTCTAAAAGTTAGTCTTAATGGAATTCTATATGAATCATTTGTTTCCAGTGTCAGTGAAAATGTCCAGTTGGCTGACCCCGATGAGTCATGGTTGGAAGTATCTCCCGGACAGACAGAAGCATTTAAATTTGGAAGTCGGGGAAAACAGAGGCACAGAGATTCACACAAATTGCGTCTACATCAACTTGGTGTGCGCATTGACGGCTGGAACTCCATCATTCCCGTCTGTGTGGATAAAGTTGGAGTTTTCTTTAGGCATGCCATACACACGGTTTGTGATATTTCTTCTCTTTATGAGGTAATATAACTATTACTATTGTGATTATAACATGTATATCATCTTCATCACGAGGCTTCATCGTGGGGTGTATTTTTTATTACGTGAATACCACGCAAGAGTCACAACTGCTCCCAACCGTCTGGGGTCAGTGAGACGTTAGTATCTCCAATTGGGCATGTGGTGGGACTGAAGGTTGTGATAAGGGGAAAGAAGAAGAAGGTGGGTAAGTACCTGGCTATTCAGATCTGGTGACCAAACATGGCTAAAGCCATTTCAAGCAATATTTCAATTCTGAATGGTGGTCTTACAGCACGGTGATACTGAGAGTATCATCCACTCAAGAATGTGCCGCAAATATACTTTATATTTTGTTTAAATTAATAAATTACACAAATTGTTACATTCAAATTGCTAGTCAAAAGCATTACCTGCGACCACGGAGGCCGTCAAAATCTGTTTACGAACGTTCTAGTCTTATTAAATCACCTCTTCCTCAGTCTGTCTCTGGGCCGCTTGCCCTGGAGTGCCTATCTGGGCAGGTCCAGTGTTCTGTCATCTGACATTCTTTCCACATGGCAGTCTATCGAATTCCTTGGAACCTTGAGAATCTTAAGAGGTTTCATACTAAATTAGATAAAATTACAAGAGTTGTAATTAATAAATTGAAAATGATTTGTTTATTATAAACTTTACAGGACAGCGATATTGAAGCTCGAGTGGTGTTTGCTGTTTCCCTTGAAGGGTCTGCTCGTAAATTAGTCACAGTACGTTCAGCTCTTCAATTAATCAACCAGTTACCAGAAACTATAGAAGTCCGGGCAGACAATGTTGCCATTAAAAGCCCTTGTGAGTATTCCAATATGTTCTTTTAAGTCGGTTCCTCATTGCAGGGGATCATAATGTACATCATTGAAAAATTTGCAATAAATTTACTTAAGGGCCCGCAACCCGGATTTGTACCGATTTATTACATATTTCCCTTAAACACGGTAAGTTTTAAAGCTCTTAAAAAAATATATGTTATTCTTGAAGATAATATCTAGACTTTGCCCGCGCCGAAATGCAAATTATATAAAATTCCCTCTTTAGAAAAAAATCGCAAAGTATGCTCCAAAAATTATTATTAACACATTTGTTTCAGTTATTTTACATGTTATATGTATGAAAAAATTCACAGTGTTTCTTTAAATGCTGTTTAAGATAATGCCTGTGAGATTTTTGCTCTATTTAAAACGAGTCGTGTTTTATTAAACATTTTCGCAATTTTCGCATCGATTTTGTTGATGTAAATGTTAGCGCTCTCCTCTAACATTCGTAATTTCGTATCTCTCCATCTTTTTCTTTTCGGGCCCGGTTGCAGAGCCTTAAATAATTACTTTAAAGTCTTTGAAAAAAAATGTTATCAATATTTTAATGTTTAGTAATTCGATCAAGCTGGTAAAAACAATGAACAAATATACATTATTATCTTCTAAGGGAACGTACCCATACTACGTGACCAAATTTTTGCAATTTTTAACCCCCCCCCCCCGGTGACCAAAAACCTAAGCAATCCGCCGCTCATTTGTATGGAGCGTGACATTTTGAAGACCCCCCCCCCCCCCTAAACGTGTCACATAGTATGGGTACGTTCCCTAAGCTGCATTTAAAATAATCATACACTGATTTGTCAATACTTTTAGTTTTTGTTTGTTAGTTGTCTAATCTTTTTGTTAAAAAAAAAACAATCAAACACCTATTGATGAGTATAAATACTTTTGTGAAAGTAATTTAAAAAAACTAATTTAAATCTTCTTACTTATGCCTTAACAAGCCATTTTTCAAAAAATGTACCACAACACACTGCATCAATCTTCATACATCACCCCTTGGAGAGCCCTGACTTCTTCTTGCAAAATCTTCACCCCTATCGGTCTCTTGCAGTCTCCCTCTAGTTCCTTAAGGAGTAAACTCCCGTGAGCTTCTATTCTCTTGTCTAGCTGTGTGGTCGACCTCCATATCACCCCGCTCAGTGCAGGTGAAAAGCGGTGACACCTCAGCCAACCAGGGCCCCGCCTTCTTCCTGTTCCTCACGCAACCCCTCCACTTCCTTACGCTTCTTTTCTGTTATCTAGCTGTGTGGTCGACCTCCACATCACCCCGCTCGGTACAGGTGAAAAGTGGTGACACCTGGTGCGTGCCCCTGTCACACAATCCTACCCCCATGTGGGTCAGGCCCCTGTGTGTAGCGAGGCCCTCAGCCAACGGGGCCCCCGCCTCCTTCCTGTACTGTGCGCAGCCCCTGGACTGGAGGCTGGCTGCGAGACAGGCGCCAGAAGACACCCTGCAGCTGCCCCATGTTTGTCATTCCAACACGCAAACATCTTACAGGTGTGTAATTCAATTCAGTTAACTCTTAAGGGATTCATTCAATAAAAAAATAAGATATTACTCAACGGCATTTATTTTTTATAAGAGACTAGTACTTGGTTTTTTACCCAGCTTTATCCAAGTTTCAACGCCCCTTTTAAAAGCATTTTTCTTAGTGAGCAGTTGAATAATATGGAACAAACAATGTGGTATCTTGTCTTATAATTTGACAATAAAAAGGTTAAATTAATTATTTTGAAATGAATTGAATTTTGCTCTTTGATTCTAGATTTTGCTGCATAATTCGAAGAGAACACTTTCCATTAGAAAGGGGTTTACCCCAGCCTGGTCATGTCCTGATATTGAAGCCTCCAGTACGATTGGTGAACTTACTTCCAGTTGAGCTAAACTACAAACTGGGCCAGGGTGATCAAGGCACGGGAAGAATAGCCCCGGGACAAACTGCTCCATTATCTCAAGTATTGCATTATTACATATTTTCATTAACTGTAAACTAATGTGCCCTAAAGTGGGTAATAAATGCGGAGATATAAAATCACAGTTTTAAAGTTTGCAAACTTACTCGGCTCGACATCGGTGGCACATGAAAGATTAGCTAATACCGTGATGCCACATCAGTGACAGGAATCGTTGTGTTATTTAAGAATTATATCCAACGAAAGAACTTGAAATCGGCGAGTGTGGGTGAAGTACTAATTTATGAAAAGAGAGCGTTCGCCGACTATGTTGCTCGGCAGTTTCAAAGTTTGCTTACTTGGGGTGACACATGGGTGAAAAAGGTCATCGACCCATAAGTATGCAAACTTGCTTGTGTGTCTGTCACCCACTTGATAGTAACTTTACAGGAGCAAGATGAGCATTTTCAAGTTCAGCATGTGCTGTCAAATTCAAATTTAAATTTTGTTTTCTATAAGGACACAAATTGTTTCACTTCATAGAGATAAATATTATAGTTTCGATACCTACTGAACAACTGTATTTTTATGTTGTTTTGTTTTGCAGATTGACGTACAAAAGTTGATAGAGATATCAATATCCATGGAAGGATTCCCCGGAGCTGCGGTATTAGCAGTTCCTCCAACCGCAACAGCTTCCTTCTCTTTACGCCTCAAGCTGTCTGATATGTCTGGAAGAAAACTCAATTTAAGTGCGCATATATCAATAAAAAGGAGTGATACAATCAAGGTGAAAACCGTGAATCTAATTAACTATCTAGTCCTTTTGTAGTTAATATCTGATTTTGAATTATTTGTGTGCAATGTATATTATGCACCACTTTTTCTTTTATCATAACTGAAGTATGAAACCCCATTTTAGAGTCCATCATATGCCTTTCAGGTTACAATTTATGCGGCTTATTGGATTGTAAACCGAACAGGCGTGCCGATAGTGTTCCGTCAAGAAGGTGTGCCAACCGAAACGGCTGGCCAATTCGAAGAGCATGAAATTGCTCGAATGGTGGCCCCACTCCTGTTCAGTTTTGCGGATTCTGATGGTAGTCCAACTGTAGTGGCAAGAGTTGGCGCTGGTGTTATTCCAAATGGACAGCCTCAGGTATATTTATATAAACTTTTTTCAAAACCTCAATACATATGGGATTAGAAAGTCACTAAATTGGTTTACATAGTGTTAGAGTGAGACGGCAATAGATGAGCCTTTATATACAGTAGTGCATTCTTATTCAAACTCTTTCTATCCAGATTGCTAGATGTTATCATTAAACTTCATAAATAATAACAGAAGTGTTACCAAGTTTTACTAAGAACTACCTCATATTAAACACCAAATAATAATATGTTTGTTTTTGTTTGTCAGTGGTGTTCCTCATTTGGTTTGGGATCAGGCATCATGGTCCGCCGGCTGGTGGTGGGTAATATAGGAGGTGCGAGCATCACGGAGCGAGTGCTGTTGGTTGGCATCGCAGTTCGCCCGGGACGTGGCAGGTACCGCCACACCAATATATGTACCATATCGCCGCGCTTCCAAATACATAACAACACCTCCTTCCATCTACAGTTTGCGCAGAAGTGCTACGCTACCACAATGGTGAGTGACAGCTATAAATAAAAATTAGTAATGCCCAATGGCTTGTCAAAATATGAATAGTAATTTTGCTAGATACTGATAAAAAGGTACCGGTAACATAAACGCCTATTCACTTAGAAGCGATTTCCGCTGCCACTGTGGGTATCAAAAATGTCAAGCAGCATTCCGTCGGGTATTCGTATGAGCTTTCGCGGCTAGCGTGAAACTACGATCCCGCCAGTTATGCTAAACCGCCTTATAGGTGGTATCTTTTCGTTTGTTTTGCGAAACAGTGTCTATACCTATCCATTTCAATAATAAGATCCTTTTTTCACTGGTCACTCAAGATTACACTGTATGATTACTGATGGGACGAACATGACTGACTAGACATATGAAAATCAACAACGTTTCGCTACCCGTAGCAGAAATGAAATCCGCCTAGGTTTGAACAGTGAGAATACCACATATCTACTCGGTTTTCGTTAACCACAGCGGCAGTGAATATCACCTACATGTTGTGTATAGGCCTTAAAGTGGTAATTCCTTAATGTGAAATAATGTCCCCAAATTAAAAAAAATTGCACTGCTAAAACCTCCATATATCATTTTACCAGAAGTTAATATTTTTGCAGCTGATTGGGAAATTCACAAAGCTGTGGTAAAAAAAAATTACCATTCAATTTTGTACCATTTTTCAAAGATTTTTCATTCTAGCTCCGTTATACCATGCTTCTTAATTATTTTATTTTATTTTATCAACTTGCTTTTATATATGTAATTTGAAATTCTTTGGATAGGCGGATCCTGGTGCTGTGGCCTCTCACGTGAGTGCCATTCCGGGATGTTCCATGCCGTTCCACTGGCCACGGCAGGACCGTGATCAACTGCTAT
Source organism: Limnephilus rhombicus (assembly GCA_929108145.2). Taxonomy (NCBI): domain Eukaryota; kingdom Metazoa; phylum Arthropoda; class Insecta; order Trichoptera; family Limnephilidae; genus Limnephilus; species Limnephilus rhombicus. The sequence goes on from OV815274.1 coordinate 29,513,404, forward strand.
GTGTCCGACTTTTAGATATGCCTAACTGTAACTGGTCAGGTGGATTCCGGATTGACACTAACCATTCACTACATATTAATATTAGGTAAGATATTATTTTCATCATAATAGAGAGATCATTATTACCGCTGAAAAAAGAAAATTCCTAGAAGTGTAATCTGTACAAATTTGATAGAAAACTGATTTACACAAATCTACAAAAAATATTAGATAGGCCAATGAAATTGATTAATCATTCAAGAAATAATTTTGATATTTGAACATGTTTGGATCAATTTCACTCCAAGTATATACAAATCAAACACAAACAATTTACACATCACAAAAACTAATAATAAAAACAATTTAAAAAAACCCTATTCATATTCGTCAGAACTTTTATTCAAACAATTAAGGTCAGAAATTTAAGTGCATTTAACATTACAAATTTATAAATATAATATTCAAAATAAATTTCCACCCTTTAAAAATAACAGAAATCTTAGACAAACGTCAATACTTCCTACTCCAAGATGTAAAAAAAACAATAGGACCGTTAAATCATATATATCTTGGAGTAAATTTTTTTAGTTCGTTATCAGAAAAAATTAGAAACATGAAAAATATAAAAGAATTTAAAACTCACTTTAAAAATTATACTGAAAACTTGAACTGAATCATGTCAAATAAAACCAATATAATAACACCCGCCCCCCCTGCTTATTTATGGAGGGACATCAAATACATCTATTACGTAATTAATTACTGTATAAAACTTATTTGTAATTTATGTGTCTTTTTGTGACTAATAAGTAATAGAAAATTGAGCTTACTTCAGACACAACTGATGCATCGACAACACAATTTTAATCATTATGTTGATTAGTCAGACATCTCCAAATATTTAAATATTCGAATGCTCACCATAAATCAAATATTATTTACACGTGTCTGTGTTTTCTGTATTAAATATGCTATAAAATAACACCAGGGTGCAACTGTCCGGTACATTAGTATGGCATTTTGAAATATCCTGCTAGTGACCCAGAAAATATCAACATTTTGTCTAATTCACTGCAAGGTTTTCAGCGTTATAATTGATTTGGTGGTGTTTATGAGTAATCTGAGTATTGTACCAGATACACCTATAGAGGGTACACCTATATATATATATACGAGGGTGCGTTTTTAAGTTCGCGTAATGGTGGGTAAGGATTGGAAATAAAAATCAAAAATTATTTTTCCTTTTCAATATATTCCACCTGCGACCCCAATACATTTTTCGTATCTTTCAATTAACTTATGTAAACCCTCAAAAAAAAATTATTAGTCTTTGCCTAAAAATACACCGAAATTGTATCCTTCACTTCTTCATAACTTGAAAACTTTTTCCCACAAAGTTCTTTTTTCAAGTTTGGAAATTGGTAATAATCACTGGGAGCCAGGTTAGGATTGTAGAGTGGGTGTGGCAAAATTTCGAAGCCCACCTTGGGGCCTTGCCCACCTGCAGGGCAGCCATCGTAACACGGCTCTTGTGAACAGGCGCTTTGTCATGCAGAAGGGGGACACCTTTGGTCAATTTTCCCCTTCTTTTCTCCTTGATAGCTTTCTTTAATTGCTCTAAGATTGAAGCGTAGTAATCTCCGGTTATGAAAACACCTTCATCTTTGTAATCGATCAACAGGATTCCTTCTGAGTCCCAAAAGACTGTCACCATGATTTTCCCAGCCGATTGTGACACCTTCAACTTCTTGGGTGGTGGTGTGCCTTTCTGTGCCATTGGATTGAGTCCTGTTTTTTTTTTTTTTTTCTTTGTTTTACAGTTTTTTAGAGAAAATGTGTCCTTACTGGGGTACCCCATTCTAAGGACACATTGTACAAGTTTTCTTATTTGAATTATAAGTAAATACCTATGTTATGTACCTATTTCGTCACCAGTAACAATTTGAGCCAACACTCCATCTTTGTCTTCCCTACAGAGGTCCAAAAATGCACGAGAACATTCCACGCACAACAGTTGTTTTTAAGGCGGCGTGTGCATTCCCGGCACCCATCTTGCGCTGACTTTAGTTATGCCAGATGGTCGTGAAGAATTTTGAAAATGGTTAAATCTGATACTCCAACCATTTCTGCGAGCTGTTTCTTCTTTAGTCGGGCATCTTCTAATATTTATTTTTCAACCTTTTTAATAATTTCCGGAGTGGTCACCTCGATTGGCTTTTCTGGCCGTGGGTCGTCTTCAAGTGACTCTTGTTTAAAGAAGGTGTGCCACTTGTAAAGCATAGTTTTACTTGGACAAGAGTCCCCGTAAACGGTTGACATCTCTTTCAGTATGGTCAGAACTGATTTTCCTTGCTTTGTAAGGAACTTTATAACAGCGCGGAACTTGATTTTCTCCATATTTCACAATTTCTTTCCGATTGACTTGTTTGGTTGACGATAGCTCAAAGACTAATGACCTAATTATGATAAAACCCGGTGTTTATACTAATAATGAGTTGTTCAATTAGTATCTAATTCGGCGACACCCCCACTAATCACCTACCTACCCATTCCGCAAACTTAAAAACCTCCCCTCTTATAACTGAATACTCAACTCAAATTTCGATTTTTCGGAGATGTCTGACTAATCAACTGGATGATCGATATCTATTCAATGGTTTTTGAAAAATTGTTTTGCTTGCCTTCAAATTGTTTTGTTACTTGGAAATACTCAGAAATTAGTATGTGCATGGTTCTGTAATATTTTTAGGGACAATAATGCCGCTTGCTTCTTCCTACGCCTGGAAGTGGTGCTCCAGGGGGCCACATTTTTTATTGTATTCACTGACGCTGATACAATGCCACCACCAATACGTCTTGATAATTATTCACTCGTACCACTTACTTTCCACCAGGTAAACTATTTCTTTAACCACTTTAATTTTTAACAAGGCTTCATTACGAAATTTCATGATAAATGTGTCATACGACACTAAATAGAATTTGTTAAAATTTTCACTTAAGATGAAGCCATACTAAATAATGCAAAATCATACAAAATCACATGTTTTTGTTTTGAAAATTTGATAGCTTAGAAGTATTACAGATGCTTCAATTAAATACTGTGTGTAGAACATACCTTGGCCCTTAAAAATATCGGTCCTTTTTTAATAAGTCTTTTAAAAAGGCTTTAAAAAAACAAAGTATAAGGTCTATAAAAAACACATTCAAGTCCAAACTCTCCTATTTATAAACCCCTTTACGGATTTGGTTTTATTATATAAAGTGGCAAATTTAGTTTCTTTTATAATAATCGCAAAAAAAATTATATTTACGCCCGAACTTCACAAAATAAAATAAAATATGCATTTTCTCATTGATGTTTTTGACATCAATCAATACGGCCCGCACTCTACGAATTTGGATTCTTGAAATGACCCTTATGGCATGGGCACAAGAACCATGCACTGGGCAACAACCATTTCGTATCAGTCACGCCCCAACCGGCGCAGGAGACAGTCGTGTGATTCCACGTTGCTTAGTTTCGTGAAATCAATTTTAAATTTCAGTTTTCTTACAATAAACAATGCGTAAAACAGGAATTAATATTTTTTACAGGTCCTTACGAAATCAACCTGTAAAAAAAAATTCTCGAATACCTTTTCCAACTTTTCCAAAAGCTTTTTCTCAAGTATTTTTAAACTCCTCCCATAAAGGGCATGAATTCCGATTTAGATTTTTTCCTGAACTAGTGGATCGCCTTAATTTTATTGCAATTATTGACATAAGAGATTATTTTTTGATATTGTAATATGCTTTGTGACAATCAAATTAAATTTATCTTTTCAAGTCAAGTTTTTAAAACATCGTGCCGAGTTTAGAACTGACATCTAATAAATAATAAAGGTGGGAAAAAGTTAGTCATAGACAACGTACACAGTGACAATACCTTAAACACTGTTTAACCCGTCGTACGGGGGACCACACAAATGTTGCGCACAGACATGCTCCATACGCGGATGTCACAACAGTTGTCTTGCGAATAATGAAAAATCTTGTATCATTGAAAAAGTGCTGCGTACAAGGGCATCTAGCTTCAAAACATCACATGAATGTGTGATGTTTCATTTTTTTTGTTAAATTTGTGACAATTAAATTTATGGCATATTTTTAAAATGTTGTTGCAATATTTTAGGTTGGTTGCAAAGATGAATCATTACTGAAAGCTCACACATCCAAACCTTGGGCCCTTATTGAGCCCTGTGGGGCAGCCGTGCTGTTAGTGAGGGCCCCGGGAGGGACTGGCACAAACATCGACCTCCATAAACTAGATGAGGTCAAGGCACTGACCTATCAAAACTTTATCTACATCGCCTTTACGGGCACACACCAAAAGTAAGAAATTTTCAATATCCCTTAATAAAAAAAGGAAATATTATTATTAATAGCAACCACCAAGGTTGGGCATTTGGCGAAGTGTCCTAGTTCCACAATGTCATTCCTGGGTGTCTGAGCCTTCTCCCCATTGAGAGAGGATATTGAAACCGTACGGGATTCAGTGTTTTCCTACCCTCTTTAGCTTCGTTGCTTTTCACTCCCAATGCAGAATCCTGTTAATTTTCATATGTACAACTAAAAAAAATCCTTTTATAATAATAATAATAAATGTTTATTCCAGTATGTGGGGAGGATAGTGCAGTCCCACACATTCCATAAGGGTATAATACATACTTATGTTCTGCAATGAAATTCCACTAGAAATGAATCAAATGAATAACATTTATAAAATTTTAAAATTAATTTGTTTGCCAATTATAATAATATTTTTATATTAACCCATTCCAACTGAGCCGCCATAACTTCAGGCGGCTCTCTCCTCCGAGTCGCCGTAATTCAGGGCTCCCGAAAGCAGGTTTTTTTATTTTTACGTATGAAGTACAGCAAGCGACCAGAATTGCCTGCTGCCATGCGAGCATGTAGCCAGCTTTCTGCTGATCTGCTGATCGTGCTTGAATTTTGACCTATTTATGATTCTCTTGGTTTCCTTTGCCATTTTGTTGTAAGCTGTTCTGTCTTCGGATGTTCTAGATGTGTTGTAGGCTCGGTAAGCCGCGTTTTTTCGTCGCACTGCTTCAGCGCATTGTCGACTGAACCACGGCTTTGAGCCTACACCAGTGTCCTAACAGTAGATTTGATGAAGCCATCCATCGCGGATGTGATGACTTCACCAATTTCCTGGGCACATCTTGAGGGATCCGAAGTCCGAAAACAGACCAATCTGCCGACCTATAGTGCCACACTTTTCTCTTCAGCCTGTCGTTTGGCGGTCTGAAGTTTACAGGGATTGATGTCATCACCAGGCAGTGGTCGGACGATCCTAAAGGCGCTGTGACTTCAATCTTGTAACCGTGTGGCACAGTGGTTAAAAATAGGTCTAACAGATTTGAACGGTGAGTCTGGAAATCAGGAACCCTTGTAGGCTCCTGAACCATTTGCTCCAATCCGTAGCAAAGGGCAAAGGATTCCGCTTGTCGTCCAGCCGAGTCTGTTGATCCTGAGAACTTCAACCAAGGTTCGTTATGAACATTGAAGTCCCCCAGGATCACAAACTCTGCTATAGGGTAGCAGGGCAAGAGGTCATCTATAGTGTCGCTTAAATGTTTGAAGAGCTCGGATGTATCTGATTCGCTAAGGTTCGGTGAGCGGTATAAACATGCATAGAATCTTACCGTAGTGGCAAGATTGACGCGTACCCACATTACGTTGAATCTGGAGTTTTCCAGATTCAACAGTCGCACACAGTTGCGTTAGCTCGACTATAGAGACAGACACCTCCTTTAGGTCAGAACTTTCCTGCGAGGGTGAAGCCCGGGCAGTCCAGATAGGAGGCGTCTATAGGCTCAGCCATCTGTGTTTCAGACAGGAAAAGAAGGTTTGGATGTTGAGAAAAAATATGGTGATGGATAGAGTTTAAATTGGTGTGCAGGCCCCGAATGTTGGTGTAATTCACTTCCTCTCCTGACTCCTGCTTCCCGCCGTTGTAAAGATGTTGCTTATTTTTCTTGGTAAGTTGAGTTTTTGTTTTTATGAGGAGAAAGAAAGGTCTGGAAAGGAAAAGGTATGAGGGGTGGGTGGGATGCTAGGGATCAGAGTTTCCAGGAGTGATGGATATATGAATCCAACCCACCCACTGCGGTGCAAGGCGATGGGCAGGGAGAGTCCGGCTGGAGAGGTCGCCCAATGCGCCCCAAACGTTGCTGCTGGGTCCTCTCCGGTCACGAACTGGCACAACAGCCGCGGCGAGGTTTATGCACTCGTCGATGGGGCAGCCCACCCTCAGTCGTGAGCCTGAGGGTCGGGCCCCTGTACTACTGAACAGCCCGGACAGCGGTAACCGGTTGTAAAGGGTCTCCCTCAACCAGCATATCCCAGAAGGTGACCGATGCACCCGCCATCAAGACCCGGACAAACCTTACCCCAAGAACCCAGGCACATCTGCTAAGTCACCAAACATACCGAGCCACTTGGGGTGATCTGTGGCATAGGTGTTGGTCATCCAATAAATGGTTCCCAGGGCGGCGGTACCCATACCCGCCTACCAAATTAAAAACTTATCTCCTGATGCAAAATCTGAGTTTTTGACCTTGGGTCACTTGAGCTTTCGCCGCCATTTTGAAATAACCAGCCGAAATCGCCCCAAAATCTAGTTCTCCCCCCCCCTCTCCCTCTATCCCCCGGTACCCTGCAGTTGGCGCCAATTAGCCGCTCCAGGACCGACTATCACGAGTCACCAGTGTGGCGTCGGGATCACTGTTTATTTATTTATTTGTTTATCAAGACATACACAGTACATTATAATACAGATTATAAGGTATGTTAAATTAAATTATTACATGGTTATGTACCTATTACGTAAGTCCATAGAATGTCATTTGATAATTACGCCTGAGATATGAACCGGTCTTAAAACTTAATTATTGAATGAATGAAGTAATAATAATAAAAAGGAAGAAAAGAGGGGGGGGGGGGGGGGGGGGGGGGAGATAAGGAAACATTTTGAAATCAAGAATTATATGCTCACTAATTGTAACTGACTGATTAAAGTTTAATGAAAAGTTAAGTGTAAGTAATTTTAAAACAATTATATCACGCCAAGAAATGTAATAAATTAGTTTTGTATGTTTGCAAGGAATCATGAAAAATGTCTAAGTGTAGTAATTTTTCATAGTGATTATAAGTTATGATTGCGCGAGTAATTGGTGAGTTACTCGCTGCATTAGTGTTATTGGATTCTATATGAAAAAGAGAAGTGTGCCTGGTACGCCTCATTGGGACATTTAAACCAATAGTGGATAGCAATTCAGGACTATCTATTTTATTATTTAGCAGGTTATACAGAAACAGCAGATCTGATAATGTGCGTCTTTTTTGTAAACTTAACATGTTATTTGTAGTTTTGTTGTATTTCTTGAATAAATATTTAGAGAATTTATTCTGTATACTTTCTACTATATCTATGTACACCTTATATTGAGGATTCCATACCGGGGACGCATACTCCAGTGGACTTCTGACCAATGAACAAAACAACATTTCAAGAGTCTTAGCACTTTTGAAAACTTTACATATTCTTAATAGGAAACCTAGCATCTTGTAGGATTTTGATATTATGTGTTCGATATGCTTATCAAAAATTAATTTGTTGTCTAAATAAACACCTAGATCTTTACATGTAGATGTAGATTGTAAAGGTTTATTATTCAAGTTGTAAGAATAGATGATTTTATTTTTATTTCTAGTAAATGTAATTGAGTGACACTTAGAAATGCCAACTCTGTTCCATTAGAGTTACATTTAGTTCTAAATTGAGGTCGTCAGCTCCAAAAATGTGGTTTAGCTTCTTAGATGGTTTTTTTTAGATAATTTAGCTCTTTTTAAATACAAAAGTCATAAACAAAAACAATATTTTAAGAGTTATTTCTTTGGGAATCGATTATTTTTGTATTGAAATCTTTGTTTTTTTCTCATAAATTCTCATAGCCGCCAGCCCCCATGAAACTTTTGTCGGTCATAACTTAGGCTACACAGGATATAGGATTATGGATTTGTTTATCTGCATAACATTTATGAGGGTATCGAATCATTCTGGGGGTTGAATCAGGAACGTCAGAGCAACATGTAGAGATGAGGCCTACACAAATTAAGAGGAATAACAAAGACGTCCAAACTCTCATTGATTGGTTTGCTTGCTATGAACTAGTCCTGGGTCGATCGTGAAAGACCTGATCGTCGAAACCCGCTCACGAGCCACCAAAGAGCGAGCGGGTTATTTATTCATCAGCACCCGGGTCTCACGATCCGCGACTCGCGAACAACAAGACAAGAACAACGCGCGCACTCCCGCGACCCGTGAACCGCGACACACTCCCGCGACCCGCGATCTACGACACATTCCTGCACCCCGTGACTCACGGACCGATCGCCGGGTGCCGGGTGCGGGTGGGGCGAGACGTGTCCGCTCCCGGAACCCGCAAACTGCGACACATTCGATATGCATTCGATCGCCGATTGCCGATCAACGCACACACGTGCATGGCAGTATCCTGCTTCCTGCCCGTGTGTCACGTCATCGCGGGATTGTTAGGTAGATTCGATTTTTGAATATTCGACTAGACACAGCGTTGTTTTAAATTACGGGTGAAGTGCATTTCTTTTCACATTTTGTTAGTGTTGTTTTCATAAAAACTTTTCATTTTTCGTGTGAGTGTGAATGTAATTGTGCATTGTAATAGAAACTATAAACTGGTAAAAGTGTAAAATGTCTGGCTTTAATAAAAAGAAATTATAATAAAGCATTAGCTTACAGCTAATTTACTTATTTAAATTCTCAATAAAAGCTTCAGAACAACACGTTTTTTACAAGGTTTTTATATCCTCCAAAACATGATAAAACATTGTTTTTTTACCCCTGAAGCATGTCTTTTTTAAAATTAATTTCTGGGATATGACATTTCTAGTTACAGGTGTGAGCCATGAGAGAACGTTCACACAATTATAACCTGGGTTTTGTGTCACGTATGACTTGACCGGTCTGGGCGGCGACCGTCTACCGCGCAGCGCACCTGTAGAAAGTAACTGGGTGATGAGTAATCGAGTTTCGTATTTTGTGTCGCGAAAAGAGCTAGTCTTCGCGACCCGCTCGTGACGCCAGTGGGTCGTGTAAAGCGATCGATCGACCCAGGACTACTATGAACCATTCCCTAAAACAAACGTGATTATGTCCATAAGCAGTGGCACGATTGGGGATAGCAAAGTAACTTGTCACACGGCTGAAAAAATGGGGAAATTTGCTGTGTCTAAAGTTATTAACCAGAACTTTGGAGACCTACACTTAAAATGTAAGGATGTGATAGTTACTCTTGCGGCGGTGACCAGCAGCATAAAAAATCAGGGTGTGACTGACAATATATCCATTAATGCTATTCCATCGTATGTGTATTGCCAAAAAGTGTGAAATTGAACTTAAAGAATATTTCCAATATTAACTATCTCCTGTCCCACTGACTCTTTTCTCAGAGAAAGGCATGCGCAAAGGAACCAAGTCCATATTTTACTCATTGTTCAACCCTCTACCAAATAACACAGAATTGGGAAGCAGTAAAATACACGTAGTTAATGAAGGATACATATTTACTGCACAATGTTGTACAGGGTCGTGCTCAACCTTTTTCAATTATTTTTCAGCAAAATGTCAGGTATGTACAAAATCATTATGGAGTCAATTCAGTAGTGGTATTCGATGGATACCCAGATTCAGTTGAAAACAAAAGCACTAATGAAAATTTTCTGGGAAATGAGAAGAACAAGTCTCGTTTTATTTCCCTACTCAGAGCCTCATTTGAACGATCGCAAATAACGACAGTAAAAGCTGAAGAGGACGCTGATGTTCTCATAACCACTGAAGCGATTTCGGTCGAAAAATGGACCACTTTTATTTTTCTGCAATTGATTTCGTTCCAAAAATGGACCACATGGAAACATTTATTGTAATTATTTAAAACATTTCCTTGGCCAGCTGTTCATTTTAACACAAAGCTATTGAAATGCTTTATCTATTATGTCCATAGAATTCGCAAATCCGAACTTAGTAGACTATTTTAGAACAATGTTAAAAATAAATTTTTAAAATATTTTTTTCCCATCGAATTTTTAAACAGCTGTTTACAGATAAAATTAAGTCCTTTTTCCATTGATATGCACCTTTCATTATCAAGTATACCTCAGACAACATACAGAAACTGAAAATATTCTATTTTGACCCGAATAAGAATACCTCACGACAGTTTCAAGTAAAAAACACTCAGCCTAGCGATTCCGTATTTTTTGTGAGATCGTTATTGGATAACGGACATAATCTCCTGTCAGATTTGTGTGATTTTTATGACTGTTATTTGCGTTTTCTATGTACAACGTACATTAAATGAGTAAATAATCATACATACTTGCAGGAATTCATGTTTAAATCGATCTAAACTAAAATATGTGACATAAAAATCACACAAATCTGACAGAAGATAACGTCCGTTATCCGCTAAAATTCGGAATCGCTAGGCAGGATTCGCGCGATTATAAAATTTACGATTTTTTTATATTTTTTTTATAAATACTACAAATATGAGATAAACTGTAAAATACAGGTTAATTCATTGGCTATATAGCACTATAATAAAATAGTTTTACCTACCAATAAAACTTATATTATGTACCTAACCTCATTTAAAACCTATATTGAGAGAAGCATTCTCAAATCCCCTTTCGCGTGGCCTTCCCCGATCTTTTTTAGTACCTTGTGGCTGTCAAGTGGTCACCAGATGCTAAACAAAAGTATCTACATACATCTAACTTTTGTTTATGGCATTTTTTTCTCATTAGTTCTCACCAGGCAGTGATTGCCTAGGTTTTAAATGAGGTTAGGTACATAACATAAGTTTTATTGGTAGGTAAAACTATTTTATTATGTATCCTGAACCGTCATTTAAAACCTATATTGAGATCTGTTTGTTATCGACTGGTGACCACTAACGCTAATGTGATGATATTAAAATATGTTAAACACTGGAATACCTACTCATGTGTTACAGTGGGTGGAATAGAGAAGTCACAGACAATGCCCTATTTACCTCTAGAGAAGTGTTAACTTCTCTTCTATAGAATTTGGCAAAGGTGTCCCGGCTCCTCCAGTTCCCTCGAGCCAGGATGTCATCCAGTCTAAAATTATCCAGCCAGTTAAGTGATGCCACTGCTGCCCGTACGCTTCCCGGTGCAGCTGTGGTCTTAGCTTCTTCTAGAATCGTTTTGACCCAACGGGCAATGGCTGTTCTTGAAGCTGCCTTAACTGCTCCTGATGTAGTGATGAAGAGTTCTGTTAAATTCTGCTTTGTTTCTGTCTTCTGTCCGTTCTTTGGAGATTTCAACAAGTTCCTTAATCCAGTATGTTTGGTCTATATTTGGTTGATTGCCATTTAACAGCCTCCAACCTGACTGTTGGTACGTAGCGGAGTCTGTTTTGGAACCGAAAACTGGCCATAACGAGACCCCTTCCTCATCTATGGATAATTTGTCTGGTGAACACTGTAACAAGGTCAGGTCATGCCCTCTTCGTCCCGAAGCTAATAAAAGTAAAGTCGCTGCCCTGCTTGATGTTCCAAAGAGATTCAACTTTTTGGGTGGGTTAGCTTCTAACCAGGTCAACACCACTAAAGGATCCCAGATAGGAGATTTAGCCAATTTAGGATGTCTTAATGCTGCTGCGGTACTTGTCTGACTAGAGGATGTGAACTTCGGTTTCCTTCTTCAGGGCTACTGAAAGTTGTTACTACCGATTTATGAAGTCGAACTGTGCTGGGAGAGAGACTATCTTCTAGACTAAGATCTGTTAAAAATCGTGCTATGTTACTTCCTGTAGGGACATTCGGGTTTACCCCATGATTTAATGCCCCCTTTGCCACCTAAGCCAAGCCGGTTTGTATGTTTTAAGGGTGGACTCTCTCCAACCCGACTTTAAAAAATCTTTCTGTTTGTCCGACCAATCTGTTAATGACTGACTCCACCCCGGCACTTCCACACCTCCAAAATGAAATCCTCTACTTGTGGTGGGGTTTCAAGGTTCTGGTGTCTATCAGCACTTCTATCAGTTTCAATATGGTGAATGGAGGACTCGCTGCTCGATTTTTTAAGTCTGGTCTCCAGAATACCTTCTTCCATCTCGGGGCTACAATCAAGTATAGGTCCTTGACCCGGTTCAGGTGTGCTAGAACTCTCGGCATAAGGCACGGCGGGGGGAACACCCAAACTAGAGGAAAATCCCACTCTTGAGTCCAAGCATTGAAAAATTTTTGCCTCTTTGTCGAATGCATTGAGGGACACATAATCTTCTACGACGTGGGCTTCTGATGCATACAGATCTATAGTTGGCACCCCCTATTTTGCAAAAACTAATTTTGTTGCAGCCGGTAAAAGATGCCATTTCGGAGGTTCACGTTTTCAGGAGAGTTGATCTGCTACCTCGTTGAACCTTCCCGGTAAGTAGTGGGCAGAAAGTGAAATGTGATACGTGTCTGCCATTTGAAGGACTTGACGAGTCGCTTCAAGCAATGTCTTGGATCGTATGTAGCCTTCGTTGCGAAGGTATGCGACCACCGATTTGTTGTCTGACTGGGTAAGAAGACCCGAGTCTGACAGCTCTGGCCCGTGAGGAGTAAGTGCTGCCAGCACGGCGAGCATATCCTTGACATTGCTGTGGAGTGGTTGTTGTGTTTGGGACCAAGCTCCATTCAACCTGAGGTCGTTTAGCTGCGTGCACCATTCCCAGTCCGAGGCATCAGTCGTGAGGTTGTGGCGAATTCCCGGTAAGTAGTGGGCAGACAGTGAAATGTGATACGTGTCTGCCATTTGAAGGACTTGACGAGTAGCTTCGAGCAATGCCTTGGATCGTTTGTCGCCTTCGTTGCGAAGGTATGCGACCACTAATTTGTTGTCTGACTGGGTAAGAAGACCCGAGTCTGACAGCTCTGGCCCGTGAGGAGTAAGTGCTGCCAGCACGGCGAGCATTTCTTTGACATTGCTGTGGAGTGGTTGTTGTGTTTGGGACCAAGCTCCATTCAACCTGAGGTCGTCTAGCTGCGTGGGTTTGAATGCAGGTAGCTTGCTTGTAACATGCGAAGGTTAAGCCTGCCTCTACGAATGGTGAAACTAGCAAAATTGAGGGTACCCAAGAGGCCCTGGGCCTGCTCAAGTGACCATCTACCTAGATTAATGTATTGTTTCAGTAACTTTGTTATTTTCACTCTTTTATCTTGTGGGAGATCTTTTAAATCAGCCCTTGAATTCCACATAATTCCCAGATATTCAATTTTCTGAACTGGACTTGGAGTGGATTTAAGGAATTGTATTATCCACCCCAGAGTTTGTAACATTGAAATAGTTTCAAATTTATGAATTTTCAATATATTAATATACTATCAAAAAATTCTCTAAGCAGACAATTATTCTGACACCTTTATCTCTTAATTTTTGCGCTATCCAATTGGTAAGATAAGTAAAAACCTTTGGAGCAGATAATAGTCCAAAGGTTAAGGCAAACATCTCATTTGAAGTAATTCTCCTTAAAAATGAGTCTCAAGAAACGGCGATGGTTCCACTTTAACCATCCAGTCCCCCGGTTGAATAAATGGTGCAATCTTATTAAATGCCGGTAGCTTGCGACTGGCACACTCCCTAAATTTGCCTATAGTTAAAAAATTGTTCAAGCGACGAAGGTTGAAAACCGGTCTAAATGACCCGTCTTGCTTCGGTATGAGAAACATCCGTGACAGAAATGAAGGAGATATTGAAGGCGATGCCAATATCTTTTCCTTTTTCATTTTGTCTATTTGTCGCGTCATTTCTTTTGTGATATGAGTTTTATATGTGGAACTTACCGTGTCTGCCAGTATACTTAGCATGGATTTCTGACGGAAGGGTAGCTTGTACCCTCGCAACATCGTTAACAGCATCGGTGGGGCTCCTAAATCATCCCAATTGCTTAGGAACTGTCCTAACTGTCCCCCCTGAAACTCTCTCTGGATAGTCAGACTATCCTTGTTGCCAAAATTAGCCTGGTTGGTCCTCTCTTCCTCCTCTGGACTCATGTTAGTTGGTTCGCTCACCACGGAAGGCTTTGCTATCGCGAAACGTCCTGCCTTCCCGAAAGGGCCTGCTGTCGCGAAAAGGCTTCCTCGCTGGCCCTTTATACTTGGGCAGCTGCGTGCTGGTTGATGGTTGAGGGGCGAAGCTCGAAATTGGGAGGCATTTATCCAGCCCTCCCATTCGCTTAATCTGAGATTCCAATTTGCTTGGGTCAAAAAGATAACCCGCTGCTGGAGGAATATTTTTAACCGCTTCCCGTACACACTGACTCTTTACTTCGTTGAGGATTGCGTCCCTGTGATGCTGGATCGCGTTTGCTCTCTTTCCGCAGACCATCTACAGAACATCTGTAATCACTGCCTGCTACTCTGTATCCGGAGTCCTTCCTCTACTCTCCAGTTCACAGTTCCTGCAGAGATTTTCTGAGGCACTCATTCTGCAGAAAGAGGGAATGGCTCAATGCCCCACAGAATTTATCTAGGATTAACGAGACCAATCCCTAGAGAAGTTGATGCACCACTCTCCCGTGCATCTTCCGATCTTCTGAGTCATGCTCGTATTAATTCATGGACAAGCCGCCGCCTTTTTTATGCACAGATTACGGAAATTATACTTCATTTCAACAATTATTACAAGAAACAACTATTTACGAACATAAAATACGTTATTAGGTTCTTAGTTTAGGTAAATGAAGTAAAATGCTTTTTTGGTTTGAAACGAAACTTCGCAAATGTCATTTTCAAATTTATGCCTATTTATTATTTAAAGTGTAGCGGCATGCGGCGGCTTGTCCATATTTTACCAAGCTCGTTTTTGAAGCCAAAAAGTTTTGAATAAATGAGCTTATATATTATGGCTTATACGCTTCACTTGGGCCGAAAGATGATCGATCTTTTTTCGCCAATTTCGGCAACTTTCACTTCGACTCTTTTGATCAAATCACTTTATTTATTTCCTATACTGTCATCTCTACCGAATCGGATAAGAAAATTTCGGACCCGCTCATTGTTTCAAACACAACACAACACATGTCAATCACAACACAAGATACAAACAAAGAAAACAGACAAAAAAACAAAGGACCCAAAATGCAGACAATCTTTGCTGTGTTCACCACATATATTGTCATTTATCGGTCTTAAACTCTGTTTTTAATTTTAAAATACTTCGAACAGCCTCGCTGTTATAACATAAAGTATGATTTTGAAATAATTCTTGCTTTTTTGGGGAAAAATCGTTATAAATTCGGAGCTACTACAAAACGAAAATGCCAGCGACGGAATTTAATACGCTAATGAGAAAAAAATGCCATAAACAAAAGTTAGATGTATGTAGATACTTTTGTTTAGCATCTGGTGACCACTTGACAGCCACAAGGTACTAAAAAAGATCGGGGAAGGCCACGCGAAAGGGGATTTGAGAATGCTTCTCTCAATATAGGTTTTAAATGACGGTTCATGATACATAATAAGTTTTTATGTATCCATTTTGAAATTCGAAGGTATGATTTTTTTTAATGTTGGCGAAAAATTTAAATAATTACCTGGAAAATCTCAAGCAATCGAGGCTAATTTATTTATCTCCAAATAATAATAGATAATAACCACACCAAACTCGTCATCTCAACATGATGCAGACACAATTATTGGTCCGGATATCGACCTGTTGGTATTCCTCACACTCTCTCACCTCCAAACATATATTACCAAAAATTTGGTAAAGGTAAATCACTTAACGCGTTGTACTCCAACAAATATTAAAAACACATTGAAATAGTTAAAAACATTTTATTCATTCATGCCATAAGTGGCTGCGACACAACTGTGCTCCGTTCGGTCAAGGTATATACAAATTTTGTAATATTCTTCTCAAAAACCACTCAGTGAATAAAACTTGTTCGTGTATTTCAAGATCCAAAAGCAAAGCGAGAAACAATCACTTTGGCTGGCGAACAATTCTTTGCACTTTTGTATGGCGGCAATGAGAAATCAAATTTGGAAAATTTAAGATACATTATTTTTGTCAAAGGAGTGAAAAAGAACAAATTCAATTTATCCAGGCTACCACCCACCATGCAGTCCAGCAACATGCTTCAAGAACATACTTGCAAGTGCAGACTTGGCTTGGTCACCATAAAGATTCAACTGAATGGGGGTGGAAGGAGGACGCTGTTGGGTTACTAACTCCAGTACCAATGATGAAGGAGGGTGCACCTCAGGCAATGCTGAACTTTATATCATGCCAGCGCAAAAAAGGTTCTGCTGGAAAGTGCACATGTAGAAAGTCGGGTTTAAAATGCTCCCTACTCACTGTAATGGCAGGAGATGAATGTATAAAACATATAAAAAAATTGGAACTAACGGAATAATTCTGATCGCGGTTCGCTAATTGCACTGGCCTAATATTCCTGTAGCTCTTTCAAAAGATAAGAATTCGTTCCATACAAAATGTATGAGGAAAAAAAATTTCTTCATAATTTTTTTTTCTCGATTTTTTTCCCATGTTTTATTAGCTATTCTGCTATTTGGGACGGAGACAAATTCAACAAATCAAAGATCATAAAAATCGGTCCAGCCATTCTCGAGTTATAAATGGTGTAACTAACCCAACTTTGTTTTATATATTAAGATTCAAATATCAGAAACTGAATGATTAATATATGATTTAAAAATAAAGATTGACTATTATTTTTTTCCCACAAAAAAATGACCTTATATGGAAGTTTCGGTTTCGGCCGAACATGAGTCCGAAGCCGAAATTCGGTTTCGGTTTCGGACAATACAGTTTTAGTCAAAATAATTTCAGATGGGATGGGTTAAAGCACAGAATGATCAACTAATTAATAAATACTTGCATCTTAAGTTGGGAGACAGCACATATTATGTAGTAATATTGTGCATTCATCTTCTTCCAGGCAATCGGCAGGGGGCGAGGAACTGGAGTCCCTTCAACTTGTGCTGGCGGTGGAGGGGGACAAGCGGGTGGTGCTGGCGCGGCGCCGCACGGGCGAGCGCTCGCAGCTGTGGCGCCTCAGCCCCCGGGGGCACCTGCTGCACGAGGGCAGCTCACCCCCACAGTCCGCCAATGCACTCCCCGACGTCACTGCTCCGCATGCATTGGTTTCTACATGATTTTATTTATGAAACACTACATATTAATACTTTATGTACATCACAAAAATGATGGAACACTTAAAATTTGTGTACGTCACTTTTTAAAGAATGAAATACTATAACTTTGTATACATCACTTTTTAAAGAATGAAACACTAACTCTGTGTAGATTCATTTTTAATGAATGTTCCACTACAATAGTGCCCTGACCTCTAATATATCACTCTGCCCATTGTAAGACTTGACACAGCTTCTTTCGGACATTTATGAAAAGGTTGAATTGTTACACACATGTTTGTACAGTGCCCTTGAGGTGATTTCTCACATCCTAAACGATCTATACAATGACAATACCAAAAGCACTGTTTAACCCGTTGTATGCGGACCACACAGAAGTTGGGTTGCGGGCGGCCATGCTCCATTCTCGGACATCACAATAGTTGCCTTGCACACATGTATCTTTGAAAAAGTGCCGCGTACAGAGGCACCTAGCTTCAAAATATCAAGCGTTCAAAGAGTTAATTTTAAAATTGTCATATATTTTATTGTTAAAATTTTTTTTTTTCGTTTATGGCAAATTTTAAAAATGTTGTTGCAATATTTTAGGTTGTTTGCATCTGGACTGTTGGTGCAAAATCTGCTTCAGTCACATATTTACCTAAAGATTAACTTAAATGACGAGTCGAAATATGAAATAGTACGATATTTCATGTAGGTCATATGAATAATATTTTATGAACACGAAAGATGTGAAGATGAAAGGTTTACTGACTTATTTTAACCTTTTCCCCGCGTTAAACTACTCCGTTTTTTCAATACCCATACGCAGTACATGTTTTCAAATACCTATCCATCCAATTTTATGTCAAATTACAGCATATTATGGCATGATTTATCATACTATATAAACAGATGAGATTATTATCTACAATTTGAAACCAAATCGTCGTCTGTAAACACTCCTAGATGTTTATAAAAACAAAAACATTAAATTCATGTTATCTTAAAGGCGGTGCCATTTATCCACTTGCTTGTACTCAGGACACTGCGTTGATAGACACAAGTGGTACCTCAATCACTTATTATTATTAATTCGTATAAACAAGTTCTAAAACTTCTGATGACACTTAAATTAATAAAAATTTTATGTAAAGTCAAAATCACAGTTTCACAACACAAACAAACGTTTAGAATACGCGCGATCTCGACAATAAATGTTATCGACGCTTGTCCAATATGGTCAATCGGAATCGCATGCGCAAACTGCGAATTACTACTAGCGCCATCTGTTGACTAAATTGTGAACTATGGCACTCAAAGGCACGAGGACACATTCACTTGATTATAGATGTTTTTTACGAAATACAATTTTAGTTTCGAAATATGCCTGAAGATGTCAGCATCGTGATAGTTACACGAATGTCCTAGCGAGCGGGAAAAAAACTGTGACATAGGAGCGCTGTGATATCGGCAGTCGCAAGTTAGCATAACAAGGGCTGATACGGGCGCGTGTGAGCTATGGCTTTTGCCGTTGTTACGATCGCGTGGAAAAAGTTAATTCATCCCCTTCTTCCTTTCGTACACAGGTTTTATCATTTTATTTGCCGATAGTTAACCCGAAAGTCTTAGGGTGGGTTTCTTAATTTACCGAGAATGCTAAATGCAATGCTAATTGTAAAAGTAAACGACCGAAATTTAAAATTTAAACGAAATTTCTATGCATTTGACCGTTTACTTTTACAATTAGCATTCTTGGTAAATGAAGAAACCCACCATAAGTGTCTTCCTCGTCACCATAGAGCACTTGTTTAAAAGTATTTGTTTCTAAAGGTTCTGGATATTGATGGCCCCGCCCCACAGCCCAGCACCATGGTGGGGCTATGCGTGAGGAAGGTGAACCCCCGCAGGACCTCCACACAGACCTGGCACTTCACCGACGGGCAGTTGCGGTGCGACCATAAAAACATGAATGTCCAACCTCGGGATGGGTTCTTTGGACTCAGGCAAGGTGAGGAACAAAACCAATTCAATATGTGTTTGGTGGAATCTACGTAACTGATAATAATAATATGACGTAATTGTAATCTAATAAAAGTTGTACGTCTAAAATTGTACCTAATGCTTTTTCCATGTATCTCTATTCAGCCTTTAAAAACAATAATTCGATTATTTCAATTGCACTGAAACCCGTATAATTGAGAAACCCGATTAACCCCTCCGAATTTTCGAGAATATTAGCTTTTGGTGTCTTAAACGAAATGACATTTTACGAAAACTTTGTATTATTACCGCTTTACAATTAAAGCTCTATAAATGAAACATTTCTGAACGTAGCCGAATAGTAAAAACTGTTTTAGACAGGTTACAAAATAAGCTTTCGAATTATTATATTACAAATAAATATTAACATTTGTAAATATTAAAATTTAGAATGCAAACATTAAAAAAATGTGAAAATGACTCAAGTGATGTTTTTATGTGAAAACGGTACTAAAATCACAGATTATGTTAACAACAATATTTATTCTATTGTATAAATGTGTAATAAACACTTTTGTCACCTCACTTTTTTATCATTTCATATAAAAATATTTAATAGAAATTAACAATGTCGGCCGCCTGTAGGAAATTTGGCGGCATAAATTATGTGTCAGACTGCGCGTCTGACAGAATGTTCTTTTTATGTATTTCTATGGACAACTTGAATAGAGATGTGCAGCATGATTCACTATCGACCTTTCACTTTTTATTTTACGGATGTAACTAAAACAATAACGGAATTATAACGGTTTCTATGGAGACACACGCGCTGACGTGTAAACACGCTTATTGTACTTGACTGCTGTCGTATTTTTAATGCATATATCTGCTTACGTTGCGGAGGGGTCCAAATTATGCTTTTACTAAATTATCATTGAATTATAAAACTAAACTTTTAGATACTTACACGCTTTGTATTTTATGGGACAAGTGGGATTGCACAAACATAAATAATTAAGCAATAGAGACAATTATTATTATAACACTAGCACAGTCCCTTGAAAAATCACAGATAATCTAAAATCTTGACAAATCAATTTTTAAAATGTGTTAAAAATGTTAAATTGTAAGTTGGTACCTATTTTATTGCTTGTCTGAATTCATTGAAACTGATAACTTAAATTCAAAGCAAATTTGAGTTCATTGAACCAGATTTCACACATGACTAACGCACAGAACAGACGATCAATATATATATTTTTTTCATTCTTCATTGATTTGTTTGTTAAGCCTCAATTACATTGAGCGAGTTTACAAGCTACTATCGACTAAATTTTAAAGCGGGTGAATCGGCGAGTGAGATTGTCATGGTGACACGCAAAACTGTTCACTCACTAAGTAGCAAACATTTTTGTAGGAACTGAGCTCGCAGGTCGCTGCCAGCGTCAATAGCGAGAATAACGACGCCTGCGTGAACTAATTCTGTCAGATGTTCGACAGTCGAAATCAGCTGTTTGTTGGCAGCCATTTTGAACGCATAAATAAACCAATCAACGAGTAAGCGAGTAGCAAGTAAAGTTGACGACCTTTCAACTTTTTTCGTCGATTGTCAACAATCTGCTAGTTAGCAAGTAACACGATTACACTGAGCGAGTTTATTAACAGATAGTGAATTTCCCAGATAGTAGCTTGTAAACTCGCCCAATGTCATCGACGCTTTACATGAAGATCATGCTAGGCACATGCCCGTGTCGTGGTGGTCGAAATTATTATGTTTGATGTAACTATACGAATTGTGATTTGTATTTGCTTTTTCTATCCTTATTTTTTATGTTTTTCTTATACTCTTGCGAATTTGCAACACTTTACTTATCTCGGATCTCTCATAAATATGATTATGGCCCGGTATCAGAATTGGAATGTCGGGCTTAATGCGGCTTGGAACATAATCCGTCTATAGGTAGCAAGCCTAGATATCACAAGTATTACACGGAACTATGATTTTAACAGAGGAACGTATTTCTATCTATGAAACCTAACTTGAGTTTACGTTGTCGTCGCTATAAACGGTTGGCTGTTGCATGCGAAGTCGTTATAACCAAATTCTACTGTAATAATATTATAATATAATTATCATCTTCCTTTTTTGCAACAAATAGAGATAACGACATCCCCACTGGGATCTCCCGTGCTGAGGATTTCATTTGTATATTAACCTTTAGGGGCTGGCAAGAAATTTCAATAAATAAAAAGATTTTTTGTTAAATCCAACAAGTAGACAATAACGTACTCGATATAGTGACATTTTTATTTTTGTCTTTAACCAACCTAGTAGAGATAATATCCAAAGACCAAAATGAATACCTCAGGTTGTGATACTACAATTGCAGTGCTTCGTACTGTGCTTAGGCATGAATCTTAAACACTACAATTGCAGGGCTCCTGAAAATTTAATGGTTTGAGTTATTGGTATTTACTTAAGTTAATTCAAGTAAATACGAATATATTATGTAGTGTTTTTTCTGAAATAATTATAAATATAATATTACATTGCGTTTTTGAGTGGTTTTGGTTTCAATCCGTATTTGATGTGAGCATATTTTCTATCTTTGATCCTCATATGTTTTGATTCTAACTTTTTATTTGATATTTAAATGTTGTAATGTTGTTGTGATTTTTTAATGAGAGTTGGATTTTGTCATAGAGTTTAGTACCATAAAAGCGTTTTTGCCCAAATTTGTGTTTGTATTTCTTAATTAGTAGGAATGAATCCCCAGGTAACCGTGCCGTGCTGGGTCTGCCAGCGCCCCCGGGCCCCCACATCTTGCCCAACGGAGTCCCAATAGAGCAGGCCATCTCCTGCCAGTCATTGCGGCCAGGGTCAGGCTCTCTTATTGTGACAGTTGTCACTGATGGCCCTACCAGGGTTGTCAAAATCACAGACTTCAAACAACCGGTATATTTTTGTTTAATAATGTATATTTTTTGTAATCTTGTGCTTGGATGAAATGAGAAATAAGGGAACTAACAGTATAGCAGTTATTTTTCTTTATCTCTCTATTCTGCACCTTAAAATTGCAGGGGCATATCTTAAATGCGAAATAGGCAAGAAAGAGTTAAGTTTCTCCCGCAAAACAGTTGCATTTTTTCATATTTTATAAATTACAATTGGGAGGTGGGTGTGAGTACCGCCGCACAGTGGGCTATTTAGCGATTCTAGCGGGAAACAATTATTTTATGGTTTTAAATAAAAGTTTACGCGGTTTTTATGAAATGTTATATTGCATTGTATATGAAACCTTGGGTACATGGTACATGCATATTAAGGGGGTATTCTAGTCTAGAAGCACGAATTTCGGGCGTTTAAAAAAAAATCATATTTTAAGTATACATCTTTTTACGATATATGTTTAGTTATATTTTAAAAATTCACAAAAAAATTTCAAAAAAATTATATACCTACATTTCACGAAGTTGGACGCTGTTTAAGCAGAGGGGGGAAAAAAGAGCGTGTCCATCTTGTCACGATTCCAACCGTTCTGGTCATTTGAAAAATAAAAAAAGGTATATTCTTTTCAGTACAAATGTCATGATGGTAGAAACCAGTAAAAAGAAGAAAAAAAACATTATTCATGCAAAATGGCGGCTACTAAAAAAAAATAAGTTTTTTAGTTATTTTTTTTAACTTTTCCGAATTTTTTAAAATAATAAAAATTAAAATTTCTAATTTTTGGTTGGTTCCTACCATAGGAGAATATATTAAAAAAAAATATGCAAAATTTCAAGAAAATCGGTTTATTAGAACTTGAGATTTCGTGACAAACGTTTCGAAAAAATGAGTTACGAGAAAAACGTGTTTTCTATTTCGATTCTATCTAGATTCCGCATAAATTATCGAATTGCCACGACTCTAAAATGGCTTTAACTTTTAAAATAATTCGAATTTTGAAAAATCCTTTTTAAGGTATTTAAACTATCGAAATATGATTTTTTTTCTAGACTAGAATACCCCCTTAAACGATGGATTTATGAAACAGATGACAATACTATAATAGATAATTATACTCGTAATACATGCTTTTAAATATTTGTAGGAATAGTGTTTATTAAGGTACGCATTGGAACTATATAATATATGCATACCGTGTTAAAATATAAAATATTTGGTTACACAGATGCGCAGTCTCTTTACAAAATAGTTAAAAAATTTCAGTGTTTTCGTCATACCCACAGGATGACACTTGTAAAATAATTGCAAAACTTTTTATCCCCTGCTCATCAATGTCCGTTAATGCCTTTTCCGGAGTAGGTATAAGATGAAATATTTTTTGGATGAAAAGTTAAAAACTCTCTTCATTCTTGTAGCTCGTGAATATGTAATGGCTTTCTATACCTTTTCTGCATCTCTTTTTCACGATGATTGTAATTTCATTTCTGTTACAAAAAAAATCCTCCAAAGAACGATATTTAATAAACGAATATACTTTTTGCCGTTTAGATTTTTCGCTACTTAGTTCGAAAGATTTTGCCGGTCGCCCGGCTGCCTTGGCTGGCTCTGAATTGTTACTAGAGCTGGGTAGGTCCTTGTTTTTGGTAATAATTCCATCTCGTAGCCATTAGCTATGTTTGCGCAGAAAATATTTCTCTACATATTTACAACTCAGTGCAAGTGTAAATGAAGTTATAGCTTGTGCGACCGCTGAACTCATAATCGATGAACAATTTTTTAAAACAAACTTCCGGATGTGGTAATCCTATAATATTCTTCGGGATCTATGTGAATTCGGATCCAAAGTTTATCTTCCCGTAAAAAGTTGAACAACTCTCTGTGGAAAATTCGTGGATGGCTCCCTAAAAAAAAAGTTTTGTTAAGGAGTTGGTTCGAGTTGGTTGCAAAACAGTGTTTTTATAGTTCAAAACTAACACGCAATCAATAAAATCTGCATGAGACGACACACCAATTTGAATGAAAAAAGATGCACTCTCGTAAAGGTTATTAATGGTTTAAAAATCTCTTGACACCATTTTGTGACCCTTAAAAAACTATACACACTAAAAATATATAAACCTGAAAATTTTATATGTTTATGTAAATACCTCCAGCTATATTTTCCATGGCGATTCTTACAACAAAACTTCGAAATACACACACTGCAGCTATCCGATTAGGGCGTAACGTTAAGTCCTTCCGTGGCGTTCGTCGACTGAATACGGACAACGCCGTGTTTGAAAGCGTGTCCACGCCTCCGTGTAGTGTTTCAACAAGAAATTTGTCCAATTTCAAAACTTTATTTTATTTAGTTACAATATAAGACTACTCAAATATAATTATTTTAACCTCATCTTTTGAATTGTTTCCCAGTAGTTTCCGTAAATAATCTTCTGTGCGCCGCCTCGGAAACCGCTTTTATTGGATAACCAACACCTCTGCCGTAGGTCACCCCAAGTGGTTTACTATGTTTGGTGACTTAACAGGGGAGCTCTGGTTCATGGGGTGAGGTTTGTCTGCTCACCTACTGTGTGGCGGGCCGGATCGGAAGAGATTGTTTGTGAGAGACCTTTTGACCTCTCCAGCAGGACTCTCGACCTGTCGCCTTGCACCGCAAGTGGGAGACCACCAATTGTATATCTTCAGGATTTTAACTTTGTCAACATTAGTATGATTTGAAAACAATAAGGAACTCCAGTGAAAAATATGATGGCTTTAAAAAAATATCTTCATACAGACCAATGAACCGCTAATTCTGAATATATAAGTTTTATTTCATAATATTAAATGTAGAGTTCTTAAAAAATTATTAAAAAGTGCATTTTTAAACCTCTCGTCAAAACACAGCGTCAAGTTGGTATTACTGAATGGTTAGTGCTGACGTCACGCGTCACCAGTCATTGTATTGAAATCTTTGATTATGTAGGTATGACACAAGCCATCAGTATTAACAACATTTCATGTTATTCGTTATTTCATACTGTTTATAGAGATTTAGTTGTTGTTTTTATTGAAACAATATTTAAGCCTAAATAATTCTGTATCAAAAATAGAGGTATCTCTTTTAGTTTATCTCTATTATTTAAAATATTGAAAAACTTTAAACTGTACGAAAAAATTGTATAATATTCTACATCAAAATGCTACCTAGAGACGGGCAAAGCGGCTCAGTTGAACGAGAATGAAAAGATCTGGTTCAGTGAATCGGCTCAATTGAACGACTGAATTAAGCAACGGACACACTTGCTCATTAGAAGCCGAAAAGCATGCTACCTAGTAGCAATTGCTACCCGCTCACTCGTTCGCAAAGATCCGCGAACCGCGAGCAAGTGAACGGAACCGGATCCATATAAAGATCCTGGTCACTGAGCCGTCTCGTTCGCGAACACTCAAACACTTCTCTACAAACTTCGATTTCAAAATGGCCGTCGTCGATCAGCTGGTAGGCGCTGTATCGCCTGTATCTTCCTACAATTTTTGCAGTATGCAGGTGATGCTCCGTTTGAGATAGTTTTGATTTTAAAAGCTAAAAAAATAATAATTTCAAACAATTTCTATACCAATCTCCCGTAATAATATTGAAAAATATAATAACATAATAAATACAATATAATAAATAAATAATTCCACCTAAATAATGTTTTAACTTATCAAATAGTACCATACTTTCTTCCGTATAACTGTCATAGAAAATGAACACCTGTTGAAAAACTTTTCAGGAATGATGATGTTACACGATTCACTATACCTGCGGTGTTTTACAGGGGATCTTGAAAAATTAAAACTTTGAAAATTATTTTAGCTATTTAAAACAAACTCTAAAAAAAAAATGTGCAGTTATTTAAGTCAGAAGGTCATTTATTCATTAACCGGTCAAAGGCCGGGAACGCGGAATTGGGGGCGTCATATGCGCATGCGCGAGAAAATAATTCTAATATTTGAATAATATTGTCGACGAAAAACTTTTTGTCTGCGAATTTGACCCTTATATGTACAGAATTTGTATGAAGAACAGTGTCAAAATCGCTTGCGCCATCATTACTCTAGGTGGTGTTAAAAGTTTCATTCACCTTGTCACCCTGGAATATTTTTAAAACGATTTTATCCATGACAATGCGCTGTCATAATTTGCCGCGGATTTAACGGTCGCAATAAATGCGTGTATCGCGAATAAAACGTCGTAAAACCTATTAATTTACATAATAAATGCAAGTAATGTGGTTTTAGTAGATAGTTTATTGTGTTGTGAACGTGTTTCAGTCAATAAAATATACAATAGTTGAGCTATTAATTTATCAACAAAACATTCAATTCAAAATTCAAAGTGGTGGTTTTTTAGTGTTTTTTTGTGAAGTTCCGCGAATTTCCGCGAAATGGCCCGGCATTTGACCGGTTAAAAAAAAATTAAAAATTGGACCGGAGTTCTCTATTACGTATGAAAAGTAATTGAATACATACTTACCAATAATTTATTTTTTTATGACTGGAATCCATTATAAGAGAGCCCTTTCCCTATTTATTTCCTACTAGCTGACCCGACGAACTTCGTACCGCCTCAGAATCAATAACTGTTGAATTAAATTAAGTTTTTTATTAGTTAAAAATTACACAATAAAGCAATTATCGATTCCCAAGTGTCCGTGTTTTGTTTTTGTCAGTATCAGAGATGGCGTTGTGTACGGATTTATATTTTTTGTGATTTTCTTACTTTTCCACTTACGGGAATTTTCGAAAGGAAGCGGGTACAGGTGCCGCCGCCCCGGAAACCTTTTATTGGATAACCAACACCTCTGCCATAGGTCACCCCAAGTGGTTTGCTACGTTTGGTGATTTAGCAGGGGTGCCCAGGTTCATGGGGTGACTTTTGTGCTGGTCTTGGCGGCGGATTGAGAGAGACTGATTGAGGGAGGCCTTTTGACCTTTCCAGCCGGATTCTCTTGACCAATGGGTCGAAAGAGTCCGGCTGGAAAGGTCAAGGTAAAAGGTCAATTCCAGTTAAGGCAATGGCCTTGCACCGCAGTCGGAGGGATGGATTCACTCCCGGATACACTGACCTCCAGATTCCTACCCACCCGTCATGCCTTTTTCCTTCCCAGAACTTCCTATCCTACCCTTCCTTAAAAAGACCCTCAACATAGCATCCCCTAAGATGACATAGGTCCTGAGTGGAGCTTACATAAAAAAATGCGTTTCATTTCAGAGATTTATTATTATTGCATTTTTCCTTTGGAGGGGTGCGGAGACATACGTTCACCGTTCGTCTCATTTTCGACTATTGACATTTAGTTTGTAAGAAAGAGGGGCAGCATTATATGATTAAGAACAAAAGCGAAGCAATCAGCGCATTGACATTTGACGTTTTTGAATTTTTGGAATTCACGCACAGTTAAATATTATACTTATCACAATATTGCTGCAGTTCTTTCAAAATATGAAAATTTGTTCAATACAAAATGTATGAAAAAAATATTTTTCTTCATATCTTTCTTTTTCGTGAATTTTGCAATGTTTTAATAGTTATTTTGTTTTGTGGAGCGGAGACAAATCCAACAAATCAAAGATCATCAAAATCGGTCCAGCCGATCTCGAGTTATAAATAGTGTAACTAACCCGACTTTGTTTTATATATTAAGATATTCCGCACATTTATTAAAAAATAAACGATTTTTTATTTTAGGAGGACAACTGGTGTGAGGGAAGGTCGGAAGGCGGCCCCACTATAGGGACAGTGGCGTCCAACGAGGTTCAGTTGAAGGTGGCCGTGGGTGGCGTGGGGCTCTCCCTCGTGTCCCGGGCCCCACCGCTGGAGCTGCTGTTTTGCTTCTTTACCGGGGTGCTGCTGGAGACGGTCTGGTCTGCTCAGGGGCAAGCACTCGATCTTAGCGTGCAGGATGTTCAATGGGACAATCAGGTTCCTTAAAATTTTTCATTTTTAACAATTTTTTGGAAAACTTCTTGCATGTAGCATACTATTTTGTGGAAAAAAATAAATTTATTCCACCTGGCCTAATGGAAATCAAGCATAGAAACAGCTGAGATACTGCACAATAAACAACATACAGTGAAACTCTCTTAAGTTTTCCTAAGAACCAGAAGAAAAATACTTCTTATGTGGGAAAACCTTATACATAAGTGTTTGGTTTTTAAATGATAATATGCATAGTTCCTACCGGAATGTCATTTATCCAACCTTGCTGAAGAAAGCAGTTGAAAGAGGGAACAATAACAACCAGTGCATTGTGTGAGACGACTTGCGACATTTTTGAAGTAACTGGTTGAGTTGTTATGTGTTGTGTTCGGCTTCTAACTGGTAAGTGCTTGGTTTTCCTACTTCCTTGTAGTGCATAGTCTTGCCATACGTAAATATAATCCTTCAACTTCAAACAAACATAGTTCATATTTTGTATAATTTACAGTCCGTTTTGCCGGTTGCATTTGAGGCTGTCATTTCGAACACAGTTTCAGATGCAATAATATGTATGTAAGATAGGGTTCCATGCCAACTCAGAATGAAACCAACTCAGACACATCTCAGAAAGGTCATTACGAGCTATGAAAAAATAATTTTAAAATAGCCGGTAACCCTAACCTAACTTAACCTATTTAACCCATTTTTTTATCATCACTCTTAATGACCTTTCTGAGGTGCTTCTTAGTTGGTTTCTTTCTGAGTTTTCCGGTCACCGTGAGATAGATTGGATAATTTTTCAAATCCAGTCTTCAAGGGACCGAAAAACCAAACTTCTTAAGTGGGAACTTTTTAAGCGAGTTTCACTGTATTTATACAGACCATTTTCTCTGTTTTAATTAACAGGAGTAATATTTATATTATGGTTAAACGATATATCCCTAGGATCTATCTGAACAGAAACATTGTTAATTATAACAAATTCAAATCATATTCTTACCGCTGCATTTTAATTCTCAGCTCCTAGGCACCCCTTGTCCTGTGTTGCTACATTCAACCAAATCCCGCACCAGTTCCAGCAATTTAGGAGTGTTGCCAATAATCCAACTTTTGGTGGAAAGGACCGCTGCACCTCCAGCCACACGTTACAATGCCCACATATTCAAGAACTTCATCTTGACTCTGCGACCCATATCGGTTCATTTAGAAGAACGATTGTTGCTGAAACTGTGCCTTTGGGCTGGGATCGGAGGAGAAGGAGAGGAAATTCTCGATAAAGAAGAACCGGATGAAACTGATTTTGAAACACAGAAGATTTTATCGGAGGTTACGGCCGCTCACGCCAAGAGATACTATTTCGGAGTGCTGAGACTTGTTCCTAGCCAGGTACATTTTTCATATCTAAGGCACTATTTAAATATTAAAAAAATATAGACCAAGCAAGTGTTTACATATCCAATTCCATCTGTCAGGTTCGGATGTCAAACATAACCTCACATTTGAATCTACTTTAATGTGTTCTAAAATCAGTGTTGCTTTAGTAAAGAAAAATAATGTTTTTTTCTAGAATTTGTTAACAAGACTGTAACTTGATAAAGCAAATAAGTTTGTAGTTTGATGAAAAAAATATGTTTTAAATAACATTCCTATAACATGTGTTCCTGCTTGCTTTCAGATACGACTAAGTATGCAAACTGCTGGTAAAATGACAACTAGATTAGTTGCACTAAAGAGAAGGCTCGGTTTAACATTAATCAAGTTTGAAGATGCTGGTGTGGAACTTGAACCCTTTATAAGATGGCATCCATTCGAAACCAGTCAATTTTTATGGCATTCAATAATAAAACATTACAAAGACGTATGTTTATCTTTTTTGATAAAAAAAAATTAACTAATAATGGATTTAAAATAACTTTTTTAATAATTTTTTTATTGTTTTAGGAATTGAAATGGCAGGCGGCTATAATTTTAGGTTCTGTAGACTTTCTTGGCAATCCATTGGGCTTTGTGCAAGATGTTTCCGATGGTGTTTCTGGTTTGATATATGAAGGCAATGTTGGAGCGCTAGTCAAAAACGTGACACATGGTTTATCCAACTCGGCTGCCAAAGTAACAGGTAAAACATATTTTTCATTTATCCAACTTTAAAATACTATAAACATGATACATTTTAAAATTAAATGAAGACAAAATTAACGAAACTCAATCAAAACTCTGAAAACAGAAAAATCTGAGAAAGGTACGGTCACATCTAGGACACGAACCCAGAACCTACGCCTTGCCGGGACGCGTATTTCCAAAACCTATACCGGTTCAGTCGTGGCGGCGACTGAAATGGATTAGGTTTTGTTGTGCAAAATCCACGCACAATCCCTACACTGTTTCTGTCGCCAATGCGCTTTGTTGCGCTAAATCATTTGCAAAGCCTCTTTATTCTATTTCAGTAACGGTGACGTTTAGTTATAGAGTAGCTTTTGTTTGTGCATTTACTTTGTTATATATTTATTTTTATATTCCGTAAACCGGGTTTACTTTACATCTTAAAGGGGAACTTTGCATAAAAAAAAAATGTTTTGAACTTATCTGTGGTCGTTGGTATTAATGAAAACGGTTTGTTTCCTTTAATATTCGGTATTTGTCGCCAAACACTCTTCTTTAATGCAAAGTTTGAACCAGAATAAGGAACTCCAGTGAAAAATATTATCGCTTTAAAAAAATATGTTCATATAGACCAAGAAACGCTGATTCTGAATATATAAGTTTTATTTCATAATATTAAACGCAGAGTTTTTAAAAAATTATTAAAAAGTGCATTTTTAAACCTCTTCTCAAAACACAGCGTTAAGTTGGCATTACTGAAATGGTTAACGGTGACGTCACTGTTAACCTGTCACTTGGTGATAGTGTGTATTGTATTGTATTGACATTTGAAATGACTTGAAGTGCACACGTACCTATGCAATTCAACATTTCGTGTTTTTGGTTTATTTTCATACTGTTTATAGAGATTTAGATAAATAATAGTTATTGTGTTTATTGAAACATAATTTAGGCCCTCAACAATTTACGAAAAGGGCTATATTTGCGGACAATCTGCAATAAATTTTGTCTATTTGAGGTTAAAGTCGTGTCATATTTTGACATTTAGTTATGTATTTTCAAATTGTTTTTAGTATAGGGCTTTTTATACAAGTTGTTACACACTCGTCATGATCAGTGTATTATAAATACCAGTGTTTCTGTATGTATTATACATAAAACAATGCACCCACAAAGTAACGCCTGACACAAAACACGATGTCACATGTATTGGCAATGAAAGAGATGATTTATTGTTTTTATATTGCACTTTGATTAAATACAATAACAGTAGCGGTGAAATGTGGACATTTTACCAATGTTTTTCTATATTAAAAGCAGTTAATCTTGAATAAAAAACACACCTCACACCTAAAAGTCATTACAAAGCATTCCGTCATGACCGCCATGATTCTTCTGGGTTCTTCATTCAAACAGGGATGTTCTGCCCAAAAAAATTATTTCCCTAGATTTCGAAGTGAAATTTCCCTAGAATTTCACATTTACGCAATTACCTATGTAGCCACCCGATTGTGTAACACTAATCCTGTTATATGTTAATTAATATGATAATTAATTGGAAAGATATCGGAACTTGGTAAATATACTAATAATACCGTGATTTTCCAAATAAAACACTGAACAAAAATTTAAAAGTACGAATACACTCACCACTGAATTAGAAACTGAATTCCAAATTTAAAAAAAAACACTTTGCAAAATAAAAATCATAAGCAACCCGCCGCTCATTTGTACCAAGAGTGGTATTTTGAAGACCCCCCCCCCCCCTCCCCCCGAACGTGTCACGTAGTATGGGTACGTTCCCTAATATCATTTTGAGTTGTCAGTGTTAAAAATAACATTGCATGTAAGTACATGAACAATAATTAAGATTCATAGGAATTCCAAAAAATATATATACGTATATATATTTATATAAATAATACCAGTAATATTGTCATATGTAATAAAAATTTTGACAGAGTTCGAAATTTCCCTAGATTTTGTCCTGATTTCCCTTATCCCTAAAAAATATTTTTCTCCCCTACATCTAGGGAAATTTCCCTCGACATAACATCACTGATTCAAAATGACAACTTAAAAAGTAAAAAAGCTATCGGTGGGTGAAGACCACCATAGATACGGTGCGTTTCTGAGAGTCTTTAAAAATTAAAACTTTGACAATTATTTTAACTATTAAAACTAACTATAAAAATAAAAATGCAGTTATTTAAGTTTGAAGGTCTTTATTCATTAAAAAAAATAAAAAAATTGGACTGGAGTTCTCTATTCCATTTCACTATTGAGTTTTCAAAGGTTGGGAGAGGACGAGCTGTTTTTCAAAATTTTCGAGTGAAAATAATTTGTTTCCATCTTTAACTCAGTGAATCATTTTAAGGTGAGTAAAGTGGTTTATTATGTTAAATTTAATTGTGAAAATGAATATATAAATATGTTTTACCAAATGTAAAGATTAATATTTTTACCAATTTAATTTGTGATGCTCTCGCATTTTCTGTAAATTTGGGGATGCCTTGCACCAGATGCAATGTTACCCTAATCCTTTTTTATTTCTGTCGATAAGCTGTTAAATGTATTTTTTTTAATAAGTTTTGTTTTTCCAAGTTTTTTAATAAGTCCGCTGCCATCACTGAAATAACGGGTATGTAGATTTTTATGTATGAGACGATATATGATTGTAATTGAAGCAAGGAGTATGCAGTAAATGACAAAATATGTAAAGCTAATTATACATAATAATATTAACTATCAGTTTACAACTCGCTCTGCGGGTTTTTGCTGCTAGGCCCTGCGGGCGGCTTTTGGTTCGCCTTTGCCCGGTTAGTGTTGGTGACCATTTTATAAATCCGATAGGAATTGGTCCCAAAAATAGCCCATTCCTCGGATCCACTGTCATCTAGTGATAGCTAGTCACCGGGACAAAGTAACCGGGGCAGGTAAACTGACTATTACTGTCAATATTACCATATCCGTAGAGATACTCAAATTCACAAATTCGTAGTACTTATACCTGCCAGGGGCACGTCCCTGATAACCTGCCAACGGAAGTGGCGACATCTTTTGACGAATCTTTGAATTCGAAACCGAATTACAACAGATGTTATTTGTGGCGCGGCACGTACGGGGTGGCGTCAGACATGCACTCGAAGCCGGGTTCTGAAATTCAACCACGCAGACGCTATCCTATTAATACTGTTCGATTGGAGACTAGGAATCGTGTGTCCACAACACAAGAAGGGTGACCAACTCGAGTGCTGTAATCACAGGGGAATAACGTTGTTAAATATCGGCTATAAAATTATGTCCAACATCTTGTACAAAAGACTGCTCCCAATGTCCGAGGAAATCATTGACAACTACCAATGTGGCTTCAGGCCAGGCAAATCATGCATTGATCAAATTTTCTACTTGAGACAGATCTTAGAAAAAACGCTAGAACACAATGTGGAAACACATCACCTCTTTGTAGACTTCAAGGCCGCGTATGATAGCATAAATAGGAACGCGTATGATAGCATAAATAGGAATGCAATGAGTGAGTTTGAAATACCGCGTAAGCTGATCAATCTGGTGAAACTAACAAAGTCCTCAGTAATGTGTAGAGTCAGGGTTGGCAGTGAATCTGTCTGAGCCCTTTGAAGCGCTCCACAGGGTGAGACAAACAAAACAGATGGATTGGCCTGCCTCTTATTCAACATAGCCTTAGAATAAGTTATTTTTGACTCAGTAATTGAGATAAAAGCAATGATATTAGACAACTCTGTGCAACTATTGGTTTACACTGATGATATCGACATAATTGCGAAAATTCCCAATGCTCTGTGATGCCTTCATAAATCTTGATAGTTCTTCCAAAAACATGGGTCTCTTAGTAAACCAACCAAATACATGGCCGTAGGATGCACCCAACAAACCCCAACTCTCTCATGTGGAAGTAAAAATTTTGAAACAGTACCAAGATGTACAAACCTAGGCTCCCTGATAACAGAAGAATAATACTACAGAGGAGATCCAGAAGCGCATAGTGAGCGCCAATCGCTGCTTTTTCCGCCTACAAAAGCATACAGAATCCAGACTGCTGTCCAGAAACACCAAGATACGTACGCAGCTGAGACATAGGTACTAACTAAGAGGAATGAGCGAGCTCTGGACATTTCTGAAAGGAAAATTTTGAGGCGTATCTTCAGACCGGTTCTAGAAAATGGATTTTGACACAATTTGGAACAATGAGCACTATACTCTGTTTAAGGAGCTAAACGTCACAAAATTTATAAAACTGGGAAGACTTCGGTGGCTGGGTCATGTGGAAAGAATGAACGAGCATCAAGCACCAAAGTCCGTAAGACCGATAGGGCGAAGGAGCCCGGGAAGGCCAAGATTAAGACGAAGCGACAACGTCTGGCACAAAACCGAGATGAGTGGAGGAAGACTCTTGAGGAAGCCAAGACCCACCAGGGGTTATAGAGCCAATAGTAATGATGATGAATATTAATTATGTATCAAAATGTACTATTACTATTAACATATTTATAATCCCGCAATGAGTTTCTTAACTTTTTGAAATATAATGCAAGCTATGTATTGTACATTTACGTTTTTATTAATATAAAAATAAATGTATATCAAAGTTGCACAAACAAAACCTACTCTATAAGTAGACGTCACTGAAACAGAATGGGCTTTGCAAATGATTTAGCGCAACATAGCGCGTTGGCGACTGAAACAGTGTAGAGATTGTAGGTGGATTTTGCAGGTTAGGTTAGATTAGGCCGCAACTGAAATGGGTTAGGGTTTGTAGGTGGATTTTGCACAACAAAGCTATCCCATTTCAATCGTCGCCGCCACTGTATCGGTATAGGTTTTGGAAATACGCTGCTGGGAGCTTTACCAAATAAGCTAATGTGTCCCTATCCGATTCGGTCTATTTAACTATATCATACTTCGACTAAGAACTACCAACATTATTTAAATAAATGAAGATAATATAAGCGAAACTCAATCGAAAATCTGGAAACAGGAAAGTCAGAAAAACATATTGACACCTCTGGGACTCGAACCCAGGACCTCTTGCTTTCTGGGCAAACGCGCTAACCACTGCGCCACGGTGTCGACACCGTGAGGTTTTACTCATAAAGTTAAAATAAAAAATACCAACATTATCTTCATTTTCTTAATGCATATTTTTTATTGGCTGCAATCTTTATCCTGCAAGGCGTAGGTCCTGGGTTTGTGCCCTAGATGTTTTTATCTTTTCCTGATTTGTGTTTTCTGATTTTTTATTGAGTTTCTTTAATATTATCTTCATTTAATTCAATATTACAATTTGAGGTTTTATTCATGAAGTTAAAAATAAACTATTATTTTTAATTAAAGGAAAACAAACGCTATTATTTTTAATTGTTAAACTAACGTTTAAGACAAGATTTTTATGCATAGCACAAAGGGTAACAATTATTATAAGCAATAATTATCAGCCTGAAATAGTCCTGGGTCGATCGATCGTTTTACACGACCCGGGTCGCTCACGACCCACTGGCGTCACGAGCGGGTCGCGAAGACCCGCTCTTTTCACGACACAAAATACGAAACTCGATTACTCATCACCCAGTTACTTTCTACGGGTCGCCGCCCAGACCGGTCAAGTCATACGCAACACAAAACCCAGGTTATAATTGTGTGAACGTTCTCTCACTGCTCACACCTGTAACTAGTAATGTCATGTCCCAGAAATTAATTTTAAAAAAGACATGTTTCAGGGGTAAAAAAACAATGTTTTATCATGGATATAAAAACCTTGTAAAAAACGTGTTGTTCTGAAGCTTTTATTGAGAATTTAAATAAGTAAATTAGCTGTAAGCTAAAGCTTTATTATAATTTCTTTTTATTAAAGCCAGACATTTTACACTTTTACCAGTTTATAGTTTCTATTACAATGCACAATTACATTCACACTCACACGAAAAATGAAAAGTTTTTATGAAAACAACACTAACAAAATGTGAAAATAAATGCACTTCACCCATTGATTAACAATACCAAGATACGCTCTAATTTAACCCGTCTGCTTGGTTCAATATATTCGCACCTCACAATCCGGAAACCTCAGTTTCGGGCGAAAATTCTGAAACCGTCACTTTGGATCGAGATTGTAAAATATCTATGCAAGATAGCTTTCATATTTCAAATACAATAAGAAGCATTATTTCGTTCTCTTTCTGGTTAAAAGAAAAAAATCATATGTTTGCATGAGAGGAAGGTAGATATATAGCTTTTAAAATGTAAGGTCGCTCGGGACGTTTTTGGTCTTATGAAAGTATAACGCGATTACATGTTTTGGGATGTTTTTATTCCTAAACAAGAAGATGGGTTAAAACGATGCTGTGTCTAGTCGAATATTCAAAAATCGAATCTACCCAACAATCCCGCGATGACGGGACACACGGGCAGGAAGCAGGATACTGTCACGCACGTGTGTGCGCTGATCGGCAATCGGCGATCGAATGCATATCGAATGTGTCGCAGTTGCGGGTTCCGGGAGCTGACACGTCTTGCCCCACCCGCACCCGGCACCCGGCGATCGGTCCGTGAGTCACGGGGTGCAGGAATGTGTCGTAGATCGCGGGTCGCCGGAGTGTGTCGCGGTTCACGCGTCGCGGGAGTGCGCGCGTTGTTCTTGTCTTGTTGTTCGCGAGTCGCGGATCGTGAGACCCGGGTGCTGACTAATAAATAACCCGCTCGCTCTTTGGTGGCTCGTGAGCGGGTTTCATCA
This sequence comes from Limnephilus rhombicus, assembly GCA_929108145.2. NCBI lineage: Eukaryota > Metazoa > Arthropoda > Insecta > Trichoptera > Limnephilidae > Limnephilus > Limnephilus rhombicus. The sequence continues at coordinate 29,550,411 of OV815274.1, forward strand.
GGTCTTTCACGATCGACCCAGGAATAGCCTGAAACACTCATCCACATTAAAAAAATCTTCCGAGAAAAGATACATGACGCCAACGGGACATGAACCCGTGCCCTTCTGATTTCCGGTCAGCTGCTCTCCCAATTGAGCTATGGCGGCTTATCTTATACCCGCCAAATGGTTCAATATATACTAGTGTTTCATTCAACAATTATTGCTTATTATATTTTTTCCACCTAAAAACAACCAACTTTAGTTTTTGCGAGAGAGACACTGTTAGTGTTAAATCCCTCGCTAGGTGGCGTCGAGACAAATTATGTCTTCATTTATTGGGGAAATACTTAAACTTGCCAAATATTAATTATTATTTTTAATTTTTTAAACTAACGTTTAAGACAAGATTTTTATGCATAGCACAAAGGGTAACAATTATTATAAGCAATAATTATCAGCCTGAAACACTCATCCACATTGAAAAATCTTCCGAGAAAAGATACATGACGCCAACGGGACTTGAACCCGTGCCCTTCTGATTGCCGGTCAGCTGCTCTTCCAATTGATCTATGGCGGCTTATCTTATACCCGCCAAATGATTCAATATATACTAGTGTTTCATTCAACAATTACTGCGAGGGATTTTAACACTAACAGTGTCTCTCACGCAAAAATAATGTTGGTTGTTTTCAGGTGGAAAAAATATAATAAGCAGTAATTGTGTGATGAGTGTTTCAGGCTGATAATTATTGCTTATAATATTTAAAAATAAACGTTTTTTTATTTGAGTCCATTTGTTCATTGTTTATTTGACTATCTTTTAGTCACTTATAGCATACGTCTAAGAGTGCTGGATACTCTCATTGTCGCCCTGATGAGAGAAGAGAACAACGTTTCTATTCAGAATAGAAACATTGCTTTAAATCTTTGCCAGGGTATCCTTAAGGATGTTAAAAAAACAATTTTTCTGAGTATAACTAGCTATTCTGGGGAATCTATGTACAGTAGATTAAATACTATTTTTATTAATGTATAAACTCATTATCTAGTAAGGCGGTACAATTTACAAAATAATACTTTTCCAAAAAACAAGTAAGTTATGATGAAAATGTAATAAAATGGCGCCTGGTGAAAAATGCTTTGGCATACCAAGAGTTAAATGGCTTTACTCGTGTTAAGAGCCCGCGCAGACAGCTAAGCGTTCAGCATTCACCTAGCGTTCGTCCGGTTGCGTTCTACGCGAGTTCTAACACACACAGCACACGGTCAAATATTCTGCGTTCCATTTTCCCAAAAAGCTTGTACGTGAAACATGTATTTCGATAGTTCGTCTTCAGAATACGAAGCATTGCTTTTGTTGACTTTGAAAGAGTCTAAAAAAAAGAAGATACTGGGTGCATCCGATTGCAGAATTAAAAAGGAGAGTTCAGTATTCTTTTTACTGAATTACTTAAAGATGGAGAATGTTTTTTTTATTTACTTCCGAATGTCAATAAGTAGCTTTAATCACGGGCGTAGCCAGGTTTTAGTATCGGGGGGGGGTTCAAGAACATAAAACTACTGGTCGGGGGGGACGACGACGACTTTGTATTTCTTGAGCATTAACTATAACAATTTGTGGACATTTTGTGTTGAAAACTTTTATTTTCTATGTACATTGGTTACTTAATTTTTTTTCTTTTTTTTAATAAAATTAAAGTAACAAATGTATATAGCAAATAAATCTATTCAAAACAAAATACATAATAAACGTTAGTTGTACATGTTATAACATTGACAGCAGTCAAATTATTCAAATATTCACATTTATGCAAGTACACTAATCCTGTTATATGTTTATTAAACACTTTTTGCCAAGTGAAATAATAATTTCAAAGTACGTATACACTTACCACTGATTAGAAACGGAATTCCAAATAAAAATCACTTTGCAAAATAAAAATCAACCGCAATCACCAAAAAAACGGAACTTGCAAGTTAAATTTTTTTTTTCTTTCAGAGGTCCCCATTTATCTTTTTATGTACATAATATCATTTTGAGTTGTCAGTGTTAAAAATAACATTGTTTGACAAAATTGCTTGTAAGTACATCAACAATATTTAAGATTATTATCCAAAAAACATATGGGTATATAATACTAGTAATAATAATAATAATATTGGATAAATAAATAAAGCGCCATTTTTGTGAAAAATAATAATAATAATAATATTGGATAAATAAATAAAGCGCCATTTTTGTGAAAAATCACCTCAAGGGCGCTGTACAATTTATTAGGAAAGCTTAGGTTCTAACTAATTTTACTATTTACAAATGGATACAGAAACATACTTACCTGGCAGGTCACTTCCAATAAACACACTTTAATTAGAAAGTTTATGCTTGGAGAAGATACGGCTTTGCACGCGGAGGACATTACAGTTAACACACTGGACATTGCACGATTTTACATTATTTGCTACCCTCATCATACATTGATGAATAGATTAGTGGCAAAAGTAGAGTTGGTATTTATTTTAAAATACTGGAGAATTTAGGACTATTGGAGATTAGTGGCAAAAGTATAGTTGATATTTATTTTAAAATACTGGAGAATTTAGGACTCTTTAGGGCTGGAGAATGTTCACGAAATGACCTTCACAAACGCTTACATTTTTTTTTTTTTTCTGTACGTTTTTACAGGTTAGTTATTTACGGTGTCGCGAATATTGAATGTGAAGGTGAAAGATTTTGAGTTTATGGATACGACTGTCTGAAAAGGTGAGTTTTAAGTCTAGCTCTAAATTCCGCCGCGTCTGAGATCATTCTTAAGTCATGTGGCAGTCCATTCCAGGCTTTAGGTCCTGACACTCCGAAAGCGCGCTCACCGAACTTAGTATCTGGTGTGCGCTTTGGTTCCAAGTAATATTGTCATATGTAATAAAAAATTTACCAGGTCGAAATTTCCGTAGATTTAGTGCTGATTTCCCTTTTCCCTAAAAAATATTTTTCTTCCCTAGATCGGGTCAAATTTCCCTAACAATACCATCACTAGTGTGGGGATACATAACAATACCATACCGATAGGGCACGAAAATATACAAAGGTTACCGAATGCGATCGGATAATCGACGACGGCCAGCGGCGAGTGGTAGAGAGGGCGAATCCAAAATACATTATTAGTGTAATAATTAGTAATAAAATAAGTTATGCCGCTCGCATCTCCTTATTTTAATATTATTGATGTTGATATCTTAACTTTTCGGGGGGGGGGTTTGAACCCCCAAACCCCCCCCCCATGGCTTTAATGAATTGCATAATTATATAAAAAAGGAAATAGAAAAGAAGATAGCAACTTGAGACTATGTACAAAAGAAAGGCTGGCAGTATTTTTACGGTAATTGATTTTTATTTTTTAAATACAGTGAAAATAAAATGTTACACAGATTCATTATTTAGTGTGTATTCTATTGTCTCATAAAAATTAGTTAAATTCTGTGTGTCTGAAACCTCCTGAGACATATTAATTATTTCAGGTTGAATTACTTGAGAAACAGCTGAAGGTGAATTTGCACCTGCTTCGTTCTGTAGTTCATTGCGTGCAAACAAAGTAGCTATGTCTAATTTTATCATACTTTGCATTCTGTTAGGGAGTTTCTTGAAAGTAGCTTAAGAAGAAATAATCGACTGCGTCTAGTATGGGCTTTTGTTCGTTTTTCATACGGAGGTATTCCAGTACTTGATTAGTCGGTTCTGCCTTTCTCTTTCTTATTTCGGATCTACGGGGACTTTGGACCGAAACTTGCGAATCTTCATGAGTATGATTTAAGTTTACTTGTGTGCTTGAATTGAGGTTTTCTTGTATGCTTGAGTTGTGGATTTCTTGTGTGCTTGAATCCAGCCTTTCTTGGGATTGAGAATCACAGTTTTATTGATCTATTTTAATTAAATCATCTAGAACTCGCATTAATTCGGCCCAATTTTTATATTTTTTATAAGCTTGACCTGAGGAAACTGCAATGAATTTTTTTATGTTTGGAGTAATTGTCCTTCAGCACTTTCCAGCCATGCTGCTTTTATTTTAGGATGGTTTTTATAGTCTGTGTCACTAAGATTATATAAAAACTGCCTTTCCCTTACTAAATCAATTTTTCGGTGTCAGTCAACTTGCGAGCGAGGCATTCCACGAGTTCTTTGTAATTCTGACAATAGAACGCAAGCGTTCACATTGACCGGCGTGGTCTGACTGCCGCTGTGTCTGCGCGACGCTATAGTGGTCAACTACTTACAAAGAACGCGGAACTCGGAACGCTTGGACGCTTGCTGTCTGCGCGGGCTCTTAATGATCCGTTGTAATAATCTTTCCCAACCTTCCTTTTTCCCCATCTCCTTCCACTCCTTACTTCTTTTTTCTTCCGTCTTACATCATTTCCCAAATTATAGCTTTGGTTTAACGTACTCTTGTGCAGTAACGTGAAAAGAAAATATGTACTTTTGTGCATGTATTGATTAACTTTTTCCGGATTATTTTCAGAATCCCTCGGAGACGGTTTGGGCCGCGTGATCCTAGACGAGGCGCATGAAGAGACGCGCGCCCGCATCCGTGGTCGGGGAGGAGGCGCGGAGGGGGGCGGAGGGGGTGCCGGGGGCCACCTGGCAGCCGGGCTGCGCGGGCTGGGCCTCGGCTTACTGGGCGGAGTCACCTCCCTGGTGAAGCACAGCTACGAGGGGGCGCAAGGCCAGGGCCTGCAGGCCTTCTTGGCCGGGGTGGGCAAAGGGCTGGTGGGCACTGTCACCAAGCCTGTGGTTGGCGTTCTGGATCTAGCGGCGGAGACAGCTGCCGCGCTCAGAGATACCAGCAGAAGGTAATTTCGTTATTATTTTAATATTCTTGATTTTATAGCTTACAACTTACTATTGAAATTTCAAAATCATGGTACGTATTCAGGTTAGCAATGATTTAAAAAAAAAATTATTTGCAAAATTATTTTGATACATGGGAATAGGTACGTTCATAATAACATAAAATAAAAGAGAGTAATAAAAAAGATCCCACAAAGGCGAAGCCTGTGCGTGGGTATTATATTATGTGGATATTAACAGTGTTGGTTAAAATAGAATTTATAAAAACATATCTATAGAGATTAATATGATTGATTGTATTGTAGGACTTTCTGAGAATTTTCTTAAAATTAAAAATATATATAAATGTATAATTAACATACACGTAAATGTATCGAACGTCAAAGAAGGGCACACAACATTCGCTAGTGGGTGCTGGGTTAATAACCTTTGTGAATGTGCCTGTATTTTACTCACCGTTAGTAGGTAATAAAATATATACCTATTGTAACCTTATAATAATAATATCCTTTCGGAAGTCGGGAGCTCGGGTGTCATTAGTCAGCTCCTAAACTGTGTTGTGTTTTACGTGTCGCACTTTGCAACTAGCGAGTAAGGACTCAAAATATTATTTTAAAATTTTCAAAAAAATTTCAAATTTCAAAAACTTATAAAATCAAAAAATTTTAATTTTCTAATGTTTACTAATGAAGGACAGGCTTCGTATGAATGAGTTTATGCGAACGAGTCCAAGATTCGAAAAATTAACTATTTACCTTCGCTAATTCACTTATATTTTTACTATTTATTTAGAAATTTAAATACATACTAGTATTGCACTTCTGGGAGCTTTTCGGATTTCACTATGGATCAGTATAATTTACTGTTTACAAAATCATAATTTTATTACCTTGCAAATTAAGAGTTATTTTAAATTAATCACTTAGACATTTTGAAATCAATTCCTTACTTTTATTTGGTAAGCGTTTGATTAAAATGTTTTTTTGACTATGTATTTTCAAGATCCATATTTTGTTGAGTATTAATAATATGCATTGGTTTGTAATAGCACTATTATATAGTACATAATTTGATGATTCCCTTACTCAGGAATAATATTCACAGAGAGTCAATTTATGGCATACAAAAGACAGTTCATGTGATTTTTATCCATATTTTGTTATACGGGGTGTCTGCTGGCAGATTTTACACTTTGAACTGAGCTCACGGCGTGTAGGAAGGCGGCAGCGGGGGAGCGGAGTATCACTCAATGCGGGAGTGTTGCAGGTTGTTTAGTAGCCATGAGTCAGTAGACAGAGTGCACCGCGCTTCCCGTCGAACCAATTGATATGGACGTGGGTACAGAAGTTTAGAGAAACTGGATCAGTTGGAAATGAACCTCGTCCTGGACCTTCAACGACTGTAACTATTCCTGAAAATGCAGAACTTGTGAGAAGGGAAATTTTACAAAATCCACGTAAGTCTGACCGAAAGATTGCAGCATCAACGGGTGTGAAAAAGATGTCAGTTCACAAAATTATTCAAAAACAATTAAAATTCCATCCATACAAGTTCCAAATCAACCAGCAGTTGAAAGAAGATGACTACATAAAAAGGCAGAATTATGCTGGTCGTTCTGGAACGATTTTCTATGCCTACTGTTTATTAACATATGTTTTAGTGACGAGGCGCATTTTCACATTGGGGGGGTACGTTAATAAACAGAACATATGTTATTGGAGTGCAGGTAATCCAAAAGAAGCCCATGAAAAGCCTCTCCACAGCCTGAAGACCACAGTTTGGTATGCCATTTCTGGAAAAGGCATAATTGGACCTTATTTTTTCTGTAGTGAAACCGTTAACGCACAACTGTACAATTTTTTTATACCGGAGCTGCATCATCATGTTGGTTACAATAACAGAACCCATTTTCAGCAGGATGGGGTCACGGCACACACCGCTAGGGACTCAATGACTAAAGTGAGAGAGCTTTTTCCTGGAAAATTGATTAGTCGCTTCGGCGACATTGCCCGGCCCCCTTAGATCACCCGATATGACCTCTTGCGACTTTTTCTTTTGGGGATCTCAAATCTCGCTTATACAACATTGGAGGGGACCCCACCACTGAGGGGCGTTATAAGGTAACACATGGTTTCCTCCTTCACCGCACACGTCAAGACTCTATTTTTTATTGAATGAAGCTACATTTATTTGAACGACTCCAGACCCTCCAATGTCCATGCATACGGGGTTAGTAAGCAGTATGCAAGTACTTACTTTAACATAATACAAAAGAGAAATAAATGTGGCAGCCCGTGGAATAATTCTTCTGAAAAAGAAAATATATATAGAGATAAAAGTGTTAGTAAATAAAAAGAAAAATAAGAGAAGAAAATAAAGAAGAAAAAAGAAAAATAACAGTAATAATATAATGCAAAGTATTTACAAAAGATATTTACAGAGAAAATAAAATACATTAAAAAAAATAGTTAGAGAAGGTATTCCACAAACCACCAGGCAGTCCCAATGACAATTTGCATGGCTATCAGCCTAACTGCAGACGAAACCTGAAGTCTGCACCCTTTAGCCGGCTCACCGATTATGCTTCGAAGAAATATGTGTGGGAAAGAAGAAAAAGTTTTAGAAACCCCTGGGAGAAAGATGAGCGTCGGGTGGTCGGTGGGGGGGCAGAAGGGCGTCGAGACCGCGCGGCTATTCCTAAGGCCTACGAATGTCATTCGGGGAGGCGCAGGAGGATCGCGGGAAAACCGCTCCGGTGTGTGTTCGCCTGGCTCTGTATGGACAGGGTATACTTTTAATGGGATTAATGGGACTTTTAATTTACTTTTAGACAACGATACATAATATGTACAGTTCAGTTGCGCCACCAAAGTATGGAAACCAAAGCTAATATAAAGTAAGAAAATAATAAGAACAATTATATATTTGAAACATAATTATAGTATAAGTATACAAGTAATATTGGGCGATGGTGTCATCACCACCATCGTTCTCCAAGATAGAACATGACCTGTCGAGGTAAAAGCATAAATCATTTTTAGTAGAGACATTAGAAAATAACCTATCATAGATGCTTGTAAACGGTGTGAAACTAAAACTAAAAAAAAATAAGTAAAACAAGAAAAGAAAAATGTGTAAGTATACAAGTCAAACGTAACCAGTAATTTATGGATCACAAAAGTAATATTATAAACAGTTCAAAGCGTATACAATAAATGAAGAATAATGGAGGATATACTGAGGGGGACAGGAGCAATACGTGTAGCACCTGAAACAAAGTTGAATTTAGTCTAGATCGGTGACTCTAAGTACAGACCATCTCTCCACCCAGGACTTAAAAAACCTTTTCAGGCACTCGAAATAATGTGTGCCTCTTCCATTCTGAATTTAACTGAAGGGAAGAATGAGAAAGTCCATCTGCCCTTCGTCGACCTATCCCATCGCTCTTACCATACACTTCGCTCATCGCTTTGAGCAAGACGGGGATGCTGCGAAGTACGGGATGAGGCCAATAACAATAGAGGCCCTACAAGAAAGATATCCGACGAGAGATTGCAGCTATCAGTCCAGAACTTTGCAAGCGAGTTTTCGCCAACATGAAGGAAAGATGTCAAGAATGTTTGCGGCTAGAAGGACGCCATTTGAGTGGAGTGATTTTTAAAAACTAAAATCCGCATTATTCTTATGTGGGATAATAAATAAATAACTTTCATTGTATTCATTTTTTTATTTTTTTAAGGGCAAAATCTGCCAGTATTAACAGCACGCATCGATATTAGCTATAAGTGCTAACTAATAGGTTATGTTATTCAGTATAAAATTCACATGAGTCAAATCATGAAGTAAGAGAGGATAATATGTTAATATTTCCAGTTCCGAGCGTTGGGTCCCCGAGCGCTCCCGCCCCCCGCGTTGCCCACTGGGCCCCGGAGGCCTGTTGCCACGCTACTCGCGCTCCCAGAGCACCGGCCGCCAGTACCTATACTCCATCAACAACCGCGACTACCAGGAAGGCTTCTTGGCCTATGAGTGCATCAGGGGCCCCCCCTTCGACATCCGAGCGCTGATCTCAACCAAGTACCTCAGGATATTTACTTGCACCTCAGGGGATCCGCATATTGTTACTGAAACACATTTAAGGTAACTTTAATTTTTTTTTTCATTCTCTTTTACTTTAGCTCTACACAGGAAGCCCTGAGGCAAACAATTTCCCTCGGAGCCTATGTCATCTTTAGAGATACTGTGTGGAGGATCTTTTTAGGGGAAGGAAGTTCAGGAAAGGAAAAGGGTATGTGGGGTGGGTAGGAATCTGGGGTTCAATGTGTCCAGGTGTGAATGAATCCATCCCTCCCACTGCGGTACAAGATGATGGGTCGAGAGAATCTGGCTGGAGAGGTAAAAAGGTCTCCATCAACCAGTCTCTCCCGATACGGCCTGCCATGCAGAGGTGGGCAAACGCATGTGCTGCCAAGACTTAGACAAACCTCACCCCATGAACCCGGGCACCCCTGCTAAATCACCAAACGTAGCAAACCACTTGGGGTGACTTATGGCAGGGATGCTATGATCCAATAAATGGTTCCCGGGGCGGCGGTACCCATACCTCCCCCCAAATTCCTGGTTCAAATAATTGGTTCCATGACCAAATAGAACAGTGACAAAACAGAACATTACTGAAAATAAGTAAAAGAAAAAAAATCACCTAATCTAACTTAACCTTTTGTTTTATCATATTCTGTTTTATCCGGTTACCTTTCTAATCCAATTTGAAATTACCCTTTTGCATAAATACAATATTTAAGGGTTACTGTTGGCTGATGTAAGCGTAATGAGTAAGATCAAGAAAGGAACGCTCCGATGGTTTGGGCATGTAGAGCGAATGAAGGAGGAAAGGAGTGTAAGGAGAATATATGACGCAAATGTGAATGGTAGAAGAAGTCGAGGACGCCCAAGAAAGACATGGCACGACCAAGTGAATCAGATACTTGAGTCGGGCCATGTCAAGAGTCAGAATAATAGAACAGAATGTATGAGACGTTGTATGAATGTAAACGAGGCAAGGAATGTGCGCCAAGACCGGGATATTTGGCGGTCCGTCCTCTCTGCCTACCCCTGCGGGGAAACGGCGTGATGGTTAGTTAGTTTACTGTTGACATTGGGTGAGAGTTGTTTTCTTGAAACAACTAATACGTAATGCCATTTTGCTCACAATCCTGTTCTGTTAATACATTACGGACACAGTATATTTTAATAAAATAATAAAGTCTATTAAAGAGGATAGTACCAGCTTTAGAACTTTTGACAAATAATGGTGACCCTCCAATAAGGAACTCCAGTGAAAAATATTATGGCTTTAAAAAAATATGTTCATATAGACTATAGACCAATGAACGCTGATTCTGAATATATAAGTTTTATTTCATAATATTAAACGTAGAGTTCTTAAAAAATTATTAAAAAGTGCATTTTTAAACCTCTCGTCAAAACACAGCGTCAAGTTGGTATTATTGAATGGTTAGTGCTGACGTCATGCCTCACCAGTCATTGTATTGAAATCTTTGATTATGTAGGTGTGACACAAGCCATCAGTATTAACAATATTTCATGTTATTCGTTATTTCATCCTGTTTATAGAGATTTAGTTGTTGTGTTTATTGAAACAATATTTAAGCCTAAATAATTCAGTATCAAAAATAGAGGTATCTCTATTAATTAAAATATTGAAAAACTTTAAACTGTACGGAAAATTTTATAATGTGCTACATCATAATGCTACCTAGAGACGGGCAAAGCGGCTCAGTTGAACGAGCCGCTTCACTAGGTCTCGTTCAATGAAAAGATCCGGTTCAGTGAATCGGCTCAATTGAATGACTGAATTAAGGCTACAGACACACTTGCTCATTATAAGCTAAAGAGCATGCTACCTAGTAGCAATTGCTACCCGCTCACTCATTCGCAAAGATCCACGAACCGCGAGCAAGTGTGTCCGTAGCTTTGAAGATCGGTCGATAAATAAATAATTCCACCTAAATAATGTTTTAACTTATCGAATAGTACCATACTTTCTTCCGTATAACTGTCATACAAAATGAACACCTGTTGAAAAACTTTTCAGGAGTGATGACGTCACACGATTCATTACACTTGCGGTATTTTTCAGGGGATCTTAAAAAATAAAAACTTTGAAAATTATTTTAACTATTAACTTTTTCCACGCGATCGTAACAACTGTTGATATGGCAAAAGCCATGCATCACACGCGCTTGTATCAGCCCTTGTTACGCTAACTTCGACTGCCGATATCACAGCGCTAATATGTCACAGTTTTTTTTCCCGCTCGCTAGGACATTCGTGTAACTATCACGATGCTGACATCTTCAGGCATATTTCAAAACTAAAATTGTATTTTGTAAAAAACATCTATAATCAAGTGAATGTGTCCTCGTGCCTTTGAGTGCCATAGTTCACAATTTAGTCAACAGATGGCGCTAGTAGTAATTCGCAGTTTGCGCATGCGATGCCGATTGACCATATTGGACAAGCGTCGATAACATTTATTGTCGAGATCGCGCATATTCTAAACGTTTGTTTGTGTTGTGAAACTGTGATTTTGACTTTACATAAAAATTTTATTAATTTAAGTGTCATCAGAAGTTTTAGAACTTGTTTATACGAATTAATAATAATAAGTGATTGAGGTACCACTTGTGTCTATCAATGCAGTGTCCTGAGTACAAGCACGCGGATAAATGGCGCCGCCTTTAAGATAACATGGGTATGTTTTTGTATGGAATTTAATGTTTTTGTTTTTATAAACATCTAGGAGTGTTTACAGACGACGATTTGGTTTCAAATTGTAGATAATAATCTCATCTGTTTAATCTCATCTTGTTTGATAAATCATGCCGTACTATGCTGTAATTTGACATAAAATTGGATGGATAGGTATGTGAAAACATGTACCGCATATGGGTATTGAAAAAATGGAGTAGTTCAACGCGGGGAAAAGGTTAAAACAAAGGTTAACAAAAGGTTTTCTGTCTGTTCTATACCCTTCCTACATAAAGATATGGTCGGTGTTCCACACACTCTTGACTCATCTAGTTGTGTGTTTATTTTAGCAATATGATCGATTCTGTAAAATAACATAACACAGAATGTCTAAAGCGTTGTGTGTTGTTTCAGCAACCTGCACAGCTGCCAGGCCGTGGCGAGCGGCATGGGCGAGTACTACATCGAGCTGGTGGTGCGGGCAGACGGGCCGGGGGCAGTGGGTGTGCGGAGGCCGCAGGTGCAGTGCGATACGGGAGAACTGGCCAGATGGGTGACCCACCAAGTCAACTACGCCAAATGCATGTTCTCCGAAAAGCTCTTTACACTGCAGGAGGCCGATTATGATTTTGACTAAATATTGTAAAAACTGCATGTAAATGTGAAAAAAGGAAGTTCCACATCAAAATATATGGCCATCTTCATTGTGAATCACAATAATTATCATTAAAAAAAAGTTAATGCACTCCTGAGACACATTCTAAAATAATTGTTTTTGGTTTAGTTCTGGTTTGAATCTACGATTACAAAATAAAGATGTTTGCCTCTACGGGAACAAATATGAAACAGTATTAATGGTTTTCAAACAATAAGTAATTATTAGTTCTGTGAAGAGTGGACCTGGCATCCAAAAAAGTATTTTTCTAATTTTCTCTTATTTAATAAATCATAACCAAAACTAAAAATTAACATCTCTACTGAGGATTAGCTTAACTACTTTTAAGAGTTGGTGTTTTAACACAAGCGCAGTGTTTAGTTCGTTTTAAGAGTTGGTGTTTTAACACAAGCGCAGTGTTTAGCTCGTTTTAAGAGTTGGTGTTTTAACACAAGCAGAGTGTTTAGCTCGTTAGCGCGATACGAAATATCACATTTAAGAAAACTGTCAAAATGTGTCGCGTATGACTGATTTAACGTGCGTTGAATAATCCTTCTGATTATGGCTTCCTGTAAAGCTATATTTTTTCTTTTTAATTAAATGAAGACAATATAAGCGAAACTCAATCGAAAATCTGAAAACAGAAAAATCAGAAAAAGATATTGACACATCTGGGACTATATTTTTTCTATTATCATTATATATATTATGTACCAGTAGCGCACTTTTACGCATAAAATATTATTGGAAGCTATAGACTTCTCAGTCTGCATGGTTGCAGAAAAACATTATTTATGTAATTTAGTATGATATGTAATCACAAAGTAAACAAACCAGAACTAATTTATTATTTTAATGAAATACACATATATAATTTATGCTAAGAAGTGATAGGAAGATAATTATCTCGAATCAAATTTGAAAGATCTGACGTATCATTATCACAATATGTAATACAATAATTTATTAATAAGTATAATGTGAGTACGTACATACAAATATATTATGTATTTGAGTTTGTCAATTTTTTCATGTTTGCTGTTTGTAAAATTTCGTATCTTCTGCGTTATTCTCCTTATTAAGTTATTACTCCTATTATTTATTCCCTTATCTTTGAATCAGAAGAGAATGTTGAAGATAAGAGTGAAAATTGTCAATTCAGTCAGCATTATAAATTATTTATATATGCCGCTCAACTATTCTATTGCCCAACCCATTTTCCTCCTGTTTTCCCTTTAAAAAAATTCAGTTATTTTTTATTGTGATTAATTTTTTGGTTTTTATGCCGTGTTGAGCTTCCTCTTTCTTTAACCAACGTTTCGGATAGCATTACAATGGCGGTCATCAGGGCAGATGGGGAGATTGTGGTGGAGTGTGTATTTATGTATGTAGAAGTGATGGACACTGTAATGCTAGTAAAGTTAGCCTCCCAAAAGCTGGGCGTACTGTACAGGGCCCGCAGATACTTTAATAGTACACAACTGCTAACCTTGTACAAATCACAAGTACGCCCCACGGTTAAATTTGGCAGCCATCTCTGGTCTGGAGCTCCAAAATACCTGAAAAATACCCTCGACTCTGTGCAGAAACGGGCGGTCCGTTTGATAGATTCTCCCATCTTAACAGACGGATTGCAATCTTTAGAGCACAGGCGTCGGGTGGGAATGCTATCCTTGTTCTACCGGTATTACAATGGAAGATGCTCCGAGGAACTAGCATCATTGATCCCTTCGGCACCGGTGCATAGTCGGGAAACACGCCAAACGCGTGCCCAACATTTGTACACGGTTGACATTTGTCACATGAGAACGGGTCGTTTCTTCGACTCGTTCTTGTGTTCAACAGCTCGGCTGTGGAATGATTTGCCGGCCTCTGTGTTTCCTCCTTCCTACAACATGGGTCTCTTCAAGACCAATGTTCATTCCTTCCTCTCCTCAAAAAGACCCTCCACACAGCATCCCAGATGACATAGGCCCTGAGGGAAATTATTTTCCTCAGGGCCTCCTGTGTGGAGTTAATGTAAAAAAAAAAAAAAATGCTATCCGAAAAGTTGGCTAAATAAGGAGGAAGCGCAAATCGTCAAAATAACCTAACAATTAATCACAATAATAATTTTGGCCATGAAAATCTCAAATCATCTTATCCCAGTTACTCTCATTAATTTAGTACAATGTAAAAATAGAACCCATTCAAATTTTAAGGAAAATATTAATGGAAATCTCATTAATTCGCAATTTCAAACATTTCATTACAATGATGTCACATTAAATAGGGTTATTGAAATAAACATAAGGCATATTTGGTGAAAACTTTTATTTATTTTCGTCTTGCTAATTTATGATTTACCGTAATTGGGGTAGAAGTGTCACTAAATAGTAAATAGTATAATTTATTGGCGTTTAGTAGCCAGAGAGAGGTTGTATGAACTTTATCGATGATTGTCCTCTTCCTTCTCACACGTCTTGTATGAAAACGAAAATGACAGAAGATTTAATATTGGTTATCATTACAAACAGCTCGATGGACCTTTATGGACTTAAATCATTAAAAATTAGAAGAGACTCCGCAGATGTAATATATATTCATAAAATTATCAATGGTTTTATTGATTGTTCGCCCCTTTTGGCTGAGATTAATTTTAGAGTCCCAGGCGTTAGAACCAGAGAAAAATCACTTTTTCATCTTCAAAAATGTTCTACTAATCTCAGACAAAATGCTTTTATATTCAGAACATGCAATGTATTTGATAAGAATTTTAATAATATAGACATATTCTCATGAGTACCTTAAAAAAGTATGTCATAGCTAACATTAAATAATTTTTTGACTGTTTTGCAAGTTATGTTATTGCTGTGAATCCTTTCCATTTACTTGCCATTCGACTTACTATTGTGTTCACTCTGAGTTGTAGGTATGTACATAGTATTATTATTGCTGTTGTGTAGTGAGAATAGATTTCTGACTCTGACTACCTATGTTTTGAAATTTAGTAAGCAGATTATCGGTTTATATTGTTTTTATATCTTTTTTTAACAATTTTCAAGGTTTATATCTTATTTTTTTTACAATTTTCAAGGTTATATTTTTGTTAACTTCTTACGGGTACAGGACCCTTACTTTTTACGCACCAGATTTAAATGTCCGGGTTTAATTTTCCCCACAGGAAAAACTAAACCCTTTCACACACTTCCCAAATGATCATCTGGTCAATCCACGTTATGCAATTGCACTACATATATGTATTATAATTACAAAACAATACAAGAACAACATGTCAACCTACCAGAGACCAGATGGGAAAATAATTCACCGACTCCAGATATTTTCATATCAGAGGGTTCGGCTCTGTGGAATTCCTAATTGATTGAATAAATCCTACTGATCCCTCAATATAAATATTTAAAAAATCTTTTGTAATCCTACATGTATTTAAAATTACCGATTTTTGCATTTTTATATATAAATTCTTTGACAAATCTAATACGCCTAAATTTTGAATCAGAGACCTAGGTATAATGCCAGTAGCCGAAATAACAAATGGTAATATTTTTATAGTCCGAGAATGCCAAATTCTTTTAATCTCATTTCCTAAATCTGTGTATTTTCTAATTTTTTCAGAAACAGTTTTTTGAATATTACAGGAATTTGGAATAGCTACATCAATGATATAAGTTATTTTTTTAATTTTGTCATGTAAAACTATATCAGGTCTATTATGACTAATTGTTCTGTCTGTTAGTATAGTTTTATCATAATATATTTTATAAAATTCATTTTCTAAAAATGAATTTGGTTCATATTCATAATATGGTACTATATTACGGCAGTCAATCAAGTTATGTTTAATTACCAAACTTTGGTGGATTATTTTTAAAACCTGATTGTGCCTAAATGTATACTCGGACGGCGCTAATATAGAACATCCCGATATAATATGTTCTATAGTTTCCGGAAAAGCCAAACGTTTTCTACATAAATCATCAATTTGATTTATACCTTTGATTATATGCTTCCTATAATTTTTAGTATTAATGACTCTATCTTGAATGGCAAGCATAAATCCTTCTATTTCTGCGCTCAACTCTCCAATACTCAACCATTTGTTTGACGAAAGTTTGTCAACATACGTTTGGTTGAGATAATTGAAGTGTTTTGCATGAATAATTTTATTTGACCAGGAATCTAATAATTCCTAGTTAGTATTTATAAGAATGTTGGCATTCTCGTCATATAAATTTAAAGGTGTAATGTAATAATTATAATTTTAATTATGTAAAAATCTATTATTGGATATTACGTGTATTATTAATGTTATTATTATAAATGTAAAATATCTGTTGATTTTCCCTAATAAATAAAATAAAGATACTAGAATGACACTGTCACGTACGACCTCTCTCTGGGACTAATACATTATTTCATCTGTTGCTAATAATAATAATATTAAGCACATTGTGTGCAGAAAGGAAACGATTAAAGATTTCATGGCCAAAATATTTTCGTTATTTATTTATGGGGTGTTATGCCGTGTTGTGCTACCTCCTTCTTTAGGCTGGAATTGTGATATATATTATCTAATTAATATTACTTTATCTTATTTTTTAAATAAAAATTTGGGTGAAAAAGCAACCATTTCATTTTAATTTTATCACCCGTATGGGATATTAGGTGATGATCATTCGTATGAGGTTAACATAATAATGTTTTTAAATACTTTATACGCTTCATTATGACATATTTTTTATTAGCATGAATCGTCAATGTCTCCACAGAAGTGATATTTGACCACTGACCAGGAAAACTAAAACTGGTCACAGTTCAATCCCAACTAGTCTGAATATTGCCCCATAAAATGAATTTCAGGATAATTTATGTGGTGATGAATTGTAGCGACAAAATATTGTATGTAAAGGCAAGGTTGTCAGTAGATTATTTAAATATATATTTTTTTACTTTGCAAGTAGATATTTTGGACCAGGCGGATGAGTTTGTGTACTTAGTATATATTCATGTGAGACGGGTAGGCTGACAAGGTAGTTAAATTTAATACAGAACTGAATGCAGTAATCAAACTTAAGAAGTCGTCAAACAGCCGAACGATTCCGTATCTTTTGTGAGTTTGTTATTGTACAACGGACTTTATCTCCTATCATATTTGTGTGATTTTTACATATTTACTGTCACATATTTTTAGTTTAGATCGATTTAAACATGAATTCCTGCAAGTATGCATGATTATTTATTCATTTAATGTACGTTGTACGTAGAAAAAGCAAATAACAGCCATAAAAATTATACAAATCTAACAGGAGATCACGTCCGTTATGTAATAACGATCCCACAAAAAAATACAGAATGACTCGGCAGGGCGTGGCTAGCATTATAATGGACTACTTCTGATATGATCTGATAATGATACTAGCATGTAAGAATGAGACGATACAAAAATATTGGTAACGTAATGAATAAGATTACTAAAGGGATGCTTAGATGGTGTGGAGACGAAATGGGTAATATGTATTATTATTATTGTTAACTTGTTAAAATAATTTTAAAACGTGCATTCAACCAAAAAAGAAACCTTTATATTCTTCTTATTTATAATAATAATAACGTTATATTTGTATAGCGCAGTTTTGTGTCGTTTCACTTCAAGTGTGCTTAACTATATTAAATTTAAAAAATAATCCTACATTTCAAAATCCATTACAAAATATTGATAAAGTAATATGAGCATACATTGATTTGGTTGTTTTTACTGTTTAGTGTTCACCTAACTAGGTCACTCGGGTCGAGACCTGTTTTGAGGTGAAAACTGATAAAAATCATGACAGTTTTTATTCACACTTATGTATAATTTCAAATTAAAGGTTGAGATGATATTTTTATAATGGTCATAATCAAGGTGATTGATATTTCAACTTTGTACTTCGATTATAAGTGATATGTTTTATCACAGCTGAAATTTGCTAGAAAACCACAAATTTAAATTACGTCAAATTTTTTGAATTCTTGCTCTAATTTAGGTACATATACAAATTAAATTTAACTTATTGTTGTATCATTACAATTTTGTACTTCTTTTTTATTTTATTTTTATGTTTTGTTAACTATGTTTCTTGACTTATTAGTTTTATTTAGTTATAGAGGATATTGTATCAAATGCATGATGAACAGATTAAAAGGTGACTCATGAATCTAATTTAAACTGTATGTGTGTAATGCCTACAATACACGACATCTTTTTTCAGCCCGATTCCAATTAGAGACCAAAGTCAACAATTTTCGCTTTACGCGATCGCTATTTTCATCTCTATTTTCACATCTACGATTTCAATTGTCATCACTGCAAAGAATACATGAACCATGCTGTCTGCTGTGATGTCAACTGAAATCGTAGATATGAAAATAGCGATTGCGTAAAGCGAAAAATATTGACTTTGGTCTCTAATTGGAATCGGGCTGAAAAAAGATGTCGTGTATTGTAGGCATAAGTCAATTATCTTTTTTTATTGTTTCCAAGTATTGTATGAATAATAATCACAATAGGTATTGTTACCAAACTATTTACTTATGTTTATATAGCTTACAATGCATTGCCTAAGACGGTGCTTAAGTTCTATTAAGATAATAAAGTTGTATAACGCATAAGCCTTTTATTTTACTTATTATTTGTGTGAGTAATATACATTTTATTGAACTTGTGGTGATGATGGTTCACTCAATTTCAACTTTAGGAACTTTGAATTAGTAATAATTATTATTCATCATCTATTCAAGCATGTTGAATGGAAGTCCTGACCAATCTCATTTCATCTTTCTCTACCAACAGCGAGACTGATAGTAAGTGAGAAATCAAATCTGCAACCTCTTTACTAAGTCAAACGTTTGTATAATTATGCTATGGAGACATATTCTTTTTACTTTATCCTGGTGAAAGTGCGAGTATGTTTTTTATCAGTTTTCAAATTGTAAATCGAATAACCTTTGATAAACTTATAATATTATTATATTCACTATATTATGACTAGGGCCCGGATTAATATGTAAATACATATTTTTAATTTACACGATTTTCGGTCTCGTATGTGTTCTCTACCTAGATTATCATGTATAGATTGTGAAAAACTCATTTTTATTTTCCATATTTCATGGTTATGTCCATATTTTACAAAAAATATCACAATCATCCATATTTTCGCTTTATATATCATAAAACATGAGTTAGTTCACAAAAATTGATATAATTTTACGTGTTTGCATTCTCGCCACCACACGGCCACAAATGTTTCATTTCTCTCGCGTATTATTTGTCGTAATTTAATTTTTGATTCTATTCCTCTCCGCGCGGCGGCGCGCAGTTGCCACACTGGACTGACAGTAAGCCGGCGATCACCAACGACGAGCAACGCTCCTGCCGTGTTGCTTGCGTGTCTTTTTATTTTTACGTACTCAAGTCACCTACTAGTTTCATTAATTTAATTAGTTTAATTGTCTAGGTACCTATTAGTTTAATTTCAAAATGCCCAAGGATAAACAACCTTTGCGTTTCAAATTGGAAAAATATATCGAAGATTTCCCAAGCCAAAAAGTATATTTTAGACAAAAATAAAGGATTTGATACCCTAAAAACAATTAATAAAGTTCTGAGCGGAAGCTTTGAGGGTATTGCAGACGTGCCTTACACAATTTCGGAACTAGGCGTCTTTAAGTACGCTCCCATTACATCATGTGACGTGGAAAGATCTTTCAGTCAATATAAGGCTATATTTAGACCAAATTGACAAAGTTTTAATTTAGATAATTTAAACAAGCATGTGATTGTGTACTGCAATCAATTTAATAAGACAGATAGAGGAAGATGAATAAAACTTAATTTTTGTATTTGAATTACCTGAACATTTCGCTATCTTTTTATAATTTTTTTAATGTAACTGTTACTGTAAAGTAATTTTTCACAATAAAATATGTTTAATATGAAAGATATTCTTATTTTATACTCCATATTTTACATTTTTTAGTTAATATTATATGTACATATTTATCCGAGCCCTAATTATGACGAACGGAAGCTTTATTTTTAATTCAATATCAATAATAACTGTGGTTTATCTTCTTGAAAGTTTATTTCATTCTTAACTGGTGGTTAGACTTGTTTATTGAAGTTATCAGAGTGATAAGAAGTGCTCTTATCAACAAAACACTCAGAAAATATATGTTATGTTATGTTCGCAGTACTTGATGTGACTTGTTTTGAGTGCCAATTCATTTTGTGAAGGTTAAAATATTTAACTAAATACATAGAATGTTTTATATAATATTCTTATATTTAGTAATAATGATAATATTGAGCTTATTTGTATAGCGCCGTTTTTGTGGAAAAAAACCTCAAGGGAGCAAATCCCTTTTCCAGCTCACTTCCCCCGAAAGTCACCTGATTTCCATATTTAAATTATTTGTTCAACTCACACACACCTGACAGTGATTTTTTTTAAATCTGTACGAAATCCATATTTCTGTATATTATGAAATATTATCTTTGTAAGTTCAAAACCCGCATATGAGGCAATAATTTCAAAATACTTTTTTTTCAGTTGAACGGCACAAGCCGCATTGATTGGTACCTTCAAATTTTGAAATTGACCAACAGACAGCTTGTACTCGGTTAATAAGTCAGGTAAGTCTCATACGTCACACGTATGTCTGGTAATGTTATATTATCGTGAAAACAAGCTTGTGGGTCCAAGTGGTTAAAATCAATTCAACAAATGAACTAGCCCCGGTACGTAAGCAAATGAGCACGGTATTGGACTTACACCGATGATATCCAATTTGAAATGCATATTAGATTTTGATATATATATATATATTTTTTCAAATAACATTGTATACTAAGAATAGTTTAAAAAATCATTTTCTATGGTGTTTAGTATTATCTATTATCTATATATTTATATAAAATCTAAAAATGTTTGAATGTATGTATGTCCGCTATGTGTTGCTAAACCATTCATCCGATTGCGATGAAACTTTGGGGATTTGATGTGTGCATGCCCGGGATGGTTTCTGTGTACAATAGTGAGCTCTGGCATCATGGAATTACGCCTTGCTAAACCGTTCATCCGATGGCGATGAAATATTGGGGATTTGATGTGTGCATTCCCGCGATGGTTTCTGTATACAACAGTGAGTTCTGGCTTCATGAAATTACGCATTGCTAAACCGTTCATCCGATTGCGATGAAACTTTAGGGATTTGATGTGTGCATGCCCGCGATGGTTTCTGTATACAATAGTGAGCTCTGGCATCATGAAATTATGCGTTGCTAAACCGTTCATCCGATTGGATGAAACTTTGGTGAGTTGTTGTGAGCACATCATCAAAGGTTTCTATATATATACTGGTGAGCTCTGACATTATGTAATTTGTATAAAAAAAATTGCAATAGGTGGCACGCGAGCTGTTTGTAAACTGAATGAACAGGGACTGAATGTGTGAAATGCGGGAGGCGGGAGGGGGGTTCGTGGGACGGTGGAAGTGGGAGAGGGGAGTGGGGAGGGGGAAAGCGGAGAAAGCAGAGTGGGAACGTGTGAGGGGAAGGGGATGCGGAAGAATGGGACGAAGGGAAAGGACACGCAGGGAGAAACAATATCTTTATTAAGTGGCATAGCAACACATGCCGGGAACTACAAACCCAATATATAGATTTCCCCTAAAATCATGCGAGCGAAGCTGCGGCTAAAAGCTAGTT
This sequence comes from Limnephilus rhombicus, assembly GCA_929108145.2. Taxonomy (NCBI): domain Eukaryota; kingdom Metazoa; phylum Arthropoda; class Insecta; order Trichoptera; family Limnephilidae; genus Limnephilus; species Limnephilus rhombicus. The sequence continues at coordinate 29,572,413 of OV815274.1, forward strand.
TAATATAAATATCTATCATTCCGTGGTGTATGTATGTACGTACATACATAATTTCAGTTCATGTCATTATTTCAATCTTCAGTTAAAGTTATACGTAACATGAGTTATAATCTTCGCATTCATAGATGGCGCTAATTTAATTATTTTATAAAAAAATATTTGTGCATATTATGCTTTAGAACATTAAGATGAACAATTGTTTTTTGGCGGGTTTGTGAATTTTCATCGAACTAGAGTGCCAAGATTGAAAAATACAACGTTATTGATGTTGATAGCTAAAAATGAATTTTATTGTTGAAATTTCAACTTTGAATGACGAGAAGATCTTTTAATCTTCATACAATAAAATTGAAATTTATAAAAAAAAAAAATTCAGCTATAACAACATCAAAAAGTTGTATTTTTCAATCTTAGCACTCTAGCTCACTGAAAACTCATGGACCGCTACTGGTGTACATACGGGTTATGAATATGAATAAATAGTTTTGTCCGTCTTCTAAACACTCAATTTTCTCACGAAACAAATACCTACAAATACAATATTGTATTAATTTCTTGAAAGAATTGATTTTTTATACAGACCGAACTATTAGATCATATTCCATAATATGTACACTGCCAAAACTATTTAATCATATTCCATAATAAACAATATTAAATATCCATAATAAACAATATTGTCAAAAAACAATTATTCATCTTAATATTTTTAAATATGATGTACAATCTTTCTAAAATAATTGTATAGCTGTAGTTTTTTTATTTTTAAAATTGATTTTAGGAGTAACAAGTCTAGATTAATAGAAGTTGCTATTATTTTTAACTTGTCTTTACTATTTATGTTAGCATGATAAAAATTATCTTTTAATTGTTTTGAAATCAGATATAAGTTGGTGTTTTCATATTATTATGTTTTATCGGAAAATAATACAATTTATTGATTTTCTTGAGATAATTTTGATAAAAATCTATTAAAGAGATACGGAGAGTTGCCTCTTATCCAAGAGCTGAACCTGACAATATAAGAAAACTCAGAGTAGTACTTACCTGAAGATACCTTGTCTGTTATTTATCTATGAAGTTGATACCCACCTGTTGGTAGTGTGTGTGTGTGTTCTCAACTGACAGGTGAAAGAAGTAGGTATATTACCATTGTACTTGGGTGATTATTATATTGTAATAGATTGTTATCTGTAATATGATTGTTTGATTTATAAACCCAAAAGGCTTTATTACTTTGTCATTCTTTCCTTAGATTTGTGTTGGCAAAACAAAGTGTTATGTCTTGAGGGAAAATTGCATGGCAACAAAGTTTTTCAACAGAATATCTTACTTAGTATTTTTCAGGTTTTCGAATAATTAAATAAGTCAATATGTCGGCGAAAAATAAAACCTTTAAAACCATGGATATTAGCAAAGTTCCTGTTGTGAAGAAACCTTTACACCTACCGAGCAAAGACGAGGTGGCAGGAGGTAAGAAATCAATTTATTTTTATTCATTTAAAATTACATAGTTGCTGAGTAATTACTTTAATTATTCAGGTAGAACAAATTATTGTAGTAAATAATTTATGAAGACAATTAATTAGTGTCTTTTAATTTCACGGTTGACTTCATTGATTTTACTGATTAACTTGCATTATAAAATGGTCATACTATAACATTTAATTGATTTATTTTTTAGTTTTATCGCAAGGTCTTACAAAGAACTTTGCGGAGGTTTCTGTTCAGGTCGTGGACTGTCCGGACTTAACCAAACAACCCTTTACTTTGGTTTGTCCAGGTAAGAACCAACAGATTATTTTCTCATTCCTATTTATTACCGTGTTTTAAATTTTCACAATTTATTACCCCACACGAATGTGTTATTGAATAATATATATATAAATATATATAAAGGCCTTACTAATAAACATGTTTTAAATTTTACAGAACTGATTAACAGCCTACATTCGTTAGTAAGGCCCTTAGTATATTATTTAATACGCACCCACACTGCTAATCTTGGGGCATGAGTTACCTTGGGTGCCAATTTTATCGTAATTTGTTCTGAGACTTGCCTTACTTCATTCAAGACTTGATTCATTTTAAGGTCTCGGGGGAAAGCCCCAAATCTATGATATCGGTGGTCCTCCATACTTGTTGCCATTGGTGACGAGGGAGAAAGTATATGAAGTTCCTGACATCTGCAAATTAGCTGATATGGACCCAGTTTATGCCATCGGCGCCGGAGCCGCCCCTTGGCCATTTTTGGGAGTCAACTGTGAGGTAGGTTTGTTTTTTGTTTAACAGATAGCAACCAAAATTGAAGTCACGAGTAGACAGAGATTATTTTACAATTTTTCAAAAACTCTCCTATTGTACCCACCTTTAATCCAGCAGTATCAATATTAATAAAATTCAAACAAAGAAATAGAAAAAAATAGTGAAATAAAAAAATGCAGGCACTGGGAATTGAACTTTATATTCGGCTTGTCGGACATCTGTGTTTACTAATTGAGCCCTTGCCTGGAATAATGTTGTATGGGGGCATACATTAATTACGTGAGCATAAAAGGGGGGAAGGGGGGGTCCAGCAAAATCTCTCGTTACTTGAAAAGAATATATGAAATGGCCCAAATTTATCTCACCAAGGGGGGGGGGAGGGGTCGAGATTGGAAGAATAACTGCTCACGTAATTAATGTATGCCCCCTATCCAACAAAACTATCAATATTGAGTTATTGATGGAATAATGTAGGGCACATTAATATGCATCCTAGGTAGGGATTATGGTAATGAACATTTTTTAGGCTTATGGCAGCATTTTAAAGTTTGTTTTGTGGAAGAATGTTGTATAATGCCATTTATCAAAATCACGGAGCGTGGTTTAATTCATGGGAATAAACGGATAAAACAAAAGTCTTATGTCTTCAACTAGAAATACTTCGTAGCCAAGAAACTGAAGAAAGCAGGAAAGTAGAATTTGTCCAGAAAAAATAATATTAACCTTTCCCATACTAACCATCCAAAAATTCCACACGCCCTGAACAGGGGAATCGGAAGGCCCCTGCTCATATTCGTGTATATCGCAATACATTCGTGTTGAGTGGCGTATTCTCAAGCATCTGGTCTGGTGCAGAATGTGTCGGAATCACTCACAAGCTTCGCCCCAAGAATACTTGCCAGTGCTTTACAAACAGTGGGATTTATTTTTAAATAAAAAATAATTTGATAACACATGCAGGTTTTCTTTAACCTTCGCATTTCGATAAAATTTTTCAAAACTTATCTCATGTGCACATGCGTATTTACCTGTTGTTTGTGTGAATAGTGTGTATATTCTCTTTATGAAATGCTTTGTTTTATTTATTACTAGCTGACCCGATGAACTTCGTACCTACCGCCTCAGAATCAATAACTGTTGAATTAAATTCAGTTTTTTTATTAAGTCAAAAATTACACAATGAAGCAATCATCAATGCACAACTGTCCGTGTTTTGATTTTGTCACTATATGGATTTATATTTTTTGTGATTTTCTTATTTTTCCACTTAATTACGATAATTTGTGAACCGGGAACCATTTATTGGGTAACCAACACCTCTGTCATACGTCACCCATAGGTCACCCTTAGGAATCGCACCTTAAGTGGTTCGCTACGGGGGTGACGTTTGTCCGGGTCTTGGCGGCGGCTGAGTCTGCCCACCTGCTGCCTGGCGGACCGTATCGAGAGAGACTGGTTGAGGGAGGCCTTTTGACCTTTCCAGCTGGACTCTCTCGACCCAACGCCTTGCACCGCAGTTGGAGGGATGGATTCATACGTCCGTCACTACTGGACACACTGACCCCAGATTCCTACCCTCCCCTCATACCCTTTTCCTTCCCAGAACTTCCTATCCTTCACTTCCTTAAAAAGACCCTCTACACAACATCCCCTAAGATGACACAGGCCCTGAGGAAAATAATTTTCTTCGGGGCCTCATCAATGGCCTCATGTGTTGTGGAACTGACGTAAAAAAAAACTTTGCTTTTCATTTTCTTTATACGTGTGAGGGTTTTTTTTATTTTAATGATTGTATCTTTCCTTTGGATGGGTGGAGACATACGTTCACCGTTTTGTAAAGCTGAAGGTAGTAGGGAGGGGAAGAAAATGAGGAAGACGAAGATGGGAAAGTACCTGGCTAATCAGATTTGGTCACCAAACATGGCTAAAGCCATTTCAAGCAACGTTTAAATTCTGAATATTGGTCTTACACGAGGGCATTCTATTAAAATTAATCATTAAAAACAAATCTTTAAATGAAGTTCTATAAATTAAACTTTAAAACAATATAGTGCTTATCAATGACCACTATAAGTGACCCAGCTAATATTAAATTTGGTGTACCTCAAGGAAGTACTCTAGGACTACTTTTATTTAATATATATGTTATAGTCAATCTTCGAAGCTCTGGCGCTCCTAAGTTTGAGTGTCTGACTTGAAGTCTTAAGCCCGAAGGCTTTGGTCAAACCTAGGATAAACCAGTCATTCCGTGAAGAGACTGCATATCGACCTTTGACTATGACATATATATATAAATGAATTATGTAACAGTTCCTTTGCCGACGATATGGTTTTATTATTTGAAGACAAAAATTGGAATTTTGTTCACAGTAATGCAGAAGTAGGTTTAAACAAGGTCAAACAATGGCTAGACCATAATCTCCTCACTCTTAATTTAGATAAAACCAAATTCATCCGTTTCAGTGCAACACAAGCAGGAAAACCAAAAGAAATACACAACATCATTATACACCATTGTAATGACTGAACCACTTGTAAATGCTTAAACTTAGAATGTGTAGATAGTATAAAATATCTAGGAATTATCTCTACATATTATAAATTAAAGTCCTCCGCGTCGTCTGTCTGTCTGTTCGCGATAAACTCGAAAACTACTAAACGGATTTTCATGCGGTTTTCACCAATAGATAGTGTTTCGTGAGGAAGGTTTAGGTATGTAATTTGTCAAGGATTTGTGTAAATAGGTTGAAACATAACGATAATTGTTAGAAGTGTCGGAAAAAGTCAAGCCGCCTGGTAGCTTTCATCGAAAACGCTGCCTAATCCTTTGGGGATATAACAAAACAATGCATGGTGGGATATTCCTCTTTTATAGATCCACAAAAAAGTCCGCGAAGGCATATATCTATCTTTTACGGATAGCTTCCTATACCCACTCCGTCTTCTCTAAAAAAATGGTCACGTACATTGTGGTAATTGAAAAGTTATTTAGACGGATATAGTATTAACTTAAATACGTTAGTTACCCCAAGCATTTCATCCACATTATTACAATCTTTAACACCATCTCTACGTATTACAAATTAAAGTCCTCTGCGGCATCTGTCTGTCTCTTCGCGATAAACTCAATGACGGCGGTGGTTATAAAGATTGGATAGCCATCCAGTAGATGACGTTGTGTTTTATTAGCCACAGCAACGCGTGGCCGGGTCAGCTAGTCATAGATAAATCTCTGAGATGGGACGAACATATAATCTCAACTTCCACAAAGATCAGAAAACTTACTCATCTATTCATGTCTGTTAGAAATATTATTTGCGTAAAAGATCTGAAACAAATGTACCATGCCATGTGTCTCATTGCTAGAATATGCATCCTTGGGATGGGGCGGCTGTTCCAAAACAATAATGGATCTCTTAGCAAAAGCACAAAAACCACTATTAAGGGTCATCCTTAAAAAACCCTTCAGGTATCCCAGTGATCTATTATTTGAAGAGATACGAGTTCTAGATGTACGGCAACTATACATAAGAAAAATTATTTATAAGTATTTAAATTCTCTATATTAATACATTGGAAATTCGTATTCATTTATTCTGGTTTATAAATGGGAATTTCTATTACTTAGGAAATTCTAACAATTATAGTACATTTATTAAAATTAAATAGTCATAAATGCATTGGGAATTCATATGTCGTGTATTGGTGTATAAATGTGTAAATTCTAATTATGCAATTGCAAATGTTCTCCAAAATAATCTGGAAAGAATCTCACAATTGTGATCTCCCGAAAGAAACCATCCACTTATTCGCAATGAAATGTAATGCCTTTGTAATTTTATTGAAAAAAAAAATTTGTTAACTTTTTTACCTAAAATATTAAATTCGAAATTGGATAGTTCCGAACTCCTGCAACTTGCATAGAGAGGTACAGGAGGTAGGTACCATCGACACATCGGCTTGACACTGAGCAAAACGTACTTGTACTTAGGCAGTGGCATAGCGAGGGTGGGGCGGGGGGGTGACACTCGACCGTGGATTTACGAAGGATAAATTTTATGAAGTCGAAATTAGCGTTTTTAATTTTTTCTCAAGTCAACTTTAATAGGAGGGGGGGGGGACGACACCACGCCCCGGGGGGGGACATCTGCCCCGACTGCCACCCATGCTAGCTACGCCACTGTATTTAGGTGTTAAAGACATGGTCAATGTTGCAATTTTGCAAACCTGTTCTAAATTTATGTTGCTTATATTTATGCAATTATTTGTTCTCCAAAATGACCTTGAAAAAAAATCACATCTTTGCGATTCTTTCAAAGACATAAAGAAACCATCCCTTCGTTCAGAATACAATTTTTAATGTTCTCAAAAGTTGTCTTGACAGAAGCAAATTCCTGTGATATCTTGAACGAAACCATTCCTTTGTTAAGAATATTATGAACTAAATATACAATTTGGCTGTCCTGAAACGGGTATCCTTCCCAGTTGGACAGACAAAGTTTCAAAGTATTGTAATATATATGCATGTATAAATAAATAAATAGATAAATAAATAAAAACTTTCAATTTTCTTAAAAGAAACTTCACTTTATAAAAAAACGTTTTAGAACCTCAGAATCCGAACATGTGTGCAACCCAAAAAAGGTTTAAACTGACCGACTGTCTTCGGCAAAATAATGGAATTCCGAGCAACAAATGCAAGTTACAACTAGCGGAAAGCGTCCATTACTGTATAACTGTCTCGCTCCTTCGTCTCTGTGATATGGGCTACCCCACATGTTAGTAAGAGTGAAACAAATAATATGACACAATAACATAAGGAAAGGACTTGCAGAATGGTATCGAAACATACAATATTTATGCGATTTGCACTAGTTTTCATGAAAAACAATATTTTTCAATGTGACGCGCTTTAAATATTGGAAAATAAAAAATGTCAGAATGTTTGTTGTATTTTAGGATTACAAACATTATGAATGAAATTGTACTATTAATTATCGAGTTATCTTGCAAAAAGTGGATCAAGGGGATTTTTTACACCCCTTTTCAGGCAGGCCGGGTTAAGCCTGCTTTTTAGCCGTTGGAACAGTTTTGTGGAATAACGTATGTTGATGTCAATATCTCGAACGTAAATGGTTTCATTTATTCATATCGTTTTTTTGCTTTTTAAGCTCAAATACATCAATGATATATGTAAATTTATGTTAGAAGAGCATGTTGCATTCTGTAAGGTACGAAGAGTAAAAAAAAAATGTTTTGTAGAATAATATTGTTTGTGAAATTTTTATTTACAACATTATTCCACAAATTCAGCCTAAATTCTAGTAATAAACTCTAATTTAATTATTATTTTTTTAATGTAGCTATTACTTTGTGGTTATCCATTATAGAAAAATGAAACAATATAACTTTGTATAAACCACTTATATGATGTGCAAATCCGAACGTTTGTTCCGAAACCGGTCGGATTTGCACATCATATAAGTGGTTTATACAAAGTTATATTGTTTCATTTTTCTAATTTAATTGCCTTTCTAATCGACTCTTCATTTTAAACGCTTAAGAATTGTATGTTTTATGTATTTTAAGTATAAAATGTTATGAAACATAACTGGTTTCGTTTTTTCAATTTTTCTCGGAACAAGAATATTGTTGGATACAACATTCTTCCGGGCAAGGGCTCAATTACACTGTGTCACATGTCACCCCTTGTCCTGTGATTATTTCTCTATAACATAATATGGTTATTTGTAATGTTTTATATTTTTTTCCAATAAAAGCATCCATCTGTAATACAAAATTCAAACCTGAATCAAATAAGAAATGGGTGAAAACAAGAGTTGGCAGATCCTTCCATAACTGGACTATATTTATTGATGAAACTTCATTCTTTCAGGGAATGATTAATCTCTCGGTCATAAACGGAGAAGTGAATCAGCAATCCAGGATAGCAAGTATCGATCCAATGGGGGCTCCGAAAGGCCAAGGGAAGTGTAAGCTCGAGATTTTGCCTCCGACTGAAACCAGATGTGCTCTGTTAGCCAATCTATTTATGTCACAAGGCAAACAAGGAAAAGTAAGATAAATATTATGTAAATAATTTACCTACATCATGAAAACTTGAATGCAGATTTAAAAAAAAAAATAACTTCAAAAAGGTTGAACCCAAAATAATAGGAAATTTATAATAATATTTATAACATCCTCAAAACATGAAAATATAATTTTTTTATTGAGATTAATTAATCTTAAAATAAATTTCTCACTCAGGTTATCAAAGTTGAGTGTAAGAAAAGAATTGGAAGTGACGATTTTATATCATCTATAAGGAAAACTTTACAAGCACATTACAAGGATTCCCCTGTTGGTAAGAAGTGTGAATTTACTGTTCTTTTGTTAATCTTCATTTATTAAAATGAATGTTACTTTGTTTGTCCCTTGTGCACTCCTAAACCATTCATCCGATTGCGATGAAACTTTGGTGATTTGATGTGCCCATGCCCATGATGGTTTCTATATATAATAGTGAGCTCTGGCATTATGAAATCATTTCCTATACTATTCATCAGATTGCGATGAAACTTTGGCGGTTTGATGTGCGCATGCCCATGATGGTTTCTATATATAATAGTGAGCTCTGGCATCATGAAATCATTTCCTATACTATTCATCCGATTGCGATGAAACTTTGGTGATTTGATGTGCACATGCCCATGATGGTTTCTATATATAATAGTGAGCTCTGGCATTATGAAATCATTTCCTATACTATTCATCCGATTGCGGTGAAACTTTGGTGATTTGATGTGCGCATGCCCATGATGGTTTCTATATATAATAGTGAGCTCTAGCATTATGAAACCATTTCCTATACTATTCATCCGATTGCGATGAAACTTTGGTGATTTGATGTGCGCATGCCCATGATGGTTTCTATATATAATAGTGAGCTCTGGCATCATGAAATCATTTCCTATACTAATCATCCGATTGCGATGAAACTTTGGTGATTTGATGTGCGCATGCCCATGATGGTTTCTATATATGTTGTGTATATATGCGTGTTGTTGAGTGTATTTCATGTAGTTTAGCGGCAGGGAGTGGAGGGGAATCCGGGAGGGGCAGAGGGGAATGAATGGGGAGGGGGGTTGAGGGAGGGGGGAAGGCTGGGAAAGTGGAAATTAAATGCGAGGGGGGGGATGGATGAAAGCAGAAACGGGGAGGGGGAAAGGCGAGGAAAGTGGAGGGGGAATGCGGAAGAGTAAGAGGAGGCAGAATGGGAAAGGACATGCAGGGAGAAACAATATATTTATTTAAGCAGCATTGCAAGGTGTGCCGGAAACTCGCTAGTATGTTAAATTATTTAAAAAATTCATTGTTTTTACCCGAGTAAAAAATCAACCCATTTTAAAATGAATTCACAATTCCACAGGTTTAGGTGGCACTTTCCTATTAAAAGAGGGAAAGACAAAGGAACACATAATGCCAGATTTTTCAACAACTCCATTGCAAACCGATGAAGATGTTGATGATTGGTTGCATTTCTTTGAAATGTCCGCTCCCCTTATCAACGTTGGATATATGATTTCCCATGACCCGGTAAGTTTTATTACTATGTATTATATATACATCACACTGTTTAGATTGGGTAGGTACTGCGTTCCTCTGTTGAAATATTTCAAAGTTATCTAGACTGGGGTTAAAAAAACTACATTCTGAACATCTTTTATAGTGGCATTATCACTTAGGCAGCAGCCAAATGTGCACAATGCCACTATTGAAAGGTCAAATTGGGTCAGATCTCAGCACTGGAAGAAAAGGGAGAGGGCACCCAGAAGGAGGCATTCCAAAGTACTCATAAATGGACCAGACCCTGGACGAACCAGGCAACTACTCGATATGGACAGTGCACTCGCTGAGGGAACTGGTAGGACTACTTACAGACACTGTCATCTCAGGAGACACATGCAGTTGTTTCGAGTGGAAAGCACCAATAGATGCAGGAAATATGAAGAGAGTCCAATGGTGGGAGTCGTATGGTGCCAATGTCCTGCCCCGGTAGGAACAAGGGTCAGATATCAGGGAAGACACATTGTGGAACCAGAAGATATTATCCAATGACAACCCCCGAGAACCAGGAAAAGGGACCGGGTTACTGTTAAAGGAGCTAGCACAATGGGCCTATGGCCAAGTGCTTGCGGGAATTATACATAAACCGTATCCGCTTTTAATAAAGAAAATATTTTTTTAAAGAATAATTTTATAACATTTTTTTTTACATGAGCTCCACACAGGAGCCCCTGAGGAAAATAATTTCCATCAGGGCCTATGTCATCTTTGGGGATGCTGTGTGGAGGGTTTTTTTAAGGAAAGGAAGGAGAGGGAGTTCTGGGAAGGAAAAGGGTTTAAGGGGTGGGTAGGAATCTGGGGTTCAGTGTGTCCTGGTCATTGGCCTCCTAGACCTAGACAAACCTCACCCCATGAACCCGGGCACCCCTGCTAAATCACCAAACGTAGCTAACCACTTGGGCTGACCTATGGCAGAGATGTTACTAACAATACGGCATTTTCGTTATTTATTTTTGGGGTGTTGGGTTACCTCCTTTATCCAGCGTTTCGGACAGCGTTACAGTGTCATTTTTTTTTCAGTCAAATGACATTGCGACCTGAAAATATATACATATATTTTTTTACATTAACTCCATACATTTACTTACCGAAATAATTTACCTCAGGGCCTCTATCATCTTGGGGAATGCTGGGCGGAGGGTGTTTTTGAGGAGAGGAAGGAGTGAACATGGGTTTTTGAAGAGACCCATGTTGAAGGAGGGGGGAAACACAGATGCCAGCAAATCGTGCCAATGCCAGGCTGAGTCGTACAAACGACCCGTCCTCATATGACAAATGTCAACTGTGTACAAATAGTCAGTAAGTGGGGAGTTTTACCTTGCAAAAGGTCATGTAGTAGCGATTTTGATATATGTTGTTTAGATTGGGTGAGCCGCCATCTTGGATTGAAGGTGCCAAAATTTGTTTTTTTTTTCAAAATAATTGTGCAATGGTTGATCTTACAACCAAATTGCAAAAGAAAAACTTAAAGAAAATAAAATTTCTAATATTTTTTGTTTCAATTTTTTTTTCTAATAGGTAACGAGTTACAGTGGCGGAAATGTGAATATTTTTCTAAAAAATTCCCAGTTTTTGTTATTTTTTCGGGCTATTCATTACATAATTATAATAATTTTGTAAAGCCATTTCCACACCGCCATGAGGTAGAGAAAATGGCACATTTTTTATAGTGGTATCCCCAGTAGGTCTTCTTCCTCTTCAATGGCACTACAACTCATTTCGAGCCTTGGCCTCCATCAACATAAGCCTCCACCGCCCTCCGTTCTCGGCCGTCGTCGTCTTCCAATCTACAACATGGAGTAGTCCTCTTGCATCCTTCCTGACACCATCCTCCCGTCTCGGCCTAGGTCTGCCCGACTTTCGTTTATCTCCTGTTAGAACCTTCTTCGGTACTCGTGAGCTTGACATTCGATGCACATGTCCGGCCCATCTTAGTCTTTGGAGCCTTAGATGGATAGAGTCTGGGAGCTTGGTAAATATCATAGAGCTTTATTGTGGCGGATTCTCCATGCCTCTCCCTCTCGCACCGCTCCTAAGATTCTTCGAAGAACCTTTCTTTCGAAGGTGTCCTGCTGTTTCCGCCTCACATCCATAGGCCAAGACCATTCTAATAATCGTTTTATATAGGGTTTTCCTATGGACGTTTCGGGATTTGAACATAGGCAACAATGCTAATTAAGTGTTGTTGTTTTTTTTTTTACATTAACTCCACACAGGAGGCCCTGAGGAAAATAATTTCCCTCAAGGCCTATGTCATCTGGGATCCTGTGTGGAGGGTCTTTTTGAGGAGAGGAAGGAATGAACATTGGTCTTGCAGAGACCCATGTTGTAGGAAGGAGGAAAGCTGTTGAACACAAGAACGAGTCGAAGAAACGACCCGTTCTCATGTGACAAATGTCAACCATGTACAAATGGCATGCGTTTGGCGTGTTTCCCGACTATGTACCGGTGCCGAAGGGATCAATGACGCTAGTTCCTCGGAGCATCTTCCATTGTAATACCGGTAGAACAAGGATAACATTCCCACCCGACGCCTGTACTCTAAAGATTGCAATCCGTCTGTTAAGATGGGAGAATCTATTAAGCGGACCGCCCGTTTCTGCACCGAGTCGAGGGTATTTTTCAGGTATTTTGGAGCTCCAGACCAGAGGTGGCTGCCAAATTCAACCGTGGGGCGCACTAGCGGTTGTGATGCGCTTTCTTACTTCTAGTGGGTCTTCGTCGTCCTGCGTTATGATGGAGCCCAGGTGTGTAAACTCTGCGACCACTTCGAAATTATAAGTGTCTTTAAATTTCACTTTATCTTTTATTCTGTGGTGTGGGGTTCTGGTTTTCTTCATGATTTTAGTTTTATTCTCATTGATTTGTAAACCCACCTCTCTTGCCGAATCTCCAAAAACCTCTCTTACAGCCTGCAGGGATCTTCCGATAATGTTAAGGTCAGTAGGTCTATTCCACAGATATTCCAGCGATGGTAGATTTCGAAATGAGCCGCACAGAGTTCGACTAGTACCTATGCGTAATTATGTTACATATTCACTATTGCGTAATAATTTATTTTTTTTGATCCCGGTTGGTTGATATTGACATCTTAATAATAGTCTTTGTCATCAATGTCATGTTCTCGTTGCCTGTGGTGCTGAGATGCTGGGCTTCCTTTGACAAAATTTCTTCGTATTCAATTGCAAGAAATAAATTTTAATAAAGTCTCGGGTGCTGGTTTCTTTGTCATTCTTACTGGAGCAAACACATTGGTGCCACGTCTCCAGCTCCAGTTTTCTGGATTTTTTTGGATTCCATACCATTTTTGGACTTGATGGTATGTCCTAAATGCATTGTACTGTGCAGCGCCATTCGTTGGCAAAGGAGCACGATTGAATTTGCTTTATGTTGTCGACTTTGCGAAACGTTGGTAGCGGTCTTCTTCCAAGGTTTCCTCATCCATTTCACCAAGAAAGCATTTTCCTGCATCTGCTATGTCTTCTGATTTTGCATCGTGTTGTTTTCATTATTGTACTAGATGAAGATGCACTGGCAGACCAGCTTTAAGGTTTACTAAACTTTCATTATCACCACAGAGTAGTTTCATCCATGCACTCGATGATGTCGGGTTTGTCATAGTGGGATCCTAGCCTGTAGCAATATAGGCGCTGAGCTGGAAACGCTGCAGTCAGGACTGCAGGCATGCGGTGTGTTGCCGTCTCTTTCTCGTGTTGCCGCCTCTTTCATGTAACACGAAAAATTACTGTAATTCGAAATAGATTTTGCTATATAATTATATCATGTTGTGGAAATACGTTAAAATGATATTGCGAGATCCGCGAAGAATGCAAGGCTGATGTAAGCGTGATGAGTACGATTAAGAAAGGGTCGCTGAGATGGTTTAGGCATGTAGAGCGAATGAACGAGGAAAGGAGTGTAAGGAGAATATATTACGCAAATGTGAATGGAAGAAGAAGTCGGGGACGCCCGAGGAAGATATGGCACGACCAAGTGAATCAGACACTTGAGTCGGGCCATGTGAAGAGTCGGAATAATAGAAGAGCATGTATGAGACGATGTATGGATGTGAACGAGGCAAGGAGTGTGTGCCAAGATCGAGTTGTTTGGCGGTCCGTCCTCTCTGCCTACCCCTGCGGGAAACGGCGTGATGGTTAGTTAGTTAGTAATATGTTCTTACAAAATTTATCAAGAAAACTTGAGTTTTACGATTTTTTGTCAAAATTTTCTTTTTTCTACCGCTTTAAGTCATTATATATTAGATTTATAAAAAAAAATTCAAACAAAAAATGTAAGTAATTTATTCTTCTCCAAATTTGCCATAGAAACTTTTGTTGTAAAATCAATCGTTGAGAAATTATTTTGAAAAAAACAAAATTTTGGCACCTTCAATCTAAGATGGCGGCTCGAGCTCGACCCCCCCAAGGTCGAAAACTTTTTTTTTTCTTTAGAGACCCAATCTATACAAAATATATCAAAATCGCTACTACATGACCTTTTGCAAGCTAAAGGCCTTTTTTCTCCCACTGACTGGACTAAAATGTTGGGCGATACAAAAGTTGAGTTGATCTAGAAAATCCAGGCAGGAAAAGATGTATAATTTCCATAATGCTATAGGCCACCGTTTAAGAGTAGTTACCTTAACCTTCAGTCAGTAGATAAAATTATATATAAGCAATGTGAATTGAACTGGGAAATGGCTTTTCAGGATTTGGATCTGAGGGTGCAGCATTTCCACACCTTCAGTCACCACGGCGAGGGGGGACACTACCACAATGATACAACACCTGACACTGCCCATTACGTGGGATATTTTCAAATTGCGGAAACCATTGTCAGAGTAGATGCTCCTACAACAACCCACAAAATTGGAAGAGATTGAAAGCAAAATAATTATTTTATATGTTATTATTTAAATTATTATTGATACATAGTATATTTTTATATGTGGGGTGTTACATAGATATGTTCGTACAATTTATATGTAATAAGTTTTGTAGCATATATAATTTATTTGGGTTATTTTTATGGTACAACAATATGGTGCTTATTAGATTTAATGAAATACAGAAATTGAATTGTAAATAAGGAAAGAATTGGAAAATAGTGCCTTAGTTTCATTGATAAAACTTTTATATATTATTACATTAAAATGTAACTAATCCATCATTTTGCTTTGTTTTATTTCTTTATACTGTCTCAACTAACATGCAAAAATCTATATAAACATTTCATTGTATAGTCGTCTCCTTGGAGTTTTTTTTTTAAGCTTATCTGAGATTTTTCTTGAACAAGTACAAGAGTCAAGGTACTACAGCGCTTAGTAAAGAACTGGAAGAGTAATAAATCCTAGTAGAATATATATTGGATTCCGTAAGAATCTAATCAAAATAACATCATAGTAAATATTACTGATTTTCATAAAGTTCATGTCTTTTATGTGAATAATAATACTTATTTATAAATATTATATGTATTGGTAAAAAATATAATACATACAGGTTTGCAATAAAACTCATTGGAATAAGATTTGTCTGTTTATTAAACAAAACCTCTTTTTGGATTACATAAATAATTAAAATATGTAAGTATTTAACATAATATGTATGAAGTACATATGATAATATAGTAATTTTTCTGTTAATAGTTGGTGTTCTAAAAATTAGACAATTTTATGTTCTCATAAATGCACACACCTCGACATTGTATGTAAAAAAATGAAATAGAATACAAAAAATAAAAATATAGTTATTACAAATAATAACTATACCGTGTAGACATATATTCAAAAGTGACATAGGCCCTGGCGCCCTTGCGGTGATTTTCTCATGAAAACGGCGCTATAGAAATTATCCAAACATTATTGTTTTCCTCAGAGCCGGAGGTTAAAACAATATAACTACCTAAACATGACTCAACAATATTTATGTATATCTCCATATAAAATAGATGGCATTTAATTAAAATAAATCATTTATTTTCTTATTGAACAAAAACAAAATGGCATTTAGTTATCGGTGAAGTGTATATTTTAATGTCCTTTCGAGCCTCTAGTAACGTTGTGAGCCAAAGATAGTTGCGGTCCAGAGTTCGTCGTTAGTTTTTGCAGCTTCAAAAACAGAGATTTGAGCTTTAAGTTAATATAAGTGTTAACCTTTATACATCGCTATGCACATAATATGATTCACAGATAGTACATGCCTCCAGCACATACATATATGCGTTAGCTTTGAAAGAAAAAAAGTGCTCCACAAACCCCTTTATTTTTATATAAAAGTGGTGTTAAAAAAGAAACAATAAGATAAATTTCGAGTTTTATAATGCAATGTCGAACCATGTTCATTAATATAGGGGGTTCAATTTGTTAAGTTTCCACTAGCGAAATCTATTGGCTAATAGCAACGCTATCTTTCTATGGCTTAAAACTAATAGGCAGTATATTTTTATTGGATAAAAGTATTAGCTTTACATAATATATTATCAGTAAATAAATGTGTTTTTCAGTATTTTCTTCAAATCTAATGGACAAGAAAACTTCACAATTTTTCAAAATATATTTACCAACATAATGGATACTTTGTACAAACAATAAACATGGCAACAATATTATAAAATATTTGGGACGGAAATCGAAATTTTTTTGAGACAAAATCTTGAAACACAATATTGTCCGTATTCAGGTGAAATATTAAAATAGTGAGACATTAAAATTTGAAGATTAAAGGAAAAATCTGTTTCGAATGTTATAGAATTTCTAATGCAGATTCAAAATGTTTAAAACGTATAAATCTGATCTAAAAAAACCTTTCAAATTGCAACATTAATTAAAAACAGTATTTTTGTATGGTAAGTTTTACCAGAACAGGGATGATACATATGGCTCATGTAATTCAAAAGAACCACATGTGCGAAACTCATGATTCTGACTTAACTTAAGCCAACTGGGCCCCAAAATTACTATCCTTCTTTTATCTACTTAAAGACATGAAATTTATTTTTAGTATTTTAGGTATTCCTGCGCAAAGGTTTAAAAAATGTGCCGTTGAAAAAAAAAACCGTTGATCACAGGAAAAAATATTTTGTCAAATATTGGTAATATTCCGTGTCCAATAAATGGACAACCAATTTTTTTTTAAAAAGGGGATATAAAATCATGGAGTCGTCGGCCGACCCATATGGTTACGGGACGTTATGTTTGGCATCTTGGCCTGTCGAGAGTTAAAAATGCAGAAATATTCATGAATTCACCAACTTTGTCATGTAAAAAGACCACGTCTGCTATTTTTCCAATTTCACCGCCATCGTAAAATACTTTTCTTTGCAACTATTACAAAATTAATATATTTTAGTTTGAAAATAAAATAAAAATTTAATTTAAAAAAAACCTCTTTTACATTGATTACAGAAAAAACTTTCTGTTTTGCAGTTGTTTGAGTTTAGACAAATATTTGAAAATTCATAATCTTCAGAGCCCGTTTTCTCAAAACATGATAAATTCAGATCCATTTCTTTTCAATTACATGAGCAATATATTAGGCATGCATTAAGTGAGAGATAAGAAATAAAAAAATAAGATATCCAAATTTTAGTGAGAATAGATAAATCACAATTGCGCGTTTATTACTGAATTGGCTGATGATATGTAGCTAGTTTCATGTGTTTTAGGCCCAAATCACATTGTTAAGTGTGAACAATGAACATACATCACACAGGCACAGGTATTCACAAAGATTCCCTAGCCAATCTTGCCACAAAAATACCTCTAAACACTTTAAAAATTAAACCTTTAACCTTATCTTTAGTAAAATGTCCAGTTGGGATGATTCAAATGCCAATTGCGTAATTTTTTCAGACATTTAATTTTCATAAAAATTATGGTCCAAAACAAGATTGTCAAAGCAATAAGAAAAACATATTTATTTATTTGGATTTTTAGTATGTTTCGGAACTGAACATAGAAAGACTTTACACAATAATATTATTAAAAAAAACAAAGGTAGAAACATAAATTTAACCCATCGCGAACTGAATTGTTTAGGAAAAATATGGGCCTCGAACACTGAATTAATTTTATATACTGAATTTTTTAATTCTACCTTCATCTGGGAGGCAGGAATGGGTACCGCCGTCCTGGGAACCTTTATTGGGTAACCAACACCTCTGCCATAGGTCACCCCAAGTGGTTCACCACGTTTGGTGATTTAGCAGGGGTGCCCGGGTTCATGGGGTGAGGTTTGTCTAGGTCTTGGAGGCGGTTGACCAGGATACATTGAACCCCATATTCCTACCTACCCCTTAAAACCCTTTTCCTTCCCAGAAGTCTCTTCTCCTTCCTTTCCCTAAAAAAAACCCCCCACACAGCATCCCCAAAGATGACATAGGCCCTGAGCGAAATAATTTTCCTCAGGGCCTCCTGTGTGTAGTTAATGTTAAAAAAAAAAATCTACTAAATGTTTTTTTATTGTACATTCAAACTTAATTTCGTTTTTGCATTATATTTGATAATAAAATAATAAGACAAAAAATTCTTTGAGTAAATGGAAATAAAAAAAACTCAGAACAGACATCGTCTATTGAGGCGGGTTCCTTACTTGTTTGTATATAATATGATAATGTTATATCAGTAAACACCCGGGTTGCCGGCAATTGAAAAAAAAAAAACAATAATTTATGCAATAAAAAGATAATTAACTTCCAAAGTACACATAAAAATGATTAAAAAAATAAAAATACTAAGATACAACTAATATTTCATTAATTAGCACATTATTTATTCCATTTATTAATATTATATATCGATTAGCACATTTTTTTCGAAATAGCATTATCTCACAACTACCCGCCATTTTACTCCATGACCGTCTGGAATGCGAATTTTGAAACACAATGAACTCCAAAAGAATACTACATTTCCGACTTCATAGAACGAAGGATAAATCTATTTAAGTTCAATTTTTCCCAATTATGTAATCAATACGTCAGCATTTCGAAATTACTGCGACATCGGATAGAGCCGAGCGGGGCTCGCTGTTGGTGCAGAATGACTGTCGCCGTACACCCGAGTAGCGCTCGGCGTTAGTCCACGATGGGTTAACAATCGTGTGCACTCATTTTACACTGTAGGCACATATTCATAGACAATGATATTTTTTTGCAATAGCTTAATCTTTTGTTAAAGATAACTATTATATTAACCATTGAGTTGGCAATCAGCAATAAAACTTATAATAAGGAGTCATTTATGTAAGTGGAAAATTTGTTTGAAAGATAAAAAAAAAACGGAAAACAAAAACATAATAAAATATATGCATTAATTATTACTTTTAACAACAGCCATTTCAAATATGTATTAACAAATATATTTACCGTATTATAAGATTAACATAAGATATCACGATCGGAAAAATCTTACCACCCTAATAACATATTGGCGGCAAATAGGGCATTCGCTGAGACGCTTTCCGCAAGCGATACAAGTAGCTATGTGTCCACATTCCAACATCACACACTCCATGGGGGCGTCCATGCAAATCTTGCATAATTCGTCCGCACTTGCCTTTTCCAAATCTAAAAATATAAAAGTTTACGTTAGCTCAAAAGGTTCCTTTGCTCATCACAAATTAAAGTTTTCTGTTTCTTGGTTTACTTTTACAACTTTTGTATAAATCTAGTTACGAATGCCGATTTTATTATTTTTAAGGAATGTAAATTCATTGGAAAATGAATGATTTTACCTTCTCTAGATTTAGTATTTTCTCTCCAAAGTCGCTTGGCTCTCTCAAGAAGTTCATTTCTTTCACAACATCCTTTGAAATCAACTCTGTTTAGAATAAGAAGCTCCTTGAGTTGCTTTACATTTAAGCTTTCAACTTCGGTTAAGTTTTTAATATCATCCAGTTGAATTCTTTTGGATATTGACTTAGGCGTACAAAATTTAGTCTCCTTAAGACTAGAAGATTCTCCTGAAAGGTCATCTGCTATTCGGGAGGGGATGTTCAATTCTGAAGTAGCACGAGCTGTTGAACGAAGGGGGGTGGGTATTGGTGTTGAGGCGTCTGATATAATTTCAGCTGATTCTGAAAGAAATGAAGAATACAATATTTTGAAAAACAGATCAAAAAGATATTTTGTAATATTTATAATAGTGATGTAACGAATGTCATTTTTTGAGCATTCGCGAAAGCGAATGCGAATATCTGCTCCCGACATTCACGAATGCGAATGCGAATACGAATATTGAGTTTTTTTTTATTTGGCGCCAATTATGTACGTTTGCATCTGGTTCCGAGAATTTACAAAAAAATCGGTTTATTTATTTCACTTGTCGTCTGCTCGTAAACAAAAACAAGTGAATTATAAGGTTAGAATGTGACTGATTAGTGATTAACATGAGTAAATCAAATTCTAGTGAAATTTGAACTTATTTTACACTTTGCGATGCTTAACGAGCAATGCAAGTTGTATAACAAGGAATATTCTAGAAAAGGAAGAACTACAACGGCTGTGAGAAATCATTTGAAAGCAATGCATAAAACAAAATTTTCCGAATTTTAGAAAAGTGTGAAAATCGAAAACAGTTGAGGTGGCATCATCTTCCCATCAAAGTACCAAATCCGATATGAAACAGATATCGGTTCAAGAATGTGTCGATAAAACGAAACAGCGGGATAATAAATCTATGAAGTCATTGGCTGTCGATAATCCAATAAGTGAAGTTGCCTTCGAAGACTTGCCATTTAGTTTCGTGGAAAGTGTTCGATTCGTACAACTTGTCTTATGAAGCATTTTTGTCCATTCTTTAATTTAAAGTCTCTTTTTTCTGATGTTCATATTCGCAAAACTTTCGCTCGAACTTTGCGAATATGCAAAAATATGCAAATATTCGTTACATCACTAATTTATAATATCTTTTCTTTTAACATTACCTTGGGGTAACGGATCAGCAATCTGTCCTAAAATCTCCCAGTCATCATCATCCAAGTCTTCAATTTCAACACAGTCAGTTGTATTTCTTTGTCCTAGAGGGGAGTCATCATCAATCTCTAATACAGCTGATGTGTCTGTGACTATACATTGAGGTATTAAGTTAGAATAATCAACTCTAGTTCTACTAGTAGAAGAAATATTGATATTCGGCGTAGGGGTGGCGTACGACAGATTTGGAGGCACTCCCGTTGCTTGCCTCGCTGTAGACTGCTGAGGACTTGTTACAGGAGTGGGTACCCGAGAATCTGACTGATTTTGAAACTGTCCCCGGTTAGGTTCACCGCTGGGTGTCCCTGGAGACATCCTGGGTGATGCTGTTGCTGCAGGTGTTGACGTTGGAACAGGTGGGACTGTTGAGGAAGCTGGAGGACTCATCCTTGATCTCGAGGAAGGACCATTATCCTGCCTGGTGGTACCCCCGCCACGACCGGGATTGCGAGAACCTAAAACATTTCATAGTTTTGAGAAATTAAAATACAAAAAAAAGTCCTGTATGAATCAAAGAAAGAAAAAGAAATGTAGAGCAATCAATACCAAGTTGTCTCACTAGTTTCATTGCGACATAGTTTAATTAATCTAATAGCTTTTGAGATTGTCAGCAGATAGGTCAACAAAGGGTGACACATGCATTTTCCAGACATCCATTGGTATTGTTCTCTGGGTTATGGTACTTACTGATTAACCAACACAATTAATGCTGACTTGTTGTGAATCAGATAGCATACAATTTCATAACAAGATTATATTCAATGGAAGAGGATAATTAGTAACATGATAAAATTTGAGCATACCAAGAGGGCTATTTCGTCGGCGTTTTGTAAAAAGGGTGAACAAGGTATGTATTTACAAAACGTATTGTTTGTTGAAAATAAACTTACACCGATGATCCAACATAATAGGTTAGACTGCAAATGCAACAATTTTTAAATTGTTAGGTGACAACTAACAGAGAATGTAACGTGAAGAGCTTAGAAAGTTTCTCTAAAATTGCGATTTGGCATCTTTGTCCTTTCTTCATAACATATTGCAGGAAATAATAGATGCAGGAAACAACTAAGAGCCCGCGCAGACAGCAAGCGTTCCGCGTTCTGCGTTCCGCGTTCTTTGTAAGTAGTTGACCACTATAGCGTCGCGCAGACACAGCGGCAGTCAGACCACGCCGGTCAGTGTGAATGCTTGCATTCTATTGTCAGAATTACAAAGAACTTGTGGAACGCCTCGCTCACAAGATGACTGACACCGAAAAATTAATTGATTAAGTTAGGGAAAGGCAGTTTTTATATAATCTTAGTGACACAGACTATATAGTTATAAAAATATAATTATATAATTATATTTATTATTTTATAATTATATTTATTTAATTTAATAATTATATTTATTATTTTTTTACATAATAGGCCACTTGCATCACATTTTTTAAAAAAAATTTCCGGTTTAGACAAATATTCTAAGACATTATTAATCGTATTTTTGAAACCCTGGGAATTTTTTGAAAATTTCAATCCCAAAAATCAGACCATTTTTTATAAACCGGAAAGACGGAACATAATTTTATAGGTGCGAAAAAACGATAATTACATAGCCGAAAATCATTTAAAAAAAAAAAAACGTTTTCCACACGAATGGCACAGGAGAATAACGAGACATACCAAAAATATTACATCTCATAAATATTTTTTTCCTTGATCCATCTTATTGATCATAAATCATTATAATGTACAACGTATATATTACTAAATCCAATGTAATATACTTGTACTTGTAAATTATAATAATAATAAGAATATCATAAAATTTTATTTTGTTAAAATCAGCATCATAACCATTATACCTCTAAAACACATACCGACTTCTAAAATATACAGGGTTCTCTTCAGAACATCTGTCAAAAAGTCAAACCAAATGATAAGTTCGCAGAGAACAAACAATAAATCTAGTGAACGAATTCAAAAATTCGTCTGAAATCAAAGTGATGCCATATTAAAAAAATAAATCAGTGTGGAATTTTACAAAATTAATAGGAACATTTTCGGAGACGGGACATTTTCATGTAGCGACGTCACGAGCCCAAATAATGGATTTATTTATTTAAAAATAAAAAAAACTGTACATTTCTAAAAAATTTTACTAACATTTTCGCAATCTTAATAAAAAGATCTATACACACGATTTTTTCCAAGTCGTTATGAATTCAATGCAAATGGCCTATTATGCAATTCATTAAAGCTACTTATTGACATTCGGAAGTAAATAAAAAAAACGTTCTTCATCTAGTAATTCAGGAAAAAGAGTAATGAAGTCTCCTTTTTCATTTCGCTCAGTGTTAATCGGATGCACCCAGTGTCTTCTTTTCTTTTTAGACTTTTCCAAAATCAAGAAAAGCAATGCTTCGTCTTCTGAAGACAAACTATCAAAATACATGTTTCACGTACAAGCTTTTTGGAAAAATGGAACGCAGAATATTTGACCGTGTGCTGTGTGTGTTAGAACTCGCGTAGAACGCAACCGGACGAACGTTAGGTGAACGCCAGTGAACGCTGAACGCTTAGCTGTCTGCGCGGGCTCTTAGTGATTTCTAGGTTTGAGTATTTGTTTATTACAAGCAAAGTATCTTACAGGGCCGGCGCTTAAATAAATGAAAACAATTATCTTTTTTAACATCTATTTCAAAATACTTTTTTCTTCACCGAGGTCGTAACATTTTATTATCAGAGATAAACATGAAGTTACCATTATTATGCTGTCTGCTTCTGGCGTGGGATCGGTCTCCATGATCAGGGCCTAAGTCAAACGCCGAGCTCAGAATATTATTAAGGTTGCTGGTGAATCCCTTGATACTGGCAAATGTAGAGGAAAAATCACTCTGCGAGTGGTGCGGAGGAGCCCTCCTTGAAAAATCTCCGCTATTCACATGAGCCAAAACCAAGTTGATCAAGTCTTCTTTTTCTGAAATTAAAAACATTTCATTTTCCACAATCTAGAACTTCAACAAACTTATTAAAAAACCAGTTAAATTGTACTATAATTCGGTGGGTTTCACGACAATTCAACAAAGTGGCATTTCAACACCCCTTTGAAAAGTCATTAAAACTGATGAAAAAAAATTTTAATAGTCCATAACCTACCTAACGTAACCTATTTAACCAAGTTATTTTTACATTATTTTAATGACTTTTTAAAAGAGTGATGAAGTTCCATATTGTTGAGTTGTCAGGTCACCATTTCAGTGGGTCAAATCAATCAGAAAAAAGTTATAATACATAATTAGTTTAGTCAATTATTGGTACACCTCGTCCTAAATAAGGCTATAATGTTTCAGTTCTTGTATATTATTTCATTCCCTACCATGAGACAGATATCAAAACAAAGCAAACAATCACCATTGGAAAAATATATAAATAAAAACATTTTCCATAACTGTGGAAATCACAACGTAAAGTATTTTAAATAATGTTGATAAAGCAGTCTACAAATTTATCTATCAATAATAATTACATACTTTTTAAATTCCAACATTTTGGATGGAATTACTGAAAAAGTAATCCTTCTGCGTGTCCATGCAAAAAGTCTGAAATTTCATTTTCAGCTATAAAAAATGGTAAAATTTCCTTATTAAAATAAAATACTTGTTTCTTTTACTAATTAAGTTGAAAAGAAGCATTTTTTCAATAATTTGGACGTATTTAGTAGTAAGCGGCGGGCAGAAATTTTACCTAAAAAGTTACAGCAAAACAGTTAATTTTTCTAGCAGACAATGAAAAATAAGAAAATAGAATTTATCAAAAGACAGAGTTTGCATTATAATGTTCAATGGATTCTCCAGTAAAGGATTTTCTAACTAGATGTACATTATGGTACTGACACACATGCTCATTAATAAGCTGGCTTACGAGCATGCTCATCAACTGTACACACTTGCTCATATAATTACTCATAAGGCTTGATTTGAGCTTTCTCATGAATGAGCATGCTCAAAGGCAACAATTGAACCACTTGCTCTTTTGAGCATGCTCATGTCAAATAAATGTCAAATGGAGTCAGTTCCGTTCGCCCAGAACTAAACAAAATAATCTTATTGCTTGCAATGCAATTATTTAAGAATCTTCTGACGAAAGAAAATAAGACGATTAATTTAGGTTCAAGACGTCAACAAATCCGAAAATGACTAAATAATAAATACTAATTTCAATATAATGTGGTTTCTTTTTGGAGGTAAAGGAACTTTTAGGGAATTTGAAAATCATGAAATCAAGGTTTTTTCGTCTCCCCAGGGGGCTATTTTTGCAAAGATTGCGCAGGCGCGAACTGAGGTCAGATCGATATGAGCATGCTCATAAGCCAGCCTGTTCACACATGCTTAGAGGCTTCCCTTCCACCCGATATGAGCATGCTCGCAAATCAAACGGCTGTTAATTTCTGAGCATTTCTGAGCAATACTAGCAATGACTCACTGACACACATGCTACTAGGTAGCATGCTCTTTGGCTTCTAATGAGCATGTGTATCCAAAGCATTATCGCTGTAGGTTAAGCTACTTGAGTAAGGCGTGCTAGAGGTGAAACATCACTAAATTGCGCTCTACATTTTATATTTTTTCATGACAAGCAATTCCAATGTCTTTGGCAGATCAGTGCATTGTTCATAGGCAGTTGGAATCAAACGCCGTAATGAAAATCACAAATTATGATGATGTATTTAGTTATTTGAATTAATTCACTTTTCATTAGATAAATTAACTTGTGGATTTCTGATCCTTGAAGCTACAAGACAAGCAAATCTATTCTGCCACTAATCCATTAATTTTTTATCTTGCATAATATTGATCAATGCCTAGGACAATACATATCTGTACCTCAGAAGTCAAAGGTCGGTTGTCCAGTTTTTTGTGAAAATGAGCTATGTATGAGACCTTTTTAGTTTTTTCAGTATCTACACAGATGTATAAAGACGGTTGTCCTACGACAACGTGAAACTAAGTTAGATCAACATAAAAGGTCTGGTGTCCCCACAACGTTAAAAGGTAAAATGTCTGTTGTCCGGATACGACTTTTTACCTTTCGGGTGTATTCAGTGTTTAGGAGTTGCATAAGGTCGGTTGTCCAGTGAAGGCCGAACAAATAATCATGTGAATTTATTGCTGAACAGTAATGAAGACAGGATAGGATCTGAAAGTTCTGATGAAGAGTGTTTAGATCTCCGAGAAGAGGTTTTGCATCGTCTTAAAGATGTATCGGTTGGCTGTGTAGAGGTTTCGGATCTACGTGAAGAGGTTTTAGATCGCCGGGTAAAGGGCAAAAAGCGTGTCAGGAAACCAGAACAATGGAAAAATGAAATTCGGAAAAGAAAACGGACATCTGGAAAGCAGTATGTAATAAAGGGTGGGAGAGTAAAAGATTCTAGGGTGATGAAAGAGTCGTGTCGTTGCCGCATTAAGTGAAGAAATTAATGTTGTTGATAGAGCATTAATATTTGCTTGCTTTTGGGACCCTAACAAATCTTGAGACACAGAAGGCACAATATATTGCTTCAATTGTGAAAGAAAAACCTACTGCATGACAATGCTCAGAACCAACGCCGTCAAAATATAAAATGCTATTCATTAGCAGCCTTACTCATCATGAAACCGTACCACGGCTCTGTAGCGTTGCGGTAGCTACACAGTGGAGTAAGCCTACACTGCTCAGGGTAAAAATCTTTACTCATCATCATAATGTTTATCGACAGCTGTTATGATTTTTTACGGTAGCAACACTGCTCCAAAGCTGAAAAACGCGGTCTATTTAGCATTTCGCGGCAGGTTGCCAACTTCACGTTTATTCATACGTCAACATCAGTCAATACAACATATTATTCGAGGAGCTTCAGCGAGATTGATCTGTGTTTGTTTACCGTTTCTAACGCAATGGGATATTTCCACGTGTTTTTTTTATTGCTTAAAAAAATTAAGCAAAAAATTACGATTATTACAGCATTTTTATTTTATTTTTATGTTGACGAATAAATTTTCTACAGCGAGTTAAAGTTTCCCATTTTGGAATTACCGCTAAAACAATATTTTGGGGCGTGGGTATCGTGTGACGTCATGAGTGAGGACGCTCACTGACAGTGTTTATTTATGCTAGTTCAGCTTAGCGACACTTGTGACGTCACAAACCCATTCCCCAACCATGGGCCGTTTTGATTTGGTCAGTTTTAGATCGTTTTTAAAATCAATAATATTGAATGAAAACATACAAATCAAACATTTTTAGTAGGATTATTAAAATCAGAAAAATAATCTTTAAATATTCCGTACATTTTCCACAGAATTCCTCGTTTGTGGAAATACCCCATTATAAACACTATCTCACCTCGTTTCTACCCCAGTATCGTATGGCACAAAGAACTTGGAGATCGGTAGATACTTTGCCACCCCGTTTATTATTCACATCCAAATACGGCCGTACCAAATCAATCAAACGTCTCATGTTGACTTTGGTAAATCTATATTTAGACCTAAAATCTTCTTCCGTAAATGCCGCAAATGGATCGTACCTTTTTTTTAATCTTTTCCGTGGCCGTGGTGCACGAATGCCGCGAATACGGTCAATATTTGCCAAAGCTCCGTTCAAAACGTCAAGATTCTCATAAAAGTTCGCCATTTCGTCAGTTTCAACGCACGGGGTACTGAGTTAACCCTGGTGATCGGGTGGTTTAAATTCTGACAGCTACTACATCTTCCGTACAGCGACGCTGTAAGAACACGCGCATGCGCGCGATTAACCCACCATGTTGAGCAACAATTTCACCTAACCCGGTCTTACTCCGAGGTTGTATCTTATTTTGCGATGATGAGTAAGACTGTAGAAGTGCACGTAATAACTGTATGTAAAGTATTTTTCATTAACACACTATCCATTGGATAAAAATTTTGTATCTGTGGTACCTATATTACCCGATCGACGAGGAAAAAGGAACCTCCAAATAAAACTACGAAGTTAGTTTTAAATGATATTAAAAATCCTATTAAAATGTTCCCTGTCGAAAAAAATCATTACAGTGGAGAACGTACAAAAAGGTCACACTAGGGAAGTTTTTTAAATTTAAATATCATGTACAATTTGTACAAAGAGCAGTGTAGGAAAAAATGTTATTTGTGAAAGTCAAGTCGCATCTCATTACATTTATTGTAGAAAGTTTATGGAAGATTTTAACTACTCCTTTAAAGAACTAAGCAAGGACACGTGCAATATGTGTGATTCGTATCGTATAGCCTTGGTTATTGCCAAAAAAGAGGCAGAAAAAGAAGAAACATAAACAAAAAAGGACAATCATAAAAAAGAAGCTCAACTGCGATATTAGCTCAAAAATGTGAAAAAATATACTAAAGATAGCAATTTTCAGAAGGTTTTTAATGGTTGATCTTCAAAAATGTTCACCAACTCCTTTACTTATAATAATTTATATTTGAGGAAACTCTGGTCCTTTAATTACACTATTTTTGATGATACATCCAATAAAACATATTGCTTTATCGGATGTATCATCATTGGATGTATCTTTATGGGATGTATCATCCAATAAAGCAATATTGGATGATACATCTAATAAAGGGATGATACAAAATCAGGCCGAGGAGCAAATGAATTAGCCTCTTGTTTACTGAAGTGGGCTTCAAGCACTTCTTTGGAAAACATCAAGGAACTCTGGTCGGATAACTGTCCGGGGCAAAACCGAAATTCGTCCATGCTTGCATTCTACTCTTGAGCTATTATAATCCAATTTGAGAATACCGAAATCAATAATTATAAATTTCTTCTACGTGGGCACACACATAAGGAAGTAGATGCTGCACACTCTATTATAGAAAAAAGAAATAATTAAAAAGTTTCAGAATAAAGTCTCCATGACTGGGTTCAATTTGTGGGAAACTGTAACCCAAGAAAGCCATTTGTAGCGTTTGACTTGGAGATAGAAGACTTTAAAAATTTTTCCTCCTTACTTGCGGACGAAGGTTGCCTTGCCAATAGAAAAAAGACAACCGACAGAGAAAACTTCAGTAAATCATCTTGTGTTTGGTTGCAATTCAGAAAATCCCATCCCGGCATTATGTTTTTCAAGACCGAATTTAATGGGGAAATCAAATACGTAACACGAGAAAATCTTTAGTAATGGTCAAAAATGTTACTCCAATTCGAAGATCACCTAAATCTATTGCTGTACCAAAATAAAGAGATATCATGACAGCGTTACAATGGGTTCCTGGTATGATGCATTCATTTTACAATAGTATTTCTACCGCAAATAATAACAATAACAGTGACAGTCACAACGATGCAGGCATTTAATAAAAATGAAGTGATGCTTATACCGAAATTCTCCAAGTATTTTCATCTTTTTTTTTTCATTCTCCAATTAACTTTTTTTTAGTGTTAAAAATTTTTTTTTTGTTCTCTCCCTTTACTAAGTTCAAAATAATAATAAACAATTTCTTATTTTTATTTTATTAATTTTTTAACAAGTCCCAATTCTGAAATAAGTCGGATGTCCAAAACTTATTTTTAAATATTTTTATTTTCTAATGCTCTAAGGTCGGATGTCCGCTAAAAACGTTAAAAACCACAATATTCATTTTTTTATACATACATTATATTTCATGTGCCTTGAAAAATGAAATAATACGGGAAAAAATTACATGAATTTAACCATCAAGAATTAGCCAATAAAGACGAATTATTTTACTATTTTCTCTCTTTTTTTCAATTTTTGTCTTCTGAGGTACAGATAATATTATCTCTCTGTAGACACTCTTTACTGAATGCTTTATCATTCTTGAAATCAACAACAACCAAAAACTAGTGGGAATCAACAATAATTATAATACAGAGGACATAAATTCTTACCGACGCATCCACGGGTAGATATATTTTGGCGATGAAGGTAACATTGTAAATCCCGGACGCGGAGATGGTCGAGAGAATGTCTGCCGAGGGGCCGGCTGGAGAGGACAGAACAGGCACCACACACTCCCACACTCCGGCCCAAACAGTTGTTGCAGTAATACCGATCACACTCACAACAAACTCTTTTGCGTTTAAACATAGTAAACTGCACGGCACAACTTTCGCATGGCATTTTTAACTGCACAAAAAACTATATATTTACACAAGAAAATTGCGTACAATTTTCCTTATCTTTGATTATAGCTTATGAAACACTGATCGGGGAATATTTGTGACCTTGTGCCGCCAAATTGAGAGAAAGATTCAAATGCAAGTGAAACATTTTTTGCGAGCACAAAGGGGTTACAATTTTTTATAATGCTGATAATACCGAAACTAAATGACTTGTTGACACAGGACCGACTGAAATATTCATATCTGAACTCGGGCCAGTTTAAGAGTGAGGATATTAAAAAGTATATTGGGAAAAAGATGATGGAATTGATTCGGAAAGAATGACGAAGATTATTTTGACATATGAAGTAGAAGTTGCTACAAGAAAAAAATATTTGACGCATATATTTAATCGATTTTCATCATTTTGGGTAGGTACCTACTGAAGTTGTCATGGGGGCAAGTCTATGGTTCGGATGACAACGATAATATCCTAATGCTAGGTCCACACCGAAGCCAACCTTGTTCGGAGTTGGAAGGTTGACCGTCCCATAAATAAACCAATCATTGGCCGATCGTGTGGTAGCTGCGGCCAACCCTCCAAATCTGAATTCCGAACTCCAAAATGGCGGACATGGAACAGCTGTAGCTACATTAATTATATACAGGGCTGGGCAGTATTTGAATTACTTGTAATTGAAATACGTATTTGAAATACAAATACGTATTTTGTATTTCAATTACTTCCTAAAAATGTATTTTGTAATTGGTATTTCAATTACCTGCTGCTGATGTATTTTGTAATTTGTGTTTC
The DNA here is from genome assembly GCA_929108145.2 of Limnephilus rhombicus. NCBI lineage: Eukaryota > Metazoa > Arthropoda > Insecta > Trichoptera > Limnephilidae > Limnephilus > Limnephilus rhombicus. The sequence goes on from OV815274.1 coordinate 29,603,205, forward strand.
AAATACTTATGGCTTCAAAATACCCCCCCCCCCCCCCGGTGACCAAACACCTAAGCAACCCGCCGCTCCCTTGTACCAAACGTGGTATTTTGAAGAGCCCCCCCCCCCTGAACAGGTCACGTAGTATGGGTACGTTCCCTAAGGTAAATGCTGCGTGAGCAATGGGACAGGTTACGTTAAAAATGAAAAACAAAATATCCATCAGTTAATTTATTTTACAAAAATAGTAGTCGACGAGGCTCATCACAAAACCGTTTTAACACCTCAGATTCGATAGTATCCGTAGTGTTTTGTACAATGGTTCGGTGTACACTGAGCATACATAGGCCGTTCAAACGGTTTTCAGTCATCGTTGATCTCAGCCATGTTTAGCACGACACAATGTAGAAAATGACCTCTCTATATTACTTGTAGTGCAAGGTTGTGCCAAGGAAATAAGTATTGCTTTTTTTGTTGCGGGAAAGAAAATGTTAAGACCATTGTTTGCCGGCGACCGAACTAGATCTTCAATAATCTCATGTCTTTCGTTTGTCCCTTTCTAACGAAATATTGTATTTGCGGTGTGTAGCGGGGAGGCAGGAAGGGAAGATTTCTATGTAGTGGTATTTAGTTGCAGCGCTAGCGAGCAAAATATGGTGTTATAGAGTTTTAAAGAAAAGGGCGCGTAATTATTATGTAACATCATTTTATCGGAGAATACGAGGAATGATCTTTTTGTGTAGTGCCTTGAAATTAACGGAGATATTATATTGTAATAGGAGATACGGGAATCGGATGCATGACGTAAAATTGTAAATAAGTAAAATAGAGCGTTAAACAAAGCTAGATCTAGTAAGCGATTATTTGCGTTGTATATAAAGTTGTTGGAAAAGATTTTTAAAATTTGTCTTATCTAAAATCTCATATGCACGATCATTTTCGCCTTCATTTACAATTAAACCACTGTCGCTTGATTTCTATTTTAGGTTAGGGAGGTTGTAATCCCCAAGAATAATAATTTTAGAGTTAGGGTATTTGTAGAGTAGATCTTCAACGTCCTCACTGTTGCTTCGGTAGATTAGAGCATCAGATAGTGGCGGTGTGTACACAGTTGCAATTATTATCTTTTCTACAGTGGTACAATAGTTGTTCGAATGTATTATTTTTTGTTTTGAGTTTTCTTGATAACAATTTTTCAATTGCAATTATCACTCCGCCACCCCTTGTTTAGGAACTGGATTTAGAGTTTCTATTGCAGCGAAAAATTTTGCAGTTGGTCTGAGTTCTGTTGATTTTATTTCCGAGTCGAGCCAAGTTTCTGTCAGCACATATACGTCGTAATGGTGTGTAGATATGGTAGAACGTAGTTCATTTAATTCAGTTTTTTGGATGAATGTTGACGATTTTGGGAGACGAATTTACGTTTTTAATTGTTATTTCTGTCTCACCGTTAGCTTTTCTAGTTCTGCTTGTAAGTCCGTTAGATGCTTTTGTTGTGCTGGGGTCGAGTTAGAGTAAATGCGTAGGTTGTCCTTTAAGAGATTTTTTTTTTCCTTGTAGTGTTCTTGCTGCAGGGAGTTATCAAAATGGATTTTTATTGGTCTTGGTTTATTACTGTTATATTTAATAAATCGACACATTTTTACAATGTTGTTTTTTGCAGGTGTGTCAATTTTGGAAATTATTTCTGTTACTACCGTTGATCTTCCATAATTTTGTCTGTAACTGCTACCTTCGTGCTTTCGGGCACATTGCATAAAATTATGTTTTTTGACCTCTCAGTAATTTCATGGCTAGCCTCGCAGATATTGAAATTGTTTTGGGGTGGTATGTTTTTTTTAAATTTCTTTGTAGGCGTAGGCCCTCAGTTCACCTTCCAAGGTGCCAGTTGTGGTAGCTACCGCTGCTGACATGCTGCCAATTGCCGCTAATATTTCACATGCTTGAAGTGAAATGTCACAAAACTGCGCTATATAAATATAATGTTATTATTATTATGCTATCGGAGTAATTTTTGATATTTGGTCCTTATTAAATTTATTGCCAGGGTCAAGAAGCACTTTGTTTATAGCATTGACTGCCTTTTCTGCGTTTAAGATGAATGACTGGATATCCATTGTGGTATTAAAAATATGTTTTTCAGTTTATATAATTTTTTTGTTAAATTTTTTTTTTTTTAAAAAGAAAGACAAACATTCCCGGGTTACGAATAACCCAACAATGTTTGAAAATCTTCTACTACCACCACAGAAAGCCGAAAATGTTGCTTGTGTTGTGATGGAGGACTTAGCCAGCCGAGGAATCGAACACACGACGCCCGGGTGGGACCCAAGCGCTATGCCCACTCAACCACTGACCAGTCAATTATTAGGCTATATTTTAGAACCACTGGTTGAACTTCACTGTCACAAGTTTCAGGTAGGTAGTTCGCATAAATGAACTAACACCGTAGTTCGTATAGATACTTTAACTGTCAGAGTCTTGTGTTTAATTATTGTGTTTTTGCTTTGCTGATAAAGGGACAGTAAACATAGAGGTTTCAACACTTTATTTCACTAAAGTTTGCACTTCACAATATTATGCAGTTTTAAGTTCAGATTTGCTGTAATTGAGTTTATGTTTAGTATTTAGACACAAGTACTTTTTAAATTTATTTATCTAATTTATATAATTGTTTCATGATGCGTAAAAAATGTACCTACCTAACTAATTTTGAAAAAATCTGTTCTCTTATTTCGAAGAACGCTAACAAAATGGGGCTTTTGCAAGTAAAATCTACATGGCTATATTAATTTGGCGAATATATTCAAAGCTTCTAGGGAAACCAAAATTGAAAATCAAATAAATTTTTATTTTACACAACTTTTTTTTATTTGGAAGAAGCTGCCCATATTTTTCGACTTTCCAGAACACATTATTTAGAGCTTTTATAATATAATTTATTTTAGCCTTGTCCTCTGCTAGGTAGAATGTTGGTAAAATACATAAATATGTTTCTTTACCATCTTTACATTTCCTACGGCCTTCTGGTTCCTACGGCCGCATGCACACTATGTCATCTGAGGTGCCAGAGCCCTATTCATTTATTGTTCTACTATCTCCCTCAGTAAAATCCTATTCACAGCCTAATGAATCTGGGGCTTGGTCAGTTCAAGGGCAATTTGAATTTTCTCATTTATTTGAAGTGCTCTCTCCCATTTTTGTTGACTCTTATTCCCCACTTTCAGCGCTTATTTCCCACTTTACAAACCAAAGCAAATGATAATTCATTCAGGCTTTATCCTTAGGATAGCATTAATGGAGGGGATGGCAAAAATAATAATAAAAATACATTACATAATAATATCACATCAGAGGTAGGTACTTTATTTACTTACAAATTATCAAAGAGATCTATTTACAATAATTTGTTCCTAATGAATGTTACACAAAAAATGTAAGTTACGTAAAAAAAATTATATTATAAATCAATAAATAAAAAATTTCAAATACAATGTGAGGCAGATGGGGGTTAAAATAATAGTCCGTTAAAACAGGATGAAAGAACTCGAATCACAAAACTGATCTACTTAGCGCAATATCAAGAAAAATGATTGTGTTATAAAGTTACACAGTCAGTACCTACTTAAATTTGTTGAGTATTTTTTCAAATCCTACTTTAACTGACAAATAAAGAATATTTATGTTCATCTTGTACCAGTCCACATTGTAATTAATGTGTGTTTTCCAGTTTTTGTCTAAAAATGATTTATAGAAAACACTCATCTCATCAGCGCTTAGTGTGGATTGATCAACTTTCTTGTTTGAGGCTAGAAATTCTTCTCGTTCCTGAAAACAATTATATTCATTGGTTTAAATTGAATGTAGTGAGAGATAAAAATAACACTATCTGTGTGGCTATTGCATATTATATGATCTAGCGACGACTATCTCCATAAATGGATGTCGCAAATGATCCACAAAGATTGCATTGAAAAGGCCAGCATTGAAGGTATATGGCAGGAATAATAAATAACAATGTGCTCAAAAACTATTTTAGGTCAAATTTCCGTACTTCTAGAAAACACCCAAATCATTAAAATAATAGCACTTTGTTTATATTTTTTATTTATGTTTTAACTTTGTTTATTTTATAAGTAACTATTTCCGTCAGGGGAGATGGAAAAACGTGCACAAAAGAGGTTATTAGGTTCTTAGTTTGGGTTATGAAAATAATTTATGCATATTTAGATTGAAGCAAAACCTTTCGGCAAACTTTACATCATACTAACAAATCAAACATGGAGTCGAAAACATTTCAAAATAATATTAATAATTTTGAACTTCCATTGAAAAAAATTGGAACTAATGCATCTATCACCCTCTCCCCCAACGTAAATATTTGTTTCTTGTAGTAAGTAATTAATTCACATTTTGTGAGGCAGGTATGGGTACTGCCACCCCGAGAACCATTTATTGGATAACCAACACCTCTGCCATACATCACCCCAAGTGGTTCGCTATGTTCGGACACTTAGCAGGGATGCCTGGGTTCATGGGGTGAGTTTGTCAAGGTCTTGGTGGACGATGTGTCTACCGACACAGTCCTGGATTTGTCAATAGGCCTTTTGGCCGCAGCCCAGGGGGTTCAGGGTGCGGTGCTCACTCATTTTGGTAAGCCGTTAAGTTTGTGTGCAATTATAAACTAAAAACAAGTCACTGTGGATAGACAAAGTTTTCTATCTATTAAATGGTAAATCTTATTTGGTAAAATTCGCCAATTCCCAGTACTCATTCCTATCCTATGTTAGATAGTTAGTTATATATATATGCTACTGCGTGGGCGATAAGGGTGACCTTTATAACAGCGTCATCTAGTGCAAAACCTCTTAAGTTCGCGTTTTACATTTTCTTTTTACAGATTTATCAAAATATTTCATGTTCATATACTGATGAAAAATGAGTGATGGAAGGAAGAGATTTAGCGGTGCTGAGTACAGAAAGAATGCCAAATTAAAAAAATATGAACAACTATGTGCTCTTCAGAAAACCAGGGAAATAGAAACTTGCAATGAGGCATTAAGTATGATTAAGAGTGGGAGTAGTAGTAAGGAAGATCAATATGGACAAGGTACTGGTACTCCGATTGAGCTGACGAGTCTGCATCAGCTCAATCGGTCAGATCAGTTGTGTTTAGTAAAACCAGTTCGTCCTTCTGATTACAACATTTCTGATAATGAAATACCTTCAACAAGCGGCAGGAATTTGAGGTCAGGCAGTGAAGAAGTGTCTCTAGTCGCGAAAGCTACTGAAATTCAATCAACCACAAAACTGAACAAAAATCAGGAAAGAAACGATTCTCGACGAGAGACATTATTGCATGAAATGGTTTTGAACAAAACAAGTCCTGTAATTTCACAAAAAGTGGGAGAATGTATTCCGATCATCGTCGTCATTATTTACAATTTTTTTTTTTTTTTTCTTTATTCATCATATAAATTTTTATACAGTTTTTACAGGTGATTCGACTACCATGCTAGGCACATGCCCATATTATGGTAGTTGATTCATCTTTGAATACCTACTTAACCTATATTTGAATGTTTATTTAGAAAATTGTGTTTCTCCTAATAAAAGTCTACAAGTGAGTGACTATGATAGGCGGCAACTTCTAAGAAGGAGGAAGGGGCGACGCAAATGAAGTGGCCTATACTTATGAAAAGTATAAATCCGGCCCTGTACCCAGAGAGACTGGTTCAGGAGGTCTTTTGACCTCTACAGCCAGAATCCCTCGACCCATCGCCTTGCACCGCAGTTGATGGGATGGATTCATAAGTCCGTCACTCCTGGACACACCTACCCCAAAATTCCTACCCACCCATCATACTTATTTCCTTCCCAGAACTTCCTCTTCTTTCTTTCCTTAAAAAACCCTCCACACAGCATCCCCAAAGATGACATAAGGCCCTGAGGGAAATTATTTTCCTCATGGCCTCCTGTGTGGAGCTAATGTAAAAAAAAGATGAAATGAAGGTTATTTAAATAATTTGTGCATAAGTAAGCGGAGTATGGAAATTATGCCTTATTTTATACCCATTGTCAAAAGTTATAAAGTTACCTATATTATATTCATATTTTTATAAAATTTTGGTAATTATCAAAACTTCAGATTCGCCATTACTATAAAAGGAAACTTTTTGGCTTTGGGGCGGCGGAAAATAATGCATTTTAATTTTCAATTGCATAAAACCAAAATTCACTTCGCGAACCGACGCAGCGAAAATCCGCAGCCGTAGCTGTCACTGTTATGGACTGCAGCCGACTTCGTGGGATACCTATATGAAATACCGCGAATCCCAAACCATGTTACACAAACCTAGCGTAGCCGCTAAACTACTTGAAAACTGGGATGTTTTTCTTGCCTTGACGCGAGTAGGCGTTATAAAGAGGCACATTCTTTTGTATCACAAACCATATTACACAAACAAGCCCGCTAGACAAATTTCATAATTACGCGCCTTATCCCACGAAGTCGGCTACAGTCGTATTAGCTCTTGTTAATTTATCAAGGATACCAACATAACAGTGACAGTTACGGCCGCGGATTTTCGCTGGGTCGGTTCGCGAAGTGAATTTTGGTTTTATGCAATTGAAAATTAAAATGCATTATTTTCCACCGCCCCAAAGCCAAAAAGTTTTCTATTAATTTTTGGGGATCACTGGCAACGGTTAATATGCACTTTTTTTTAAAAAAACCTTTTGATTCACCTTGATTACATTAAAAGGCAACTATTTGCATTGGGGGAAGTGGAAAATATTTCATTCTAAATTTCATTACGTAAAATTAAAATTAGCTTTCGTCTTGTGAGATTGTACGCCAGAATCACAAACCATGTTACACAAACCTAGCGTAGCCGCTAAACTACTTGAAAACTGGGATTTTTTTCTTGCCTTGACGCGAGTAGGCGTTATAAAAGGGCACTTTCTTTTGTATCACAAACCATGTTACAAAAAAATATTTTCCACTTCCCCCAATGCAAATAGTTGTCTTTTAATGTAATTAAGGTGAATCAAAAGATTTTTTCAAAAAAAAGTGCGTATTAACCGTTGCCAGCGATCCCCAAAATTTACCAGTTTTCTTTTATAGTAATTAAGGCGAATCTAAAGTTTTTTTCTAAAAATTATTCGTAATAAGCGTGGCCAGTCCGAACCGATATTTACCAAAATTTTAAACAAGTACCTTGATAAATTTGTTGTTATGATTGCTCCAGAATTTTTGGTTCCAGTTCTGAGCGTACATCCTCGATTCCCTGTATTCTTTCTGCAGAGGTGTCTCATTCGGCGGGTGATAGAAATCTGTCGGTCGCAAGTTGGAAAACTTTTCTGGAGGGCCAATTAAATCATGTTTTATATCTGCGGCTGTTTTCTTACTGGACGTATTGTGTGCTAGGCTGCAATAACTACAGGATCGAATTGATAGTCCAACGGTATAGGGGTAACGGAAAATAAGTTGAGCCATGCTCAAAGCATGAAGTATATTTTATTTTTTAATAACGGATAAGAGTTAAAAAAATGTGCCACTTCAAAAATCTTATCGCGACAAATTTAATTTGACATTTGATAGTTTTGATACCAAGGAAAAAGTCCTTAGTAGAAAATCACGCTAGTGCTGTAGGCTGGTGCTGGTAGACACAATCGATATAATTTTTTCGAAATTAAAAAATATGTGTCCATGGAAAAAATAATAATATTAGTCAATAATTCCAATGAAAGAGTTACTAAAAGTCTAAATATTTAGAAAAACTTATACCGTTTAAAAACTAGAAACCATTCAAATTACTATCATAACATCGTTTTTGTCAAATAAACAATAGTTTTGAATTTTTTAAATAAATATTTGTTTATTTGACGAACAACACAAAACTTTTATTATTTCGTGAGATAAAAAGAAATATTATGGTAATATTATATTATTCATAATTTATTTTATTTGAAAAGTTTAACCGTGTTACTTAATCAATGGAAATAGTAACACAGTTATAAAGTTAAGTGTTATTGAAAACACAATTTTGAATATTTTTTGTGCGTTTTTATTAAAAATATATCAACTACTGTAACTTTCGACGCCACCGTGCGATCAAATCAAAAAAATATGTTTCAAATTTTAAAATGGTTTATACACCCCTGATGAAGGTCCAGGAGTAACTGAAACCGGTTGTTTAAATGTATACAATAAAGTGGTAGTGAAACAATGTTATTTTATCGTTATTATTCCAAAAAAAATAAGTATCAATAATAATTTATCGATGGCCATAAAATTCCCACGCTGGTTTTTTTTTTTTTTTTTAATTGTTTATTTGGCTTTCACCCATTATTTACATTTAGTAAGTTACATATTTTGAAAATTATTTACATTTCCAGTTTTTTTGTAAATTAGTTACATTATCAATTTTTTAAAATTATTTACATTTTCAGATTTTTTTAAATTAGGTACATTATCAGTTTTTTAAAATTAGTTACATTTTCATATTTTTATAAAATTAGTTACTATTTCAGTTTTTTACATGGAATAGATAAATTATATTAGCAAATACTTATAGACAATGGGCCAAGACTTATAACTTATTCATAAGATTATACAAGTTGTACTAACATACAGAGTTGGTATTAGTAGTAATTGTAGAATAGAAAGATGTACAGGTTCCCAAAAATAGGAACCTATACAACTGTACACACAGAGTTGGCATTAATAATAATTACAAAATTGAAGAGTAGGAAGATGTACAGGTTCCCAAAAATAGTAACCTGTACATATTCCATACTTCCATTTTCATACAGAGTAACACACAGAGTTGGTATTAATAGTCATTACAAAATTGTAGAGTAGGAAGATGTACAGATTCCCAAAAAAAGGAACCTGTACAACTGTACATAATAACACTGCTAGAAACAAATGTATACGTATGGAAGAGAGAGAAATCTGATTGATGCTTAAATGTTGAGGCCATTTTTGTAAATAAATTTTGCTAACAAATAGTGAATTTCAGGAGAGTTGAGACTAAGAAGGCAGGGTACACTGGTAGGGAATTCAATTTTAAGTTTTAACAATTCAGGTATGAAGTTTGGAAATTGGTCATTGATAGGACACTCAAAAAAATTATGGTCTAAAGTATCCTCTGAACCACAATCACAATAAGGCGAATTGACTATGTGGAATCTGGCGAGATGACTAAGACAACAAGTATGACCTAAACGCATTCGAATAATGGAAGAGATGTATTTTTTAGGCATGGAAGTGTATTTGTGAAACCAGGGCTTGACAGGAATAGAAGGTTGAATTAAAGAGTACTGGTGACCTTTTAACAAAGAGGATGATTTCCATTCAGAGGACCATTGGCGTTGTAACTTATTTTTTAAAATAGGAAAATAGTCTCTAACAGGAATAGGAATGCTATTTAATGGACCATGAACAGTGGATTCCTTAGCAATAGAATCAGCCATTTCATTTCCAACAATACCAAGGTGTCCTGGGATCCAGGCCAAGACCACTGACACGTGAGCCAGCGACAAGGAATGCAGGAGGTCTCTGATAGAGCAGGTAAGAGAGTCACTAATGGAATTGAGAGGGGATGCGCTTATTTTTTGTAATGAGCTAAGTGAGTCTGAAAGGATGAGGGCATTTCTAATGTTGAGAGATTTGACGAGATGTAAAGCTTCTATGATAGCTATGCATTCAGCAGAGAAAATGGAACATTCTTTGGGAAGTCTGTGTGGGAAACACAATTTCCTGTGAGGAGCATAGACACTGGCCCCACAATGGGAGTCCGAACTGAGTTTGGAACCATCTGTGAAAAATTTTATATAATTTGGCCAGTTATTTTCAATAATTTTGTTGAATTCTGCATTATTGGATTGAACTGAGTTTTTAATATTTTTTTTACATATTCCTATAAATTGGTGCACCTTTGGATAGAAAGTAAGACTTTTATAGGGATAAGAGTATAAGGGGAGAGATTCATTGCGATAGGAGTTTGTGGAAACATCCAGGAAAGTGTTGAAGCAATTATAGAAAAGGGGAGGGGAATGTTTTTTCCAAAATGGATTCAAATTAACCTCATACTTTAACAATTGAAGTTTGGGAATCAGGGGATGAGAAGTTATTGAGCATGTTTTGAAAATATATTTTTCTGCTAGGCATCGCCTTCTTATATTTAAGGGAGGTTCGCAGCATTCAACTTGCATTGCGTTGATTGGGGAAGATTTCATGGCTCCTAAGATAAGGCGAAGAGATTTAGACTGAATTTTATCTAATTTAAGCGAATTTGTAGTGGACATTGGATCAAACAGACAAGATCCGTAATCAAGATGGCTTCGGATGAGAGCATTGTACAGAAGTTTTAAAGATGATGGGTGTGATCCCCACCACACTCCGGACAGAAATCTAAGGGGATTGATGTTGCTTTCGCATTTCATGATGACATGATTTATGTGAGAATTCCAAGTAAGCTTTGAGTCTAAAAACATTCCCAGGAACTTAACTTCTTTAGAGATGGGGATGATTTCATCGCCAAATCTCACCTGAATTTCTGGGAGCTTTCGACGACGAGTGAAGATGACAACTTTGCTTTTGGAGGGGGAAAGTTCAAGGCCATTAATATTTAACCACGCCAAAAGTTTTCTAAGAGCATTGTTGATTGCTGATGCTGCGATAAAAATATTACGGGATATTTTGTAGAAAGTCAAGTCATCGGCATATTGGAGTATGTTGCACAAGAATTGAATAGATTTTTCTAGATCATATGTGTAAATATTGTACAGGATCGGGCTTAAGACTGACCCTTGCGGGAGACCTTTGAAAATGTGTCTAATGTGGGGAGGGGATTCAGACCCATCTACAAAAATAGTTCTCTGGGAGAGCAAATTGACAATGAATTTTACTAATTTGGGCGGAATACCTATTGCCAGTAAATTTTCTTTCAGGATGGGAATATGAACATTGTCATATGCTCCACAGATGTCTAGAAACACTGCAATGCAATATTCATTTTTAGATAATGCTAATTTGATATCTGTAACAAGAGAGGAAAGGTTGTCAAGGGTACTTTTACCCTTTCTAAATCCAAACTGGGAAGGGGAAAGAATTTGATTTTTTTCTACGAACCAGTCCAATCTATTCTTAATCATTCTTTCAGATACTTTGCAAAGAGTAGAAGAGAGGGCGATAGGTCTGTAGCTCGAACCTATGCTTGGATCTTTGCCACTTTTGAAAATGGGAATGATATTTTGAATTTTCCAGTCTGGGGGAATAATGCCAGAATCCAGAAAGACATTGATGAGAGAGAGAAAGTAGGTAAGAGAATTGTCATCAGAATGACGGATGAATATATTCAGGATTTCATCCTTGCCCGGAGCTGAGTCATTGAGGATTTCAATGGCTCTTTTTAACTCATCAAAGGAAAATGGAGCATCTAACCATGAAGAAGATTTTAAATTGAAAGGCAAAGAAGGAAGTTCATCAAAATTAGGGACATAAGGGGGAGCTATTTTATTAACAAAGTCATCAATCCAAATAGCAGAATTACGAGATGGCTTTGGCAGGGAAAAGGAAGATCTAAACCTGCGAATCATGGACCAAACCTCCCCTGCTGGAGTAGCAGGGGATATATTGGTACAGAAATTACGCCAGCTGTTTTTTTTTTGAAACGGAATGTGCGTTTAGCAACAGCTTGGGCATTCTTGGCTGAGATGTAATTATTCATAGTCATCTGTTGGCAGTATGTCTTATTGGCCGCTTTCCTCTCCTTCAGCGCTCTAAGGCATTCCTCATCCCACCAAGGGGGAGGGCGAGCCTTCGAGCCTACAGGAGATGATTTGGGGATAGACTTGTCAGCCGATTTTAGAATGGAATCAGTCCAAGATTCATAAGAGGAGGTGCAATTATCAGAAGAAGGGGAAGGCAGGGAGAGGGAAAGATCCTGGATAGAGTCTCTGAAACGGGACCAATCCGCTTTTTTTGTAATAAATTTGGGCTTACTTTTAAAGTGATTGGTATCCAACCGTTGAGCCAAATTCAAAATAATGGGATAGTGGTCACTGCCGCAGGGATCTGAAGAAATTCGCCAGGAGATTAGAGGATAGATACTCGGGGAACAGAGGGATATGTCCACCGCACTAGGATTCTGTCCAGGGTGACTAAACCTTGTTGAGGATCCGTCATTTAGGAGACATATGTTCAAGGAGTCCAAAAGTTTAATTAATTTGATACCTAAGGGATCCGAGGAAGAAGAACCCCAGAGTGGGGAGTGGGCATTGAAATCACCCAAAATGACCAAGGGAGAAGAAATTTTGCTAAGCATGTGAACCCACAGTGGAAGGTCAAATGGGGTAGAAGGAGGAATATAGAGAGATACAAATGTAATATTGGAGACAGTGGCTGCCACTAATTGGAAGGATGAATTTGGGGGTTTAATGGAAATAGGGGAGAAGGGGAGAGAGTTTTTGATGAAAAGGGCTGCACCACCCTTCCCATCAATGCGGTCGTCCCGCAGACAATGATAGCTACTCACCTTGAAGAGTTGAGATGGCTTGAACCAAGTCTCAGAGACGGCAGCAATCGATATGGAGTGTAAATGTAGAAGGCGGACGAGGTCATCCTTATTGGAGGTGGCGCTTCTACAATTCCACTGCAGAATTGCTGCTGTTGGGGCAGCCATTGGGAAGAAGAGAATACAAAGAGGAGAGTAACGAGGCAGCGTTGGACGGTAGAGAATTATTATTGTTAATAACAGAGATAAGTAGCATGAGAAGAGTTTGAATAAAAGAAGAATTGTCATTAGAAGTATTGTTGTTTATGGAATTTGCATTTAGATCAGGATTGAAAGCACTGCTGTTAGTTGAATTTGAGTTAGAAAAGACGGGGTTTTGAGGAAAAAGAGAGCTGATGTTATCATTTGGGAACAAGAGCTGGGAGTTATGGCCAAATTGATCATATCCAGGGGTTTTAATTGGACGAGAAGCTTGTTTTGTCATTACAGTTTTCTTGTTAGACAAGTTTGAAGGAGCACTAATTTGGGGTTGAGAGGCAACTTCAGCAAAAGATTTTTTAGAAGGAGCTATTAATTTGGAGGCATAGAAGTATGAAACGCTATTGGAGGCCATATAACTTTTTATGTTTTTTTGGCGAGAAAGTTCGGGGCAGGATGGATGAGTGGCTGTGTGCGAGCCTGAACAATTGACGCAAGTGGGGGAATTGGAAGGGGAGGAGCATTGGTCTGCTAAATGATTTTCTGCGCATTTAAAGCAGCGGGGAGAGGAGCGGCATGATTGCTTAGAATGGCCAAACCGACAACAATTAAAGCATTGGATTGTTGGGTACGAATAAATTTCCACCGGGAGAGAGTTGTGAAATAAATAAACGTGAGAGGGAAGGGACTGTCCTTCAAATGTCAGAACTACAGTTTGAGAGGGTTTCCAAACTACAGACTCAGATGATCGATCTTTGAAATTAAGACGCCTAGTCTTAATAACTTTTCCCGAAGATGCTGGAATAATGAGTTCCGAGATAAGCTCTTCTTCAGATAGGTCTACAGGAATACCTCTAACGAGACCCAAGCGAGAGATATTGAAAGAAGGGATATAGGCTTTAAATTTTTTTGCAGAGAGGGAGTCGATGGAATTTATGAATTTATTGGCATTCAACGCGGATGTGAACTCAACACAAATGCGAAATCTGCCCTCTGATCGGATACCACCTGGGGAAATGCCAAGTGGTTTTTTCCAATGAATTTACCAAATTCAAGGGGATGTAAAGAGTGGCCAGGAGAGTTGTTTTGAACATAAACTATGAAGGGAGCTTTTGCTGAAGTCGGATACAAAGAAAGAGGAGAAGCTACAGGAACTGAGACCTGCGAAGAATCAGTTTTTGGAAGGTCGCAAACTTTCCTCTTTTTTGGAGTAGAGGATGGAACTTGAAGGTCTGTTATTTCTACCTCACTACCAATGTCAAAATTTGAAGGGTCAGGGGGAGCGGGATCAAGGGGTTTCTTCCCCATGGCAAAGGCCATTGGGGCAAAAGGATATAAAACTAAAATAAAATAACACTTACTGGACTTGGTCAGCAGTAAACGAACTCAAAAGAGGACAAAAAACTAAAAATAAAACTGACTAAATGCCAAAAATTCGATTTTTCGTATTAAAACGAAAAAAAACGCAACAGTGTTTTTCAACTGTCAAAATTCGAATCCAACAAAGATGATATTTCCCCACGCTGGTTATTAGTGATTCTATTTATTTTGAACTTATTGGAGCATAGACATAAAACGAGCAGAAAATTGTCAGAATCCATAGAATCCATGGAATGCAAAAAATGTAATTCTTTTACTCTCGAACTGCAGCGTAGTTACCAGTAGTTACGTTTCTTCTATCTTCTAATATTATAATAGTTATGAGTGTTAAGTTTTGAACAGGCTGGTAAGTTAAATTATATAATTTAACATTAATTCTTAATGTCCCTGGTCCGACTGTATTTCCGGATAAATTATCGGTATTTATTTATGCCAATCTTAAATATACTTCCCTCTGACGTTTCGTGTTTTTATTTTTACGTATGACAAATATTCTTCGTAACGTTGTTATTCTGATACTTCTGTGTTAAATAGACTTCAATTACCGAGATAATTGTGTTCTTGATATTTTGTCAGTATTTATTTTCACATAAACGCACCTTACAATATATTTATTGATGTTTGAATTCGGTGCAGAGTGCATTGGAAAAAGAGGTTCGCTTTCATCCCTTAGCTTGTCGATTATTTAAATACACCTTGTTAATGCTATATTTAGTGCTATTTGTTCCATCCTGCGAAACTCAAAACAGTAGTATAATTCCTCCACGATTTTGAACTTGGCATCTATCTATACATAGTAGTGTAACATTTTACACACCAATTTGATTCTATATTACGCTGTTTACACAAATACAATGTATAATACAGTAGTTGCAACGCGAAAACTAGTGAAATACGCAACATCGTAACACCCAAAGATAGTGAAATACAAAAGAGATATGCTATGATGTCTGCGTGACTGTCGGCGGACTACTACCTAATCTAAGAATTTGTTCATTGCATTGATTTTTTAAGGTGTGCTTTAGTATTGGCTAATAATATAGTTTGAATACGGAAAGAATTTGTTCATTTAGTTTAATGTTCGTTTAGTTCATTCATTAAATTATTCGTTCATTCAGTTTATTCGTTAATTGGTAAACAATATCGGTGAAACCCGGAAGCGCAGTCCCACCCAGTAAAAACTGCGGATCTCACATCTCTTATATTTCAATATCTTTGGTAACACCTCTGTGTGGTTCACGAAAAATTTATAATTGAAATAACATTTATATTTTTCCAATTCAGGGTGGGAATTCGAGAATAAATCATCAATACTTCCAACATTCCACAAAGTGTTCAAAATATTAAAATTTTATAATGAGATATTTTGAATTTTTCTTTCAAGTTTTCAGATTGTGAGATTTGATTACTGCCTGATTTCATCATCTCTTACAGCAACTATAATATAAGTATTTATTTGACTTAACTTCTCAAGCGCCAAAAGTATCCATCGGATAAGAAAAATGTGTATTTGTTGAGTGCCGGCATATCTAATAGGTAATCTGAAAACAATACTGTCTATATGTGGTTTTTACCCTCGACACACTACGGAGATAATTAGACTTGCTTGTGTTTTTCAAGTTTTCACTATTATTATCTTATTTGGGTAAATGTTCCACAAGCCGCTGCACTTTCATTAGGCACAGATTTTGGAAATTACACGTTTCAACTTAATTACTTCTAGAAATAACTAATAATGTTTAGTTAGGTGCATTAAAATTCAATTTTCTTTCAACCAAAGTTCAATATTTCCTGTATAAAATGTTTCCTTTGCCGCCATTTTAATTTTTTTTTGTGTGGTTTTAACGTTGGCGTAGTTTTGTTTCAATCTAAATACGCATGAATTACTTAGTTTACCCAAACTAAGAACTTAATAACCTATTTTGTCCATGCAAATAGTTGTTTCTTGTAGTAATTGTTGAAATCAAGTGTAATTTCCATAATCTGTGCTTAAAAGTGTGACGGCTTATGGAACATTTAATCTAATTTCATATCCAACTCCATGGACAATCATTTTTGTTATTATAAACTAGGTTAAGTTAGGGTTTTGTGTGTCAGCTGTTTTTTTATATATTTTCTTCAATTTTGCATTTGAACAATGTAGACATCAAATTGATAAGTGCACATCATTATACTTAAATAATCAGTTGATTGTGTTTAATACTCGATGGTTTGTTTTTATCTCGAACATTAAATTGAAATGTTTTTACTACAAAATAGTCATAGCTGCCCTGTAATGGTGTGCCACAAATTTTCATAATTTGAATGAATTTTATTCATTAAGTTTTCCATAAATAATGTTGCTTAACCACTCGGACCCATAAGCTGATTTTCGCAATAATATAACATTACCAGACATATGAGGCGTACCTGATTTATTAACTTAACGTCACTGATTTGTTAGAATTTAAACGATTTAAATTCATTACATTTTTATTAAAACAACTCTCTTTTTATAACTTTGAAGGTTATTCCCATCAATGTAATATATCATTAAAGAAGAAGATAACACTAATATACTAAACGAAAATATGAAAGAGAACAAGACACAGAAAAATAAAAAGATAACGGTTGCAACTGGGACAAAAAATTAGTTGAAGATAATAATTCAAAAAAAAAATTTTATACGAGGTTGACAAATGTGACGGTTTGTTGAAGGAGGTAGCAGTAACTGAATTGGTAGAGGCGCCCGTTACGGATAGACAAGAGGTTCTGGGTCCCAGTTGTGACCGTTATTTTTTTTATTTTTCTGTGTCTTGTTCTCTTCCATATTTTTGTTTAGATTATTAGTGTTATCTTCTTCTTCAATGATAAATTCATTCCATTCAAATTATTTGAAAGAGATATGTTTGTAGTATGATATGTTGTTACTTCATTATTATTTGTTGTTACTGGTAAAATTAGCTTTTTAAATGGACCCAATTGACACTTTAATTAACAAAATATATCTACTAATTTAGGTTAGCTAGAGTGGCCCACCAACTGATCTATGCATACAATCTAGCAACCATTCTGTGTATAGGTTATGAGTTTATTTAACTCTCTAAAGAGAATGATTTTTATTAAAAGTACTGATATACAATTATAATATATTTTATCCGCTGCTAAGGAATTGACCGGAAATAAATATGACACCAAGAAATGAACAGGTCACTTTTTCTGATAATTTTTTCCTTTCTTTTAAATCACTCGCGTGCTTTTGGTTTTTTTCTTTACATAAAGTTGGTGAATTATTTATCAGTAATTGAGTTCATGAATAATGGCAAAGGATGTAATTAATTGTTAATGTTGTATTGTGTTGGGAAACCCGTAGTACGAGCAGGAAACTAGTTAATCACATTTCAAATCGATTTTGTGGAATAACTTTTTTTTTGATTTCGGCTTTCGTTTTCGAGTAAATCAAATTTGGAAGTTGGAGTTTATTATGTAAATTTAAAAAAAATCACTCGCTAGGGACCATAGGCTAATTTGTTCGCTTTTTGGAACAACTCATAGTCTCTTAGAAATTGTTGTGTCTCCCTTACTATCGTAGTGAGAAATATGATCTAACTGTTAGATAGAGTATTCAAATCTAAAAATTAATCACAAAAGATGTTAAATGTACACCTTTATGAAACCAAAGTTTCGGATCGCAATTTGAAAAAAAAAATAACTTTTGGAATTTTTTATCAATTATTTTTACATAGAATGACAAAAAATTGAGATGATGATAACATTTATAATGCATTTGTCTAATAAAACATGTATGTGTTTTTTTTTCGTTATCACTAATTATACTTAACAAAAAATCGTAAGTGAGCCATTTTTGATCACCTATAAAAAACAGTTTTTAATTTTCGGATACGTTCAGAAATGTTCCATTTATTTGGATTTTATTGTAAAGCGGAAATATTTTGACCATCTGACAAAATATGGTGGAGGCCTGAGGGGTTAATGTCTTTTAAAATGCGTTGAAGCTTAGGTCCAAAAAAAGTTCTTTGGGTTCTCTATGTGATTCTCCATTCACCAATTTTCCGCTAGTACCACGAGTTTCCAGACATTGTGTATTTAAGTTGACTAGAGTTATGATTTATAATCAGTGTGTAGATTTCAAGATTGTATATTTAGATGAGGCTTTTTATGACTTTTAAATGCACCGGATAGCAATAAAATTTAATAAGATTGCAATTTATTTACTTCATTTCTGGCACAAAGTGTTTCACGTTAATTTATTTACTTCATTCTGGCACAAAGTGTTTCACGTTAATTTATTTACTTCATTCTGGCACAAAGTGTTTCACGTTAATTTATTTACTTCATTCTGGCACAAAGTGTTTCACGTTAATTTATTTACTTCATTCTGGCACAAAGTGTTTCACGTTAATTTATTTACTTCATTCTGGCACAAAGTGTTTCACGTTAATTTATTTACTTCATTCTGGCACAAAGTGTTTCACGTTAATTTATTTACTTCATTCTGGCACAAAGTGTTTCACATTAATTTATTTACTTCATTCTGGCACAAAGTGTTTCACGTTAATTTATTTACTTCATTCTGGCACAAAGTGTTTCACGTTAATTTATTTACTTCATTCTGGCACAAAGTGTTTCACGTTAATTTATTTACTTCATTCTGGCACAAAGTGTTGCACGTTAATTTATTTGGCAAGTTTATTTTCTTGTGTACTTATTGTATTATTTTATAAACTTAGTTAATTATATATTTGTTTGGCTTGTTTCAGCTATAATCCGCATGCTGTTGTCCAACATTTGTTTGCAAATCTTGAGACGGCGATCCTTAAAGGTCTAATTTGATTTCCGGTCCGCTGTAATGGCGGCCTATCTGAACCGCGCCACTTCCATGATTGGCGGAGATGGATCCAATCGCATGGGATTATTCTCCAATGGCGCCGCTCGCTCCATCACCACCACCTCCGATTCGCCCCTGCAGGTGTTTGTGCGAGCCAAGAAAAAGATTAACGATATATTTGTAGAAATTCATGATTACACTAAGGACACCATTAACTTCCTTCAGGGTAAGATTGTTTGCTCCTCGGAGGTATTGTATTACTGATGTGGTGATGATAGTGACTTGCCATTTGACCTGCTTGCTTCCAATGCCGACAATTATTTTTTTCATCCTTTTTCATTAAAGGCTTTTCTCACAGACAGGAATGGAATCTGTTACGTTGGTAATGGTATCGGTGATGATCGGTGACTATTTTCAGGGTAGATGCTAAAATAATCAGAAAGAGAGAAACCATTATACAAAAACCTTGTTTTTTACTAAAATATTAAAGAATTTAGATTACAACAATATAAATAATTGTGGTTTGTTCGAATCTTAACCCTCTTTTATTAATTTTACTCTCAAATTCATTTGTGCATATTTGGTTTAGTGGGTCAAGGGAGCAGAGCATTGCCAACCCCTATCATATCTTTTTTTAATTCACAGAACCCTTTTCCAATCTTATATTCAATTCCGTTGTAGAAAGAAATCGGTCACTAGTAGAGTCATACATTGGCAACTTTGCCATCACTGAATTGTGAGTAAACCATTTAAATCTTTCAGCAGGGCCCTAGAGTTATTTAAATACCTCACACTTATGGAATGTTTTGTCTGTTATGTACATTTATCATGGTTTATCATTGTATTTACAATATTTGTGAGGTTTATCATATTTACAATTGTGTGTATTTAAGCATAATTATGTATGTACATATTTGTATTGCAGATATTGAAGACAAATCAATTATTGAAGATGAGAAACTGAAACAAGTGGACGCTTATGTTGGGAAAGTAAAAGCCATCAGAGATGTACTCTGCAGGGATCACATGAAAGTCGCCTTCTTTGGAAGGTTAGCATTAAACACCTTACATACAGGGTGTTAAGGAACGTATTTGACTTACTTTAACCATTGATTCCTGACATTATTTGGAGTAAAAAATGTAAATGAAATTTTGGTCTCCGGTGACATTTTTGATGTTTTTTTTTTTTCTACAAAAACATAAAAAAATGGTAGTTGTTGAACAGTTGGAGGCGGGGTAAGAGGTTCGTCGGACACCCGGCTGAGTGACCAGTGACCATGTGCGGAAGAATTTTTTTTTTTTTTGATTTTGAAGAAAAAAAATTTGAAAAAAAAAAAACCTCAAAAAAAGTCACCGGAGACCAAAATTTCATTTACATTTTTTACTCCAAATAATGTCACTAATCACTGGTTAAAGTAAGTCAAGTACGTCCCTTAACACCCTGTATTCATTTTTTCATGTGCTATAAAAAATATTTTCAACAATTTAAAAAATGTTATTTCCATCACAGTTCCAAAATAATATGTTTCTATTCTTGTAACAGAACGAGTAATGGTAAAAGCACAGTTATCAACGCCATGTTGCACGAGAAGATCTTGCCCAGTGGAATAGGTCACACCACCAACTGCTTCCTTCAAGTAGAAGGCGCTGACAATAATGAAGCATATCTTATGACGGAGAACTCTGATGACAAACACAATGTTCAGGTAATAATTCACATATAAAAGTATCCACATCATGCATCCACAACTATGATGTATTAACCTACAAAGAAACTGTGTAAAAATAAATAATTTCCTTACGATAATCAATACAAAGCTTATTTAAAGTTTAACCTTTAAGTACCAACGTGCATTTTTTTAATGTTAGTACCGACTTGACATAGAAAGAAAATCAACTTTATTAAATTTTTAAATATAAGACTACAATAATATTTGGTTTGAATTCGGGGAAAAATCCGACTATTAGATTTAAAAGATCAAAAACACAAAGAATACTCTTCTCAGGATAACAAAAAATAATATTTCTTACTTAACCCTTCGAATAATAAGAAAATAATTTTCTGTCAACTTTTGCCGGTCAAGGTTTGTGTGCAAAATTCCTGGTTCATCCCATGCATTTTAAATGTTCCTATTTACTGTTTTTTTTAAACGCTTTTGCAAAAACAAATATTGTTCTAAAATGTAGATAAAATAATCTTTCCGATGTGTTTATTAGAAATCAACATTTTTGTTTCTAAATATTAAAATTTTAATATTGGAAATGTAAATTGGCTAAAAAATGCACACCTGCGAATATTTGAATTAAAGTAATTTAAATAGAATAAATCCAAAATTTTAAATACATATTCCCTTTCTAAACAAAATTTGTAATAAAACTTTCACCTCACTTTTTATCACTTTCATACAATTTTATTTTAAAATTAAATGTGTGATGCGTCACAAATTGGAGCAAAATTAAACCGTCACTTTTGATCGGGTTTGTAAAATATCTGAACAACCTAGCTCATATAATTCTAAGACAATGAGAAGCATTATTTCATTCCGTTTCTACCATAAAAGGAATCACAAATATTCGCATGACAGGAAGAGAGATATCTAACTTTTAATAATGCACGTTCGCTCTGGGACAATCTGGGTCTCCTGTTATTATAACGGCATATGATGTTTTGGGACAACTTGGGTCTCTTGTGATTAGACGGGTTAAGACTAATATAACTTCTGGAAATAATATAGTAGGTATATAAACCTTCTGAAAAAAAAAATGTTTACAGTCGAACAACATCTTAAATTGTAAGCACAGTCAGGGCACACTTGTTTCGCGCACTGTAAACAGCGCCGGATCTGCCATACGTTCAAAAACGTGCAAAAACCTGGCGCCAACTCCGAAGGGGCGCCGTGAGAAAATAAATGTTGTATTAAAATTTAGTTATAATATTCCCTGAATCGTTTAAAAATTACCCATAGTACGAAATAATTATTACGCTCTAGCAACACTTTCCAAAGAAACAGAATGTGCACGCATCAGGTTGGTATCAACGGCTTACGAATTTATAGTCAGTTACAGAATTTTTTTACAAATTCCATATATTTAGTTTGAACGTAAGATCTATTTTTCCATATATCTTTTACCGTCTTTTACGACGAATGGGTGCGATCCAAAATCAATAACCAATCACAGCTCGATATTTTTGTTCTAGAGAATCAAACCAACCGACTTACGCCTTTCAAAATGCTGACAATTTTAGTTAGTGTACGCTCGCTGTTGTTTTATTTTCTACGATTTAAGTCTCTAGGAGAAGGTAGTTAACCGGTGACAGGCCGGAGACGCGCCGGCGCGCGCGTCATATGCGCATGCGCGAGAAAATAATTCAAATATTTGAATAATACTTCCGACAAAAAACTTTTGGTCTACGATTTTGGCCCTTCTATGTACACAATTTGTATGAAGAACAGTGTCAGAATCGCTTGCGCCGTCATTACTCTCGGAGACGCTACAAGTTTCATTCACCTTGTCACCCTGGAATATTTTTAAAACGATTTCTTCTATGACAATCGGCTGTCAGAATTTGCCGCGAATAAAACAATCATAAAACCTATTAATTTACGTAATAAATGCAAGTAATGTGGTTTTGGTAGATAGTTTATTGTGATGTGAAAGTGTTTCAGTTAATAAAATATACAATAGCTCAAAATTTATCAACAAAACATTCAATTCAAAATTCAAAGTGGTGGTTTTTTAGTGTTTTTTTGCGAAGTTCTGCGAATTTCCGCGAAATGTCATGGCCTTTGACCGGTTAAAGACCATTTTCTTATGAAATCTTCAGTAAATTCCATTAACAAAAACATTGCACGGTTTGCAGGATTTGCAGGTTGCAACGTGTTACGTGTTGACAGTTTCATCATTGATTTGACGTATTATTTGAAGTTTGTTAAATTTATAATTAATATCTATTAGATTTGTTACTTTACGGTGTCAGTGTAAGGTGTAAGCGTCTTTCGTAAGCCGTTGATACCATACGTCAGTGTTTAGTGTTTGTATGGTGTTTGTTCGCTCAACACAGAACACAGGGGAAATGCAAGGTACAAATTTGAGGTTATATTCTTATCACAAACGAATTTTTAACCAAAATAAAAATTTAGGGGGGGGGGGGGGGCATCGGGACCTACTGCACAGGGTGCCAGATTTCGTAGATCCGGCCCTGACTGTAAACAAACGTGTTTTTTGCACCAATAGCATACGGATGCTAATAATGTCTGTACGTTGATTTTCTTTTGAGTTTAGGTTGACATGAATAACAAGTCTTTCATGACTACATTCTACACAAAATTTACTCTAAAAGATGTATCGATGGAGGATATCATCAAAGAAATCGACTCACTGAAAGAGAGGACTTCACCTGGACATGACAAAATACCAAGTAAACTACTAAAATCACTGAAATCTCATGTAGCCGTTCCCCTCAAATTCCTAATTAATAAGAGCTTCACTCAAGGTTGTTTCCCAAATGTATTAAAACAAGGTGTTATCTCTCCAATTTTTAAACGTGGGAAGAAAACTGAAATTACCAATTACAGACCAATTTGTGTTCTAAGTGCACTCTCTAAAATTGTTGAAGGAATACTGAGAAATCAATTGATAACTGACCTTGACTCTAGTAAAATATTATCAGCAAATCAGTTTGGTTTTCGCCAAAACTTATCAACCTCAGACGCCATCGCTAATGTTACAGACTTCATAACAAGTAATGTTGACAAAGGAAATAAATGTTTAGCAATTTTCCTTGATCTTGCAAAGGCGTTTGATACTGTGATCCACAAAATACTTTTAGATAAACTTAAGAGGATAGGAATATCAGATACAGTTCTTCAATTATTTCATAGTTATCTAACTGATCGAACGCAATGTGTTAAAATAAACAGTACCTATAGTAGTTCCCAAAAAACAGTTTGTGGCTTTCCACAAGGTAGCATCCTAGGACCCTTATTATTCTTAATATATATTAATGTTCTATGTAACTTACAAATTTGTGGACAAATCACAACTTTTGCCGATGATACGGTTTTGCTATTTTACGCCAAATCTTGGGATGAAGTCTTCAAAATGGCAGAAAATGGCTTTCGTATTGTTAAAGATTGGCTTAATGCTCACATACTAACCCTGAATACAGACAAAACCAAATTCCTAACATTTCGAATATCAAATAAGCTCTTGCCTTCACAACAAAGCCTTAAACTTCACAGCTGTAACCCCTTATTAACTCCACGTACCTGTCCTTCTATAAGTAGAGTTGACAGTATTAAATATCTTGGTATTCAAATAGATGATCTTCTTAAATGGAACGTACATGTTACAAACCTAACGACAAAACTGAGGAAACTCGTCTACTTCTTTAAAAATGTTAGAGATAAATTAAATAGAAAACAACTGAAACAAGTTTACTGTGCACTTATACAATATCACTTGAATATGGTATTATCAGCTGGGGAAGTGCCACAAATACTTGCCTGGAGCCTTTAGTAAAGATTAAAAAACTAATTTTTAAGGTTATTCTTAAAGTCCCGTTGAGAACGAGCACTGATTTTATTTTTAACCTTTTCCACTCCGTAGGCCACACATTCTGGCCCAAACGATTTTGGTAGGCAGCTCCGTCGGCCAGAGGTTCTGGCCCGGCGCAGGTATAAGTTTAATCACCAATTTCTATCTTCCTAAGGACATTCTACTAACTATTATTTCCGATAATTATAAAGAATTGTCGCAACATATTGGATAAACCAACATTTCTTCATTTAAATTTACCGTTAATTAGATATATTCATGTGAAAATAGATGAATCTTTTTAACACAAGAAATATTTGTTTCCTTCCAATATTTTCGGAACAGTCAGTCGTTATCCTGCGTTTATGACAGTTCTCCACAGTTACTCCCACTTTTTGTGACCATCTTTTTTCGTTTTGTGGAACTATTGATGTTGTTATTAGTAATTGAAAGTAAAAGAATTACGTTTTCTTAGAAATATAGTTAATTAACCGTCATAGAACATATGACGGTTAATTTGTGGATAGGCTAATTATTCAGCTGGTTGGAAATTATAGAGAAGGTGTAAAAACAAGAAAAGGAAGACATTCGGTAGATCCAGAACAGCGGTTAAATCATGTACATGTCATAACGCCTAATATATGCAGAAAAAGTATTACGGATTGCATCATTTTCAATTTGGGAGGCGGGAATGGGTACCGCCGCCCCGGTAATCATTTATTGGACAACCAACGCCTCTGACACAGGCCACCCCAAGTCATTCGCAACGTTTGTTGACTTAGCAGAGGTGCCCGGGTTCATGTGGATGAGGTTTTTCTAGGACTCGGTGACAGATGCGTTTGCCAATCGGGAAAGACTGGTTGAGGAAGATCTTTTGATCTCTCCAGCCGGACTCTATCGAACCATTGCCTTACAGCGCAATGAGAGGGATGGATTCACGCATCGCCTCTCCTGGATACACTAACCGCCAGATTCCTACTTAAAAAAAAACGTTAGTGGATCTGATTAAGATACGAGTAGAGAAGGAGGGCAAATAAAACAAAAAACTATAACACTGTAAAAGTTATGGAAACAAACTTGCACCTTATGTGGAAGAATGCTTCGAAAAATATCATACTCTAAAAAACTGTGATGGTGACTTAGTAAAATAAAGTAAGAAATTTATACTTAAATTGGACCGAATCGTTAGTTTTTTATAATGAAATGTGACAGTGTTATATTATGTATAATATGTACAGTACTCTAACTTGTAAACACCGTGTAGAATATTTGCCAAACCTATTATCTATTTTATGTGTTGTGGGCTGGTCTATCTTTTGTTTCCTGAAAAGGGGTCTAAACCTAAAATAACGTAACCAATGCAAAATAAGAAACCATCCACTACCCATAAAACCTAAGCCAATCAGGTTCAGGTAGTCACTGATTAGCCGCTGTGCGGTATAGGACAATTAGAAAGGAACTTCTCCAAGGATTTGCATTGGATTGTCTGTATATTTTACCCGTATTATACAAATTATTGCTATGCAATAAAAGATATTATGCAAATAAAAAATATTGAAATCGAATGTATTATCTTTTAGTTACTTAATGTGTGATTTAACAAGTGTTTTATGCAAAATATACCAAACAACTAATGGTCACACGAAATATCCGATAGGGTGCCGCAAAAGTTATGAATGGAAATTTTCATTTTAAACACAAAATATAACATACATTTTTGGTCGGAGTAGCTAAACGGTTTTGAGAAGAAATGGTCAGTGGAAAAGGTTAAGACACTAAATGTTCCTAACCTGCAAAAATTGTATTCAAAAAATATCCTGCTTCATCAATTTAAAAATGCACACATGTTTGAAGAACGAATAAGCACTAGAGCATTAAGAGGGTCAAATGTAAAATCTTTTAACATCCCAGTTTGTCAAACCTCTTTATGGGCAAAGAAGTTTTAAATATAATGCAACAAAGCTGTTCAATTCTCTACCTCCTGAAATTAGAAACACGCAATCCAAAAATGCATTTAAAAGTAAAATCATTGATCACCTTAAATAAACATTTCCATCACGAGTATTTAATAACATACTTACCTTTATACCTACTGTGTGTATATATGTAACCATGTACCTATATATATGTAACGTACTTGAATTGTATATTTAAAGAAAAAAAGATTTTACATCAACCTGTCACTTTCATAATATTTTTCAAAATATTACTTAACCTTTTCCCCGCGTTGAACTACTCCATTTTTTCAATACCCATACGCGGTACATGTATATGTCATATTTCAAATACCTATCCATCCAATTTTATGTCGAATTACAGCATATTATGGCATGATTTATCATACTATATAAACAGATGAGATTATTATTTACAATTTGAAACCAAATCGTCGTCTGTAAACACTCCTAGATGTTTATAAAAAACGTAAAAAACGTACCCATATTATCTTAAAGACGGCGCCATTTATCCGCGTGCTTGTACTCAGGACACTGCGTTGATTGACACAAGTGGTACCTCAATCACTTATTATTATTAATTCGTATAAACAAGTTCTAAAACTTCTGATGACACTAACATTAATAAAATTTTTATGTAAATTCAAAATCACAGTTTCACAACATAAACAAACGTGTGCGAATACGCGCGATCTCGACAATAAATGTTATCGACGCTTTTCCAATTTGGTCAGTCGGAATCGCATGGATGCGCCTGCGCAAATTACTAGCGCCATCTGTGGAGTAAATTGTGAACTTTGCATTCAAAGGCACGAGGACACATTCACTTGATTATAGATGTTTTTTACGAAATACAATTTTACTTTCGAAATATGCCTGAAGATGTCAGCATCGTGATAGTTACACAAATGTCCTAGCGAGCGGGAAAAAATTCTGTGACATAGTAGGGCTGTGATATCGGCAGTCGAAGTTAACGTAACAAGGGCTGATACGGGCGCGTGTGAGGCATGGCTTTTGCCGCATCTACTGTTGTTACGATCGCGTGGAAAAAGTTAAACAAAATCATAGATAATCACTCTGTAAATTGCATCTCAACACAGGCGTTTCACACCTAGTGAGATGGGCAATACGCCATTATTATAACCAAATGTAATATGAAAATAATGAAATAAATAAATAAAATGTCTTGACTACTTCAGCTTGATCTTCAGATGTCTTTGGCATATCAGAACCAAGTACCTAACCTACTCTTGCCAAACTCATCCTAAGTTCACGGGGCAACCTTAGGTTACAAAATCTTCGCTTCATGTGCTCTAACAACTGTCGAGCTCATTTTTTTTATAAAGACTCCTCTATCAGTTTGTCTTACCACATGTACATCATGTAAAAGATGAGAATTTACGGAACTTATATCCATAGTAAAAATAAGTCATAGGCCAGAATCTTGATCGGCAGCTGCAAGTGTATACAGAGCATTTATCTATTTCATCTACACCACTTTTTGTAGAATTATAAAACTTTATGATTTCTGGCTTCCCTGAGTCCGTGTCTGTTATGTCATTATGATGCATTGCGTTGTCAATCTTAAATCCGCTGGATTCTTCATCCGTGATCCAGCTCTTAAATCACTTGCGCAAAATTTGGATTCAATTAATTTATACATATCTGAGATATTTGAATGCTTAAATAAATTTGTCGCAGAACTATGTATTTCTTTTACTACCTGAAGTCCCATAGTTCACAATATATGTTAAAATAACAGTTTACTGTAACAAAACAAAAAAACTTACTTAAGCACCGACGTGAGGCCCGAGAGGGGACGCATTGGAATTTCAAATCGTAATTACTCGCCAAATGCGCGCGTGACGTCACCACTTCCTGCTCCGACATCAACGTGGGCACTGTCCTTGCAGCTACTTAAAAGCGGGGATCGGGGTAAATCGGGGTAGCAAATCAGGTGCCTGCCGGGCCTCTCAGACCGCACTCAGTACGTAAAGGTTAATATGTAAAAATACTGTAGTACTGTCATCATTTTATTATAAACTATTTTTTCAATGATGATTGAACTGACACACTGAAACTTTAGTATGTATTAAGTTTTCCAAAGGAAAAAAAAACTCTTGTTGGTTCCAGGTCATTTTTAAATTTCAGTTTTTGAGGGACTGTAAAACAAAACTTCTTTTGTGGATATCTTTTATGCCAGTTTTAATAATTTCTTCTTCTCTCGTGTACCATGGAAAGGACCATAAAGTAATCTGAAAAGCAGTGTCAGCATTGAGAGTTATTTATTTTAATTTCCCAACTAATCAGCTGACAAGTCTAACGGTCATTTTGTTATGCTCGTCCGCTGATCATAATTTGATCAAAAGCCAAAAAGGACTGTGAATGTAGAATGGTTAATTTGAACGGCTAATTTATAATAATTTGTGTTTCCAGTCAGTGGGTCAGCTAGCGCACGCCCTCTGTGACTCCCGACTGCAGGAGTGCGAGCTGGTGCACATCTTTTGGCCGCGGGAGAAGTGCGGACTGTTGCGGGATGATGTGGTGTTTGTGGACTCGCCCGGAGTGGACGTGACACCGAATCTGGATGAGTGGATCGATAACCATTGCTTGGATGCCGATGTCTTTGTCTTGGTCGCGAACGCCGAGTCCACCCTCATGGTCACGGTGAGTAATTTATACCTTCAACATAAATTAATTTCCTCTGCAACAGGGATTCCAAAAACGATCGCCTTCAGATGCTCGAAAAATCCACAAAGCGGTGGCATTTGAGGTCATTGAGATGGATGGCAAAATAAGAGATATCACACTGAATAAACAGAAGATAGACTCATTGTTTTAAGAATCATCATAATAAATTTGTAAGGAAACATTGCACATTATGCACAGGGCCGGTTATGAGCCAAATGGCGCCTGGCTCTAATATAATTTTGATGCCTCTTGTCAAAATTGCTTACGACAATCCTGTGAAGTATGGGGAAGGAAGTACTAAAGAAATCCTATGGAGTACGGTTTTTTCTTTTCCTACCGAGTACCAATGTTTTTTTTCTGCATCTGCTGGTTTACTATACTTGAGAATTTTTTGTTGAAACAAAATATAGGTACACAAAATATGCTCTTCAACATATGAAATAATGATTGGGTACAATATGGATTGGTGCAAAATGGGAGACTATTATGCTCTTACATTTATTTTTATGCTCAGGCAGCGGCTCAGTGCCCGTTGAATTTT
This sequence comes from Limnephilus rhombicus, assembly GCA_929108145.2. NCBI lineage: Eukaryota > Metazoa > Arthropoda > Insecta > Trichoptera > Limnephilidae > Limnephilus > Limnephilus rhombicus. The sequence goes on from OV815274.1 coordinate 29,632,839, forward strand.
ATGGTAACCGAACAGCTCAGAATCGTGCAACTTCAACAATTCCTTTGAAAAGTCATTAACACCTCAGGCTGATTTGTTAGCTTTTCGAAACAACTCTCATGTGTCTCATAGAAATCATTGTGTCTCCCTTACTATCATGGTTAGAAATATGGTCTAAACTCTAAACCAGCTGTCGTCACACTTTTCCGGTCAAGGGCCACATAGGACAATGTGAGGTATCACCGCGGGCTGCACACTTATGAATTTGAGGGGGGGAGGACTGTCACGAAATCAATAATTCGATTAAAAATTATTTGTTATACCTTTTTAAAGCAATTCTTATGTATTTTAAGTACTGGGTTACTACCTCCTTCCTTCTTGTATTCATGATATAGTGTCATTTCTTAATAAAATCTGTAATTAATATAATAATAATATAATTAATATATTAATATAATAATTTCTTAATATGTAATCCTCGATATCTTAAATATTATTTTATAATCTATGTAAAAGCCCCTACGGGCGTATAAGAACAATAAATAAATAAATAATAATAATTCACGTAAGATGATAATATTATATAGTAAAAAATATTAATAACAGAAAATTAAAATTTTCATCATCCAATTGTAGATATGAATGTGATGGAATCTTTTGGTTCAATTTGCATCCACTTCGCGAACTTTCGAAATATGTGAATTTTCGCACACATGGTAAAAATGATTACAATACGTACAATAACAAAAGTTAACCAATATTAAAGTTTACTTTGCTTTATTATTCCGTGATTAGTGTGTGTGTGTTTTTTTTTTGTTTTTTTTAGACCCTATTTATTTTACCTGCCCACTTCCTCACTATTCCATCTCAACGCCCCCTAATTTTTTCTGAGTCTTTTACTGCCGCCCCTGAAAGTCTCAAACGCCCACTATGGGGTGTTATTGCCCAAGTTGAGAACCTATAACGTACACTATGCATGCATTCAAAATCCACTTAGGATGTGTTCAAAAACCAACTCGGTGTTTTAAAATCAAATGTCAATCAATTAAAATCAACATTTTAAAATCATAAGGGCGTACACACACAAATTTTTTGAAAAAAAAAAGAAAAAGCTGGTAAATATAATTGTACATGAAATAAAAGCGGCAGATATTTGTGCGGGCCGAGAAAACTATGAGAAAAGTGTATAGGCATGTCGGTACTCGGAGCGGACTGCTCCTATTGTGCCTGCACAGGGCACTGTTAATTACACTGTTAACCAAGCAGTTAATATTTGGATGATTTGTATAGCGGTCAAGGGTATTTATAAGTGTATTATCAATGTCTTGGTAGGTCGGCACCCTTGGCAAGAGCAGACTGGTCCAGTTGTATATAGGCACAGGGCTATTAATCAGGCAGTTAACGCAATATGTACCCGATTATAAAAATGATTAAAAAAGGTTTTGTCAGTGTCAGTTATGAATTGAGTGTTTTTATAAAATTTTGCAGGAAAAGAACTTCTTCCACAAAGTTTCATCGAAGCTTTCCAAACCGAACATCTTTATTCTCAACAACAGGTGGGATGCCTCTGCCTCAGAACCTGAACTAGTAGACCAGGTAATTATGGCAATATAACTTTGCTCTTTTCTTATGTATTATAATATCAGACAACCATTATAGTAATTTCCCCAAATTGATTTCTATTTGAAAGCTTTGCGATGAACAACAGCAGGTCAGTAAATCATTTTCAGAATGTTCCCAGTATGTACCTACACTGCTTTTCATCAATAAGTTCTTTGCTTTGAACATCTTTCACCAAGCTTTAAATGTGGTTGTCGGATGTAAAGGCTTCTAGCTTTTCATTCTACGCACTCTTTTGGTAGTCAAATTTCTGTGGCTATCATTCATTTGATTTTTTGTTGATTATATAGAAATGTATGTTTTTACAAGTATGTTACTATCAATTCTCACTAGGTTTACTATGTTATCTCTTTGCACTGTTCTGATTATTTTTTTTTTTATTTCCTTTTTAAATTCAAAGGAATGATAATGAGTTTTCCATTTAGTTTTGATTTATATTGGTATTATGGAAGAAAAACATAATTGTTCAGTTTATTTCAGTTGGTAATATGTTTTGCTGAATAAGCTTCTTAGAAGACTAAAAATCTAGAGATCTTGAAAATGTTTGTAACAATAGTTTGGACTTTGCAGGTGAGAAGCCAACACGCGACGCGCTGTGCAGACTTTCTTGTGAAGGAACTCAAAGTGTGCACCCCCAAAGAAGCGGAAGAAAGAATATTCTTTATATCTGCTAAAGAAGCATTATTAGCACGATTAAAAGAAAAAGAACAAAAACCCGCAAGCTGTAAGTAAATTTCGCATATGTCTAAATTTTATAAAATTGGCACCAATTGGTTGCCCCTATAGCATATGTGTTGGCCCACTTTTAATGCTGTCCATACTGTCTTCCTATATTGCTGTCTTCCAGTTGCTACTCTGGAGATCTTCCCATTGCATCAATCTGAATATTATAGTTATTAAGTTTGTTTTGAATTGAATTATTTTGTTATTTCAGCCGGTGCTCTGGCCGAGGGCTTCCAGACTAGGTACTTTGAGTTCCAGGACTTTGAGCGCAAGTTTCAGGAGTGCATCAGCATGTCGGCGGTGAAGACCAAGTTCGAGCAGCACTCACAGCGCGGCCGCCTCGTTACCACCGATGTCCGCTCCGTGCTGGAGAGTGTCCACGACAAGGCCAGCGCGCTCCGTTCAGAGAAACTGGAAGATAAGAAGAAGCTCCACGAGCAACTTAACTACACAGAGCAACAGCTCATGCTCATCACGAGGGAGATGAAAGCCAAAATTCGTCACATGGTAGATGACGTAGAACAAAGGGTAAGTTGACTATCTGTTCTGAATGAAATCCATGATGAGCACCGTCTCCAAACCCACTGAAGTGAAAATGTTAAAATGTTATATGGATTTTTTCACACTTAGATTTTAAATAGCACTTTAATATTTGCACTTGTTTGCGATTGGAAAATAATTCTATTGCATTTTTAATCTTAAGAATTTAAACATTAACAGCCTTACTAAAAAACCCCGTGAAAATTTTATTCAATTGACAAACGGCCGCGGATGTGAAAACATTACTAATTAAAAAATTGTTCATTGAAAGAAATACACATTGTTTACACGGCCTGAGAGGGTAGTTTATCTCTGTTTGAACGATTGATGTCCGAAAGAAATTTGGAATTTTTTCAACGTATTTTAAATGTCTTGTATATTTCTTATTTTTGAAGATGTCGTAAAAGCAAATACCTTTATAGAAACTAGATAGAATTGCCTTTTAGATTTTTGTATCTGAAATATACGATCGTTTTTGAAAATTGCAGTATTTTAAGTTTCAACATAAAAAAATTTAAAAAAAACAGCTGACTGTAAACATATTCTATTAAATGGTCGAAAAATTTTGGAAAATTCAAAATTTAAAAAATACACACCTCTTACTTTATAAATTTGGAAGAAAACTGTCACTTCACTTTTTATCTCGTTCATACAATTAAAAAGGATAAAAAAAATATAATAATAATTCGGAAAAAATAACTGAAAAAATCAGACATCTTGGATTCATTTTTACGCAATTAATACGTCGATTTATCGAATTTGTTTATATTTACACATGCATGAGGCTCTTACATTATTAAATAATATTACTTTTATGGAAGTTTTATTAAATTCACGCAGAAAAGTCGTTAAAAAAATAAAATTTCAGAAATAACCTAAAACCTATCGTTAACGAAACTAAATCATCAATAAAACAATATTTAAAGGACTAAAACTGAAAAAAAGTAACGCCAGCATTGGTAATTATGTTGAATTACACTATGTATGTTGAATCACAGTGAATTGATCATTTAAACGAAAATTATCTTCAAAAACATAAAAATTAACAGCAAATACAACTGAACATTGTCAAACATTGTTTTACCGCGAAGTTTATAAAACAAGATGGCCGCGGCGGCGCCTGCGCAGATCTATGTGAGATTTAAGGGGACCGACATAAAAATCATAAAATACGTGATTGTGTTATTAGTAAAGACCTAAAAACACAGTGCACCGCGCAAGCAACAAATATGCAGTTGACCGCTCGTTAAGGCGTTTTGTTATTAGTAAGGCTGTAAATGATTTTATGATGAATAGTCAGGTAGGTACTTTCTATTCCATTCCCCTGTTTCCACAAAATTTCTGGATTGGGTGTACCGTATTTCCCTAGTTCTTGGCAGTGGCGGCTGGTGCTCACAAAAATCGGTAGTGCGCTAAAAATCTCACTACTCTAATTAAAATGAATTTAATTATGAAAAAAATCTTACCTATTTGTAGGTTAGGTCGATTCTCCATTGTCTCTTTTGTTTTTAACTTGCACTCTTGTTTAATATTAAAAATGGGTCGTGGTGGGCCACTATTTTTAATTTCTAATCGTTTCAAAGTTCAGCGCATTGTTTTTTATAAAATGAACATTAATAATAGAACTCATTTTTTATTCTTCCCGACTCATCCAAAAAACTAATAACAATGGCGTATTGACCTGCGACTTGTCACAACGGGTCTCATTGTTTATGTTGGTTGGTATGCTGTAGAGATAAGAAATGGTCGACGCTGAGCGGAACATTGACTAAATCTTAATTTAAACACACAATATCAATAATAAAATGACACGACCGCGTCCCAAATTAAGATGCTACTGAACAAACGGTCCTTTTGACATAGTGGAAATTCCCGGATCGGCGTCCATGGGTTATTTAAATTTGCAAAGGATTATACCTACCTACGATTCTGGCTCATGGAGAATTGTGTAAGGATTCTCTTCGATTCTGTGATCGCTTTGGCAAATGCACTCCCGGCCTGAATATAGTAACAAAACGTTCTGCTTCTGTTATCTCAGTATCTGTTACGCGAGCGGGTATACATAGAAACCTATATTATGTATGCATTAGAACCAAAGTGTGTATTGTGATTTAACCAAAGTGTGTATTGTGATTTGTGATGAGGCATGTCGGAAATATAGTATGTTTTTCGGTGATCGGGAATTTTTAGATTGGCAGAAATTTTGGGAGTGCGTTGCACCGCCGCACCTTAGGGCTGGCCGCCACTGGTTCTTGGTATCAGGTGTTAAATAAAATAATCATTTTTGCACTTTTAAGAAATATTTGAGATCTGAAAAAAATGGTGTCTCGACAATCTATCCCCCAACAGTTGGCCCCCTAAATTATAATTATTATAAAATTATAATTTTTTTTTAGTGTCCGACCGAAACTAGGTCTCAGGTTCGGCCGAAACCGAAACTTCCATATAAGGTCATGTTTTTGTGGAAAAAAAAGTCAATCTTTTTCAATCAGCCTTTATTTTTAAATCATATATCAATCGTTCAGTCTCTGATATTTGAACTAAAAGTGAACAACGTATCACTCCTTATTTCAAGTAAATTATTTATGCTTTTTGAAATCGTAATCGTAAATCGCTTCGTAAATAATATTTTTTTAAAAACAAATAGTAGGTATTACCTATTTGAACATTATTAACAAATAACATAAAATAAAAGGTATAAAAAAAATTACTTTTTTTAAACCTAATTATCTTTAGGTAGGTACACTAAACAAAAAATACTCTTTCATCTTAAGAACAAAATAATTTGGGAGGCGAGAATGGGTACCGCCACACCGGGAAACTTTATTGGATAACAAACACCTCTGCCATAGGTCACCCCAAGTGGTCCGCTAAGTTTGGTGATTTAGCAGGGGTGCCCGATTTCATAGGATGAGGTTTGTCTAGGTCTTGAAGGTTGATGACCAGGACACATTGAACCCCAGATTCCTACCTACCCCTTTTCCTTCCCAGAACTCTCCTCTCCTTCCTTTTCCTAAAAACCCTCCACACAGCACCCCAAAGATGACACAGACCCTCAGGGAAATTATTTTCCTCGGGGCCTATCATGAACTAAATCATTTCAATAGCGAAATAAAACTTATGTATTTTGAAAGAATGTTAAGTATAAACACCTCCAATTTCACAACAAATATACCAAACTACCGTAAAGGACTTGATTCACAAATATGTGAATCAAGTCCTGACACGATTATGAGCGCGTATGCAGCATAAATGACACTTTGTGGCTCGCAGTTCAGTGCACCGAACATGCCCGATCGCAGAACGAGACCTCCCAAATTGAGTTTCGGTTTCGGCCGTAGTTTCGGCTGGATGGCGGCCGAAACCGAAACTAAGCCGAAACTCGTTTTTTGGCCGAAACTAAGCCGAAACCGAAAGTTCGGTCGGACACTATTTTTTTTGTCCATTATTATCAATTTCAAGCCTAAAATCGACTTAATAATGATGTGGTGGTATGGATATCAAACGAATTTATTTACAGTTTGTTTTTTTTTTTTACTTATACGCTGGTAGTATGGTATAGTACACTAGTATTATAGACAATTACTTTACATACTTATTGTATATAAGTATGCCAGGGGGCCAACTGTTGGGGATCAGCTGCCATGGAACCCTATTAAATATGTTTTTCTAATCTTTTAATTTAATTTAATAATTTGTGTGAAAAATCACCTCAAGGCGCTTGTACAAATATTACTTTCTGAGCTCTAAATTTATCGTTAGCTCTCCCCCTTTAAATTTCTTTTATAATTTTCGAATATAGGTGCATTCAACGGGTCTCTAGCACTATACATAGTTAATATGTCTCCATATTAAAATTTGGAGGTGTAATTTTTTGAAAGAGGACAGGAAATTTCCAAACTGAAATTTCTGAGCGCTCAGACTAAAATTGCTCATATAACGGAAAGCTCCAGTGGTTAATAGAAACAGAAACCCACTTACAGTTTACTTGAGATAAATGTCTACTAAATATTATTAATCTTTTTCAGGTCTCCAAAGCTTTAAACGAGGAAATCAGAAGACTGTCAAATCTGGTTGGCGAATTCAATCTACCATTTCACTCGGACCAACTTGTGATTAATGTTTACAAGAAAGAATTACACTCCCACGTTGAGAATGGCTTAGGATCCAACCTCAAAGCCCGTCTGTCAACAGCCGTTGCCTTGAACATTGAGTCTGCTCAGCAGGAAATGACAGGTAGGTACACATGTAGGTACTTTGCGGGTTCATCAGGTGAGGTGTGTTCAGAACTTGCTGCCCACCAGCTACCTGGCGAGCCGGATTGAGAGAGGCAGGTTTAGGGAGAACATTTGACCTCTCCAGCTGGTCTCTCTCGACCTATCGTCTTGCACCGCAGTGCGAGGGATGAATTCATGCATCCATCTTCTGGACACACTAACCCTTAGATTCCTACCCACCCCTCTCGTACCCTTTTCCTTCCTAAAATATTGTATCCTTCCTTTCCTTAAAAAGAGCCTCCACCCAGCATCCCCAAAAGATGACGTAGGCCCTGAGAAAAATTATTTTTCTCATGGCCTCCTGTGTGGGATTAGTGTATTTAAAAAAAAAAAACTTTGCACCCAGGTATTTGATTTTTCCATTGTGCAGGAATGGTTCTGCAACAATTGTTACACATAATGGTAACATTGCAAATCTCCAATGTTCTCTGCTTGGTGTAAATATATCAAATGTTAATTAAATATATTAATTATTGAACTAGCGGAGACTCGTTTAAAATCACAGGATAGTCTGAACTCTTGAAACATTGTCCAATTTTTAAAATGATAATTAAAATAATTTTCTGTTCAAAATATTATATAATAGGTAGGTACTAACAAAGTATTATATTTTATGGCTTGTCTTAATTCTTTACAATCAGTTACAATTTTGAAAATGACACCTAAATTCAGAGCATATTTGAGTTTATTGAATCTGGGTTATTTAGAACCCACCAACCACCACCTATATAATTTCGGTTGTGTATAGGTTTGAACAATATAATTTTAGTTGTGTATATGTAACATTTCGGTGTGGATATGTAACATTCGAAATTCAAATCAAAAGTGCATAATTCTTATTTTCAGTAAATATAATGAATTTATGCCACCATTCTTATAGTGACTGGTGTAACCATCAGCATATTTGCCTTCCAAGCAGTTAATCGAAGCAGTTAGACGGTCTCCGCGGTCGAGGGGCAAAGGCTCTCAAATAGCGATCCTGAGGTCGCGGATTTAAATCCCGGCGTGCGCATATCATTTTTTTTATTGATTTATGTTTTCATAATTTAATCATTTAAAATAATGAAAGCTATATTTGCGGAACCTTCCAGAGTGGAAGATACTCTCAGTATCCCCATGGCGTAAGACCACCATTTAGAATTGAAATGTTACTTGAAATGGCTTAAACCATCTTTGGTGACTAAATCTGAATAGCCAGGTACTTCTCCACCTTCTTCCCCTCCCCACTTATATTCGGCCTCACAACATACCTCAATTGAGGATTCCATAGTCTCCCTGACTCCAGACGGGGTCTGCGCTAGTGCCAAATAAAGAACATTGGATGAAGTTACTTTTGCACTAAATTATTTAAGTTCAATATTGAAAATGAATGTGAAAGCTGATGGACTGATGATCCTTTTGGATAGCTCAGACCATGATTGCCTTGAGTGCTGATTCTAAAATCGGTTTTTCTGATTGTGTGTAGCTAATAGTGAGCTCTTGTTTTCTACTCTGGTATTTTCTTGCCACAATGGATTCACCCGGAAAAAATATAACATAAAAGTAATTTGAGTGTATTTTTGAAATAGACAGGTTAATCAGTTTGATACCCGAAGAGAAGCGAGCGGCGGGAGGAGCAGGTATCACATCCCGCCGAGAGCCGTTCCAAGTCCTCTACCGCCTCAATTGTGAGAATCTCTGTGCGGACTTCCAGGAGGACCTGCAGTTCAGGTTCAGTTGGGGCATCACCGCCATGATTCAGCGTTTCCAAGGAAAAAATTCCCATCGACTGGCCATCAAAAATTATATGCCTAATGAAAATGTAAGTTAGCCTTCTCACCTTATTTTCTATACAGAGAAAGACAAAAATTGCTTGTTTACATATATCCTGGCAATATTTAAAAAAAAAACTCCTGTCATTGATTCAGGTCTCGGCTAGGAGAGAAATTGAACCCGCGAAGCCTGGGTGAGAACTAGACGCAATTGTCAACTCGGGCACTGACCGGTCATTGCCTATTCTGTTTCCCTGAGAGCCAACAAATTTTCAACCACTTTTAAATATTACACTTTTAACTATGATAGTGGCCATGATCTAATTAACATAAAATTTATTTTTCTTAAATTGTGTTTATTATCTGATGACCTGAATGTTTTTTGTATTTTTTTTTCAGATACCCCGTCCAATATGTTCGCCTTCAGAGTCAATAGACATGAGCACGATGCCTTACTCCGGGGTCATGCAATCCAACCAGATCGGACCCCTCTCGGCAGATCAGTGGGCCACGGTGTCCAAGGTGGCTCTGGCTTCATTCACCTCTCAGGGAACAATGGGTGGACTGCTTCTTGCTGGATTTGTAAGTCAATTTTTAATTCCACATATTTTTGACAATAATTGTTACATTCTAAACTTGGGAACTTTAGATCACATATTTTTTGGTTGACCCTCTCTAAATAAATATCCTCTCTTCTACGCGTTCATTTTTTGCGAATCTCTCCATTTTTCACACAGTCATGACATGGTTTTACCACGTATACGTGTCGGCGGCCGATCGTAAAATCAGGCAGATCATGATGCGCCTAGCTACTTCGTGAAGTGCCTCAGGCACATCATGATCGGCCTGATTTTACGATTTGCCTGCGACAGTACGTCAGGGATCTTAACTGTATGTACAGCATTCAGACTACTTTCATCCTTCATTTGCCAGCTTCATACCAGGGCTCATCTAAACTTTCGTGCACACAAAATAGCGCATTTTATAAAGGGCAAAAACTTTATAACAGCCTGCTGAATGCCGCAAAGGAAGCCTTAAGTCTTAGCACTTTTCGTAGGATATGTGCATTATATGCAAAGAATGTTTTTTTATTTGTAACAGTCTTACTAATATTATTTTAGTCACATACTTATCTGTTTTCCTTAAAATGTATTTTTGTCTAGTAATCTTTCTTTTCCTCTTAAAATGTATTTGTAAAAATGTAACTGTGTCTCTAAATTGTATTGGTATATATTTTCTTACTAGATGTATGAAAAAAAATTGCATACGTCTAAATAAATATTTACCTCCTGAAATAAAGTAGACTTTTTATCGAAAATAAAATAAAAAGTTAGATTCTGAAGAATATCATTTATTAGAATCCAGTTACAATAATTTATTTGCTTCAATCATTTCCATCACTCTCTGAGCTGTCATATTCCCGAGTTGGAACGTCTTCAGTCTGCAACTGAGCAAATTTCCTGGGAAGTCAAATCAGATGTCAATGGCATCACACATATTAAATTATTCAGAAATTATGCGGCTATTGACTACTTTCATCTATTTACTGATTAGATTTGTTAACAATTTACAAAATACTCATTAAAGGGGGTGTTTTGTGGCTCAAATCCATTCACCACGGCATTTTTGACGTTTTTGGTACGGCACGTCTGAATTGCCTGCCGAGCTCAAACTAATGTGTAGAGAACCGGTCGTGAGTTGTGTCAACTCCTTTTGATTTGAACGTTATTTACCCCATCGGAAGGATCCCGGGCCAACTCGAACCCGCCAACTCGCATGTACTACCCCTCTACATAATGTTGGGAGTTGGGCGATTTGTGTAGTGCTAGCATAACACTCCTGACTGCCACTCATCAACTCAGGTTGTTGGCTAGAGTAAACTACCCTTGTCTTCAGTGCTTTAATATTATTGTTTTGACTTGTGTACAGATGTTGAAGACAGTTGGGTGGAAGGTAATAGTGGTGACTTGCGCCCTCTACAGCTCCCTGTACGCCTACGAGCGTTTGACCTGGACCAACAAAGCCAAGGAGAGGCTATTTAAGAAACAGTATGTGGCACACGCTACAAGGAAATTGAGGCTGATTGTAGATCTCACTTCCGCCAATTGCAGCCACCAAGTTCAACAGTAAGTGGCCTAAAATTCTTTCAATTCTTCCACATACTTTCATTAAAAAATAATATTTTATTCCCCTTCCCAATGAACAATTATATTCTATCATTGAAGAAGTAAATACTAATAAATCTAAACGAAATATGAAACACAAGACACAAAAAATAAAAAGATAACAGTCGCAACTGGAAATCGAACCCCGGACCTCTGTCAACAGACAGAGCCTCAACCAACTCGGTGAGGCACTGTCCCGGTAAGACAGAGATCCTGGTTTCGATTCCCAGTTGCTACTGTTACCTTTTTATTTTTCTGGGTTTTGTTCTATATCATGTTTCATTCAGATTTATTAGTATTATTTTCTTCTTCAATGATAAGGGTTTGTTTGTGGCCTATTTAATAGAAATTAGAAATAATTTGAAAAGCTGCGGAATATTCCAACCCAAGGACAGGTTGTTTCACAGAATTTGAACAATTCACCAAATTTTGTTAATTTTTAAGCAGGGTGAAAGTTCTTTTCAGGCTCTGTTATTATTTCAGTTCTGTGAAGCAACTGGCCCATAATGATATAAAAACAGAACTTGAATAGAATTTTTACAAAATGTGAAAATTAAATTCAAAATTTTATGGATTGTTCAAATTCTGTGAAACATATCTCGCAACACAAGCAGAATGCTTGAATGATCGGGCTGAATTGTAGGAGTATTATATTTGTATGTATGTATGTACAATGCATAATTTAAGTGTATTAAAGTACATTTGATGATTTTCTCCAGAGAACTGTCTTCAACTTTTGCCCAGCTGTGTCACCTGGTGGATGAAGCCAGCGGCGAGATGGACAGCAAGGTTCACGAGCTGGACGTATCATCTCAGATGCTGGAGAAGGCCGCAACCTCGGCCAAGAAACTTAGGAATAAGGCTAACTATTTAAATAACGAACTGGACATGTTCAACGAGGCCTTCCTCAAACCGACCCAATAGTTATTGTAATTACCATGATTTTATTGATGTTAATATTGTTTTGTAAAATGTCTGTAAACTAATTATGATAAATAATTTTTCTTTAGTTGAACTACAATTTACAACAGTGATTAGTTGTAGAAGAAAATGTTACTTTTTTACTAACTATCTTTCCCATTTTCTAGATAGAGATAAACAACTAGTCATGAATAGCGATATTAATATTACGTTAGTTGTATTCAATAACAATAGGTAAATGTGAATTCTTTCTTTTGTTTTTATTTTGCAATATTTGGTGATATCTTCTTATTTTATAGTATGGTATGTATTTATTTATTCATTTTTTACTATTTTGAACAAAGCACCAGAAGTTGTTTTAATTATACACATTATTCCGACAAAATTATTGATAATAAAAAAATTAATCGGTTTGCCTGTCTGCATTTTTTATCAGACTTGAACCATTGCTATAAGCTGGTCGACTGCCATTTGCTGGATACAAATTATTGATTAATTTAGACTTTGAAAGGCAAGATTAAATAAAATTTACTTTTAATTATAAAATCCCTGAATCCTGTTGAGAAAATAAAATATAAAAAAACTGACTTATCCAATAATATCACCTTTGCTAGCGATAACTTAACGACACTTTATAAAAGGCAACTACTCTATGTAATGTTAAAATGATTGTTTATTTCATCTATGTAGAAAGTTAGAGGCTTTCTCCTATACCTAGAACCATTGTTACTTATTTTAAATGAATTAATTGTTTACGTGATAATGAATAATATTTTAATGAACTGTTGCTGTTTAATAAAAAGAAAGTTAATAATGTATCTTTAGTTTTGTTTTTCAAATCCTTGAAATGCTACTCCACATTGTCTCCTTTTGTATTTTGGTTTTAATTCTCAAGATATTAAACAATTAAAAGATATTAGTAATACTCGGACTTTAACCCCTCTGCAACGTAAGCAGATATAAGCGTTAAAAATAGGACAGCAGTCAAGTACAATAAGCGTGTTTATACGTCAGCGCGTGTGTTTCCATAGAAATCGTTATAACTCCGTTATTGTTTTAGTTACATCCCTAAAACAAAAAGTCAAAGGTCGATAGTAGATCAAGCTGCACATTTCTATCAAGTTGTCTATGGAAATACGTAACAGGAATCAGCTGTCAATCGTGTAGTTGACAAAAATATTTACCTGCGCAAATTTGCTACCGGCAGCTCCACCGCGCTCCACATTTTAAATTTTTATTAAATATTTTTATATGAAATGATAAAAAAGTGAGGTGACAAAAGTGTTTATTACACATGTATACAATAGAATAAGTATTTTTGTTTGCATAATCTGTGATTTTAGTACCGTTTTCACATAAAAACATCATGTGAGTCATTTTTACCTATTTTTAATGTTTGCATTCTAAATTTTAATATTTACAAATGCTAATATTTATTTGTAATATGTATAATAATTTGAAAGCCTATTTTGTAACCTTTCTAAAACAGTTTTTACTATTCGGCTACGTTCAGAAATGTTTCATTTATAGAGCTTTAATTGTGAAGCGGTTATAACTAAAAGTTTTCGTAAAATGTCATTTCGTTGACACCAAAAGCTAATATTCTCGAAAATTCGGAGGGGTTAAGAAAAGTACTTTATTTTGGCATCATAGAAACAATGCTCTGAATAATGAAAAGGAATTTTGGTTCGACCAACCAAAAAGGATTGCCATAATATTTTAAAAGAAGGCTGTTTACATTGTTATAGGTAAACAAAAAATCACCAATCCCCGATATCGCCTAAAGAAGGCTGTTCACATTGTTATAGGTAAACAAAAAATCACCAATCCCCGATATCGCCTAAAGAAGGCTGTTCACATTGTTATAGGTAAACAAAAAATCACCAATCCCAGATATCGCCTAAAGAAGGCTGTTCACATTGTTATAGGTAAACAAAAAATCACCAATCCCCGATATCGCCTAAAGAAGGCTGTTCACATTGTTATAGGTATACAAAAAATCACCAATCCCCGATATCGCCTAAAGAAGGCTGTTTACGTTGTTATAGGTAAACAAAAAATCACCAATCCCCGATATCGCCTAAAGAAGGCTGTTCACATTGTTATAGGTAAACAAAAAATCACCAATCCCCGATATCGCCTAAAGAAGGCTGTTCACATTGTTATAGGTAAACAAAAAATCACCAATCCCCGATATCGCCTAAAGAAGGCTGTTCACATTGTTATAGGTAAACAAAAAATCACCAATCCCCGATATCGCCTAAAGAAGGCTGTTCACATTGTTATAGGTAAACAAAAAATCACCAATCCCCGATATCGCCTAAAGAAGGCTGTTCACATTGTTATAGGTAAACAAAAAATCACCAATCCCCGATATCGCCTAAAGAAGGCTGTTCACGTTGTTATAGGTAAACAAAAAATCACCAATCCCCGATATCGCCTAAAGAAGGCTGTTCACATTGTTATAGGTAAACAAAAAATCACCAATCCCCGATATCGCCTAAAGAAGGCTGTTCACATTGTTATAGGTAAACAAAAAATCACCAATCCCCGATATCACCTAAAAGATGATTTTCTAAATTAGTTTGATGAAGAAGTTCATCTAGGAATTTGGTTTTCACTGGGATGACCTAAAATGAAAACAGAAGAATGATAAATAAATTATAATTACTTAATCAATTTGTGCGTAAGATACATCGTCATACAGGTCGAATGCACAGAAATTTGATGTCAATAAATTATTTTCACAAACCAGCAATGGAATCTCAGAATTTCTTAAATTTGAACTGGTCCATGGTCTATTATTAAATGAACATAACATAATAAAAGTCATGTAGTTAAAATGATAAATAAATAAATTTAATTGAGTTGGCAAAATTAATCCAAGTGTCGTGTGTTTAATTCCTCATCTGGCTAAGTCCTCTATCACGACACAAGCAACATTTTCCGCTTTTTGTGGTGGTAGTAGGAAATTGTCAGGTTATTCTTAACCCGAAATATTGTCAGGTTATTCGTAACCCGGGAATGTTTGGCTTTTTTTTTTTTTTTTAAAGTAAAGCCTATAAGTAAAAAATAATTTACATACCTTTGTATTATTGCCATTGAAAGAATCTTTTAAAAAGCATGTATATTTTCCTTCAATTATTTTTATATTATAATGGTGACAATCGTCCATGGCTTGAGAATGGCTTTCATAAAGAAGCATTTCTTTGATATTTTCAATGGGATACTTCAGAACCTTGCTGTTATATGCATGACTCATTACTTCAAGCGCATTCCTATAAATGAAAAGAAAATATGTCATATAATCCCAACAGTCTGGGTCAGTGGGTCTACGATTATCAGCACACCCAAATATTGGGGATGTTTGTCTTGGAAAAGTACAGAAAAAGTTATTTGTGTTTAGAGATTCCAGTAGAGTTCTTATTCTCATTGGGACTATGAACTATGATTATTGGCACCCCCAATATTGGGGATATTGTGAGGTGAAGGAGAAAGTTAGATAAATGTTTGTATGTTTAGATTCCAGTAGAGAACCGCCCGATCATTGGGACCATGATTATTGGTAACCCAAATACTAATAATACTGTGAAGGAAAATTAAATATGTAGAAAAATTTTGAATAATTAAAAATACTAATTTCGGTGGGGTATCTGTAACTCTGATTCAATGAACTCTAAAACTCGCATTTGCTCTGAATTAAAGTGTCATTTTCAAAATTGAAACTGATATTGTGAAAAATTCTGGTAAGCAATACAGTAGGCACCTTACCTTATAATACATAATGTAATATTTGTACAGAAAATTATTTTAATTATATTTTTCAAAATTGGAATTATAATATCCAGTGATATTTCATGGGTCTGCACCGGGTATTTTATAAATAAAATAATGTCAAAGAACAGGAACAAAATACCAGGAGCACAGAAATATGGTTGGGTTAATTGCTTTATGAGCATTTATAGCTCAGTGACAGAAGTTGTTAAAAATCACAACGATGAAACAATCTATGTTTTTAAAAATACACTTTTATTTTTTCACGGGTCTGTGCTAGTGATTTCATTAAAGCGGTCACCTACCCAACATTAACCACAAAGGTAGCAACCATTGCGATTGCTTGGCAAGAAATTTCGCTATAGGCATTTGATTGCAGTAGTCTTCTTCTTAAGTCGGTTCCTCATTGCTGAGGATAGTGACACCCTACTCCAATTTCCATGGTGGACAAGGCTACTCCACTGCTCGCGGTCCTGTGCTCCGTGGAGAGCAGCGGACACCGACATACCGGAAGCCAGTGATAATTGGCCACTCCAGCGCATTGGTGACCTTCCTCTTCTGCCTTCCACTTTGCCAGTGACTACGAGTTTCTCCAAGATGTAGTCCTCGGTTTGGCGAGCAAAGTATCTCAAAATACTTTGTAGGATAGGGAGTTGAAAGCCTATTAAAGCCTAGCTCTTCCAGAATGGACATATTTGTGCATTTATTCATTTAGTAGTATCAGGACTACTAAATGAATAAAAATAAACTTTTAAAATTTAAAGTTTTTTTTAAATATTTATTACCCACCTCCTTATAGCAGGAAGATATAATATTCCAACACAGAGGACAAGCGGAGGAAGGCTTTTCAGTATTGTGCATTCTTTTATCCAGTTCCTCGTGATGTGACTCACTGAAGCAATGAAACATGATTTAAGAAGTGGACTCCTGTTAAAAATATGAAATTATTAACAAAAACTCAATTTGATTAGATTTTTGATATATCAATATTATAGTTTTTTTTTATAAATACAACAATTTTATGCTAACTTGAATTTTTGTGGAATCCTTAGAAATCTTTCTAGTGGGTGAACATCGCCTAAATTACTCATTATGTAAATAGCTTCCATTAAAGGCCGTTTAGATATAACTTCTTTATTATAAAAACTTAATGAGGAATTTTGAGGCTGAATGTTTAATGATTCCATGCCACTAATAATTAAGTCAGAAGATTGAGCACCACACAAGTTTTCCATTTCATCATAGCAAACCAATAAGCGCTTAAGGTACTCCAAAAAATGTTTTTTATTTAAAACTGGATCATAATTTATGATTTTTTCTTCGCATAACCTGAAAATTAACAATATGATTATTTCTTCAAAAATAATTGCAAAATTACTTTGTGGCGTCATTTTAAATTAAAAGAAAATTACCAACATTGTTTGTATCAACGGTGGAAAGGCAGAATGACTAACCAGGTATTTTTTTTCCAGTTTTATGCCTTTTTAGTCATTCTGCCTTTCCACCATCGATATGACTAAGGGAACGTACCCATACTACGTGACACGTTTAGGGGGGGGGGGGGGGGTCTTCAAAATGTCACGCTCCATACAAATGAGCGGCGGGTTGCTTAGGTTTTTGGTCACCGAGGGGGGGGGGGGTTAAAAATTGCAAAAAGTTGGTCACGTAGTATGGGTACGTTCCCTAATATATTATACAGCAAATAATACCCAAAAGATTTTAACCTGCAATTCCTGAGTATAGTGGCGAGGTGTGATGGAATTTTTTGTTTGTTTATTAGTATCAAGAATACTAATATATGTCTTTATAATTTGATTACAACACAAATAAAGCAAAACTAATAACATACCTATAAGCGTAGAGTGCGTGGAATCTAACAATTGGTTCCAGTATTTGTATACAGTCCTCAGGGGGTAAGTCCTGTATAACCATATCTTGCTGTATGGATCTTAGTCTATCCACTATAAAGTCATGTACGCATATTGGTTTAAATCTAGTGTCATTTACTACACTGAAAACAAGCAATAAAATTATTAAAAATACAATTTGTTTAACTATTACAAAAAATAAAGCATGAGGGAATCATTTTTGCTAACATTTAGGGCTGATATTTCAGTTGCTTTTTAAGTTTGGCTTGAGAAATTTTTGTTAAGTTGCTAAAGGGTAGATTTCCTGAGAACCCAAAAAGATATGCGAGGGCAAAGTCAAACAACAATACCTAGTTTCCCTAAAGGTTTTCTACAAAAAACATACTTACCAGCAAATATTATTAGTTGTATGTTTTTTGAAGATAGAGTTGTTTGACTTTAAGCCCTCAATTCCCGAGTATAGTTAATGGGCTAACTGCACAAAGGGCCGGTCTAGGGCAGGAGCAATTGGAGCAGTCCACACCACGCAAGCGCCAAGGAACCAAGGCGCTGATAATACCTTAAACCTAACAAACACTACTTGAGGTTTTTACTAGCGCCAGGCGGCGTTTGGCTCAAGGCCAGGCCTGACTGCATAAAATCACTAGCACACTAAGGACAGGTTGTTTCATGGAATTTAAACAATTAATCAAATTTTAAAGTCAGAATTCAAGTTCTGTGAAATTTCTATTCAAGTTGTGTTATTATTTCATGACTATTAACAGAAATCAAAAATATATTAATAGAACTTAAAAATAATTTGAAAATTTATTTGGAATTTGATGAATTGTTCAAATTCTGTTAAACAACTGCCCTAGGACACATGTGAAGTTGGTGGATCACAATTTAAAAATCATATATACACCTACACTTTTACACATTCACATGCGGTAGAAGCGAAACTTTACCACATCCACAGTTTACATGCGGTAGAAGCGAAACTTTACCAAAACAATCTCAACCAATACTTGAAAAGTGAGGTCATAATCAAAGCGACCAATGAGCGCGGTTGATGCGTCGCAGGTGCAGTAATCATCATTTCCGTTTCATCCGAAATCCAAATCACAGCGGGGCTAAAGAAGTTTCACTTCAAAAACACTCAAAGTTTAAACTTGTGTGACCGACCGATGTTTCGGTTTCGATTGTGGCTGATTTCGGTTAGTAAATGAGTTCTAAAAATTTGCCGAAATCTCAGCTCAGTCGAAATCCGTGTCTGTGATGTATTGGATCATTTATTTATTTACGCCCTTAGGGCTTTTACATCAATCATGTAACATAATAATAATAATATAAACAATAATATACCAATTATTATTATTTTTTCTCTTCCTTTGGGGTCGTCCATTAATCACGAGCGGCTCGAAAGGAGGGGGGGGGGGGGGGTTCGGAAAAAATCACGAAATATCACAAGCAGGGGGGGGGGGATAGAATGAGATATCACGTGTATTTATTTTTCGTTTAATGCACGATTTCTAACCAAATGCGCGTTGGCCTTGACTCATCGTTGCCAGGCAATGATTTACCCGCGCGTTGTGACAACCGCTTGGCTCACCAGTCGCCAGTTAAGTCTGTGATTTTGACACCAAATACATGCGTAAATCGGTCCGTGGTCCGAGGACAATGTCCATTAACCCATCTGCTTGGTTCAATATATTCGCACCTCAATCCAGAAGCCTCGGTCCCGCGTGTAAATTCTGAAACCGTCACTTTGGATCGAGATTGTAAAATATCTATGCAAGATAGCTTTTATATTTCAAAGACAATAAGAAGCATTATTTCGTTCTCTTTCTGGTTAAAAGAAAAATACATATGTTTGCATGAGAGGAAGAGAGATATATAGCTTTCAAAATGTAAGGTCGCTCAGGACGTTTTTGGTCTTTTGAAAATATAACACGATTACGTGTTTTGGGATGTATTTATTCCTAAACAAGCAGACGGGTTAAATATATGTAAAGAAAACCACTTATAAGTGCTTTCCTTAAGATTGTATTCACTGAGTAAGTACTGAGTAAGTACTGAGCTAGTTGGTGGCCCACTAGATATCAAACAAATGAATCGAGTTAGGAAAATATAACTGTCAGAATTATTGGATTAACAATTCCTGAAAATATTATCTTATTTTATTTATTATTTATTAAAGAAACCTGAAATAAGGGCTTTAAATGTTGTTTCTTTTGTTTTTATAGGTAAGTGAATCTTTTGTTAACCGATAATATAATTTTTAAGAGTTGTAAATACGTATTGTTATTTGTTTTTATAGAGAAACGCAATTACGCCTTTGTTTTATTCAAGAATATAAAGAAATCATTATATATATTCATGTACAAATATACGTTTTTTTTTAAACACCTACCTTTTTTATTTTTATGCCAGTCAAAAACAACCTGCAACCTTAAGGGTCGGGTATCAAACCGCGCTGACACTGCAGTTAGGTATTTCTTGTACTTGTAGACAAACACGGCCGCAGCCGGCCGCCTGCGTTTGACTAGAGGAGATGTGGGTATACTAGACACTACGGACTTAGGAAATAAAAATACACTTGCCTTATAAAATTTAGTTCCTACTATAATAATGGATACAGCTTAACATACTAAGAATCATATGGTGGAATAGCGTGGATAGCTCATAGAGACATTTGCGCCTGGGTCAAACTGCCCATTCACTGCAGTTAGGTATTTTTGGTAGTTGCAAACAAGCTCGGCCGCCGCGATCTACTGTGTATTTCGGTTAGATTCAGGCACGGCTGCTCAGCATTTTGATAAAATACGAAATAAAAATACACTTGCTTTGTATAATTTTAATTTATTTCTAACATAATTGATACAGCTTGACAGACTATAAATCATATTATGCAAGGGCAAGGATACATAGACTTTTTTTAGTCCCTGGACCTTTACAGACGTCTTAGTTTTTGACTCAATGTGACATAGAATCTAATGGTGTTTTGATGTGGAAAAAATTTCTGGTTCATATATGGTTTGTATAATGTTATTAATTTTTTTATAATTTTACCAGAAAATAATGGGTGTGAATAAGTTACGACAACCAGTTTTTACTCTGTGCCTTAGAAATTAAAAAACAGGTAGTTTTGTTTTTGAAAGTTTATTTATATGCATACAGTTTTTTTTTAATACGTAGTAAGAAAGAATATATTTTACAATTTATCTTTGATATACATAAAGTAGAACAAAGCACATTTAGAAAAAAGACAGTAAAAAATATAAAGAAGTTCAGACAAATTTTTATAAAACAACTAAATGTTTTATTTTTATTTTTATGTAACTTACAAAGTCCCAACTGCTATCAATCGCCTGGGGCCAGTGATTGGGGTATGTTGTGAGGCTGAATAAGGTGGGAGGGGAATAATATAGGGGAAGTACCTGGCTATTCAGATTTGGTCACCACACACGGCTAAAGCCATTTCAAGCAGCTTTTCAATTCTGAATAGTGGTCTTACACCAGGGCGATACATAAAGTATCTTCCACTCTGTTTTTTTATAGAAGGCTATTGACAAGTTTTTTTTTCTTTGTATAAAACACGCTGTAACTCGTGTTGTGCGTGTTACAGGTAAAATTGCAAATGTTATATGTAAGTTCAAAATAAATTAATTATTACCCACAATTATTATAGTTATTTCACAGCATTATCCAAAAATAACAAAGTTACTATTATATACTTGTTTACTATTATATAATTTTACAATTGAAAAATGTCCTCCACAACACAGGTGAATTCCTAGCGTGGAGGACATTAGACTATACATTTGTAATGTAAACTTATTAATAAAAAAATACAAAACAATACAGAGTGATAAGTGTTAGCCCCTCATTTATTCACAAGACTGTCATTTTGTAATGACATCATCCTTTCTCCCGGTCTATTATCGATAATTCATACAGCGCCCTTGAGCTGATTTTTCACAAAAACGGCGCTATATAAATCATCCAAATATTATTTATTAATTCTAAACATTCACAAAAAGTGTGGTAGATCATTCATTATAGCAAAAAGTTTATATGGAAGGCCATTACTCAGGCCGCTTATGTTTATTTAAAAAACTTACATGTTAACTGATAGTTTCTGTTATAACGACGTCATTTATATTGCTTCTGCTGCTTTTCTAAAAAAACATATAAAATAAATTTATTTGTAATAATACGACCCAGAATTTACCCAACATCGAAATTCATTCGATTTATCAATGGATCTGACAGTCGTTGTTTTCAATAAAACTTAGTGACAATTTGAACGGAATCGGTAGAGAACTCAAAATGGTCGTCGAAATTATGCATTTTGAAATTAAATTTTGTTAAATTTTGTTAAATTAAATTTTGATATTAAGTTCGTTGAACCCCAAACTCCTTTAACCTGATTTTGAACCAAATCGTCAAAGTACTTAAGATATTCAAGATGGATGCCGAAATTTTGCATTTTGACATTAGATCCGAGTTCAGTGCACGTCCAAACGCCCTAATCCTGATTTTGAATCAAAAAGGTAGATAACTAGAGAAATTCAAGATGGATGCCGAAATGTTGCATTTGGACATTAGATCCGAGTTCAGTGCTCGCCAATACTCCCTAATACTGATTTTGAACCAGATCGGTAGAGAACACGAGAAATTCAAGATGGATGCCGAAATTTTGCATTTTGACATTAGATCCGAGTTCAGTGCACTTCTAAACGCCCGAATTCTGATATTGAACCAAATCGGTAGATAACTACAGATAAATTCAAGATGGATGCCGAAATTTTTAGATGTCAAAAAGCAAAATAACTTCAGTCTACCTTCAAACTACCCTTGATAGAAATCAGTAAAAAAATTAAATTTTGACTTTATTACCTTATTCTCCTATTCTTCCAGTGGGAGGGTCTATTTTTTATGGCACGGTAAGCAAGAATTCCTTTATTTTTACCCATTTTGAAGGTACCTGAAGTTTAAAAAAAAAATAATAATAAAATATGTAAAACTGTAAATCAAGTTAAAAATAATTTATTAGATAATAATAAATATATTTTATTTCTACTTACCCGGTTACTGTAACACCTATCTCCTCAATGATTCCTTCAAAAATCGAATAAACAGCGAACAAAATTGCTGCGAAAAAAATATGCGTGCTGTCGCCTTGACCGCTATCTCACGACTGAATGAATTCTGTGAAATTCAACCGTTATATAAGACATCGCGCGGCGTAATATTTTGCCATACATTTTTGTATGGCGGAGAATAGTTGAAAAATTCAGAAAGTTTAGGCGAATTACAATAAAAATCTAGATACACTGAAGAGCTTTTAATTTAATAGCTTGATTTAACATAATGTTTACTCTGAGATTACGGAAGGATTTTTGGTAAAAATGTTTACAACAGGTTCAGGAGAGATAATCGCGAAGGCCTTTTTCAACGTTTTAACTAAAGTTGCAGTATGTATAACTTATAGAATTTGTAAGATTACAGTAAAAAAAATTTAATCACTAGTAACTTTACACATTTTTCTAACTAACTGTATATAATTTTCTAGTATTGCTGCTACGAGACGCGGATGCTACTGCTAATGCGGAGCGATGTTTTCCAAACCCGACCCTTAATATCTGTCTGACCATTTTAACAGGATGCTTAATTTTCCAAAATTTAATCAGATTTATACCTGTATTTAAAGATAATATTCAGAAAATTTCAATATACTTTGTACTAAAAAAATACATGTGATTTTGGGTATGGGGAGGGGGGGGTAGTTTAAAACCTCACCACATATCACCAGGCAGTGGCGTGCACAGAGTTATTGATCAGGGTAGGCAGTAGGAAAACCGCCGAATTGATTCAAATAAATAAAGAAAACTTACTATAAAATAACTTCCTTCGTACAAGTTTTCGCTAAGTGTGTTTGCTGCTGGTAAGACAACTAGTTGATAGAAATAGATAACAGCAGATGTTACTGTCGTCACTGATTATTTGCTAATTTTGTTCCAGAAAGCAGTGCCTAATACTAACAAAAAAACCTCATAGAAGCAAGTTCAAAACGATAGTTCTACTCTATGCTATGTGCATTTCGTAAACAGTATATTAAATCTTGTATGAAGTTAGCTCCTAGCAGAAATAATTCCTGCTTAAGCCGCATGTTAAAGAGGCAGTCGGAGGGCGCGCGTGTAGTTTCAAGTTACAGTTTATGCCACGTTTGTAGTATGCCGTTTGGTGAGGCGCTTGCGTATTTCGGTTGCTCAGCTTTTTCGCGCTTATTTTTGAAAGTGTGTTTTTATTTTTAGCAATCATTTAATAAATTATAATATTATTTACAAGCTTCTGTTTGACAAATACGGTAGGGTAGGCAGTGCTTATGTGCCTATATGGAGTGCACGCCCCTGTCACCAGGGGCGGGAAGGGGGTTAAAAAGTTGCTAAAAAACATCATGTGATTAA
Source organism: Limnephilus rhombicus (assembly GCA_929108145.2). Taxonomy (NCBI): domain Eukaryota; kingdom Metazoa; phylum Arthropoda; class Insecta; order Trichoptera; family Limnephilidae; genus Limnephilus; species Limnephilus rhombicus. Next base: position 29,656,909 of record OV815274.1, read on the forward strand.
TGGACGATTCCTTTACATTAAAAGAAGGGAAGCAGAATTTTAGAAATTCCTGAAATAAATTTTGGAAAGGAATAAATTAAAATTTAATTTTTAATTTTATTTTTTTTATTTTAAATACATAAACGGCCATACTGCCTTTTATAAATAAACATATAATAGAGTACAAAAGTAAGAAAAATAATATCATTACATAATAGTAGTTTTAAACATAAAAATAACATACAATTATTTTGTGTATCACAACAAAAAAGAACAATGAGAAATATCATCATTTCATTTCAACATGTCCATATTGCGTATATAAAGTTACATTATGGAAAAATAATTTTTGAGTGCATGTTTATATTGCGCTAATTTTAAGAAATAAATGTCGCCGATGCTAGCATATTCATTTCCCAAAATGTGTAATCGACTGATTGGTGAGTAATAATGTGATAATGTATGTGTGTTATTATAGTAGAACGGTAGAGTCAGTCTATTGTTAGCGCGACCAGGGCAATTAAATCGTATTAGTTCTATTAAATTATTTTATATAATATTTTTTATAATATTTTTATTTATTTTTTATAGAATCATTTTATATAATATTAATAGATCACAGATTTTTCTGCGATCTGATAAATTTTAGTCCACGGATTCTCTTGGAATACCTAATTTAAAATTAATATACCTAAGGAATCTATGCTGTGGTTTGAAAATAAATATCAACAGAAGTGAATTTATTTTCAGTCTTTGGATTGGGGAGTTAATGAAATAGTTAGTTTTCGACGGATAAACAAAGAACAGCTCTGGAAGCCTCGTGTCACCATTTGGTACTCGGAATGTTATTAGTTTAGTTAAGTCCGGTGCGTCGATTGAGCCATTAACTAATTTGAATAAAAGTATCAGATCTCTCTTAGTTTTCCTACAAGATAACTCAGTTAAATAAAATAGTTTCATTAAGTTGTCATAATTAATTTGTCCAATGGGTATGGAGAGTTTGAAATTAATGAACCTTAAAAATTTATGTTGAACTCTCAATTTTTAATTGATGTCCTTAGAGTATGGGGACCAAATAGTGGAATTGTATTCTAAATTACTACTTACTAAGGCAGTGAAGAGAATTTTAAATGAATAAAGTGACGTAAAATCATGTGGGTAATAACTTAAATATTATTTTAAACTAAACCGTTTTTCAAAGTTTACCATTTAACCTTAACAAGAAGGCGTGCGGCGTCGGATCGACCGCATTTAAAACGTTTTTGTTTATAACTTCTAATATTTTCGTCACAACAAGTAGCCTAAGTTCACTATAAACAAAACAAGCTGTATAGCCCCTTCTCCGACTGCCCTGTGTTGTACAAAGAGCCTCTGTTATAGTCGCGGCGTAGGCGTCGAAAGGAGTATGTGCGCCCGTCATCGAACAGTGTACGCGCGACCCTGTGGGTAGAAATATGTTTCTACTATTTTGAATCAACTTGGTGTTTTGTTACTATTTTGCATACTGTGGGTGTACCTACGAGCGTTGGGGATAGAATTTACAAAAGAGTATCTACATAGAAGAGCTGCAATGGTCAATATTTCAAGAAAACTGAAAAGAAATATATTAGATCGCTTGCAGACGACAGGTGCAATGAACCAAGTACAATTTCCACTGCATGTAGAGGAAGCGGCAAAATATGTCCGGCTAAAAAAGGAGGCAATCAAAAACATAATGCACATCTTGTCGAAGAAATATTTGCAGGGACCACGCCACATATATATGTAATCAATGTTATCATGACGAAGAGACTGGTGACGGAACAAATTAGACTATAAGTAGTTACTTTATTTTATAATTACTAGATCTTTTATTTTATAATTTTGTTTTCGAATTATTTATTTATTTATTTATTTATTTATTTACGGACTTACGTCCAATTTAAAACAAAGTATCACGAAGTATAGAAATGAACAATGTAAGGATTCGGATGGTACATGAAAGCAAAGACAAACAGTGAAAATAGAAGAAAAATAAGTGTCAAGTCACGTCAAGACCTTGCAAAAATTAGGGTGAATATTACATATCTTCATTTGTTTAAAGAGCGACAGAAATCATTTAAGCTAATACCAAAAAAATCAAGGTCTTGACGTGAGTTGACCAGTCTACACATTCTGGACAGTGGTGAGTTATAACCATAGTTAGTCGAGTGCTGATTGAGGAAAAGCAGGTCTTTATTTCTGAGTCTACGAGAAGGTATATTAAATGTGATGAGTTGTAGTAATGTAGGCGAGTCGATTAAACAGTTAATAATTTTGAAGAAACAAATGAGATCAGATTTTATCCGACGGTCTTCTAAAGGAGAAAGGTTTAGAGTTTGTTCAATTTCAGCATACGAGTAATTGCCTCGCTCTAATCCTAGCCTCCAAGCAATTCCCTTTAGGAACCGATGTTGAACGGATTCAATATGACGAATATGGAATTACAAAGATTTGTGTTGCCAAATTGTTTCATTCCAAAGATAAATGTTTAAGTTTCCAATTTTTTTTTTTTTTTTTCATAATGATTATGTAAGTTTATGTTTTGTTGTCAAATTGTAAACCAGTCCAAAGAAAAGATACTTTCTAATTATAATGTTAATTATTTGAATTAAAATACTTTTCCATTACTAAATATTTTCCTAATATTAAGATGACTGTTTTAATCTTTAAAATAAACGATTCTATAATTATTTGATGTTTTAAATTCCTTAAATGTCCAATTGATCTTTTAGGTTACGCGAGACAGCTACCTTTACAAATGACCACGCACCTGCTTGAAGGTTAAATAATTATTAGTTATTGTATTACTTTTGTCTAACTAACATAAAGACCGGACAGCTTACTATGGTTAGTAGTTCTAAGATCTTTTGTATTTTTGAAATTCCTTCCAGTTAAATTACCTATGGCATACATTGAAGAACTGGTAGCAATCAGTGGCGTAGCGAGGGGGGGGGGCGGTCCGCCCCGGGTGCCACCCGACAGGGGGTGACACTCGACCGTGGAATTGGTTTTGAATTTTTTCTCAAGTCAACTTTAATAATAGGGGGGGGGGGGAGGTGACACCACGCCCCAGGGGTTGACATCCGCCCCGGGTGCCACCCATGCCGGCTACGCCACTGGTAGCAATGCACCAAAAAGTGTTAAAAGTAAACCAATTTACTCATTGAAATGATTTCTTTTATTTCGTAAAGCATTTTATTTCGTAAAGCATTTGTTTAGTAAAGCATTTTAAGAAGACTAACTTTATAAATATACCGAAACTGGAAAGCCGAAGCTGAAAATCAGTCGGTCACTAAAGTTGGACGAATTTTATAGAAAAAAGCACGATGCCCACTTCCCCAAGTCAGCAATAATAATATATGCCACTACCAAGGCCGTAGCCAGAAAAAAATTTCGGGGGGGGTTTTGTTTGGCGGAACAGTGATTATTAAAAGAAATTAAATGGTGTTACGTATCAATCTTATCATATATTTTTATAATTACAAAATTAAATTTTAGCTTTCTTTGCAGCGAACAAATCAATTACCTTCTCGATGTCAATATCAATTTAGGGGGGGGGGGGTTTGTTTGGCGGAACAGTGATTATTAAAAGAAATTAAATGGTGTAACCAATCAATCTTATCATGTATTTTTATAATTACACAATTAAATTTTAACTTTCTTTGCAGCGAACAAATCAATTACCTTCTCGATGTCAATATCAATTTAGGGGGGGGGGAGGGGTTGTTTGGCGAAACAGTGATTATTAAAAGAAATTAAATGGTGTAACCAATCAATCTTATCATGTATTTTTATAATTACACAATTAAATTTTTGCTTTCTTTGCAGCGAACAAATCAATTACCTTCTCAATGTCAATATCAATTTCGGGGGGGGGGTTTTGTTTGGCGGAACAGTGATTATTAAAAGAAATTAAATGGTGTTACGTATCAATCTTATCATGTATTTTTATAATTACACAATTAAATTTTAGCTTTCTTTGCAGCGAACAAATCAATTACCTTCTCGATGTCAATATCAATTTCGGGGGGGGGGGGGGGGGTTTGTTTGGCGGAACAGTGATTATTAAAAGAAATTAAATGGTGTTACGTATCAATCTTATCATATATTTTTATAATTACAAAATTAAATTTTAGCTTTCTTTGCAGCGAACAAATCAATTACCTTCTCGATGTCAATATCAATTTAGGGGGGGGGGGTTTGTTTGGCGGAACAGTGATTATTAAAAGAAATTAAATGGTGTAACCAATCAATCTTATCATGTATTTTTATAATTACACAATTAAATTTTAACTTTCTTTGCAGCGAACAAATCAATTACCTTCTCGATGTCAATATCAATTTCGGGGGGGGGGGGTTTGTTCGTAACAGTGATTATTAAAAGAAATTAAATGGTGTTACGTATCAATCTTATCATATATTTTTATAATTACAAAATTAAATTTTAGCTTTCTTTGCAGCGAACAAATCAATTACCTTCTCGATGTCAATATCAATTTAGGGGGGGGGGGGGGGGTTGTTTGGCGGAACAGTGATTATTAAAAGAAATTAAATGGTGTAACCAATCAATCTTATCATGTATTTTTATAATTACACAATTAAATTTTTGCTTTTTTTGCAGCGAACAAATCAATTACCTTCTCAATGTCAATATCAATTTCGGGGGGGGGTTTTGTTTGGCGGAACAGTGATTATTAAAAGAAATTAAATGGTGTTACGTATCAATCTTATCATGTATTTTTATAATTACAAAATTAAATTTTAGCTTTCTTTGCGGCGAACAAATCAATTACCTTCTCGATGTCAATATCAATTTCGGGAGGGGTTTTGTTTGGCGGAACAGTGATTATTAAAAGAAATTAAATGGTGTAACGTATCAATCTTATCATGTATTTTTATAATTACACAATTAAATTTTAGCTTTCTTTGCAGCGAAAATATCAGTTACCTTCTCGATGTCAATATCAATTTCGGGGGGGGATCAATCCCCCTGATCCCCCCCCTGGCTACGGCCTTGGCCACTACAATAATAATGAGTTAGGTTAGAACTTACTGCGTGAAGAGGTATTTAATAGTCTTAAGGAGAACTTCAGTGGGTCGCAACTGGTTTGGACAGTTCAAGTTAATACCAGCTGCAGAGCGGCAGAAACACTTGACTATTCTATTCCGATCAGCCGTAGGATGTTTGTTTTTTTCTGTCCCAGCTAATATTTCCAATGGATGTAATAATCTCTCTCTTTCCCGCCTAAACAAAAAAAAATCCATTGGATTGGTTGAATAAAATAAACTGCACGCTACTTTATTATCTGACTATAAATAGGAACTCACATTTCTATTTCGAGCACCGGACACATAATGAGACATTTTCCTTTCGTACCCATATTAATTTATATCTTAGAATGGCTACTTGTAATAATAATAATTAAATTAAATTAAATAATACGGATGAATGCCAACGAAATAAAGATTACTAAACATTATTTCAAAGCATCTTGATAAAATATTATTGCTATAATAAAATACACACACTTGTTGACAGTATTATTATTTATTTGACATGTCCATGCATCATAAATAAACCAATCCCTAGATCGATATCTTCGGGCCTTCTCCATACTAGAAATTTCGTCATCACTGTCACCAACTTAACCAAAAATAAAATGGTCCACCAAAGACTATTGTCTTAATAACATAGAGGAAGTTCAAGGCCATTTGCCACCATAGACAATATAATCGCATTGGACCTACTTTATTAATTCATTAGCCAAATAAATTATTTAAAAATAAAAATGCTTGAAAGCAGAAAAATGTTTTAGTTTCCCCAAGAAAACAACCTTCCATCTGACAAAGCCTGAGGGAATGAGCTTTACATAATTTTTAAAGCTCATTTCCTCAGCAAGGAGCTTTGTCAGATGGAAACCTGTTATCCTGAGGAAATCAAAAATTCAAGCGTTAGTAAAAAACCTAAAATACTTGAAATATGAATCCTTATAAAAGGAAAACATTTTCAAATAATGATTGGTTTTCTACGACGAATTTACATTTTTCTGCTTGAAAAATGATAACTCGGGGGTACATGTTTAAATTCTTTTTATTTTCAGAAAGACAATCGATAATAGCACATAAAAACACTGGTTCGGTGAATTCGATGAATTGAAAAATGGTTTGAAAAAGAATATCGACAAAGGAATGGAAAGGAAACATGGCTAAAGCGTCATACAGCTGTGACATTAAAGATCAACATAAACAATAGCTGTATTGTTTGTTTATATACGTTCATCTTCAATGTCACATCTATATAGCGTTTTATCCATTTTTCCTTTCCAGCAGTCACCGTACAGTTCTTGTAGAATGAAATAAAAAATCTACATATTCTAAATTTCCTTTCAACCGAAATTAAACAGAGTACCTATACCTTCATCGGGGACCCATTTCAGCCATCTCACGGTAAAAACCGCATCATGTGTTCTGAAAAAAATATATCACATTAAACAAAGTTTGTAAACAGAATATACAGTATTTTTCCCTTGTGATGACATACTTTGTTTATCACAAGGGAAAAGTATTCTCACTTCTGTTCATATGAACATATAAATTAGTAGCATTATTAATTTTACCTGCCATTAACGGTGTTATGGTCTGCCAAACAATGTTATAAGGTGTTCCTAACGTAAAGCTCCAAAGTCATTCAAAGTCTGGAACATTTTCTGAAACAATATTTGTGAAACATTAACCACTCGGACCCATAAGCTTGTGTTAACGATAATATAACATTAACAGACATATGTATGACGTACGAGGCGTACGTATTACAATTATACTTATTAAAGTAAAATTGAAAGAATATTTTATCAATATGTCATTTAACCTCAAATAGATTTACAGATAAATTAAGCTGAATGTTAATGTCTCATGTAATTACCTGATTTCTGGATCAATTGCGGACACATTTGAAACATTTTTCCACCTCTGGAATTCCTGTAAACGATTTTTAAATGAAATATGCCCATGGCGATGTCAACAACACAAATTCAAATTCGTTTGATAATCGCATGACGCAATTTGACGTTTAAAGTTAGACCTATCTATAATAAAATTCAGCTTTATCTATAAGAATTTGGTTCACTCCTGTCAGTTTCAAGGTTAAAGCCAAGTTTTACGCCCCGCCATGCATAAATGAACTAATACCTGTCCACATAAATAAACCAATCCCTAGATCGATATCTTCGGGCCTTCTCCATACTAGAAATTTCGTCATCACTGTCACCAACTTAACCAAAAATAAAATGGTCCACCAAAGACTATTGTCTTAATAACATAGAGGAAGTTCAAGGCCATTTGCCACCATAGACAATATAATCGCATTGGACCTACTTTATTAATTCATTAGCCAAATAAATTATTTAAAAATAAAAATGCTTGAAAGCAGAAAAATGTTTTAGTTTCCCCAAGAAAACAACCTTCCATCTGACAAAGCCTGAGGGAATGAGCTTTACATAATTTTTAAAGCTCATTTCCTCAGCAAGGAGCTTTGTCAGATGGAAACCTGTTATCCTGAGGAAATCAAAAATTCAAGCGTTAGTAAAAAACCTAAAATACTTGAAATATGAATCCTTATAAAAGGAAAACATTTTCAAATAATGATTGGTTTTCTACGACGAATTTACATTTTTCTGCTTGAAAAATGATAACTCGGGGGTACATGTTTAAATTCTTTTTATTTTCAGAAAGACAATCGATAATAGCACATAAAAACACTGGTTCGGTGAATTCGATGAATTGAAAAAGAATATCGACAAAGGGATGGAAAGGAAACATGGCTAAAGCGTCATACAGCTATGACATTAAAGATCAACATAAACAATAGCTGTATTGTTTGTTTATATACATTCATCTTCAATGTCACATCTATATAGCGTTTTATCCATTTTTCCTTTCCAGCAGTCACCGTACAGTTCTTGTAGAATGAAATAAAAAATCTACATATTCTAAATTTCCTTTCAACCGAAATTAAACAGAGTACCTATACCTTCATCGGGGACCCATTTCAGCCATCTCACGGTAAAAACCGCATCATGTGTTCTGAAAAAAATATATCACATTAAACAAAGTTTGTGAACAGAATATACAGTATTTTTCCCTTGTGATGAGATACTTTGTTTATCACAAGGGAAAAGTATTCTCACTTCTGTTCATATGAACATATAAATTAGTAGCATTATTAATTTTACCTGCCATTAACGGTGTTATGGTCTGCCAAACAATGTTATAAGGTGTTCCTAACGTAAAGCTCCAAAGTCATTCAAAGTCTGGAACATTTTCTGAAACAATATTTGTGAAACATTAACCACTCGGACCCATAAGCTTGTGTTAACGATAATATAACATTAACAGACATATGTATGACGTACGAGGCGTACGTATTACAATTATACTTATTAAAGTTAAATTGAAAGAATATTTTATCAATATGTCATTTAACCTCAAATAGATTTACAGATAAATTAAGCTGAATGTTAATGTCTCATGTAATTACCTGATTTCTGGATCAATTGCGGACACATTTGAAACATTTTTCCACCTCTGGAATTCCTGTAAACGATTTTTAAATGAAATATGCCCATGGCGATGTCAACAACACAAATTCAAATTCGTTTGATAATCGCATGACGCAATTTGACATTTGACGTTTAAAGTTAGACCTATCTATAATAAAATTCAGCTTTATCTATAAGAATTTGGTTCACTCCTGTCAGTTTCAAGGTTAAAGCCAAGTTTTACGCCCCTGCCTGTCCATGTCACAAGAACTGTCAATATATTAAAGAGTTGCCAGATCTAAAATCTAAAGAAAAACCATGATAAATAAACAAATCATATAAAACCACCAATCCCTGGTATGTACAATACTAATCATCAGGCTCGACCGTACAGTGTAATATGTATCAAGGGCGGATTTAGAAGCTAAAATCATCACAGTACATACTTAGAAGCTAAAACTATCTTTTTAAACATTTAATTTTTCGATTGTTTTGACACTTTCATAAACCTTCCTACACATACTTGTAGAAATAAACTTGAAGTATGATACTTCAAGTTTATTTCTAACAGTAATTGTTGATTTTTTGCTCGTCCGCCCCTTGTACCCCCCCCCCCCCTCAGGAAAAAATCTTAACAGTAATTGTTGATTTTTTTGCCCGTCCGTCCCTTGTGCGCCCCCAGAAAAAAATCCTGGATCCGCCCTTGATATGAATGGTTAAAATTACATTTAAAATTAATGTGTAATGTAACTTTGTATCTAGAATAACTATTATTAAACGAAGATAATATAATCTACTTTGATAAGTAATAAATATAATCTACTTTATATGAATATAATCTGCTTTATCTTTATCTATTTTTTATAGTTATTTCTAGAAATTAAACTTGATAAGAATAAATAAAATAGCAAAAAATTTTTATTTTTGTTAATTTCTACGGTTTTTTTCAAAAGCATAAATCTTTTCTTATTCAAAGAAAAATTAATTAATTACTATAAAAGATATCTATTTGCATTCGGGGCGATGGAAAATAGTGCAACTAAAATTTCAATTACATAAAATGATAATATGCTTATGAAATGACGGCTGACAAAATCATTAAGATGAATATATACGTGAAATCCTATTTAGATACTATTTTGATTAATCTTTACGACGAATCGGCTTACAGTATGACCATCAAAAAATATGCTACGGATAAATCGAAGCTTTTACTAGCTTTTCTATGTATTAGAATTACAATAAAGTTATTATTTACGTAACAAAAAATATAAGCGTAAACCACAAAAAAAAATGTTTTTTTATGACTTAACTATGAAGTAATACAAGAAACAATTTTAAAAAATACCCCTTTATGGCTAAGACTATTTTTGAGGTTTTCCATCTTCTAACTTTTTTTCGTTCTTATAAAATTATGCACAAAATAAATAAAAACCACTTTTTCGTTTACTAGCCTCGTGCAAAAAGACGCTCGATTTTAAAATTTTGCAGGCATGAGATTCGAAATATTTCTAGCGTTTATATTCCTCTTAATGAACTAGATCGATATCTTCGGGCTTTTTGTATGGAACGTGTCGACACTATTAAATCTATTTAACCATAAAAAATTAAAATTTCACAAGTAAGGAAATTGTAAGATTCCTATTGGTAGTCACTCCTCTGACATCACATACCATCGACAAGGATAGTAAAAAAGTGAGGAAATTGTAAGATTCCTATTGGTAGTCATTACTCTGACGTCACAAACCCCGTGATAGTAATTTGGTCACATAAAAAGGTCGGAGTTATACCCCCTGAATAGGGTATCTTCACCGAATTTTTTATTACTGAAAAAAATTAAGTAAAAAATTACGATAATAACGGAATTTTTGTTTTATTTTTATGACGACGAATAAATTTTCTATAACGTTTTAAAATACGCCTTTTTAAAATGCCGCCAAAACGATGTTTTCGCGCCCAATAGCGCCGTTTACACGCACACTTCGGAGCGACCGAGTCCCGCGCCACTTCAGGCCGCCGTGCAGAAAAGTAAAGACCGATAGGTTTACAGCGCAGTTCACTGTGAGACTTTTCTGCGCGGCGGCCTGAAGTGGCGCGGGACTCGGTCGCTCCGAAGTGTGCGTGTAAACGGCGCTAATGGCTCCGTGACGTCTCGCCGCCGAACATCTTGTGATCAGTTCGTTGTGTGCAGTGGTGTTATTTATTTACTTCCAGTTTGCTCGAATTAATTCGTTATGTTTATCCTATATCTTCCCACTTGCGATATAGTTTGATACACATGTGTACAAAAACTATAAGAAGAACCCAAAATAAGATGTAAACGACCCTTTCTAAAGCGATAAAAATGTCGACCGTATACAAATGTTACGAATGCGTTTAATGTGTTTGACACCAGTGCCGAGGGGATCAATGACGCTAGTTCCTCGGAGCATCATCTATTAAAATACCGGTAGAACAAGGACACCATTCCCACCTGAAGGCTTTGCGCTAAACATTGCAATCCGTTTGTTAAAGAGCGAAATTTATCTAACGGACCGTACGTTTCTGCATTGTGAATCAAGGGTTTTTCTAGTATTTTGGGGCTCTAGACCAAAGGTGGCTACCAAATTCAACAGGCAGACTTGTGATTTGTACAGGGTCAGCAGTTGTGTAGTATCTGCTGTATCTGTGGGTCCTATAGTAAAATACCCCCAGCCTCTGAGAAGCTAACTTGACTCTAGCTTTGACGAAGCCGGCTTACTTTTTTTCAGATTTGAATTTTAACATTACAAGAAAAAAAATAGTTATTGACCATTTATATTCGTAATTTAAACGTGGAAACACCCATTTTTTCAGTCGTAAGATGGATATCTACACAATAATGACGGCCTCCGTGGTCGAGGGGTCAGGCTCTCGACTAGCAATCCCGGTGTGAACAAGTATATTTGTATGTAAATAGTAATATATGTTTAATATAGGTATATACATTTAAAAAAAAGAAAGACAAACATTCCCGGGTTACGAATAACCGAACAATATTTGAAAATCTCCTACTACCACCACAGAAAGCCAAAAATGTTGCTTGTGTTGTGGAGGACCTAGCCAGCCTACAAATCGAACACGCGACGCTTGGTAGGACCTAAACCCAGTGCTAACTCAGCCACCGATCGGTCTTTGATAAGTTGTATTGCATTTCACAATTTATTCGTTTGCGGCACGTTACAGAGTGAAAGATACTCTCAGTATCGCGCTGATTTAAGACCACCATTCCGAATTGAAATGTTCGTGAAATGGCTTTATCCGTGATTAGTGACCAGATCTGAAAAGCCAGGTACTTCCCCACCTTCCTCCTCCGCATCTCCTTTCCTCCCCATTACCTTCAACCTCACAACATACCCCAATTGGGGATGTCATAGTCTCACTGGCTCCAGATGGTTGGGAGCAGTTGGGACGTTTATTTCAATATTCACTTAAAATAAGGGAAATATACTTGTAAAATATATATATATATATATATATATATATATATATATATATATATATATATATATATATATATATGTGTATATATGTGTTTGTATGTATTTATATGTATTTGTGTATGTATGTGCATATGTATTTGTATGTGCATACGTATACATATATCTTGTTATATTTTACCTTAAATATTTTTATCTTTTTTCTTTCTCTTGTTTCTAATATCTTATAATTTCTATTTCGTATATATAATTTATATCGTGTATGATAACCTTAACACGGGCATTAGCCTAGTATGGTAATCAAGAAAAAAAACATAAAAGTGTATTTTCAAAAATTGTATGAAATAAAAAATAAAAAATATTATAAGCCGAGAAAAATTATAGTAGAGAAAGCTGTTTGAAAACTGAATGTACCGGGACAGAGTGAATGGAATGTGGGAAGGGGGAGGGGAACTCGGGAGGGGGGTTCGCGGGACGGGGTAAGGGGGCGAGGGGAGTGAGGAGAGGGAAGGCGGAGCAGGAACACGAAAGGGGAATGAGACGCGGGAGAAGAAGGGGAGGTGGAAGGGAACGGGATGAATGGGAAAGGACACACAAATTAGAAAAAATCTTTATTAAGTGGCATAGCAACGCATACCGGGAACTCGCTATAATAATATTAATGGAGCGACCGATAGATTTGATTTGTACGCAAATTAACAGTTGGCGGTATGAGTTAAAGATTGGGTAACCGTCTTGTAGATGGCGTTGTGTTTTGTTAGCCATAGCAACGCGTGACCGGGTCAGCTAGTATACCATGTAAAGTACTGATGGAATTTCTCTTCGTCACTCTCTATTTCTTTAACAAATTATCCTTTGTTCTGTCTCTGTTTGTTTATATGGTGAACCCAGAACCTTCTTTTTTTGCCCTCAAGAAGTTTTACTGCTAAGAGAAATTGAATATCCTCATCCAAATCACTATCCGAATCAGAAAAAATTATGTTCACTGCGAAGGTTTGATATATCTACTGTCATAAATATACCAAACTACCCACTCTACTGTTCAGAAATAAATCAAATTAAATTTGATCTTCATCAAAATCACTATCCGAATCAGAAAAAAACATAAAATGCACATTTAAACGCTGCAAAGGTTTGATATCTAGGTACTGTTCAGAAATAACGCCAGAGCACGCTCCGACACAACACATTAGTGTGCACACTCATCGTAATGCTTTTGGCGCGCCACGACACGCCACACCACACAAGTGTGTTTCCGCCTTGCGTGTCCAGCAATACCGAAATATTACCTAAAGGTATTTAAATTTTATGTCTTTTTCCTCGACCCCGAATGCAATTAGTTGCCTTTTATAGTAATATAGGTGAATCAAAAGGTTTTTTCTAAAAATATTCGTATTAAGCATGTTCTGTCATTCCGAAAGATTACTTATTAACCGTTGCCAGCGATCCCCAAAATTTACCGATTACTTTAATGATTATAGATATTTTAGTTAGGTACCCTTGTTTTCTTATTTAAATTGTCATTATAATATCAATATTCCATCTTCTTGGCCGCTGGTATTTATTTACGTTTTTGAATCCAAATCGTTCAAAATCCGGTTATGAAGGACCATGATAGGGGGTTTTTTAGTCTTTAATTACATTAAAAGACACTTTCTTTTCTGTTTGAGTCATTTATTTACAAAACAACACATTTAAAAATAATTTTGACCATTTTTCAATACTTATATCTTTTGATCTCTAACAAAATATGACAGCAACTAAAAATCAAACAACAGCATTTTTTTTTTAAATAATTGTCACCTCATAATGAATTAATGCTTCAATTAATTCAGTACTTAACAGCACTTACCGTCCACATTTGAAATAATAAAAAAAATTGACAGAGAGTACTTAAAAGAATCGACAGCCCTACAAATTGTGAAAAGAAACGAACTAGAAAAAATAAAACTTGTGAATTATTCGGTCACCAAGAAATTTTTTGATGACTTCGAAAAATCGGTTAAGGAAGTGAAAGCCGCAGGGGCGAAAATTCAGGACGAAGAAATATTAAATTATTTGATCAAGTCTCTCCCAGAATCATATAGTTACATTGGGGACTTGATTGATGTTTTACCGACAGATGATAGAACAGTGGAATTTCTAAAAAGCAAAATCAAGTTAAAATGGAAAAAAAAATCAAAGTGAAGTGAAAGACAAGAACAAAGATGGTGATGAGTCTGTGAAAGCGAGTGCTTTTAGTACAGAGACGAAAAAGTGTTACAACTGCGGCAAAGCTGGTCACATATCGAGGGAATGCAGAAGCAGAGGACAGTCAAATAAAACATTCCCGGTCTGACTGCCGTCCGCGACAGTCGCACCTCTCTGGCTTGGCATAAATGCCATTCTCCACCGCTGACGCCGTCGCTTGTATCGCTCCAGTTCGTGAAAACCACACCCCAGTGAATTCAAAGTGCCTTTCCCAGTAAAGGAACCAAAATCACCCCAGTCTACCGTGCTTGTTCGCGCCACACAAATCAGTCAACTCAGTGCTTTGAACATCAGTGCTTTAAACATTCGTGCCATCAGTTATCAGTGCCTTGAACATTCGTGCCCTCAGTTATCCTCGTGTTTCCCCCCATTCTATACCATCATGTCCTCCCCCCTTCTCAAAACCTCCGATGAATACCAACGCCTTACCCTCGAGATTCAGTCCTTCTTTGAAAACCACCCCGACCCCAACAACATGTCCCCTGAAGAGATAGACCATGTCTGCACCCTGGCCTCCCGCAGAGTTCATGGTTCCCCTCCCAACTCCCCCTGCAACTCACCCCAACCCGACTCATGATACCCCTCCGCAACAACCCCCCCCCCTCCTCATCTCTAACCCCCGCCCAAACAACCCCCCCCAACCTCCCCCTTACTGCCCCCCAAACCAACCGCCCAACCGATGCCCCCCCTGTCACCCCTCAAACCGTTCAACCCCTTACCACCCCTCAAGATAACCGTCCTACTACCGCCCCCCAAACCGTTTGCCCTCCTATCGCCCCTCTAGACGATCGCCCCCTCACCGCCCCCCAACCCGTTGACCCTTCTATCGCCCCTCAAACCGCCCCCCAAACCGATTGGCCCACTATCGGTTTAGGGTTCCTTGCCTTTCCACCCAATCCCCCAACCAAGGGGCAAAGATACCACTTCACACCCTCGCGCTCCAGCGACACCCAAGAGCCCGTCCAACCAACTTCCGACAACCCAGGCCCCGGGGAAATGGTCTGGGTCTACGTCAAACCATCCCGCAAACGAGTCCGACTAAAGAAACCCCCCCCCCCCTTCATTCTCATTCCAAAATACCAAGTTGTTCCTTCCCAATCTAGTAAAACGACCCCTCAAAAACACCTCCTTCAAGCTCAAGCCCCACCACTCAGCCTAACACTCCCCACGACCATCGACATGCCACCGCCCCCACAAGCCTTCCTGCCCTCCCCCCGAGCCCTGACATCTCTCCTTCTACCCCCCCCCCCCCCAACAGCTCTCTTACTACCCCCCCCCCCTCCTTACCCCTTCTCATCCTCCCCAAAAATTAAAAAATAAATCACTAAATACCATTTTCTACAACCATACCAAACACACGATGAAAGAGAAAGGGGCCTCATTGGCCCGGTGCTCTGAAAGTCAGTACATCACAAAAGTCACAAAGTCAAATAAAACATATCGAGGAGGTCGGTCAAACAGAGGAGGATACAGTTACCCAGGCAGTAAGAATTATCGAGGGAGCAACAGCTACAGAGGCAACAGTCATTACAGAGGTAATAACAACAACAGAGGCAGAGGCGACTTCAAAGGCAACAGAGGTTTATACCATGGGAGGGTCAACACAGCGTCGAGTAGTGAGCAAAATCAATTTGGGAACTCTGGTAATGTTTTTGTGACTCTAGTGAATAAAACTGAAATTAAGAATGAGAGGAACAGAAATGAAAATTAAATAAACTGAATCCTGGATAGTGGATGTACTGACCATATTATTAATGACGATGCATTATTCGATGAATGTATAATTTTAAAAAATCCCATTGATGTAAAATTAGGAGATGGTAGAGTAATGAAAGCGACGAAAATTGGTAAAGTAAAAGCATTGTTTGTGGTCAATGGTAGAGAGAGTATGGTATAGTTCTCGCAAGTTAAGTTGACTTCATCACAGTACTCACACAGATGCAAAACTTTCATACAGCGTGTTTCGTTTTGGGCTTTTAACAAAAAAGCAATTAATAATTATTTCATAAGCGTGTTTAAATCGGTAACATAAAACTAATGTTGTTTTACAACATTTTTATAGAAATACTGAAGGTTTAGGAAGAAAAATAAGTTTATTAACTAAATGCGATAATCTTCAGGATTGAATTCAAAGGGGTATTCATAAATAACAACAAGGTTAAAAAAATATTATGTTATTTAAAAAGATTAATTCGGTTTTCATTCAAAGTTAAAAATTTCCCATATAAAACATCTCCATTGCCGCCATTTTTTTTACGGATTCGACATGTGTAAAGTTTCGTTTAAAACTCAATACGCATGAATTACTTGGTTTACCTAAACTAAGTACCTAATGATGAAATGAAGTGTGATTTCCAAAACCTGGGTTACAAATTTGGCTGCTTATGGGTTATTTATTTTTTATAATTATGTGTTAGCAATCATCAGCAAACACTAATTATTTAATTATGTACCAGTCATCATCAGCAACTATCTATACGTATATTATCTAAAATATAACAGATTACTAACACAAAGGTACAAAAGATTAACTGTTGAATAGGTACTAGTCTGTGATACTCCAATTGCCTTAGACGTCAAATCATACAAGTCATTTATGCTTAAAAGTGGACCACCGTTTTTTTCATTATGAATAAGTAAAATAATTAAACATACGGATTAAAATTTCACGATTTGGTCCATTCAGTGATTAGCCACGTTCCGTTTCGTA
This sequence comes from Limnephilus rhombicus, assembly GCA_929108145.2. NCBI lineage: Eukaryota > Metazoa > Arthropoda > Insecta > Trichoptera > Limnephilidae > Limnephilus > Limnephilus rhombicus. The sequence goes on from OV815274.1 coordinate 29,673,864, forward strand.
ACAGGACTCCATGATATCGTAATAAATATTAAACTTGCACACTTTACAAACACTATTTATTATTTCAAATTTATAAATTTGTCATTATTTGTCACTTGCGAAATGTAGATGCACGTATGTTTAAATCAAATTACGAACCGAATGAATAGGACATCCTGTAAGTACAGCCTCAAAAGGGTGTCGTTAAACTTGCCTCTCTTCTAACTAGTTACAATAAGTGGGCGTAAGCAAGACAGAGAGCCTTATCGGATTTGTGGGCGTCGCTTTACGTTCACACAGATAGACCAATACATCAATACTAAGCATTTTTATTGCTTCCAACTTAAAGTGTTTTACCTATAACTTTGTTGAATGTTTTTTATGAGCGGGACATGAGATCAAATCTAATGAGCTATGCAAAAGTGACGATGAACAATTCAATTATTTCGTACGATGATGAGAATAATGAGTTGATAGCAATTGCGGTAAAAGAGAATAATTTGTATTTCATGACAAGCTTTATTAAGAGAGACGGAAAATTGAGTGAAGTAAATAATACAATGTCTAGTAGTAATGATGGAGGAATGACATTGAAAGAAAAATGGCATCGTACATTGGGTCACGTAAATTTCAATTATTTAAAAACATTAAGTGAAAAAGAACTTGTAATTGGATTGCCAAAAAAATTAGAGTCTGAGATTTTGAAATGTGCTGAGTTTCATTGATGATTACAGTAAATTGGCGAGAGTTTATTGTATCAAATTCAAAGATCAAGTCTATGATTGCTTTGTGAGTTATGTAAATGAAGTCGAGATCATTACAGGGAAACGAATAAAAATTTTGAGATGTGACAATGGCACCGAGTTTATTAACAGGAAAATTGATCGGAGATTCCAACAATCGCCTTCGAATCGATCGGCGACGGCCGGTTCGTGCGAGTTGGCCCTACACATCAGTCTGTGCAATATTATTACGGCAGAGTGGTATAAAATAGTTTGAAATTATTATTTTTTTAGCTTTACGAATCGAAATCAATATCATGGAAATCGAAGCATCGCCTGCATAATTGTAGGCAACTGATAAAATACAGCGCCGTATCAGCTTTTCGACGCCCGTCATTTTATGCTACGTCCAGACTGAAGCCAACCTTCCAACTCCGAACTTAGTTCGGAGTTGGAAGGTTGGCCGATCGTGTGGTCGCTGCGGCCAACCCTCCAACCCCGAATTCCGTACTCCAAAATGGCGGACATGAAACAGCTGTAGCTACGCTGTATCTTTTTCAGTTGCCTACAATTATTACGTACGTATAATCATATACTTATATACACGACATGTTTTCAAACAATCGTTATACCACTCTCCGTAATAATATAGTCATTTTAATAGTACGCAGCACGGTGTGGACAGCTGCGGCAGGCTGGTTCATGTGAGTTGGCCGTCGGGATCGCCTCGAAGGCGATCTCGGGCCAACGCGAACTCCAACCTTCCAACTCGAACTTCCAACGCACGAACACCCCTCCACACGATCGTCCAAACGTTTGAAGTTGGAACGTTGGCCGCTGTGTGGGCTTACCATAATGGTAATGGTAAGCCCACACTGCGGCCAACGTTCCAACTTCAAACGTTTGGACGATCGTGTGGAGGGGTGTTCGTGCGTTGGAAGTTCGAGTTGGAAGGTTGGAGTTCGCGTTGGCCCGGGATCGCCTTCGAGGCGATCCCGACGGCCAACTCACACGAACCAGCCTGCCGCAGCTGTCCACACCGTGCCGCGTACTATTAAAATGACTATATTATTACGGAGAGTGGTATAACAATTGTTTGAAAACATGTCGTGTATATAATCTTATGATTATACGTACGTAATAATTGTAGGCAACTGAAAAAGATACAGCGTAGCTACAGCTGTTTCATGTCCGCCATTTTGGAGTACGGAATTCGGGGTTGGAGGGTTGGCCGCAGCGACCACACGATGGGCCAACCTTCCAACTCCGAACAAAGTTCGGAGTTGGAAGGTTGGCTTCAGTCTGGACGTAGCATAAGCACAGCGGCCAACGTTCCAACTTCAAACGTTTGGACGATCGTGTGGAGGGGTGTTTGTGCGTTGGAAGTTCGAGTTGGAAGGTTGGAGTTCGAGTTGGTCCGGGATCGCCTTCGAGGCGATCCCAACGGCCAACTCACACGAACCAGCCTGCCGCAGCTGTCCACACATCAGTCTGCGAACGGCAGGCGATCAAGACGCGCGTGCCGCGTACTATTAAAATGACAATATTATTACGGAGAGTGGTCTAACAGTTGTTTGAAAACATGTCGTGTAGTAAGTATATAATTATACGTACGTAATAATTGTAGGCAATTAATAAGATACAACGTAGCTACAGCTATTCGATGTCCGCCATTTTGGGTTCGGAATTCGGGGTTGGAGGGTTGGCCGCAGCCACCACACGATCGGCCAACCTTCCAACTCCAAACTAATTTCGGAGTTGGAAGGTTGGCTTTGGTGTGGAAGTACCATTAGAGTTCGGAGTTGGAGGGTTGGCCGCAGCCACCACATTGACCAACCTTCCGACTCCGAACTAAGCATAAATAAACCAATCCCTAGATCGATATCTTCGGGCCTTCTCCATACTAGAAGTTTTGTCATCAATGTCACCAACTTAACGAAAAATAAAATGGTCCACTAAAGACAATAACATAGAGGAAGTTCAAGGCCATTTGCCACCATAGACAATATAATTGCATTCGACCTACTTTATTAATTCATTAGCCAAATAAATTATTTAAAAATAAAAATGCTTGAAAGCAGAAAAATGTTTTAGTTTCCCCAAGAAAACAACGTTCCATCTGACAAAGCCTGAGGGAATGAGCTTTACATAATTTTTAAAGCTCATTTTCTCAGCAAGGAGCTTTGTCAGATGGAAACCTGTTATCCTGAGGATATCAAAAATTCAAGCGTTAGTAAAAAACCTAAAATACTTGAAATATGAACTCCTTATAAAAGGAAAACATTTTCAAATAATGATTATGGTTTTCTACGACGAATTTACATTTTTCTGCTTGAAAAATGATAACTCGGGGGTACATGTTTAAATTCTTTTTATTTTCAGAAAGACAATCGATAATAGCACATAAAAACACTGGTTCGGTGAATTCGATGAATTGAAAAATGGTTTGAAAAAGAATATCGACAAAAGAATGGAAAGGAAACATGACTAAAGCGTCATACAGCTATGACATTAAAGATTAACGTAAACAATAGCTGTATTGTTTGCTTAAATACATTCATCTTCAATGTCACATCTATATAGCGTTTTAGCCATTTTCCCTTTCCAGCAGTCACCGTACAGTTCTTGTAGAATGAAATAAAAAATCTACATATTCTAAATTTCCTTTCAACCGAAATTAAACAGAGTACCACCTTCATCGGGGCCCATTTCAGCCATCTCACAGTAAAAACGGCATCATGTGTTCTGAAAAAAAAATATCACATTAAAAAAAGTTTGTGAACAGAATATACAGTATTTTTCCCTTGCGATGACATACTTTGTTTATCACAAGGGTAAAGTATTCTCACTTCTGTTCAAATGAACATATAAATTAGTAGCATTATTAATTTTACCTGCCATTAACAGTGTTATGGTCTGCCAAACAATGTTATAAGGTGTTCCTAACGTAAAGCTCCAAAATCATTCAAAGTCTGGAACATTTTCTGAAACAATATTTGTGAAACATTAACCACTCGGACCCATAAGCTTGTTTTAACGATAATATAACATTAACAGACATATGTATGACGTACGAGGCGTACGTATTACAATTATACTTATTAAAGTAAAATTGAAAGAATATTTTATCAATACAAATGTCATTTAACCTCAAATAGATTTACAGATAAATTAAGCTGAATGTTAATGTCTCATGTAATTACCTGATTTCTGGATCAATTGCGGACACATTCGAAACATTTTTCCACCTCTGGAATTCCTGTAAACGATTTTTAAATGAAATATGCCCATGGCGATGACAACAACACAAATTCAAATTCATGTTCGTTTGATAATCGCATGTCGCAATTTGACGTTTAAAGTTAGACCTATCTATAATAAAATTCAGCTTTATCTATAAGAATTTGGTTCGCTCCTGTCAGTTTCAAGGTTAAAGCCAAGATTACGCCCCGAACTAAGTTCGGAGTTGGAAGATGGTTGGAAGGTTGGCTTCGGTGTGGAAGTAGCATTACGAAAAACATTGTTTTTTATCCTTCAAACATGGATCTTTCGTCCCTGTTTTTTTGTTAATTTTTGGAAATGGCATCACTGGGTACATCAATTTGTCTATGACTGTCAACTGTCATCCATACTTCGCATCAGCCCTAAGCTGTCATCATTGTCAAACAAACCAAACCAAACGCCAAAACTAGTTAATTTATGGCCAAAACGACCAAAACCGAACACTGTTAGAACCTTGTCTGTTTCTTATGTTTCGAGAAAATTGCAGCGAAATCATTAAATAATAATTGATCGCAATAAAATGGGGAAACGGAAAGACATATCATTTGACGAAAGCCTCAAAAGTGGTAATATTATTTTACATTAAATGCTGAATCTTGCATTTCTTTCTAGTTCATACAATGAGGATGTTTCCCATCCTTATACGTTTCTCTCATCATTTCAATGGTAAATTTTGGGGATCGCTGGCAACGGTTAATACGCATTTTTTTTTTGAAAAAATCTTTTGATTCACCTTAATTACATTAAAAGACAACTATATGCATTGGGGGAAGTGGAAAATATTTTTGTGTAACATGGTTTGTGATACAAAAGAAAGTGCCCCTTTATAACGCCTACTCGCGTCAAGGCAAGAAGAACATCCCAGTTTTCAAGTAGTTTAGCGGCTACGCTAGGTTTGTGTACAACTCACAAGACGAAAGCTAATTTTAATTTTACGTAATGAAATTTAGAATGAAATATTTTCCACTTCCCCCAATGCAAATAGTTGCCTTTTAGGTAAATATGCAGTTAGTTAGTTAGTTAGTAAATATGCACCTCACGGATAACACGGAACGTTCGTGTTGTCGAAGTTTGATGCACGGATAATACGGAATGTTCCTTTTTTAACTAATAGACAATCAAATATGACATTTGTCGGAAGTACCAATCTTATAAAATAAATTCTCTAAAATAAACTCGCTTTTCATCATACTTTTAAAAAACATCCCAGGTTTTGAATGGTTTGTTTGGCTACGCAGGGTTTGTCTAGCGGGTTTGTGTAATTATTTTAATACATTTCTTTCCATGTTCTACTGTTATAAATAATACAGGTACAAATTTGTCAATGATGCATTCACTTTGTTTTACGCAAAAATATTTTTTCTATGATTGGCAGCATTGTCTACGAAATGTTAAAATAAAAACGATGGATAAACAATGGCGTTACCGCGAGAGTGAATTAATTTTAACAAAATTAAAATGTTAAATGCATATTTTTTGGTCTCCCCCGACATAAATACTCACTTTTCGTAATAATAAAGCTAAATCTAAGTGTTTGGATAAAAAGTATTCCGTATTAACGAGTAAGCGGTTTAATGCATAAATAATGAAATTATAATAGGTGGCATGCGAGCAGTTTGAAAACTGAATGTATCGGGAATGAATGTGTGGAATGCGAGTGGTGAGAGGGGGGAGTGTGGAGGGGGGGAGGGGGTGTTGGGAGGGTGTTGGTGGAGGGGGGAAGGGGAGGGAGAGGGAAGGAGGAGAAAGATTTAGGAGGGTGTGGGGAGGGGTAGGGGGTGGGGGGAAGGAGGTTGATGGGGGGGAGTGGTGTGGGGAATGGGAATGTGGAGGGGTAGGGGGTGAGGGGAGTGGTGGGTGGAGGGAGAGGGGGAGGGAGTAGATGGAGGGAGTGGAGTGGAGAGAGGGAAGGTGGAGGAGGCGGAGTGGGGCAGAAGAGGGGGAAGGGAAGGAAGGGAAGGGGGAGGGGTGGAGGAAAATGGAGGAGGCGGAGTGAGGTGGAAGAGGGGTGAAGGGGGAAGGGTGGAGGAAGGTGGGGGGGATGTGGAGTGGGGAGGGGTGGGTGGAGGAGGGGGAGGGAAGGTGGAGGGGAGAGGAGTGGGGGAAGAGATGGGTGGAGGGGGTTGATGGGGGGGAGTGGAGTATGGAGAGGGGGAGGGGGATTGATGGGGGGATGATAATGCCTTTTATTGTAATTAAGGTGAATCAAAAGGTTTTTTAAAAAAAAAGTGCATATTAACCGTTGCCAGCGATCCCCAAAAATTAATGAAGTTACTCATTTTCTACTGTGGTAATCAACTGCCCAACTGCGTGTCGGTCAAGCTTCTTGGGAACCAGTGCTGCTTTCATTATTTATGCATTAAACCGCTTACTCGTTAATACGGAAAACTTTTTATCCAAACAGTGATATTTAGCTTTATTATTACGAAAAGTGAGTATTTATGTCGGGGGAGACCAAAAAACATGCAAAAAATATGCATTTAACATTTTAATTTTGTTAAAATTAATTCACTCGTGCGGTAATTAATAATTAATAATAATTAACGCCATGTTTATTCATCGTTTTTATTTTAACATTTCATCAATGCTGCCAATCATAGAAAAATATTTTTGCGTAAAACAAAGCGACAAATCATTGACAAGTTTGTACCTGTATTTATAAAAGTAGAACACGGAAAGAAATGTATTAAAATAATTACACAAACCCGCTAGACAAACCCTGCGTAGCCAAACAAACCATTCAAAACCTGGGATGTTTTTTAAAAGCACGATGAAATGCGAGTTTATTTTAGAAAATTTATTTTATAAGATTGGTACTTCCGACAAATGTCATATTTGATTGTCTATTAGTTAAAAAAGGAATATTCCGTATTATCCGTGCATCAAACTTCGACAACACGAACGCTCCGTATTATCCGTGAGGTGGACTAACTGCATATTTACCCTGCTTTATTTCGTTTTTGTTTATTTTAATGTTGTGAAAATATTTAGTTTCAGATGATTTGGATCTACCTCAAAAAAGACATAAGCGTCACAAGCATAAAAAACATAAGAAGAAGAAGGATCAGTTAGACGATTTTGATAGCGACGCATCTATAGATGTTTCTTTCGAGGATGGCATCGATGCCAAACCCGCTTTTAAAGTTAAAATCAAAATGAGTAAAGACTCTCCTACAACATCTGCTGCAGACTTACTCAAAAACCAGATTAATAAATATTCAGAAAAAAAAATACCAGTTCCTTCAATATCCAATATGTCTCCCAAAGTAGCTGCAAAAAAGAAGAAGGGTAAAGGGAAAGATAGCGGGACTTCAAGTGAGGAGGAGAGATGGCTAGACGCTATAGAATCTGGAAAACTTGAGGAGGTAGGTACATCTTGTTGCATTTTCCTTTGCTCTATAAGTGTAAATGATCAAACACTAATATTGTTATATCACTACATTTTCAGGTTGACGATGAATTGAAAAAGATTAAACCGAAAGACCCCAAAATGATGACAGCCCGTCAGAGGGCTATGTATGACAGGGGGAATGATAAGGAGCCGAGCCCTGGAGGAGAAGTGTTACTGGCCCTTCCTTCTGGATACAAAGAGAAAGTTATGACTGCTGAAGCGATACAGAAAGCAGCCCTAAAATCTCAAAAACGTAAACAGCTCGCTGATGAGAAACGAGAGAAGGACAAGAAAAAAACCATGGAAAGACTTTTGAAAAAGCAGGAATCAAAAATCTTGAAAGGAGCTCCAAAGTGCAAGACGTTTAGGAAAGCCGTTCCACATATTACTTACAGACACACCAAAGACGGAATCATTGTTTTGATGCCGCCGGATGTGGACTATCCCATAAAAGCCCAGTATGCCCTAGATCCCCCCAAGCCGGTCATTTGTGGCTTGTCCGATTGTACTAATTTGAAGAGGTATTCGTGCTCAAGGACTGGTGTCCCATTGTGTAGTTTAAAATGTTACCAGAAAAATTTATTGAGTGTCGTTGTTTAGTGTTTTAATAAAATGATATGTTAAAAAATAATTCCTCGTTTCATTCCTGTCATAATTTTGAGACTTGTGCTATAATGAATTAACATTCTTGACAAAATTTTCAACATAATTTTTTTTTTATTAAACCCTAAATATCCAATGTACAAATTTGATTAAATAAAAGAATTAAATTAATAACATGAAATAATATACTGCCCTTTATTATACACTAGCTGGTACCCGGAATGCGTTGCAATTCAAAGAAATAAATTATATCTCCCTTTCCCACGCATCCCCGTTCCCCTCCCGCGTCCCCGTTCCCCTCCCGTGTTCCTCTTCCACCTTCCCCTATCCTCGTCACCCCTCCCTCGAACCCCACCTCCTTCGTTACCCTCTCCCTCCTGCCTTCCCTCCCTGTCGCCAAAACATGAAATACACACATTTTCATTTATACAAATTTCATAACGCTAGAGCTAACCATTATATATAAGCTTCGCGGGTGTGCGCACAACAAATCACCAAAGTTTCATCTCAATTGGATAAATGGTATGGCAGCGCATAAAATATAAACAAACAAATTTTAGATTTTTATATATAAGATGTATTTCTAAAATCTGTTTTTAACCTTTTAAATGCCAGTATGTAGGAGTGTAGCTGTGAACAGCAGGCCATGAATTTTTAATCAAAATAAATTATTTTTAAATCTTATTTTTATAAATTAAAAACATATTACACCTTGAAAGGATATTTAAATGACTTAGCGAAAATCTTGAAAATAAAAAAATTAAATCTTGCTCAAAGAATAGCGAGATGAGATAACTCGCTATTTTTCTATGGCCGGCCTGCTGGGCACGGCCAAGAATGCGAGAAATCTCGCTCTTGGCACAGAAGCGGTTAATGTTCTGTGTTAATTTTTATACATTTCAAAATGCTAATTTCGACATCATTAAATTGGTCCATTCTGAGGGGGGGGGGGGGGTGGGCTGGGCTGGGCTATAGAATTTCAGATTTCTCCACAAATATAAGATATGTTCACCTATAAAAAGACCAGACACAAAATTCGGGGCACTCCACGAGGAACATATGAAAGAAAATAACAGACCGTGTTCATGTATACCAGTGTTTTTCAATCTTTTTGAATACGCGACCTCTTTACAGGTTGAAAAATTGTGGCGACCCCCTTTGGCCATAGATACAGACAAAAAGTTTGCAATTTAAATACATTAATTATTTTCTCTATTTTGGTGCCTACATTCATTATTACGGCCTACACTCTGCAAAGAAGCCGCGAGAGCTTTTAAAGTAAGGACGAAGTAAGTTGGTAAGGCTGCGTGCGACTTTGACTTGGACACCCCAGCTTGCGCGGGCCTAATTTTGCAGCATAGGTGGATTTTAAAATCCTTCCTTGGATAAATCAATAGAACTGGCTGATCTCACCACAAATATGAAAGAAAATCTTATAGATTTAGCTGCTAATGGCATGCTTAAAATGGCATTTCATTCTCAAAGTGTTGACATGTTTTGGATGAAAAGAAAATAAGAGTATCCAGAGCTGGCAAGGGAATCTCTAAAGTTATTAGTGCCATTTGCCACTTCATACTTATGTGAACTGACATTCTCTTCAATGGTGGACATGCTAACTAAAATTATTAGTGCCATTTGCCAATTCATACTTACGTGAACTGACATTCTCTTCAATGGTGGACACGCTAACTAAAATTATTAGTGTCATTTGCCACTTCATACTTAAGAGAACTGACATTCTCTTCAATGGTGGACATGCTAACTAAAATTATTAGTGCCATTTGCCAATTCATACTTATGTGAACGACATTCTCTTCAATGGTGGACACGCTAACTAAAATTATTAGTGCCATTTGCCACTTCATACTTAAGAGAACTGACATTCTCTTCAACGGTGGACATTCTAACTAAAATTATTAGTGCCATTTGCCACTTCATACTTATGTGAACTGACATTCTCTTCAATGGTGGACACTCTAACTAAAATTATTAGTGCCATTTGCCACTTCATACTTATGTGCACTAACATTCTCTTCAATGGTGGACATTCTAACTAAAATTATTAGTGCCATTTGCCATTTCATACTTGTGTGAACTGACATTCTCTTCAATTTGCGAGGCGGAATGGGTACCGCCGCCCCCGGAACCTTTATTGGATAACCAACACCTCTGCCATAGGTCACCCCAAGTGGTTGGCTACGTTTGGTTATTTAACAGGGGTGCCCGGGTTCCTGGGGTGAGGTTTGTCTAGGTTTTGGAGGCGGAAGACCAGGACACACTGAACCCCAGATTCCTACCCACCCCTTAAACCCTTTTCCTTCCCAGAACTCTCTTCTCTTTCCTTTCCTTTAAAAAACCCTCCACACAGCATCCCCAAAAATGACATAGGCCCTGAGGGAAATTATTTTCCTCAGGACCTCCTGTGAAGAGCTCATGTAAAAAAAAAATGGTGGACTTTCAAACTAAAAAGAGAAACAGACTTAGGACGGGTCGTTTTAAAAAATTTGACGAATTCATCAAATATTTGCAGTTAATTTTCACGTTCTGTGTAAGTTCTATTCGAGTTCTGTTACTATATAGGCCAGTTACTTCGTAAAACTGAAATAATCACATACTTCATGAATTCGTTAAATTTTTTGAAAGAACCCATCCTTAACTTAGAAAAAGATTTGATTATTAACATATCAAATATAACACCACGATTTGAAATATTTTTGAAAAATCAACAAGCCCATCCTTCTCACTGAAATAGTGTTTTTATTGTAGTTAGAACCTCGCGTTTTTCTTTTTGCCGGCGACCCCCCGAGTAAGGCTTCGCGACCCCCCTAGGGGTCGCGACCCACAGATTGAAAAACACTGATGTATACAATACTTTGGTGACAATATCCTTCGTAAATTTTTTTCCACGGTCGAGTGTCACCCCCCTATTGGGTGGCACCCGGGGCGGACCGCCCCCCCCCCTCGCTACGCCACTGGACAGTGGTGTGGTTGGATATCATTTGCGTGATATGACCGATATGTGATACGTTTTAAAATAAGTTAGATAAATAGTAAAGGAGTTACTAAAAATGATTTGAGAAATATAAATGCAAAAGTAATTGAGAAAAAGGAAGACTTGGTTGGTTTATATCCGCAAGCAGGCGCCGCATACCCGCTCAAAAAGAAGAAGATGGAGAGATACGTAATTATGAATGTTGGAGAGAGCGCAAATTGCTAATATTTAAAACGATAAAATTGAAGCAAAAATGTTTAATAAAACACGACTCATTTAAAATAGAGCAAAAATCTCATGGGGAACATCTAAAATAGCATTTAAAGAAACGCTGTGAATTTTTTCATAATTTTGTTCTTCTAAAATAAGTGAAATGAATATGTTTATAATAATTTTCGGAGCATACTTTGCAATTTTTTTCTATGGAGGAAATTTCATATAATTTGCATTTCGGCCTGGGGAACATCTAGATATTATCTTAAAAAATAACATACATTTTTTTAAGAGCTTAAATACTTATACAGCCTTACTAAAAAAAAAACCACAGCACGTCCGATAACCTGTGTTGCAGCAGCAACATGAATAAAACCAAAATACACTAAAACACGATAACATTACTAATAAGATTTGATCTTAAAATGTATTTTAAGTCTGGCAACAATGCAATTTTTCATACTGAACATAATTTAATTGTTTGTTTTCCTACAGAACCGCTAGATGGCAGCGCCTTCGCATTCGTCATTCGCGTTGAAACCGCCAAAAAAAACTCACTTCGCGGGTGTGTGTGAAATATTACACAAATCTGATGGTAATATCTATTAATATGACTAATTCACTATTACATTCGCATAATTGATATATTTACCGTGTTTTTTAATAAGTTTTAGTCAAGTTATAATAACCATATTGAAAATTGAAATGTCAATAAGTATTTTATGTAAAACATGAAAATTCAAATTTACATTTAAAGTATTTTATTTTATGTGAATTTCATAAAAGTGGTGTTTTTTTAAAATATTAATATCTAATACATGTGTTCCTAAACGTATCAATGAAATTAACGTCTTTAGAGTTGCAAGAAATCTGTTATAAAAGTCGGTATTATTTTTTTAGGTTAGTTTTTTGGCAATAAAAAAACTTTGAAATTTTTTATCATTTTTTTATTGTATGCACGAGGAAAAAGTGAGGTGACAGTTTCGTTCCAAATTCATTATATAAAAGGTCCGTATTTTTTAAATTTTGTTTTTTTATAAATTTCTGTACACTTTCATCAAATATGTTTTGGTAAAAAAAAAAATCCATTTTTTTTTCGCGTTTGAATCAGTTTTGAATGAATGGCAGTTTTAAAGTAAAAAGTAAAGTGTATTTCAATTACACAAATCTAAAAGGTAATTTTATCTAGTTTTCATAAATGGTATTTGTTTTTACGACACCTTCAAAAATAAGAAATATATAGAACATTCAAAATACTTTGGAAAAATTTCAAATTTTGTTCAGATATCATTACTAAAACAGAGATAAACTACCCTCTCAGGCCGTGTAAACCAAGTGTATTATTTTCCATGAACAATTTTTTAATTAGTAATGTTTTCACATCCGCGGCCGTTTGTCAATTGAATAAAATTTTCACTGGGTTTTTTAGTAAGGCTGCAAATGTTTAAGGGAGATATGTAAGAAATCGGTAGAAATTCAGGATGCGGCGGATTAAGATTATTTTCCTACGAACGTGTGTATCTACACATATTTACAGAATAAGACGATAAATGAGTTTTGCTGTTTTTTAAGGCTAGCGGCTTGTGGCAGAAATAACAATCTTCATTCGATTTTCTGAACTAAAATGTTGAAAAGTGAGAGTAATTCAAGTTTGAAATAGTGCTCATGTATATCGCTATTAAAATAGCCTTTTTTTAAATTTTACTATATTTACGATTATAACAGATTTCAAATGCATCACATAAAACAAAACGTTTACTGCAAACATAAGAATTTCATTCTGATTTATATTTATAAATTTCGAAGGCACAATCCAGTTTTTTCTATTAGACATCAATTAGAAACCTATGTCCAGACTTTTTCTAACTTTGAGACATTTCAATTACTTACTATTTTTATTAAACTTTTGTAAAAAAAAACTCTCGCCATTGCATTGGAATAATGGCTGAATTGATATCCAACTACACCAATGCCTGATTCCTGCGTTTCAGATTAGGGAACGTACCCATACTACGTGACCAACTTTTTGCACGCACCCCCCCCCCCCCCCCCCCCCCCCCGGTGACCAAAAACCTAAGCAATCCGCCGCTTATTTGTATGGAGCGTGATATTTTGAAGACCCCCCCCCCCCCCCTAAACGTGTCACGTAGTATGGGTACGTTCCTTTACTTGATATTATGAAAATTAACAATTTTTTTAAATCAGTATTAAATTATTATTATTTTTTTGTGAATTGAAGTAAAAAATGACAGATGTATTAAACCTGGTACCTAAACAAAAATGTTGAATTAAGAGAGATTCGGTAGAAAACGTGTGTTAGCGTTTGCAGCGATGGCCCTCTATTCAGACAGGGTCGTCAAAAAGGCTTTGTGACTCGTGAAGATTGTATACTGCATGATTCGTGAAGTTTTGGTGTCAAAGTCACTGCCTAGTCAGTTCATAAAAGTGAATTACATAAAATCAAATTCCCTCCGATACAGCCTTTTTGCATCACTGTGTGAAAATGTGGATTCTGATTTTATTATGTATGAAGCAGCAAACCCTTAAAATCAGTTAGCTCTCAAAAGGAAGAGTACTACACGATTTATCTAAAGCATAGGTTTTCAACGTGGGCGGTAATGTCCCCTTGTGCCTTGTGTTTAAGACTTTCAGGGGGCAGTAGAAGACCCAAAGAAAATTAGGGGGCATTGAGATGGCACAGTGAGGGCGTGGGCAGGTAAAAAATGGTCTAAAAAAGTGAAAAAAAAACACACTAATCACATAATCTTGTGAGTATTATTTATTATTGACTTTATATCATGAATACAAGGAAGGAGGTAGCAACCTGGTACTTAAAATACAAAAGAATTGTCTTTTTAAATTGCTAAAGAAAAAGGTATAACAAATAATTTAATATATTTTTAATCGAATTATTGATTCCGTGACAGTTGAGCCCCCCAGTTGATAGTTGAGCAACCAGCCTTATACCGCAATAGGAGGGATGGATTCATGCGTCTGTCATTCCTGGACACTGACCCCCATATTCCTACCCAACCCTCATACCTTTTTCCTTCCCCAAACTTACTCTCCTTCCTTTCCTTTAAAACACCACACAGCATCCCCTAAGATGACATATGCCCTAAGGGAAATTATTTTCCTCAGGGCCTCCTAAGTGGAGCTAACGTAAAAAGAAAGCAAAAATAGAGGATAAAATTTTGTTTATTCATTTCTAGATTTGATAGGTCATGGGCAAAGATATTCAAATACAGAAGAGATGTGCTATGGTGTCCACGCAACTGTCGCCGGACTACGCGCTAATTAGCGTAGTTTTCATACAAAAATAATTTGTTAATTTCTTTGATTTTTTGAAAATGTGCATTAATATTGGTTAGGCTGATGTAAGCATAATGAGTAAGATTAAGAAAGGGACCCTCAGATGGTTTGGGCATGTAGAGCGAATGAACGAAGGAAGTAGTGTAAGAAGAATATACGACGCGAATGTGAATGGTAGAAGAAGTCGGGGACGCCCGAGGAAGACATGGCATGATCAAGTGAATCAGATACTTGAGTCGGGTCATGTCAAAAGTCAGAATAATAGAAGAGAATGTATGAGACGATGTATGAATGTGAGTGAGGCAAAGAGTGTGTGCCAAGACCGAGTTGTTTGGCGGTCCGTCCTCTCTGCCTACCCCTGCGGGAAACGGCGTGATGGTTAGTTAGTTAACAATATATTTTGAAAAAGGAAAGAATTCGTTCATTTAGTTTAACGTTCGTTTGGTTTATTCGTTAATAATTTGTTCTTTTAGTTTATTTGTTAATTGGTAAACAATATCGGCGACACCCGGAAGCGCAGACCCACATAGTAAAAACAGCAGATAGCACATCTACTTATATTTCAATATCTTTGGTCATGGGGGAAGTGGTTAAGATCCAATTATCAGCAAACCAGAATTTCGATTTTGTCGAAACACAGCGCTCACGTACGGACTTTTTTGAACTAGATGGATACCCTACTGTTAGCCGCCGTATAGTTTCGGCATCTACTATCGCTCGATTCATGGTTTCGGTACAGTGCGTTCCGACAAAAATATTGAATATTCTCTGTACAGTTAGTGGGAGGTCATGTAATATTTTGAAACTTTTAAAATGTTCATGTTTTTAGTTTACAATTTGTTCTAAAATGTTCTACATGATAGGTCATACGTATAATAAGTATTTATTTAGGTATTCCACATATTTATTTTGACGATCAACACAAATAGTTTCAGGAACTTTGGTATAAGTTTTAACATTTATACACGGTGTCCGGAAACTCGAAGTACAAGCTAAAACTGGTGAATCTACAGTGGCGTAGCGAGGGGTGGACGGGGGGGGCTGTCCGTCCCGGGTGCCACCCGACAGGGGGGTGACACTCGACCGTGGAAAAAATTTACAAAGGATATTGTCACCAAAGCATTGTATACACGAACACGGTCTGTTAATTTCTTTAAGAGTGCCCCGAATTTTGTGTCTATAGGCGAACATAGCCTATATTTGTGGAGAAAATCTGAAACGAAATTAGCGTTTTGAATTTTTTCTCAAGTCAACTTTAATAGGGGGGGGTGACACCACGCCCCGGGGGGTGGCATCCACCCCGGGTGCCACCCATGCTAGCTACGTGACTGAATCTACATCAAATTCGGAGTGGATTTTGAAGTATAACTTTTTTTGATTTGAGTTTTTGTTTTCGAGTAAATCGAGTCAAAAGTTAGAATTTTGTTGGTGATATTAAAAGAAAAGCTACGAGTATCACTAGGGGGATAATAAATATACTGTATAAATAGCTGGATAGGAAGTTCTGGGGAGGAAAAAGGTTTGAGGGGTGGGTGTGGGGAAGCTGGGGATCAATGTGTCCAGGAGTGACGTATGAATGCGATACAAGGCGATGGGTCAAGAGAGTCCGGCTGGAGAGGTCAAAAGGACCCCTCAAACAGTCTCTCCCCATCTGGCCCGCCATGTATTAGGTGGGCAAATGCGTTTGCCACCAAGACCTAGACAAACCTCACCCCATGAACCCGGGCAAATGTTAATCGGATAAATGGTATAGGAAATAATTTCATAACACTAGAGCTCACCATTATACATAGAAACCTTCGCGGGCGTGCACAAAACACATCAATAAAGTTTCATGGCAATAGGGTGAATTGTATAGAAAATAATTTCATAACGCCAGAGCTCACCATTTTACTTACAAACAAAGAAACATCCTTTTAAATATAAAAATTGTAGCATAAAAATATTCCATTGATAGTGAATACGCATTGATTCGTTAAGTTAAACCTGTAGCTAACGAGTCACAAACAATGAATTAGTATTTATGTACCTACTCGTTTTCAAATTAAATCATTTCAAAATAAATTTTCTGATTCAGACTGAACACATGCTCAGCCGAGTGTCGGCCCATATTGAGCCCAAAAATTTATGTTTCGGGATGTGATAAAAAGCTGAAAGACGATATGGTAAATTAATTAATATTGTATACTTCCTAAAATTATTTTTTTTTATAAAAATTATTTATAATTTTTCAACAACGTCTAAGCAATGAAGTACGTAAAAAAAAATATTAGTTTGTAAGTGCGCAAATAAATACACAAACAGACCAATTTTCGTCATGAAACACATCTGGATTTTTTTTAATGATTTATGTTGAACTCAAATAAATTATTAAAATTTTGAAACATAGCTCTATCAGATAATGTATTGATTTATAATACTGGTAAGAAACATGAACGGAAGATGGAAAAACCATACTACAATGTGCTGTAAATTTGATAACGTCTTGAAATATGTTCTTGTATATGTAATATTTTTCATTTGAAAAATTAACAAAACCACGCATCGACCAACAGTATAACGTTTCATAGTAAAAAAAATCTAACTTTTTCAAAATTTAAAACATAGACAAAATAACAATCTTTGGAAATCAATTTACTCCTTTTTGTAAAAAAAAGTTTCGATACGTCTAGAATTGGATTGTCGTTTGGGTTTAAAAAACATCACTGTAAAATCTTTAAGATCCCCGTTTTTCTTAGAAATAAACATAATAACCCATATAACTAGTAGAATATAAATAATAATGTGCATATTTTCATCCAGCTTTGTACATTTATTATGACTAAAATAATAAACCTAGGAAAAAGTAGAAGAGTGAGTTAATGAATATACCATATATACCATTACAGAACTGGAGGATAACAGGTGGCTTATTTAATAATTAAGAACTACATACATTAAGATTATGTTTTAATATTATTTGCAATATTACATTAATTCACTAATTTACATAAATGCAACAATGATAAAAAATACACATACACAGGGTGTGCGGGGGTAAAGTGCATTAACTTCGGGAGGTGATTCCACATTATGGTAGGAGTAAAAAAGATTAATAATTTTTTCTGAAATTCCAACTTTTTTTTTCCAATACAAAAAGAGATACCTACTAAAAATCCTTAGTGTAAGGTAGCACTTACCCAATAAAGTTGCTGTTAGCTTGCCGGGCGCAATTGTTGCAACGTTGCTTGGTGCGATTTGGCCTGTATCCATGGAAACCGTTTGTAAACAATAACAAGACCGATAATTTGACGTTTATACAGATCGTAGGTTTTAAACCAAATGTAAAAAGATAACTGCACTTAAATAACGATTGAAGGTACGCTTTTAACGATTAAATTGTTTAAACTAATTGAACACCTAACTTACTAATGTCATCGCTTTTAACTAGTTTAACAAATTTTCAAAATGTTCACCTTGAGCTTGTAAGCAAGCATGTAAACGTAAAGTAATATTATTATCAATTCGTACGTTGTGGCGTTTCTCATTAATGAATGTCTGCCCTTTCTTTGTTGGTAAAGTAAGGCATTGACCGAATAATTCAATAACAAAATTACGCAGTATTGGCACAATAATTTAATGACAAAATTACGCACAAATAAACACCATTTTTACAGTTAGGCAAGTCTACAATTAAATAAACAAAAGTAAGTCTGAAAAAAAACAAGCACTGAATGAAGTTGTTCCTTAATAAATACACACTAGATAAAGACACATTAAATCAACAAGTTTTGACTAACAACAGTAAAGTTTTTAGAGTGAAACACTACTACGTGAATAAAATTGTTACATTCGAATTCAACACTGACACTGGGCGCTTGGAGCGGGGATTCGGCAACAGCGTAAAATAATAATGCCGCCTGCACATGCCGGTCTAATTTTATCTTTTTACCAAAAAACTACCCCTAAAAGTTGGAATTTCGAAAAAAGTTATTTATCTTTTTTACTTGTACTATCACGTAGGATCACCTCCCGAAGTTAATGCACTTTACCCCCAGACACCCTATACATGTATTGCTATAAATGTTATTGCGTGTAGCTTTTAAAAACACTCCATGAAGATATCATTCTTCTACCATTCTCATCAACACTCCTACGGCACATACAATAACAATATGTATGCCAGAACTTCACAACATGCTTAAACTAACACTATATTTATGTATATTCATTTTGAAACATCAATAATTCAATCCTTTTACTAATAAAAACTACAAGGATTCTAGGTGGATAATCTGCATCTAAAACATATCACAGTTTCAGGGACCCTGGTAACATTCAATGCAAGGTGAACTAAAGGGGAGAAACGACTGAAGTTACAATTATCAAATAGGGTGAAAATTTTAAAATTTCTACAAGAATTTGGCAAAAATTTGAGCTGTTAATTTTCACATAGCCCTTAAATTTGTGCACTGGTACAACGTCCATTGTCTTTAATCTGATCCTTTCCCTCACACGAGATCAACATACTCCCCATCGTCTTGGTGATAACAGTTCACTACACCCACTAGCCACTTGCAGACAGAAGAGAAAAGCTCACATCTTCCATAGTGATAGTGAAAGGCGGGCAGTCTAAAGCAGGGCACCGACTCAGCAAAGGTTATTCTGCTTGCTGTTCCTGAGGCGTGCCAAGCCGGATTCTAAACGCTACGACTGGTTGTTCTGCTTGTTGGAGCGCAGGCGGGCCAAGCCGGAGCGCTCCTCCTCCTCATCGCTAGTATACGACATACCCGCCACCGCTCCTCGGGACGACGTGGCTTGCATCAGGTCCTGATCGGGCCCGTTCCTGTTCTCGTAAAGCAAGATGCTCAGTGTCTCCTCGTAGATCCTCGCCTCCGGGAACTCTACCTTTGTATGCTTCTTGTCTGTGGCGTACACGATGGACGTGCAGCACACCTCGGCGCGGTTCTTGCCGTGACCGTAGAAAGACCAGCAGCAAATCTCGTTGGAGCCGATTACATCTTTGATGAAAAGGACTCTGCCACTGAACCTCAGCGACAGCTTATCAAATAATTCTATGTTCTTTAGTAGGTTGTCATCTGACGTACTTGTGTATGAATATTTATTGTTGTGTCTATTGATGAGCAACTTCACCACTGGCTGTAAAATGATTTAATCATAATTAGATAGTTATCAATAAGCGTTACTACTTCGTCGTAGTGTTGGTTGGAATGCTGAAATATATAATCCGTTTCCAGCAAGATATTGCAAGTGTTATCAATGAATGATTGAAAACTTTTCACAATTGAGCTAATAATTAGCTATAAGCTGATAACTTTGACAGGTAATAATAATAATAATAATACTAATAAAATAATAGTGCTTTTAAAATTAACACTAATATAATATTATGTGAAAGAGATGTTATTATAGTTCATGACTAATTTTGTTCAGACTTTTTTCATACATTGTCAGGTAATATAATATTATTCATGCCAAAAATTTAAAAATATGAACCAATTACATTCACTTGCCGCCATTATGATTCAGCCAGTAACAAAAAAGATATGAATGTAAAATATTCTCGTCATAACTTTTTTTTTTCAGTTGAATAAATATATCAAAACAATAAAAATATAGTAACCCACTTTCAGTAAGAAAATAATTTGATATATTTATCCTGACAGAGATTTAGATGTAACCGAGGTTGCAAGTAACACCCTCTTATTGTAAATCTTTGATTAGTCATCTGTACAAACCTTAGTGGTAGAAGTAATGAGCATTTGTTCCTCCTTCTGAGAGGTAATCAAGGGAACCCGGCAGATGGGCTCGGCATCACGCTCTTTCTTGGCCAGAGCCTGCTGGCAAGACTCCACCAACTCCTCGATCAGGTAGTACTTGCCCTCGGCCAGTAGCTCCGCTACTTCCTTGCAGCTGTCTGGTAAAGGGACAGTACCATCTCGTAAGTAATTCAATATGGTTCCAAAATGTTTCCCGCATCGATCAATGAGTATCCAACCTTATAGAAATATAATAATTAGCACAGATTGTTACTTTCATCTAACCATTAATACATTTTATTTTATTAGAAGGTCACCCTGTTTTAACATGTATCGTACAAGAAAATTACATTCTAAATATCAGATAGAAGACTGTTTGACAAACTTCATAAAACAAGAAAAATGCACTACAATTGTGCTCTGGATTATTTCAATGGTTGGGTTTAGTCAAAACCTTCCGAACGTAGAAAGAGATTGAGATACAATCCTACATACCTTCAGAATCAGTAAGGACCTCCATCCTGCCACTAAACATCGCTCTCAGCATAGTATCATTCTTAGTGAGAGTCCCTATTGTTGTATAATAGAGATTCCCACCAACATTGAGCTTAACATATTGGGATGGATTGCCCTTAATTAGGGCTTTTTGGTCCCCACGTTCCCCTGACATGGTGACAAGTACAGTTTCAGTTTCCACCGAAATTTTGACAGATTTTTTTAAACCGACAACAGGAGCTCGCCAGAGCTCAAAAGGAATATCGATTTTCAGCAACCGGTAGCTTTCAAAAAATATTATCTAGCACATAAGTAGATATTCGGCTATTTGAGCATTCATAACAAGAATTATTTCTACGTACTTAAAAACTGTACTAACAAGTAAAAAGATAGATCTTTTGGAATAATTATTGATTTCTAACACTACACCCGCAACACCCTTTCCAGATACAGTAACGCATAAATAAACCAATCCCTAGATCGATATCTTCGGGCCTTCTCCATACTAGAAATTTCGTCATCACTGTCACCAACTTAACCAAAAATAAAATGGTCCACCAAAGACTATTGTCTTAATAACATAGAGGAAGTTCAAGGCCATTTGCCACCATAGACAATATAATCGCATTGGACCTACTTTATTAATTCATTAGCCAAATAAATTATTTAAAAATAAAAATGCTTGAAAGCAGAAAAATGTTTTAGTTTCCCCAAGAAAACAACCTTCCATCTGACAAAGCCTGAGGGAATGAGCTTTACATAATTTTTAAAGCTCATTTCCTCAGCAAGGAGCTTTGTCAGATGGAAACCTGTTATCCTGAGGAAATCAAAAATTCAAGCGTTAGTAAAAAACCTAAAATACTTGAAATATGAACTCCTTATAAAAGGAAAACATTTTCAAATAATGATTGGTTTTCTACGACGAATTTACATTTTTCTGCTTGAAAAATGATAACTCGGGGGTACAGGTTTAAATTCTTTTTATTTTCAGAAAGACAATCGATAATAGCACATAAAAACACTGGTTCGTTGAATTCGATGAATTGAAAAATGGTTTGAAAAAGAATATCGACAAAGGAATGGAAAGGAAACATGGCTAAAGCGTCATACAGCTGTGACATTAAAGATCAACATAAACAATAGCTTTATTGTTTGTTTATATACGTTCATCTTCAATGTCACATCTATATAGCGTTTTATCCATTTTTCCTTTCCAGCAGTCACCGTACAGTTCTTGTAGAATGAAATAAAAAATCTACATATTCTAAATTTCCTTTCAACCGAAATTAAACAGAGTACCTATACCTTCATCGGGGACCCATTTCAGCCATCTCACGGTAAAAACCGCATCATGTGTTCTGAAAAAAATATATCACATTAAACAAAGTTTGTGAACAGAATATACAGTATTTTTCCCTTGTGATGACATACTTTGTTTATCACAAGGGAAAAGTATTCTCACTTCTGTTCATATGAACATATAAATTAGTAGCATTATTAATTTTACCTGCCATTAACGGTGTTATGGTCTGCCAAACAATGTTATAAGGTGTTCCTAACGTAAAGCTCCAAAATCATTCAAGGTCTGGAACATTTTCTGAAACAATATTTGTGAAACATTAACCACTCGGACCCATAGTGTTAACGATAATATAACATTAACAGACATATGTATGACGTACGAGGCGTACGTATTACAATTATACTTATTAAAGTAAAATTGAAAGAATATTTTATCAATATGTCATTTAACCTCAAATAGATTTACAGATAAATTAAGCTGAATGTTAATGTCTCATGTAATTACCTGATTTCTGGATCAATTGCGGACACATTTGAAACATTTTTCCACCTCTGGAATTCCTGTAAACGATTTTTAAATGAAATATGCCCATGGCGATGTCAACAACACAAATTCAAATTCGTTTGATAATCGCATGACGCAATTTGACGTTTAAAGTTAGACCTATCTATAATAAAATTCAGCTTTATCTATAAGAATTTGGTTCACTCCTGTCAGTTTCAAGGTTAAAGCCAAGATTTACGCCCCTGCAGTAACGTAACGGTATTGCCATAAATGAACTAATACATGCCATGTGGGAAAATGAAAATAGGTGATTATCTACCAAGGTTCGTAGAAAATGCTTTTAACAAGGTTAGCTCATATGGGCCTTTTTCGAAATAAAACTCATCGGGTCGGTTTAGAAATTTCGAAAGCTTGAAGAACTAAAACCAATGACGTTATATACTGTAGACGCGTGGTAGAAATCTCAAAATGGGAAGCCAACAAGTACTCGATTTCTAGTACTTTAGTACCATAAATGAACTAATACCTTTAGTACTAATGTACTAAACTGCCACGCATTAAAAAGCGCCAAAATTCCCTCCCGTGTGATGAGAAAATGTTTCCATTACACGGTAAACAGTAGTAAAAGCTAAGGAATAACATTTCATTTGTAAATACATGCAAATTACTTATTATTATCGATTATATAAATAATACAATTGCTTTCCGCCCAAAGATTTTATGCGTCATTAGAGAACTCAAGGTCTACTTAAGTACAGGTCTGAATGCGCAACAGCCAAATTACAAAGTCGATGCCGTCACTAAGTAAAATTTACTTTTTATAATCATAATCTAATGATTCTGTAGTTACTTGCTGCGGTAAAACAACATACAATCAGCAGAAACAACAAATACAATAACAATCAACGCCATTTGCAAACTATCGTTGTTCAATATAACTTGAAAATTTGACACCTCAAAATTCGACTGGTGCCCAGGCCTCCTACTTTAGTCGGCCTTGAGACAGTATTCGACGGAACTTTTGAATTTTAAACACGAAAATGCCACCCGCGTTCTATCTTTTGTTTCGTCCATATGCACATATTCTTTGCGTCTGTATTTATCGTACATGAATAACTTTTGAATTAAGAAATTATTGAAAATCGCTGAAAACAGAAGAGTGTTGATTAATTGCCACTTTATATCTTGAGTTTGTGAGACTATGGCAAGTCTATTTATATAACGTCATTGACTAAAACACTACCACTTTTATTGCAGAATTCAAATCTCCCGGTGGAACATGGACTTCAAGCTACGTCACGAATTTTTAGCCACTCACCGCTCTACCCCCTCGATGAGCTAATCTTATTATGGTACGGCCACACTGAGGCCATCCAACTTCAAACGTTTGGACGATTGTGTATTGTGGAGAGGTAGTTCGTGCGTTGGAAGTTCGAGTTGGAAGGTTGGAGTTCGAGTTGGCCCGGGATCGCCTCCGAGGCGATCGGCGATGGCTGGTTCGTGCAAGTTGACCCAGCACATCAGTCTGCGCAATATTATTATGGGAGAATGGTATAATATTTTTTTGAAATTATTATTTTTATAGCTGTACGAATCGAAATCAATATTATGGAAACCGAAGCATCGCCTGCAAAATTGTAGGCAACTGATAAGATACAGCGCCGAATCAGCTGTTCGACGTCCGCCATTTTGAAGTTTGGAGGGTTGGCCGCAGCCACCACACGATCGGCCAACCTTCCCAGCAACCCCTCCCCCCCTCCGCGAGAGAAAAAATACTGCCCCTGACCTATTGCAGTTGAGCGATTGATGGACCATTCGATACTTTGGTAAATATTGTCTACCTAGTACAGTTTGTTTTAATTTTTTAAAGTGTGTTTTGAGCGTGGACTCGATAGGGAAATATTTACCGATACTTTTAATGTATCGATTATGTAAACGTATGATCATGCCATCACTAGTAGTCTATCTTTCTCTGACATTACGAATTACGACACGACCATTGTGACAGGTATTATTGTTTACAAAAAATGGCGGATGAACTTGCCAAAGCTGGTTTATATTTGGACGAATTTAATAAAATAAGAATTCTCGATTCTACAGTATCAAATCAAACAAATGATTTGATCGAAACAAGCAAAACATTTAAATTTAGTAGGTCCAGTTTATTCGATACAATGACTATGAAAGAAATCTTTCACGAGCCTCAAATATCACCCCAAGGTTAAATAAAACACTCAATTTCTTTACAGATGTGAATGCCTTTGAACTAACTATTGACTCTTTTATTACAATATTGGAAGATCTGGGTAAAAGTGTTGATAAAGAAAAAATCATGACTATTGGAGTTAGAAATTCTCTTCAATCAGTAACGAAAGATAGAGAAGAACAGCAACAAAAATTACAGGTAAGGGGTCGTCCATTAATCACGTGATGTTTTTTTAGCAACTTTTTAACCCCCCCCCCTGGTGATATGTGGTGAGGTTTTAGACTAACCCCCCCCCCCCCCCCCAAATCACGTGTATTTTTTTTTGTATGAAGTATTTTGATTTTTTCAGAATATTATCACGAAAAATAAATACACGCGATATCTCATTTTACCCCCCCCCCCCTCGTGATATTACGTGATTTTATTAATTTTTGGGGATCGCTGGCAACGGTTAATATGCACTTTTTTTTTAAAAAACCTTTTGATTCACCTTAATTACATTAAAAGGCAACTATTTGCATTGGGGGAAGTGGAAAATATTTCATTGTAAATTTCATTACGTAAAATTAAAATTAGCTTTCGTCCTGTGAGATTGTATGCCAGAATCACAAACCATGTTACACAAACCTAGCGTAGCCGCTAAACTACTTGAAAACTGGGATGTTTTTCTTGCCTTGACGCGAGTAGGCGTTATAAAGGGGCACTTTCTTTTGTATCACAAATCATGTTACACAAAAATATTTTCCACTTCCCCCAATGCAAATAGTTGTCTTTTAATGTAATTAAGGTGAATCAAAAGATTTTTTCAAAAAAAAGTGCGTATTAACCGTAGCCAGCGATCCCCAAAATTTACCGTGATTTTTTCCGAACCCCCCCCCCCCTTTCGAGCTTCACGTGATTAATGGACGACCCCTAAATGTGACGAAACATCACCACGTAATACGCAGGTACTTAAAAAGAATCGGTAAATATTCGGAACAAACGTCAACGGTTATGTAACAGGATTGTATATGTTATCTTTACTTTAAAAAACAGCCTACGTTTTTGAATGGTTTGTCTGGCAAAGCAGGGTTTGTGTAGCGGGCTTGTGTATATTATCTTAATTTTAAAAGTTTTATCAAAAAAAGTGCGTATTAACCGTTGACGTTTGTTCCGAACTGCAAACAGAGTGAAAGCAAATTTTCAATTTACGTAAATAAAATTAAAAATGTAACATTTTCAACCTCCCCGAATGCAAATAGTTGTCTTTTATGATAATTAAGAAGAATCTAAAAGTTTTATCAAAAAAAAGTGCGTATTAACCGTTGACGTTTGTTCCGAACAATTACCAAAGAATCTTCCATGTCTCGGGAATATCTAAAGGCATACCGCTGATTCCTGTTTATTTTTTCCCTCATTGCTAAGGATCGTGACGCCTTGGATCGTGATTGCCCTGATGCAACCGGCTCTTCTGCTCCACACAGTCCTGCGCTGCGTGGGGAACCGTGGATGCCTATGACATGTGATCTGTCCAATGCATTAGTGATCTTCACCTGTTTCTCTGAACTCTGTTGTAATCTCTCCCCCTTTCTCATAATTGTCAGACGTAACAAGATAAGAGGATGCAACTGAGCTCACAACAGAACTGTATAATATATATGTATGTATGTATCTTTATTTACTAAATGCTTTTTCCAGGGTCTTCTCATGGAAAAGACAATGGAATTGGAAAGGCTTCAACTTGAATACCATTCTCTTCAGTTGGTTGAAGTGGAACAACAGGAGACAATTGAATACCTAAGTGAAATGCGGTAAATTATTTTGTAGAACTGTTAGGTTGCGTGTTGGAAGATTATCAACAGAAACTCAACGTTAGGTTACGTTAAATCAAATGAAATGCAGTTCTTGTTAGCATCATATCATGCAATTTTACAAAATATAAGATCTATGAGCAGCGTTTTGGGTTACATGCAGATAACCGCTGCTAACCTTTACGATGGTCCGTAGTTGTCCTCAATCGATGGATAATAATTACTAATTCAAAAGCAACTCGGAGGACATAGTTAATATCAATTTTTCAATGTGTTTACGCGATTGATAGTTCCAATTGTAGTGCGATTGTTGGAACTTCAAATGACCCGTCAATATTTTCACCAAGTTGCTCTGTGGACATCCGCAGAAACAGTACCAACGTGCGAAAAAAATTATAATCTTTTCATTTCACTTTCCATAAATCTGGGTGGTCGCAGTGTATAAGTAAGACAGAATCTTATTCCGCAATGCAACTGAATTCCGAAGGGCTCGATAGATGCCTGGCGAGCAACTGAACGAAAGTTTGTTAATTGCACAGTGAAACGATCAATCCACTGCGTCAATGCAATCAATCACAATATCCATCATTCCCCCGTCTACGAGAAGTCGCAATTGTCAATCTCTCTGAAACGATCAATTGGACTTATCAATGATGCAAATTCACATAAATATTGACAAATTGATCTTAATTATTACTGCTAATTGACATTGAAAATTCTATCGACTGTTGTACACATAGACATACGAATATTACTAGACCAGAACATAAAGGTGAGGGGTAGACAACTACAGCGGGGCGCAGAGCGGAAGATGACTTTGGAGATATGTGATTCGTCAAGAACTCATTATGACAGTATATAGGCATCTCGCATTGTAATATCACCATTTAGTTCTTAAAAGTAAACTCTGCTTTTAAATGAATAGACCTTTTTACATGGGAGCGCGAACTGCTCGCCGCGTAATGAACAAATTTGCGAAGACTAAATACGGCAAAGTAAAGTTCGCCTATTTGCAGACTCCAATCTTTTGTTGCCGTATTTAGTTAGGACACTTTTACAAATGTTTCATAAACCCCACTAAACATCGACGAGCACACGCCATGTATCTCGAGTGATAGTATGTATTTACATGTTTTCAAAACACAAATCATGTTTTTTGCGGTGTTATTTTGTAAAATGCACCGATGAGCGCTCGACGCTGGCTTGCAGAAGAATGATGACGTCACATTTTTTAGATTCACGCAAAGCCATACTCAACCCCAGCTGGTTCCAATGGAACCGGTATGGGGAGGGGGAAATAATACGCTTTTATCACTTAGGGCAGGTCTACTAATATTCATATGTCTATGGTTGTACAGAATTTGACTAAGCTTGGCACACGTGGCATTAACTACCCAAAACTAGCAAGTATTTAAGGAACAAAAATGGTCAAGCACCTTTTTTAATGTGCAATATTAATTTAGAGGATTTAGGTTTTATGTTTTCTAAAGCACTAGAATATAAGATTATGTTTTGGTAGAAATCAGTCATTTTGTGGTTTACAGACATATTTAGGGGAACGTTTGCGCAGCCGGTTTCATACAAATCTTAGATTTGGATTTGAGATCACAATACCCAACCAAACTGAAAAATTATTTTTGTAATCAAAAGGTAGATATATCAAATATCTAGTACAGACGTGAGCTACTTTATTTATTTTTGTTTTAAAATATAAGATATAGTCCATTGAAGATTTTAATGTTTCATCATTTTGGAGGCAACTTAGGCAATTATTTGTGAGTAAATGAAAAACACAAAAAAAAATTTACTTTATTTATCATAAAATTATGATGAAATATAAAATGATAAAAAAAAACATTTTTTTGGGTGTAAATTTAAAATACAAATTTACTATTTACGTAGGAACAAAAGTTTGTCGTACCTCTATGCATTAAAATTACTACCCCAAAAATTGTATTTTTAACAATGTTTTATTTTATTTTTCATTATATTTTAAAAATAAATATAGTAAAGTTTTTAAAACTTTATTCATTTGCTTACAAATAATTACCAAAGTTGCCCCTAAAATCTTTAATGGCCTATATCTTATAATTTAAAGCAAAAATAAATAAAGTAGCTCACATCCATACTACATATTTGATAGACCTTTTGATTACAAAAATAATTTTTCAGTTTGGTTGGGTATTGTGATCTCAAATCCAAATTTAAGTTTGTATGAAACAGGCCGAAACCGGCCGCGCGAACGTTCCACTTAATGAAATAAATCAATTACTTTATTATTATAATCATGATATTTATTTAATTTATTATGACCGACCAGTTTCGCTTAACACAAGCATCACCAGGGCACAGAGTCTCAAAATTAAGCTAGTTTAAAAAAAATTATTAATTAGTTTAATTTTTTACCTTGATGATGCTAGCGTTAATTGAAACTGGTCAGTCATAATAAATTTGGGAGAATGGGTACTGCCGCCTTGGGAAACATTTATTGGATAACCAACACTCCTGCCATAGGTCACCACAAGTGGTTCACTACGTTTGGTGATTTAGCATTGGGGGGCTAAACTGTTGGATATTACCGTTAATTTTTATCAGTAATTCGTGTCCAAAATTGCTACTATTGTGAAACCGCGATCTTCAATGCTGGAAGGCATTAACTGATTATACTCGCACCTATGTATGTCCTTTGCACTCCCCTCCAATTATTAAAATCAGGTGAGTTGCATTCGATCTTCCGAGAAATGTGTGGTTTAAATACACTAATTGGAATGGATTGCTAAAATAAATTCCCAGTGCGGCCTTGCGTCGGGCAGTTTTCAAGCAATAAATCAAAACCCCCATCGAGAGTCCGAGGTCTAATAACAAGAAAGTTATAATTTAAAAAAATATTATATAAATTTATGAGAATCTTTTTTTTTCTCCTCTATGAATACCAAAGTCCAAAACGCAAAAAGCTGAAAAATTCATTTTGGGCCGCAAAAAAAATCTTCAATTGATTGCAGGTTGGGCATGCCTAGTCTAGATTTTGGCGGTGGATGCATTTGCCCACCTACTGCGTGGCGGGCCGAACTGGGAGAGGGATTGTCTAACCGGACTCTCTCGACCCATCGACTTGCGGCGCAGCGGGAGGGATGTACACGTAGGTCACGTACATGTCCGTCACTGTACCTCCATTTTCCTTCCCAGAACTTCTCCTTTCTTTCCCTAAAATGACCCTTCACACAGCATCTCCGAAGATAGGCCCTGGGATTTTTTTTCTCTGGGCTTCCTGTGGAACTAATTTAATAATAAAATAAAACGAATTTCATGGTTATAGACAAAGTAATTGTTTTATTTCATAAGATTATGTATTTGTTTTAGTAAGGACGTTTTATAATCTTACTAAATCCTAACTTGATTTCTAGATATGACCCCCCAAGACTTAAGTAAACTTTCAAGCATTCCCAGATAATTCCGTCTTTACTATTTTAATAAGATACGCTTATAATATAATCATGATGTTTATACAAAATGGTCAATAAATGAAAAAAATTGTTTTATTTTGTATTTCATGTATTAAAAAATAAAAATTATGGTTCCAGACATATTTAAACACAATTAAACTGAAAATAAAGGATACTTACATATTATAATAATCAAAACAAAGCAAGGGTTACATTTCACCACAGAAAAAAACACAGTAATGAAGCATAATATTACTATTATTAAGCCATAAAAAACCTCAAATCATATTACAATATTCCCTTGTTAACATTATGAAAACAAATAATATTTCTTCACTGACTCATTCTGTATGGTAATTACATTACACGTAATGGATGATTCACTATTTTAACAATGCACACCCCCATAGGAATCTATGAATGTTTTGCCAAGATTTAAATATTATTGTAATACAATAAAAAGCTTATGATGGTATGGACTGGATATTTTTAGAACCCGTGTTTATGAAAAAGTTACTTAAGACTATTGACTTTTTATTATTCTTCTTTAATTAAAAAAAATTCTAATGGTTGGGTCTTCACCTAATGTGAGTTTTAGCTACATACAACACTGAGATCACTGTAACATGGAATTCAGCCTTGAAATATAACAATCTAACAGAATATGCCTATTATTTATTTCTTGACACATTTCCAGATTGCTTCTCGCAAAACAAAGGAGATACCATACTTCAAAATGCCTCAAAACCTAAAACTCTGCTGCGTTGCTTATATCAGACAAATAAAACTTACCTACAATCTAAATACAGATTCTCTGTAAAGGCTGTACAAAGAATTGAAGGGAAAGACATCTATAGAGTAGATAAATACATATGTACCTACTTAAGAAAATATATTCAGGTGAAAGAAAAACCTTGCACAGATTGTAATGGCGCATATATACTTGCGAGCCGAACCATGAAACATGGGAAATGAACCAATTGCAAACCGGTAGGTTTGCAATTCATTCCTGCATTGCAATTCATTGCATTCCTTTCCAATGATCCGTGGTTCAGCTCGCAAGTGTATATGCACCATTAATAGCATTTAGAAGAAGCAATATGCTAACTTCATTATTCGATAAAAAAAAAACCAGTTTGCTTGATAGTAAATAATCTTTAGTCTATTCACCTTGTATTTTTCTCATCATCATCACTCCACGACAGAACTGTAGAATAAAACCTTCCCTGAGATTCTTTCCATGAAATATTTTGGACACAAGTCTCGAAAATGTATGAGGTTGTTTTTTCTTCTTAGTGGCCAAGCAAATAAATTACACCTCATTGTATTGTCCATGTCCATTGATTCCATCACTGCTAGTTATCTTGTGCCGTTTTACAAAAAAACAAAAACTTTTATTGTTATTCAACTGCTCCAATACATCGAATGCTCTGCTGGAGTGGACCTTCTATTTCCCTGGCAACTCGTGGGACAAAAAAAAAAATATTGGACCATTCGAAAACTAGGGGCCTTTTGGGAACCTAGGAGTGCTGTGGCCACCTCTGTGGATTTCCTTCCTGGGGCCGTAGGAGGAACCAAGAGGAGAAACCGTGGAGAGGTGAGCTTAGGCCACCTCCATGAACTCTTCCCTTGTGGGGCCTTCAAGGAACCAAGGGGAAGGGCACCCTTCCAGCACGGGGCCTGGAACCAAGGAGGAGTGAAGTGGAGAGATGATGTCCTCTTCCCACGTGGGGCCTTCGAGGAACCATGTAGGAGTGAGGAGAAATGAGGCCATCTTGGTGAACTCTTCCTCTGTGGGGCCTTTAAGGAACCAAAGAGGAGAGATGCAGTTCTCTTCCCTCCTGAGGCCCTCGGGGAACCAAGGTGGAGTGGACTCTTCCCTTGTGGGGCCTTTAGGGAACCAAGGAGGAGTGAAGAGGGGAAATGAGACCTGGGAAGACACATTGTCGAACCAGAAGATATAGATTCATTTCCAATGACAATCCTGGTGAACTTTATAAAGCGGACTGGGTTACTGTCAAATGAGGTAAAATGGGAGATAGTACAATGGGTCTATGGCCTAAGTGCTCACGGGAACTATATATATGTAAACCGTCTCCGATTATTTAAAAAAAAAAAAAAAGTAAAAATATTCAAGTGTCAAATGACAGGATGACTTATGCAGTGGTGGATTCACAGCTAAGATTATTCTTTTTGCAATCCAATACAATTATTATTAGCGGAAGTATTATTTAATAAATTGCAACATTTTTTTTTTGGATAATCTTCAAAAGATAAAACTCAAATCAATGAATTTGGACAATGCAGAGGGAGGGGGAGAAAAGTGGCAGAAAAGTGAGTAGAATTTTATACAACAATACGGTGTTTTTACAATATTTCAGGTAAGCTAAATGGCAGCAATGGAGCAATAGAATATATAGTAATCAAAATTTTTTTTATTTTGGAATACATACATACCATTTATATTACAACATTTAACAAAATACTTAAAAAAAAAAACTGAAAAGAAAAAACCTAATTTCTAGGTGGAGTTATTAAAAAATACATACGCACCAATCTTTAGGAATACACTGAACACACTATTTTTTACATACCGACTTCAGTCTCCAATGCCACTTACTGGCGGTCAGGCAATTGGAAAAAGTTAAACGACATTTTCATTATGATGACCAGCATTATAACAAAAAGGTTTATTTAAACTTCATTTAGAATCATCAAATCCACTTCAAAAAGCTACCTCAGCTCTGTTCCTCCAATCGCAGAGACTAAAGTCAAACCCATGATAAAACAAAAACAATCCTGCAAATGATCATGGATCAAACCACACCTCGTAACCTTATTTGAAAGTTACCAGCTGCAATTCAATGCATACTGCAGACAACCATTTAGCTTGGTCATTAAAATTTATTGTCATTAAATGTATTTTATTAAATTCAATAACTGGTGCACAGAAGACTTGTAATAAATTATTTTGAAATAAATCCAAAAAAAAGCCCCACTAATGACATGATTGCTGCATTCACTGGTTCAAAAACAATAATGTGGATAGCCAAGCAATATTAAAATATATTAAGCCATCAGATAAGCTTGCACTAAGAATTGATAACATTTAACCCGGCTCCTGCCGCTCGTGCACCGGTGTGTCATGAGAAAAAAAAAAAAAATTTACACGCGATTTTGACCCTTATGTATAAAGAAAGTGTATGAAGAACACGGTCAGAATCGCTTGCTCTATTATCACCCTTTACCATAGCGAAACCTGCAATGCGCCTAGTCACTTGGAATAATTTATATTTAATTTGCCGGAGCGCGGGATGTGCGCAGTTCTTGCGCATGCGCGATTTTGACCCTTCTATGTACAAAATTTGTAAAGGACAGTGTCAGAATCGCTTGCGCCAACATTCCCCATGGGGTATAGATTTCATTCACCTTGTAACCCCAGAATATTTAAAAATAATTTTTATCTATGGACACGTGATGTCATTTCTGCCGCCAGGTGCCGCGTCATAATTTATGCGTCTTACTCGACTAAAACATCGTAAAACTTATCAATTTACGTAATTAACGCAAATAATGTTGTTTTGGTAGATAGTTTATTGTTCTAGGAACGTGTTTCAGTCAATAAAATATACAATAGCTCAAAATTAATCCACAAAACATTCAATTCAAAGTGGTGCTTTTTGCTGGTCTTCCCTGGCCTTCAAGGGGTTTTAAACCATACTGAAACCTGGATAGCGGCAAGAAATATTACAAGTTGTAGATTACTGAAAATCTGTTAAACATGAAAACTGGCTTACAAATGATGACCAGAATTAAACGTCACACAGGGTAAAATTATACCTAGGTTAATGATGGTTAATCAGTCATTGATAATAAAACATTTATCCTCTTCAAAGGGAAAAGATACAATACTGAATGGTTTACCATACTAATATTGTTTACATCAGTGACGTGCGGTAACCTTGACTTTCCTATTTTTGCATTTTTCCAAATCAAGACATCTTTTGGTATTTTAACAGGAAAAGATATACATTTATGTATTTTTAAATACAGGCAAAGATGAATTTGTTTAAAAAAAATAATACAAGTGTGCAGTTCACACGCAGTAGAAGTGAAACTTACAGAAAACTAAAGTAGACAAGAGTGGGGAAGTCTATGAAGCACCGCACAAAGAGGAGACCGATTATTCTATCTCATTCTCTCGCAGGCTAAATCATATAGATGTATGTGTTTGTCTCTTTGGTGCTAAAGAAGTTTTCACTTGAAAAATGAAGAAAAAGTCACAGCACGGCACAATCGAAGAGAATCGGACAGATTTAAAGATGGCACAGTCACTCAGGAAAAACCACTGCAAGTGTACAACTATGTCTTTTTCAGTACTTTAAGCACCTTTGTAAGTAATCACATGTATAATAAATTAAACACTTGACGAAACAGAAACATTTTCTTCAGTCTTTGTGCGCTTGGCTTGATTCTCATCCATCGCCTCATCATCTGATGGCCGCTTTTTAGAAATATTACTGACAGCCTTCAGTTTGACAATCACAGCAGTCATATTGTCACAGCCAGTGCCATCTCCAGCCGTGTTGGGGGACAGGCAATTCTCGAACATCTGGAAAACAAAACACACTGAAACACTTTCCTGGAATAGGAAAAACTTAGGGGAGGAGTGTCACAATACATATAAATAGTGTTAAATATTCATTGCATTACACTTTCTATTAAATAATAGTTGAGTGTCTTTCTAACGATTAAAGTTAGCTAACATAAAGAAGAAAAGGAGATTGAGTTCACAGGATCCTACCTAAAATACAGTCTGGATTGTATTTAAGACATAAAAAAGTAAACATTACTCACTTCTTCACAAATGTGAGAGAGCTTTTCTACTCCCTTCTCTAATCTACACCTGACAAAGTCCACAACTTCTTGACTACTCATCGAGTTCCATATTCCATCACAGGCCAAGACGATGAATTCATCCGTAGCCGGGTCGATAGTTAGTACTTTGACATCAGGCAGAGCGGTGATCATCTGCTCCTTGGGACCGAGCTCTTTGTTTTGCTTATAGCCGAGGTCTCCAATAGCTCTGGAGAGGTTTAGGCCTCCATTTACTCGACCGTCACTGGATACTTTTCCTCCGGCTTTGATGATTCTATTCAACTCTATTTCGTCTTCGGGTTTGTGATCTATGGACATGTCGATTGCCTTGCCATCTCTGCACACCACACAGCGGGAGTCTCCAGCATTTGCGACAAACAGCTCATTTTCTAGAAAAAATAAATAAATTCATAGAAGTGATGCTTTCAAGAGATGAAATAAGTACATGGGTGATGTACACAGTGACGTTTCGAATTTGATTACTATTTTGGTAGGCGGATATGGGTACCGCTGCCCTGGGAACGATTTATTGGATAACCAACACCTTTGCCATAGATCACCCTAAGTGGTTCGCTACTTTTGGTGAATTAGCAGGGGCGCCCAGGTTCACGAGGTAAGGTCTGTCCAGGTCTTGCGGCAGATGAGTTGACCCACCTTCTCCTTCCCAGCACAACCAGCCCCACTCAAAAAAAAATCTAAAATCATGCAAAATACCATAAAATCACTCATACAGCGACGAGTAGCAGTAGTCCTCGGTGCAGGCCAAAACTGTTTATGAATATCACTAACATTCGTACCTGCACAAAAAATTTAAATTCTGACTATCTTCACCTTTTGTTGCAACCTCCCGACCTTCTTTTCCTTTTCAAAACCCAGGTAGCCAGATCCCTAGATTCCTCCAACCTGGACTGCCCGGGCTTTACCCTAGTAGCCA
This sequence comes from Limnephilus rhombicus, assembly GCA_929108145.2. Lineage (NCBI taxonomy): Eukaryota > Metazoa > Arthropoda > Insecta > Trichoptera > Limnephilidae > Limnephilus > Limnephilus rhombicus. The sequence goes on from OV815274.1 coordinate 29,709,670, forward strand.
AAGGAGGCATCTGCATCCATAGCCGAGCTGACATCAACGTGATATAATGTGAGTGCAAGTCAATCTTGCCAATACAGTCAGATTCTATGCGTGTCTATTCCTTCTATATCTATTCTTCTTACTTCTATGGACTTCAATGTTCATAACGAAACATGGTCGAAGTTCTCAGTGTCAACAGACTTGAGTGGCTGACAGGCGAAATCTTTTGCCCTTTGCCACAGATTAGAGCAATTGATTCAGGAGCCCACAAGGGTTCCATGACATCAGTTCTGTCGAAGGTGATGGAACATGTGATCAATGACAAACTGCTCACATGCCAAAGAACAAAATTATCAATGAAGGTCGATACGGATTCCGGCGAAATGGCTTATGCAGTGATCTTTTCGCATATGTGACGCATGTTTGGGGGCGGTGCTTGGAACGTCACTGTGAGACCCAACGATCACTGGACATTTCCAAGGCCTTTGACCAGGTCTGGCACCTAGGGCTTATCAACAAACCTGTGTACATGGATTGTCGACTTTTGAAGGGAGAGGACGACTCAGACGGTTGCTGACGGTTTCACCTCTTCCGCGCATTCGGTAAATACTGGTATCAGAAAAAAAGAGACTAATGGCACCTAAAATCCTCAAGGACGCTGTGTCAGGTTAGTTAAATCAGTGCCTTGGCTCCTTGGTATGTAGGCACCCGAAGTGGAATGCTCCGACTGCGGCCGCACAGGCCTGACCCAGAATCTCTACGGTCAATTCATAGAACGAAAGATGGAGTTCATTTAACTTATCTAATTTAAAAAAAGCCTGCTCTCACAAATCTATTTTATAGATTCTATAAAATAGAATTTATAAAATCTTATAGAATCTATAAAATAGATCAGGTGAGATCCCATCTAATGTTTAATGGGGTTATCGTACATACCACGAAGTAAAGCAACGACAGCTGTGCATCCACTATTTGAACCAGGTTCATTTTTAATCATCATATTAAAGGCGTCCATCTCATCTTGCTCACTATCCTCTTCGCTTGATTCCTCTTCATCAGGATCTACAAAGGAGAATGAAACATTACAAACATTGGCATCATTTAAAAATTTCAACTAAAAAGGGGTAAAAAAAAAAAAAAAAAAAGCAAGCTTCCTTACCTTCCTCTGAAGAATCGCCACCTACTCCGTTAACGGCCCCTTCTTCATCGTCGGATGAGGTGGCTTCTTCCTTGCCCTCGAAGGTCTCATCGTTGGAGTCGCTCTCATCATCTTCAGAACAGTTTATAATGTCAAGTAGGCTATTATACAAAGTTGCAGCGGCACGTTTATTTGGTCGCGTCGATTCTGTTTTTTCTGCAGCAGTTTCTGTGCTAGAAACTACCACCGTTTTTGCTTAAAATTAAGAGAAAAAAAATAGCCTTATAAATTTATTAAAACAATTTTGTAAAAAAAAAAGTTTTTTTTTTTTTCAAAATTTGGCTATTCATTTGTGAAAAAATCAATTGCCTCTCATGTAAATAATAAGTCAGTAAAATGAAAACAATGAATAAGATATTTACCTAAGGCTTTTCCTTTTTTGCTAGGCGAACTATTGACTTCCCCGTTGGATGATGATGTGACATTGTCTTTTAATTCAGCTTTGGAATTGGTAACTTCTCCATTGCATGTGTCCCCTTTAACCAGCGAAGTGGCCACTGTCTCCTTGGCTGTGCTGCTGTCAGAAGTGGGAAGGGACTCATCCACAGAGCTGTCAGGAATGGTAGTTTCCGCTGATGTGGCTTTCTCACTGCTGCCTGCTTTCTCTTCTTTGACTTCCTCCACCTTCGGCTTAATGTCGCCATTGCTGGTTGAGACCTTTCAAAACAAATTGCTGGATTAACAACTCTGGAGTTGCGAGTGCATATTGATTAAGTTCCCAGTAATGTTTTTCTTAAATGGCAGGGAGTCAAGTTGAGTTGGGACAGAGATTATTGAATGTTTGGAGAACACGGGAATTAATGAGTTTGCTGCAGCGTTTGTTTTGTATAAAATATTTTGATGTGGCGGGAATGTATAGATGTTATGTTAACTCTCCCGCAGCCAACTGGGGTCCAAGGTAGTCCCCAAAACTACTATCCTTCTTATAGCTGCTTAAATACTTGAAATATATTTTTAGTATTTTACGTATTCCTGCGCAAAGGATTAAAACATAATGTGCCATTTTAAAAAAAATATGAAAAAATTGTTGATCGCAGGAAAAAATATTGTGTCAAATATAGGTAATATTCCCATATTGCCCAAACGAAAATTACTTGCGTGGTGAAAAAACAAACCATATGTATAATATAGAGTAAGTAGGTATACGCTGCGCATCGTACCAGTCACTGACCGACACGGCGCGGCATGACGGCGGACTCTACACAATCAGTATTATACCATCGCTGGAGCTGGGCGCACGTTAATTTAGTGAACGAGTAAGTATTTCTAAAATGCTTCAAAATAATGATTATAAATTATTTGAAACTAGTCTGTAACGATAATATGAATAAATAATTGGGATTTCTATGGTTTAAATTCCCATAAGACAAAAAAATGCATGGGGTCGTCGGCCAACCCACATGGTTACGGACGTTATGTTTGGCATCTTGGCCAGAGTTCAGGGCAGTCAATTTATTTTTTTAGGAATTTATACGGGAATATATTGTCGGCTACCATTCGCCTTAGTTTCAGAGGTTGGATTGTACAGTAGCTTATGTCGTTCTCCATAGAGAGAAAAAAAAATGGCCTTATTTTTAAACGCCCGGGGTCTCAAAAGTTTCGTATGATCTGTAGCTATTCGAAAACATAAAAATAAATGAAATTATTGTTCACTATTAGCCCGCTAAAATGGCCGGAAGTTTAGAAAAAATACACATTTCGTGATTTGGAAAAAAATAAAACAAAGGGTCCATATTTTATATTTTGTACCAAACTTAATTTTCATTCCATAACTTCAGTACAAAGAATGCAAAAAAATATTTTTTTGAAACATATGTGATGTGTTGGTTAAAAATATAAAAAGGGAAAATAACACTTTTTCTGGAAAAAATCTGAATTCTTGTTGACAAACTTGATTATTTTTTAATTTTTGTCAGCTATACGCATTTTTTAATAACAAACAAATGTTAAAAGGTTATATTTTTGAAAAAAAAATTAATTAAAATAATTTAAAAAAAATGTTTTAGGTTTGTTTACTGATTTTCAATGCATTTTAGCGGGCTAATAACCATTTAAAAACAAATAAATTTAAATGCAGTTCTCATTTCCTTTGTAAGATGCAACTTTTGAGACCTCGGGCGTTTCTGAATTCAAATGTTGAAATAATTGACACACCCTATTGTACAGTGATAGTTATTGATGTATTTGAACCAGAGAAACTTAATGAATTTATTTTGCATTCATTCTACTCTATTACACCCCTACTAATAAGCGCGTATTAAGTTTTACACAATTGAAAACAAGTATTTACCATACATTAATGGTTGTTTATCAGTTGTGTAAAATTTAAAAATACATGTATATGGGACGTATACATATACAGCATGTATATGGGATTCCAGACAGGCGATGCATATTCCCAGTGTACTTCTGACTATGGAAGAACATAACATCACTAGCATATGTTGGTTTTTCAATAATTTACTTAATGTTAGTTACGAATCCAAGCATTTTGCATTGTCAAGATATACCCCAAGGTCTTTTCATTCAGTTTTGGAGATGACAGGTTCATCGTGGAGTGAATAGGGGTAGTTTCCATAAATCCGTGTTGATTCTGTGTAATTATTGTTAAAGTAGGCGGGTGTAACTGATCATAAACAATTTTTTCAAGAACTTTAGGAATGGAAGTTGAGAGATAGTTTGTGATGTTGTGCCTTTTTAAAATATGGATGCAATTACGGCCGACTTCCATTTGAGGGGAAACATCCTTCAATTAAGGATTTTTTGTAAATTGAACCGGACAGATATATTTACTACAGTTTTCTTTGAAAATTCCGGACAGACCGTCTTACCCCGGTTCTTTGTTAGTGTCAATAGTCAAGAGGTATTTAAAGGTGATGTCTTCATTAATAATAATTGAGGTCATAGATGAAATGTTCGAAGGATCAAGTTCGCTAACAATTAAACTTAACTATGAAAGATGATTTGCAAAAACTGTTGAAAAATAGTCCGCGGACAAGTCCGTGACCTCCTTACTGTCGTGTGCCGTTCTTGGGCCATAGGTCAGGAGTTCGGGCATGGTGGGAGATTTTCTTTGCTTTTTGACATTCTTTTGTATTGTGGATTTATTTTGTTAAAACCGCAGTATCTTCTGTCAACACGGATATTAGAGGAACTGAAAGAATAGAATGTTTCTTTTACACACAACCCTCAACATGTAAGTATGTATTGTATTACCTGAGCTTCGCCGGATTTCTCCCCTTCACCATCTTTAACAGAGGAGGAGACGCTGGATTCTGGTTCTTCTTTGGGCAATTTGGTGGAGCAGCCCGCGCCAGCTTCCCCGCTGTCTTGTCCGCCCACACGCTTGGAGCGAAGGAAGGGGGAGGCAGGAACATCGGACCCTCCCTTGCCCAGCTTAGCCAAGAGCTGGTTGGCTTTACCCTCCTGGTACTTGGCCATGATTTTGTCCAGAGGCATCGACGCCTCTTCAAATAGGTTGTGCACCTCTTCTTCTTCATCTATGGTTTCATCTGCATCAGCTTCCATTTCACCATTTTCTACATTAAATTAATAAAGGGTTTAGATTTAGAGCAATTGTAATAGAAAACTAAATCGGTCATTTTAAGTAAAGGGGGGTCCGTGTACAAACTCGGGAGGGTTACTTTTTAACATTTTCAAGTGCTCTTTAATTCTTTCATGACGGAACTGTCCCTCAGGCGCGGTCCCTCTATACATACTGTGGATGCTGCGCCTCCCTTCTTTTCTAGCTGTAAACCGCACTAGATACCGAAATTTAACGACACCGTCCCAGTCCATTAACAAGCCCCAAGTTCAAAAAACCAACAACACGACGCACGGAGTGGGTCTAAATACGTATGGTAATTCTCAATGCTAGAACATTGCGTAAACTCACCAATACCAGCAAAAGTGGACGCTCCGTTCATTCCTTATCAACTAAGCTGGAAATAGTTTTTTAATTTTGATATTCGCACATGCGCATTTAGTCAAGCCTGCCTAGGTTTGAGTAAGACCGAATACGGATTCCACAGGAGCATCGAACACACAGAAAACGACTTTAATGTTCATAGGCATAGTGCATAGAATAGTTTATCCGAAGCGAGTGGACTTAGTACCATTAGAGATTTGTTTGCCTGACCATTTTAGACATTTTAGCTCCAAGTCATTTGGTTTATTTATGCTCAGTATGGTTGGGCTTGAATACGATCCGAATCCGATTGATACGTTGAATATCTTTCCAATACCTAATTTTTTAATTTATTTAGGGAACTGTAATTATTAATATGAAGCGTTAAGGTTGTATAGAGCTAATTTGTCATACTATTTTTGTCGGTAATTGCATCTTGTTAATGGGCTAGTCCACGGACTTTTATATTTGATAGTACTAGTGTAGTAGTAGATGGGGGAAAAAATAAAAATCTAGAATAGGTACTGAAAAAAGTATATATATATATATATATATAATAAAAGTATATGTGAATATGTTGTATAGTCCCTGGCCAAATTATTAGACGCACTGCAAGATTTCATGTCAAATATTAATTACCGGGTGATATTGTACCGTTTTATTATTTTAGATTGATTTTTTTTTTTTTTTTTTTTATATTATCCAATCAATTACCGATTTATTTGACATAAATAAAACAGCATTAATTTAGAAAAGCGTAAGTTTATTAAGTTTTAAAGAAAAGTGAAATTAATGTTAGATAGCCTTTTCTGCCCATAATGAAAATAGTTCAATTACTTTTTTAAAACACTGCATACAAAATAAACTAATAACTGAGTAGTATGAAACTGTTAAACAAACAACCACTGCTCATAGAGCCACAGAAACACGTCCGTACCTGACTCGATTCCGATCGCGACTGATACAGGTTTGTACTTGTTTACGTTCATGTATCACTTTGTTAACACAGTGTTGCCATATGTTAAAAATAAATACAAATATGTAGTCTACAACAATTCTTTTAAATAAAAATCAATAATATTGTAGTTTAAATATACCATTATTGCATAAAAACTCTTAACCCCTCCGCAACGTAAGCAGATATATGCGTTAAAAATACGACAGCAGTCAAGTACAATAAGCGTGTTTACACGTCAGCGCGTGTGTCTCCATAGAAACCGTTATAACTCCGTTATTGTTTTAGTTACATCCGTAAAATAAAAAGTGAAAGGTCGATAGTGAATCATGCTGCACATCTCTATTCAAGTTATCCATAGAAATACATAAAAAGAACATTCTGTCAGACGCGCAGTCTGACACATAATTTATACCGCCGAATTTCCTACGGGCGCCCGACATTGTTAATTTCTATTAAATATTTTTATATGAAATGATAAAAAAGTGAGGTGACAAAAGTGTTTATTACACATTTATACAATAGAATACGTATTGTTGTTTACATAATCTGTGATTTTAGTACCGTTTTCACATAAAAACATCACGTGAGTCATTTTCACATTTTTTTAATTCTAAATTTTAATATTTACAAATGTTAATATTTATTTGTAATATAATAATTCGAAAGCTTATTTTGTAACCTGTCTAAAACAGTTTTTACTATTCGGCTACGTTCAGAAATGTTTCATTTATAGTGCTTTAATTGTGAAGCGGTTATAACTAAAAGTTTTCGTAAAATGTCATTTCGTTTAAGACACCAAAAGCTAATATTCTCGAAAATTCGGAGGGGTTAAGAAACATAAAATTACAAAAAAAATACAGTGCGTCTAATAATTTGGCCAGGGACTGTAGAAGCCAACAAACTATGAATACAAAGAATATGAACGGAAGAAAGAAAAACCATCCAATAAAGTGATCTAAATTTGAAAACGCGACTCAGTCGACAATCCCAAGTGCATTGGCCAGCCAGGGTGGGACAAACGCCCTACCTTGCCCCACCGTGCCTACGCCCATGCTCCAGCATTCCTTATACAAAAAGTCACCGACCGCCACTACTGTCCTTGTGGGTTCAATTTTAAATTGCCTCTCCTGGAAATAGACATCACACAATAGTGCAGGCGCTAGAGGTACTTGAGTATGCAAAATGTCAGGACCGGCAACTATGACCGGATTCTTATACCTGAGACCCCAAATAATAACAGAACACATCTTGCCGCTAGGTTTGATGGTCCGTTCCCTCTCCCTTCACACCCCCTCTTTGCCCATATGGCAAGTGCAGGCGCTAGAGGTAGTTGATATATGCAAAATGTGAGGACTGGCAACTATGACCGGATACTTATACCTGAGACCCCAAATAATAACAAATCACATCTTGCCGCTAGGTTTGATGGTCCTTTCCCTCTCCCTTCACACCCCCTTTTCGCCCATACGGCAAGCACAGCGCGTTTTTATGTGTTTAGTGTGTTTTTACCTCTATTGACGTAAAGACGTTGCTTTGTTAAGCCGTGTTTTTTGTATACGTATAAAATAATTCGATTTTCGTTCTTTTTGAGTGTATGTTTAAAGTATACTGTATTGAAAAACGTTAGAAATGTCGTTAAAAGTGGTTAATTTTCAAAGAAATAGGCCAAGGAAAAGGCAATGCAAAGATGGTTGCTTTTGTATCCTTTCAAAAATAGTGTCCACTCAATGCTTACTTCATACCTTGGAATACAATCTGATACTACAGGTGACATTAATAGTCATAATGAATGGACATAATCGAGAATTAATACGGACGAAAAGGATATTGAAAATATCATGAAGTGTTTCATAGCTTGTAATCCATTTAATGCTGGTGGGGAATGTGTGCTATACAATATTTTCACTGGTGAACTTACTGAAGAATCAACTTCGCGATGCTTACTTAATGTTAAAGAGAATGGGGAGACTCTATTAACTACGTACGAAAATGAAAGATTGTTCAAGAAAACTAAGAAATTATCGGATCGTATACAAAAAGTTAAATTTAACAACTTTATAGATACTCCTGCGAAATCAAACAAAAATACTTCCAACAAGAAATTGCAAGACGTAACAGACATAACAATTTTCCAAAAATCATTCATGTTGGCTTCTCAACGTGGATTTGATACAAAGATATTAGCATCGTACGAAATATTGAATTACTTTAAGTATCTCTTTGACAGTGATGGATTTTATAGGAAGTCACCAAAATCACAGCTCGTCGTTGAAATTCAAAAAAATTATAACTGTAGTACAACCTCTCAAGAAGATATAATAAATTTAAATACTTTCAAAATTTATATTGTTGATGGTATGGCTCTTGTTCACAAAATTCAGTTAAATAAGTTCAATACTTTTGGTGATTTTGCCGAGGCTTTCTTAAAAAAAATTATGCAATTCTTTACGTTGCAAGGCGTGAAGAGAATAGATGAGGTGTGTAGATGCAAAGGCAGCAATCTCCAAAATATCAAAAAAAAGTTATGAATGCAGTTCCATAGAGATTGTGCACCTAATAAATTCATTGGTTATTTACAAACTCAACTCATTCCCATCAAATCCGAGTTTGAAAATACGTAGCAAAGGCAACAATCTCCATGTGCGCAAATAAATTTTATTTGATTAATTTGTGTTATTTCACAATTAATTCATTTAAAATAATATATAGTATATTTGCGGCATGTTCCAGAGTGGAAGATACTATCAGTATCGCCCTGGTGTAAGACCACCATTCAGAATTGAAACGTTGCTTGAAATGGCATTAGCCGTGTTTGGTGACCAGATCTGAATAGCCAGGTACTTCCCAACCTTCCTCTTCCCACCTCCCTCCCCTCCCCACTACCTTCAGCCTCACAACATACCCCAATTGGGGATGCCATAGTCTCACTGGCTCCAGACGGGAGCAGTTGAGATTCTTGTGCGGTATTCACTGTAAAAAAAAAAAAAAATGTTCTTTTCAAAGCAAACGTAGCATTCTCCATTTCGGCCAATCAAATTCATAGGAAGTGTCACGTGACAAGATGGCCGCTCCATACTAAAGTAGCATTTGGTGCTGATTTTTCTATGTGAGTTTTTGATGTTTTGAAGTATGTAAAAGTGTGTTTGGAATAAATATTTTCGATAATTATTGAAGATGGATTGTCACCCGACCCCAGCGTTATCAAAAGACGCCCGCAAACCTATTATTAAGTCTGAAAATTAGAAACGAAATGTTACAAAAATATCATGGAATGTAGCTGTCACATTTTATTTTGGCTTGGAGGAAAGCATTATAACTCTCAAAATTTTTGAAGATAAACTATTTATTTTTCACTTTTACACTTTTTATTTCAAAAATACCTAGTTTCAGTTAGATAATAATGAGTAGTAAGTATTTCCGTTTCCGAAAATGGAAAATAATATATTTTAGTAGCCATTACATTAAAAATCAGACAATTTGACATCTTTCCTTCACGCCGTGTTTGATGTTTTGACGGCCTCCGTGATCCTGAGGTAATACTCACAATCTGAAGGTCGCGGGTTCGAACCCGGCGTGCACAAATAAATTTTATTTGATCAATTTGTGGTATTTCACAATTAATTAACTTTTTAATAATATCTTATATATGTGGCGAGCCAACTTACCTACCTGCGCTGAAATATTCGGCATATCGTCGCACCTTACGGAAAGTACCGGAGAATCCAAATTCCCTGTACATTATTATTTTTTTAGAACAGTATTCCGGTATTCCGATATTATTGTGAATTTTACTGCTTAGTAAAAAAACTATGAACAGTTAATCTAGTGTTTTATTTACACATTTACGTAGCACGTCTGATTGCTACATATATAAAAATCTCGTGTCACGGTGTTTGTGGTCACACTCCTCCGAAACGGATTGACCGATTTTTATTAATTTTTTAATCTATGTTTGGTAGATATGAGAATAGGTTTTAAAGTATATTTCATACCGCTAGGTGATTAGGGTGTCCCTATCCAGAATTTTTTAAATTTTTTTTTTGACAATTTTTTTTAAAAATATTTTTTTTTTTGGCATCAATAAATACCTATAACCCCAAATTTTAACTCTCCTACGCCCACCCTCCTATTTTTTAATAGCGATTTTAGTATTTTTGTATGAACAAATTCCGTCTTCGTATTTCAAACAGAACGAAATTATTTATGTTGTTGAATGAAAGATGGCGCTCCGTCCGCCTCATCGAACTTTCATCCACACATGCGCAAGACATTCACGAGAAGCGTTGCGTTATTTTGATATTTCATTCGGCATCATGTTCTCGCGTGGGCAAACCATCGAGCTTATTTGTGATGGCTAAAGACGGACTGTCAAAAAATATCATATACTCAATTGCTCTTCGAAAGTCATATTGATTTTCTTTATTTTATTTGCCTGCTTTTTTAATTGTTTTTATCGGCGGTCATCAGCTACAGCGTTCCAATCCTCTTTCTGTCATAGATCCCATCCCCACACACTTACAATACATTCGTTATTTTTCATTTAACAACCAAAATATTCACTAGAAATAATTTATATGGCAGAACAACGTTTGTCGGGTCAGCTAGTGTAGTATATATTTTTTTTACATGTGCGCGACACAGGAGGCTCTGAGGAAAATAATTTTCCTTAAGGCCTATGTCATCTTTGGAGACGCTGTGTGGAGGTTTTTTTTTAAAGGAAAGTAAGGAAAGTACCTTCAGCTTCACAACATACCCCAATTGGGGATTCCATAGTCTCGCTGGCTCCAGACGGGAGCAGTTGGTAACTCTTGTGCGGTATTCATATTAAAAAAAAATGTTTTGATATAATAATATTAAACTAATTTTTCAGGCTAGTTTTTTTCTTCCTCATATTACACTCTTTTCTTTCTCATATTTTTGCTTCACTGTCTGAATTATTATTTATTCAGAATATTATGCATCATCTTTTCTCATATTTTTTGCTCCATGCATATTAACACCCGTTTTCTGGAAAAAAAATGTTTATAATATCTTCAAAAAGTTTATTTTTTGAAATTACCCCTTATTGAGTTATAAAGTATTCCTTGAAGCCAATCAACACAAAACAAAGATGGCGGTTTTTTGGGAAGGTTTGTAGCAAACACAGCAATCTCCAATGTTGTATGAAGCAAAAGCAGCAATCTCCAACACTTGGTAGCAAAAGCAGCAATCTCCGGATTGAAAAGTTATTTATCTTTTTATGGGCGTGCATTAAAAAAAATCTGATGATGCAAATAATCCATGATATCAAACTGCTATTTAATGTAATTTTTTCAGTGTTCTGTGAAATTCCATTTAATATTTACAGGTTTTTTGCCTTTTTCTCAAAAACACAAAAGTGGGAGATTGTTGCCTTTGCATCTACACACCTCAGATGTAATATTCGATAGATATGACGACATTTCTATAAAATTTTTGGAGAAAAATTTACGGAGTAAAGGCCAAATTATTGAAAATATCATCATTTCAAGCCATTCAACAAAAATTCCTGCTAATTGTAAAGCTTTTCTTGCAAACACTTAACATAAATTACAACTTGTTCGATTTCTTTGCACTAATGCTCCAAAATATGCACTAGTAAAAGAAGATTGCGAGATGTACATTTGTGGAGGATTCGACGATCCAACTAAATGTTTCAAGTTGCAAGGGTCTTTATTTTTGTGAGGTGCTTGAATTACAGTCAAACCACTTAGAAGCTGATACAAGAATGTTTTGCCACATATTCCACGCAGTAAGGATTCAATCTGCTCATGTTATTATAATCAGCGCTGATACAGATGTGTTCGTCTTGGCAATTTATTTCTGGAAATACTTAGCAAATATTGGCTGTCTTGGGCTATGGTTCGACGGTTCGCATACAAAGAAATATTTTCCAGGATGCCATTTAGCTGCTGAATCCCTGGGTGAAAGCATATGCAAAATTTTGCCAGCATTACATGCTGTAAATGGCTGTGATACTACTAGCAGATTTAGCAGTAAAATGCAATGTTTGAAAGCTGCGTCTGAAGATTTTGTACAAACAGCTCTTATGTCTTTAGGAAACCTTGACCTACAGAATGAGCAATTGAAACAGTTAGAAATAGTTTGCACATATTTAATTTTTTTTTTAACCCCTCCGCAACGTAAGCAGATATAAGCGTTAAAAATAGGACAGCAGTCAAGTACAATAAGCGTGTTTATACGTCAGCGCGTGTGTTTCCATAGAAATCGTTATAACTCCGTTATTGTTTTAGTTACATCCCTAAAACAAAAAGCCAAAGGTCGATAGTAGATCAAGCTGCACATTTCTATCAAGTTGTCTATGGAAATACATAACAGGAATCAGCTGTCAATCGTGTAGTTGACAAAAATATTTACCCGCGCAAATTTGCTACCAGCAGCTCCACCGCGCTCCACATTTTAAATTTTTATTAAATATTTTTATATGAAATGATAAAAAAGTGAGGTGACAAAAGTGTTTATTACACATATATACAATAGAATAATTATTGTTGTTTGCATTATCTGTGATTTTAGTACCGTTTTCACATAAAAACATCACGTGAGTCATTTTTACCCATTTTTAATGTTTGCGTTCTAAATTTTAATATTTACAAATGCTAATATTTATTTGTAATATAATAATTTGAAAGCCTATTTTATAACCTTTCTAAAACAGTTTTTACTATTCGGCTACGTTCAGAAATGTTTCATTTATAGAGCTTTAATTGTGAAGCGGTTATAACTAAAACTTTTCGTAAAATGTCATTTCGTTTAAGACACCAAAAGCTAATATTCTCGAAAATTCGGAGGGGTTAAAGTTATTTGCTGATGAACTCAGACGGTACGTAGTATCAGATTGTATTCCAAGGTATGAAGTAAGCATTGAGTGGACACTATTTTTGAAAGGATACAAAAGCAACATCTTTGCATTGCTTTTTCCTTGACCTTTTTCTTTGCAAATTAACCACTTTTAACGACATTTCTAACATTTTTCAATACAGTATACTTTAAACATACACTCAAAAAGAACAAAAATCGAATTAATTTATACGTATATAAAAAACACAGCTTAACAAAGCAACGTCTTGACGTCAATAGATGTAGAAATGCACTGAACACATAAAAGCGCGCTGTGCTTGCCGTATGGGCGAAAAGGGGGTGTGAAGGGAGAGGGAAGGGACCATCAAACCTAAGGCAAGATGTGATTTGTTATTATTTGGGGTCTCAGGTATAAGAATCCGGTCATAGTTGCCGGTCCTCACATTTTGCATATATCAACTACCTCTAGCGCCTGCACTTGCCGTATGGGCGAAGAGGGGGTGTGAAGGGAGAGGGAAGGGACCATCAAACCTAGCGGCAAGATGTGTTCTGTTATTATTTGGGGTCTCAGGTATAAGAATCCGGTCATAGTTGCCGGTCCTCACATTTTGCATACTCAACTACCTCTAGCGCCCCATCTACAAGGACTTGCAATAAAATCAGACCACCAAAGGAGGACAAAGCGAATACGCAAAATAGTTTATTCTACAAAGGGATGAAGTATTATTATGCGCTGCCGGAAACTATAAAGTCTGCACCAATTGGTAGATTCGAGAAGTATTGTAGGAGGCACATTAGAAAAGCAAGCAAGAGAAAATATAGTACATAAGTCATAATTAATTAGTAATTTGTAAACTTTGATACACAAATTAATAAAATAAATAAATATTTACTAGAAATCGCTGAATGCTCTTTAAAACACTACAAAATTGTATATTAAAACTCAATTTACAATTAGCCATCCATAAATCCCCTCATTATTGATTGTATAATAAAATGTTTGGAGTCTAAACTTTGGTGATAAAAATCTTGAAAAGCTACCAAAATTCAATTGTATTTTTTAAACACAGCATAATATTATCATTTAGTTTGCAAGTAATGCCGTTAGGTACAGTGCTGACATTCCTTCAGGTTAAACAAATCTCCAACACATGCCTAGGAAAACAGTACAAAGTGGTGAACATCTTATCTGATAATTTTTCAAGGTCGCTACTTTCTAATGCTAATAATGACGGATATAACATAATTTAGTTTCATGAATGGGTGGGTACACAGTGGAAAGAATATGTTTTCAGTTCAACATAAATCTCAAGCAGGTACCTTATTACATGTCTAACAAAGTCCAAATGTTCACGACAGCAGTTTGATTGATAATGAGATTTGCCTTTGAACCAATGACATCTTTTGTTCAAAAATAAATCTATTGTAGAGACATTTGTACAGTCCCAAAACTGACCCAATGATTGTATTTTATGTCTGACACTAGGTGGTATCAGAAGATAATTAAATTAATTTTTCTTTTTCGAGGGTATAGTTTGCCTTTACGGGGATCTTCGTAATCGGGGTAGTAACGATTAAAATTTTGGTAAATATGCAGTTAGTCCACCTCACGGATAACACGGAACGTTCGTGTTGTCGAAGTTTGATGCACGGATAATACGGAATGTTCCTTTTTTAACTAATAGACAATCAAATATGACATTTGTCGGAAGTACCAATCTTATAAAATAAATTCTCTAAAATAAACTCACTTTTCATCATACTTTTAAAAAACATCCCAGGTTTTGAATGGTTTGTTGGCAAAGCAGGGTTTGTCTAGCGGGTTTGTGTAATTATTTTAATATATTTCTTTCCATGTTCTATTGTTATAAATACAGATACAAACTTGTCAATGGTGCATTCACTTTGTTTTACGTAAAAATATTTTTTCTATGATTGGCAGCATTGATGAAATGTTAAAATAAAAACAATAAATAAACATGGCGTTACCACGCTAGTCAATTAATTTTAACAACATTAAAATGTTAAATGCATATTTTTTGCATGTTTTTGTGTCTCCCCCGACATAAATACTCACTTTTCGTAATAATAAAGCTAAATCTAACTGTTTGGATAAAAAGTTTTCCGTATTAAAGAGTAAGCGGTTTAATGCATAAATAACAAAATTTTAAATCAACACCCTTAAATGTTGACTAATTATGTTTAAAACCAATTTCAGGTTTACGTCAGCATACAATAAAAATTCTTCCAAAACTGGAAACATTTTTGTGTTTTCTTCTTATGTACGATTATCCCAAAGAGCTTCTTTTTTAATGCATCAATCTTGTTTCTCAATGTAAAAATATTTGTGAAATTTCGCCAGAGAGAAATATTTGGTTCATTGAGAAGATTAAATATAATAAGATAAAGATTATTATTTTTTTTTAAATTATTTCATAAATATTTACATGATACAGTTTTTGCCATTTTTTAACCCGGCGATTGCCGCTCGTGCTCCGGTGTGTCATGAGATTTTACACGCGATTTTGACCCTCATGTATAAAGAAAGTGTATGAAGAACACGGTCAGAATCGCTTGCTCTATTATCGCCCTTTACCATAGCGAAACCTGCAATGCAACTAGTCACTCCAAATAATTTATATTTAATTTTCAGCGAGCGCAAAAAAATTGATTTCTTTATCCCCTCTACAACTTGTTGTTCAATATTCGAAGTCGGCTACAGTCGTATTAGCTCTATTAGATTTTCGCTGTGTCGGTTCGCGAAGTGAATTTTGGTTTTATGCAATTGAAAATTAAAATGCATTATTTTCCGCCGCCCCAAAGCCAAAAAGTTTCCTTTTATAGTAATTAAGGCGAATCTAAAGTTTTTTTTTTTAAATTATTCGTAATAAGCGTGGCCAGTCCGAACCGATAATTACCTTTATTTTTAATTGAGTAAAACCTCAAATGGCGAAGGTCCAACTCCTAGATATGACTGCATCTTTTTCTGATTTTGCTATTTCAGATTTTTGATTGAGTGTCGCTAATATTGTCTTCATTAATTAAATTAACATTTCGTCTTTTATAGTATTTCAAATTTCCGTGATTGATATGATTTGAGATTTCTACCCACCTCTTCAGCCCAAGTTTCAGACAGCATTACAGTATCCATAATCAGGGCAGACGTGTGATGATGGACACTGTAATGCTTTAGCTAATAAAGAAGGTAGTGCAACATGGCAAAATAATTGAAAAATAACGATAATAACTTAAACTGTACTTTAAATTTACCTGACAGTCCTTTTAACAACTCAATGATTTCTGGTGTGGAAATGGAAGCGTCGAAGCCCAGGAAAGCCTCCTCTAGGGCTTTGCTGAGGTCCCCATCTTTGTATGCCTGCAGGTCCTTGATGAACTGCGGCAATTTAAGGGCGCAGTACTTGGCCACTTCTGCGCCCCCGTGCCCGTCATATACGGCAAACAGTGATGTTTTTGTGTCAAAGTCAATTATATGATTGTGAGCATCCTGTAAAGAGATAGATCGTTGGTTACAATCAAAATACCATCAAAAAGATCTGTTACACACAAATACAGTCTCTTGTGCCGCTTTGTGTGCAAATCAGTTAGACATGCACAACTAATGACAGTTTGGGTCATAGGAAAACATACATGGTTATGATTGTTTCGCGTGCAAACCATCGTTGACAGAAAAATATGGTTTATGCGGAGAGACCTTCTATAGTGCAGGTAAAAGTAGTACCATAATGCACAAAATAAAGACAAAATTTGTACATTCTTGAAAGTTGCGTCAAAAATTCATCTTGGCAGTATAAATGATGATCTGTAGTCTGCCCAAAAAGGTGGTGGAACACCCTACTTTCCAAATATATTTTTACAAACTAGGATGAGTGAGTTATCATTTATTATGTTTTCAAATCGAAGTGATTTTTGTAAAGAAACATGAAAATAAGAAGAATTAAACCTCTAGAGGGGTGTTATATCATTTTATTATGGACGGACTCTACAGATCTTCATGAATTCACAATTTTGTCTTTTATTTTGTGCGTTTTGGTACTATTTTCCAGTACTAGCATCTGCGAGTGCGAACAAGCACGCAGATGTCCCCATAAGCACTACTTATGGGGTGGGGACATTAATATGAGGTAAATAATAATAATTTTACTACTGTAATGTAAACAAAACAACCAGCAGAGCAATTCCATATTTTTTGTGGGATCGTTATTAGATAGCGGACGTAATCTCCTGTCAGATTCGTGTGATTTTTATGGGTGTTATTTGCTTTTTCTATGTACAACGTACATTAAATGAATAAATAATCATGCATATTTGAAGGAATTCGTGTTTAAATCGATCTAAACTAAAATATGTGACAGTAAACATGTAAAAATCACAAATCTGACAGGAGATAACGTACCTTATCCAATAATGATCCCACAAAAGATACGGAATCGCTCGGCAGACCATTCAAAGGCGCAAACTACACTGACGTCAGTAATTTCTAACATTTTTACATGACTTGCACCTCACTTCAAGCAATGCAAAATGAAACAATCAATCTGATTGGTCATTTTGTGAACAAGCGATTGTGATTCATTTAACCCTTAATTAGTCGCATTAAGAAAAATCACACAATTGGTTGCATGGTGTCACTACTGGTCCCAAAGAAATAAATGAAAATGGAGTGGAAGAAATAAATAAATGTAAGTATTATCAAAAATATTAACCTGCGAGCACTTGCGGTATGAGCATTTCCCTCATGGTGAATTTAAAATTCCCACTATTTATGTAACAATGTGCATATGTACCTCATTCGCCCAATAGCTGAGTTTTATACTTCCTCCGTCCCACGCAAAATGCCGCACGAGTTAAAGTTAAAGGTGCAGTTAAGAAATGCCAATTTATTTCGTATATTTGTTATTAAAATATTATAGTATAACAAATGTTACACATTAAAAATAAATATTTGATTTTACATGATTGTTTTATTACATATTAGTAATATTATAAATAAATATGCTATAATTTATGTACTGTTTGGCTATTTATAAAACGTCAGAAAAATGCTCTATATGCGAGTTGTCACTCGCACTATGAGCAAAATGCCGCATGAGTTAAAAATAAAAGTGCTGTTAAGAAATGCCAATTTGGTTCTCATATTTGTTTTTAAAATATTAAAGTACCTATAACAAATGTTATATAGGTATTAAAAATAAATATTTGATTTGATTTTACATGGTTGTTTTATTATATATTAAGTAGTAATAATATAAATAATAATGCTATAATTTATACACTTTTTGGCCATTTACAAAACGTGAGCAAAATGCTCTATACGCGAGTGCTCGTGCAAGTTTTAAAGGCGCGAGTGCTCGCAGGTGAAATATATATAATACTTTATCATAATTAACATCAAGAAATAACATAACTTTGACTTTAAACAATTAAAAAAAATAAAACAGCTTCTAATCTCTCTTAAAACTACTAATTTTTGGTATAGCCGAGATCAACTTAAAAATTTATTTAGACTCATCAGTAGATTCATCAATTCTGTTTCCAATGCAGTAAGTCCAGAAGTGTTGCTGACAAATAAATTTACCACACTCATGACACTTATTTGGTACTTTTTGTTGAATAAAATTGCTACGTAATTGGTCGCATGGGGTCAGCACCCAAGAGAGCAGCTACTCATGCGTATTCATTGGCTTTCTGGCCACGACTGATTTGCGTTTTGCGTACCCCGCGGGAAGGTAGGAAGCTAGAAAGAGCGCTGTCGCATTCCAAATACGCTAACATATTTTGTTTTCAATTAGAAATGGTCTTGACCTGGTGCACCTAATTAGGGGTTAAATATGTCACAAAAGTATAAAAAGTATAAAATCCATGAATATATAATACTGTACACCATAGTAAGGGGGCATAGATTAATTAAGTGAGCTCAAAAGGGGGGGGGGGGGGTCCAGCAAAATCTCACGTTACTTGAATAGAATATACGAAGTGGCTCAAATTTATCTCACTAAGGGGGGGGCGGGGAATATAGATTGCAAGAAAAACTGCTCACGTAATTAATGTATACCCTAACGTGGTTGGAATACTGGAGGTTAAGCGACAGGAACTGTGAATTGTAATCTTCACGCTTTACGGGATAATCTTGACAGTGATGATAAATTTGAAGACTTGTAGGTCAAACAATTCTTCTTGTACCAATCTGTTCAATCATATTTTAAACAAAAATTTGGAGTATATACATGATTATTTACTTTGGTAATTATCGGTTCGGACTGGCCACGCTTATTACGAATAATTTTTATAAAAAAACTTTAGATTCGCCTTAATTACTATAAAAGGAAACTTTTTGGCTTTGGGGCGGCGGAAAATAATGCATTTTAATTTTCAATTGCGTAAAACCAAAATTCACTTCGCGAACCGACACAGCGAAAATCCGCGGTCGTACCTGTCACTGTTATGTTAGTATCCTTGATAAATTAACAAGAGCTAATACGACTGTAGCCGACTTCGTGGGATACCTACATGAAATACCGCGAATCACAAACCACGTTACACAAACCTAGCGTAGCCGCTAAACTACTTGAAAACTGGGATGTTTTTCTTGCCTTGACGCGAGTAGGCGTTATAAAGGGGCACTTTCTTTTGTATCACAAACCATGTTACACAAACAAGCCCGCTAGACAAATTTCATAAGTACGCGCCTTATCCCACGAAGTCGGCTAGAGTCGTATTAGCTCTTGTTGATTTATCAAGGATACCAACATAACAGTGACAGGTACGGCCGCGGATTTGGTAATTATCGGTTCAGACTGGCCACGCTTAATACGAATAATTTTTAGAAAAAAACTTTAGATTCGCCTTAATTACTATAAAAGGAAACTTTTTGGCTTTGGGGCGGCGGAAAATAAAGCATTTTAATTTTCAATTGCATAAAACCAAAATTCACTTCGCGAACCGACGCAGCGAAAATCCGCAGCCGTAGCTGTCACTGTTATGGACTGTAGCCGACTTCGTGGGATACCTACATGAAATACTGCAAATCAAACCATGTCACACAAACCTAGCGTAGCCGCTAAACTACTTGAAAACTGGGATGTTTTTCTTGCCTTGACGCGAGTAGGCGTTATAAAGGGGCACATTCTTTTGTATCACAAACCATGTTATACAAACAAGCCCGCTAGACAAATTTCGTAATTACGCGCCTTATCCCACGAAGTGGGCTACAGTCGTATTAGCTCTTGTTAATTTATCAAGGATACCAACATAACAGTGACAGTTAAGGCCGCGGATTTTCGCTGTGTCGGTTCGCGAAGTGAATTTTGGTTTTATGCAATTGAAAATTAAAATGCATTATTTTCCGCCGCCCCAAAGCCAAAAAGTTTCCTTTTATAGTAATTAAGGCGAATCTAAAGTTTTTTTATAAAAATTATTCGTAATAAGCGTGGCCAGTCCGAACCGATATTTACCTTTACTTAGTGATTGTGTATGTTATTTGAATGTATTTAATGAGTAATTTTATTTTTGACATTTATTTCAGTTTGGAATTTGAAGTGAAAAACCTCTCCCGCCATAAGGGTTAATCACTTGATAAGTACGAAACCTTTGTTCTTAAAAATAGTAAGAATGTAATTAGGAGACAATCATAATCGAAACCGAATTAACAACTTCAGTGGCGATGTTCAGTAAACTAGTCCTTGGGAGTCGTTTTCAACGAGCTTTCATATTTAAAATCTCGTATTTGGAAATAGAAGAATTTGCGCACACCCTGTCGCCGGTAAGCAATGTTCGATAAATATGTTCGGAATTGATGCACGGGTATATTGCTAATTGGAAACATGAATATGAAATTTAACAGTGAGTTACTTATACACAAATGGATAAAAACCGCATGTGACAATTTAATGTCCGGTAACAATAAAGAGCGTTGCGGTGTTGTTTATTTTAGAATCTGCAGTATATTCGCCATGCCCTACGACTCGGTTGGCAGAGTTTATAGCAAAAAGTGCAATTTCTAAGATAATATCAGGTATAGTAAAAACGGCGGGATTTGTACCTCTTGACTAATACGCCATCCCTGCATAGAACTGGAGCCGCAAGATATGTTGTCTTTTGTTTCATCGCTTGATGTTTTATTGGTTAAAGGTTCGGATAGATATGCACCCATTTTGCACAATAATTATGAAGAACGACACACAAAAACAAACACTTTTAAGATCAGAATAAACGTTAATACTGATAATACCGCCAATCACCCGACAACCGACCTCACACGCTTCCAAAATACCACAGACAACATATTTCTATAATAGACAATTTGTTAGGGTTGGGAAATGAATCGTCATTATTATAAAACTATTCATAGATCACGAACACCTTTACATAAACAATAAAGTTTAAAAATAATTTAATCCTATTAAAGAATCTACATTTATTTTTATAACCATCCTTATATTTATTTTTCTGTCTTTACCGTCTTTCACCTAGAGGCAAAAATAGTATGAAAACAAGCCGAATGGTTTGAAATAAACATGGATTGAAATGTGGGATGAATTGAAATAAACATCAATGCTACACCTTCTCCTGCCTTTTTTTTTTTTTTTTACAGTGAATACCGCACAAGAATCTCAACTGCTCCCGTCTGGAGCCAGTGAGACTATGGCATCCCCAATTGGGGTATGTTGTGAGGCTGAAGGTAGTGGGGAGGGGAAGGAGGTGGGGAAGAGGAAGGTTGGGAAGTACCTGGCTATTCAGATCTGGTCACCAAACACGGCTAAAGCCATTTTCAAGCAACGTTTCAATTCTGAATGGTGGTCTTACACCAGGGCGATACTAATAGTATCTTCCACTCTGGAACATGCCGCAAATATACTATATATTATTTTAAATGAATTAATTGTGAAATAACACAAATTAATCAATTCAAATTTATTTGCGCATGCCGGGTTCGAACCCGCGACCTCCGGATTGTGAGTCAAGAGTCTTACCCACTGGACTACGGCAGAACTTTCAAATATCGCCCGACTAGCAGATCACGGCGTACCATCAATGCCCACACGACATGACGCCCTGTTTCCGGTCTCCTTGCGTGCAAAAGCATCTCCCACACGCACATTTCGGAGCGACCGAGTCCCGCGCCACTTCAGGCCGCCGCGCAGAGAGTAAAGATCGATAGGTTTACAGCGCAGTTCACTGTGAGACTTTTCTGTCTCACAGGGTCTCGGTCGCTCCGAAATGTGTGTGTGGGAGATGTTGAAGCATTAGCATAAATAAACCAAACCACCCACATGCTAGTGAATTACAGTCTGTCAAATAAGAGTAGAAAACATAGGAGGGCATCACTGTTGATCAAATGGCAATACTAAACACATGACATAACTCATGGTGTTAAACTAAAGCTGTGTAACCTACATTTTTTGTAAAAAATAAAAAACACATAGAAGCGGGAAAAATATATATTTTTTGCAATTTTGATACCTACCGATCTTAAAATTAGAATTGATAAAGGTATATTATACCTTTGCAACTTTTGTTAATACAATGAGGAATAACGATATCACAGTAAAATAAAAAGCACTGTTGGAAATTGCTCACATTTATTTAATACTAGCTTAAGTACCCAGCGTTGTCCAGGTTTTAGATCATGTCTCTAATTTTAGATCTGAATATATTTAACTCGTTCCGACCCAAAAGTAGTGTAACTACTCACCATTAGTGATTCTTCCTTTTTACCTACTGTTAAATTCAAATTTATATTAGAATAAATGAAAGCAAATCACATTATAAAACACCATTTAATCAAATTTATAAGGTACCTTAACAACAGTGCTTCTTCGAATTAATTTTTTTTCTTTAAGAACAAAAAAAAGGTTTTTTAAATGTGACTTACAGTGTTTTATACATTCAGTGTCATTGCGATTTGAAAGAATATTGGACAGTTAAATTGGTGTTGCCAGCCTACAAATTTAGTAGTTCAATTTTTAATATTTTCTTCTCTTTTCTATTATGGCAATACTGTGATACGACTTACGACAAGGGTTGCCGATTAGCGGGGAATTCTCCAAACTACGGGTAATTTTTAAGATTTTTGAAGAATTGCGTATTTTGCGGGGAGAACATTTTTGCGGGGAAAATGCGGGGATTCTGAGCATTTCTCGATTATCCAACCATATTGAAAAATATGTAGATTCGGTGGAAGATTTCATAGTTTATTTTATGATAGTACTGTAGCATTTATTTCCCAACAATAACAATGTAGGGATTCCTGAAGTTCTGGACTCGAATTCCAAAAATGATGCATTGGCATTGGAATCCGCAACTACCAGTCACTACTAAAGTGTTATTGCTTATGTTAGCATTTTCTAACGCTTCCGTTGAGAGGAAATTCAGTGTGTTTAAAAAATTGATAACGGGAAATAGAAATCGTCTTCATACAGATACTGTGGTAACATTGGTGCCTACTCGAGAAGGGATTAAGAAAAAAGGAAGAAGTTTGAAGTTTATTCTTTCAAACAAAATGTTAACCAAAAAATATCGCGTTAAATATATTGTTAATAATAATGCAAGTTGCTAACTAAATAACTTAACTTCTTGTATGAAATTATTGGTCTCAATATCAATTAACGATTTTTTTTATTGGTTAAAATTATGTACTGTGAACTAAAACACTGTTATATCTTAATTGATTCAACTTTAATCTTTTTTATATCGTTTAAATTACCTGTCTTTAAAAAAAATTCTCCTAGTCATACCTGGCACACTGTACGTATGATTACATTATCTTATTTTTTATGTTTTTTCTGCTATGTAATTTATTGGCACATCGTATTGAATATATTTTATGCATGTCATTATTTTTGCATCATTTGAACATTGGTAGTTGTACGGGACGGGCACTGTATTCGCCCGCCGCACAGACGTTGAAGTGGGAAGAGTGACCGGCTGGCCGTTTCGACGCCTAGGGACCTAGGGAGAGATGGGGAGAAACGATGGAAAATGGGCTAAGGGAATGTAGGGAAAGGGATCGAAGGCGAGGGGAAAAAACCTGCGCCTTTAGCATGAGCGGTTCGGCCAGGGCAAAGAAGATTAAGAAGAAGTCCAAGTTGTAGTTCGAATGGAGAGGTAGGGCAGGCAGAGATGTTGATGAGATGGCAGGTTCTGGCACACTGCCGGTCCGGAGCTTTTAGGGCTCTATTTAAAGGGGGAAACAGCGGGTCTAGCCTTTTGTGTCCCCGTAATTCCAAGAACTGAGATGAATTCTTGGACTCGGACCGGGCAGAGTATATGAACGCAACGGCGTTCATACGCCGCCCATCTCGTCATGTCGTCACATCCCGCCTGTCACGCTACGCTCCCCTGATATTTATTTTGTATTTATGAGTTTGCACAAAAATAGAAAGTAGAGGTTACATAGAGACATAATAAAATGGCTTTGCACAAAATGGGTGTAGGTACGTACACAGATCGCTTTGCACAAATTGATTTGTTGGAATATTTGATGCTGGCAACACTGATAGTTCCGGAACAATCTTCTTTTGCTATTTTTTCTTCTGTTTGAAATTGAGTCAACTAGTGTATTCAAGTGTATTGTTTACCTGACAATAAAATACGTCTGTACCTTATAATTGAGTCTATTTAATTACAAACTAACAGGTTATGGGCCACATAATGCTTAAAGACACTGTGTTGTGATCAATGACTTTTAGTATAAAATTGTGATTAACATTTGAATCGAACAATGTCGTTCCAACTCCCTATTGAAAAGCTGAGGGGCCGTGAGAACTATGACATCTGGAAGTTCGCTGATCAAGCATATTTAGAAGACCAGGAATTATGGGAATGTGTCGAAGGTACCGAATCAGACCAGAAAAAGGTTAAAAAATGTCGTTTCAAGATTGTTTTGTTGATTGAACCTGTTAACTATGTTCATGTCCAGTCTGCTACAACCGCGAAAGAAGCCTGGGACAATCTTGCTACTGCTTACGACGATAAAGGTCTTTCACGGCGCGTCGGGTTACTAAGGACCCTAATTACAACAAAGTTAGAAAACTGTAAGTCTGTTGAAGATTACGTCGATAAAATTATTACTACTGCCCTGAAATTGACTAATATTGGTTTGAAAGTTGATGATGAATGGATAGGTACCATTCTTCTTGCGGGGCTTCCAGAAAAGTACACCCCCATGATTATGGGCATAGAGAGCTCTGGAATAAAAGTTACTGGGGATCCAATAAAGACAAAATTGCTACAAGATGTTTCGCATAATAATTCAACATTAGAAAATCCCAATGACATTGCTATGTACGGATCTGGCTCGCCCAGATGGGTAAAATACAGTGTTTCTGGATCGGGTAGTCGCAGTTCCAGAGAGGCAGCAGAAAACAGTTCATCCAGAAACAGATCTGAGGAAATAATTACTCTCAACCCTGCAGATTATAAAAAGGGACCCCGCTGTTACCGATGCAACAGAAATGGTCATATAGCCCGAAACTGTGAGGTGACATTTGATACAAAAAACTGTGGAAACAAATAAAGTTCAATGTACACTGCTTTTTCCGTGACTTCTAAATCAGCTGATGAATGGTTTCTCGACTCGGGGGCTTCTGCACATTTAACAATGACTGATAATAATTTATTAAATAAAATCAAAAAATCTTCCCAGATTTACCTATTTTATATCACTACTGCCAATGGTGATCAAATGATCAGCGACACAGTTGGAAACCTGCAATTAATCACATCTTGTGGAGAAACAATAAATGTAAGTGATGTGTTTTATGTTCCACAAGTGAAAGTAAATTTGCTATCTGTTAGTAAAATTGTTAGCAAAGGTAATTCTGTGGTTTTTAATTCAACTGGAGCAAAAATTTTAAATCGTAACAATCAAATAATTGGAACAGCATCACTAGTGAATAATTTATTTAAATTGGATGTGCAAAGCAATGTTGGCTTCGCTGTTCAAACAAAAGCTAATGATAGCACTCTTTGGCACAGAAGAATGGCCCACTATGACAGTTTAAATAAATTGAAAAATGGATTAGTTCATGGAATTCAGTTTTCCGCGTGTAACCCACCAGATGTATGTGAAGTTTGTGTGAAAGGGAAGGGCCACAGATTGCCTTTCCAATCGAGCAACTCTAGAGCTGCAAGACTACTTGAAGTGATCCACTCAGATCTTGTAGGACCAATGCAGACAAATTCATTATCTGGCTCTAGATATATTCTCACTTTTTTGGATGATTTCAGTAGAAAATCCTTTGTATATTTTCTTGTGACAAAAGATCAGGTGGCAGAGTGTTTTGAAACATTTAAAAAACATGTTGAAACGTAAACTGGAAAGAGAATCAAGACTCTTCGCACTGTTAATGGAGGTGAATTTTGCAACAAGCGATTAGACAAAATCCTGCGTGATTGTGGTATTGAACACCAAACCACGGTTCCATATACACCGGAGCAGAATGGTCGGGCGGAAAGACTGAATAGATCAATCCTTGATTGAAGCTAACCTCCCAAATTTTTTTTGGGCTGAATCAGTCTTCACTACAGTCTACTTGATGAATCGTTCGCCCAGCAAAAATGTGGATAAAACTCCCGAGGAAATGTGGTCAGGGAGAAAACCTACTGTAAAACATGTAAGGGTATTTGGCTGCAAAGCCTATGCACACATTCCGGATGCACACCGAAAAAAGTTAGACCCTAAATCAAAACCATGCATTATGATGGGATATGTCCAAGACTTATCGTTTGTATGACCCTAACAATAATTGTATTTTTGCATTAAGAGATGTCATTTTCTCTGAGAATGAGGAAGGAGTTTCACTCCTCACAGGGAAACAGGATAATTCAAGAGGATCTTTCTTTCCTGCAGCGGAAGATGAATGTTCCTCAATAAATGAAGATATTGTATCTAAGGACTCACCCGAAAAAGTTGGCTCAGTGGATTCAGAGGACATTGCGGATATACGGGATACTGAACACTTGCTAAATCCGCACGTTGCAGACTTACAGTCTGGTCTAAGAAGGCAGGACAGGGTTAGGAATCTTCCCAAAAAAATATGATGATTTTGTAGTTTATACTGGTGTTAGTGATGAACCCTCAGATCCCTTGACCATTGAGGAGGCAATGGAGCGATCAGATAAACAACTTTGGATTGAAGCAATGGACCGTGAAATGGAATCACAAATGGATAACAACACATGGGAACTGGTCGATCTTCCATCTGACAGAAAACCTTTAAACAGCAAATGGGTTTTTCGCACAAAGAGAGATGCAAATGGGGATATAGTCCAGCGTAAGGCTCGTCTAGTAGTGAAAGGTTGTGCTCAAAGAAAGGGTTTGGATTTTGAAGAAACCTTCTCACCTGTGGTCCGATACAGCTCCATTCGATACTTAATGGCATTAGCGGCTGAACTTGACTTGGACATAGATCAGATGGACGCTGTTTCAGCATTTCTCCAGGGCGATCTTCAGGAGGAAATCTACATGTACCAACCAACAGGATACCAAAAGTCTGATAAAGTTTGTCGCCTAAGGAAAAGCCTATATGGATTAAAACAATCAAGCCGTGTTTGGAACATAAAATTGGATGCATGCCTGAAGAATATTGGGTTTCAACAGTCAAGATATGATCTATGTGTGTATGTGAAAAATGAAAATGTGACTGTGTTGATCATTGCTGTTTGGGTGGATGATCTAGTTATTTTTTCTAGCGACAATCACAAACATATGCTGTTAAAAATCAGCTCAAAGAAAGTTTCAAAATGACTGATATCGGTGAAGCCAAATGTGTGTTGGGATTCCAGTTGATTCGAGACAGGCAAAACAAGAAGCTGTGGATAAGTCAACAGAGGTATATTGAACAGGTTCTGAAGCGCTTCAATATGTATGGATGCAACCCTGTGGACACAACACTAAGTCCTAATGAAAAACTCTCGAAACATCAATCACCAAAAGATGAGAACACCTCAGCCATGATGAAAAATATTCCATACCAAGAGGCAATCGGTAGTTTGTTATTTGCCTCTCAAGTTAGCCGACCTGACATTTCATTTGCGGTTAGTTATGTGAGTCGTTTCAATAAAAATCCAGGTCAAGCGCACTGGGCTGCAGTCAAACGAATTATGCGTTACTTAAAGGGTACTGCAGATTGGAAACTGGAGTTTGATGGATGCACACCCTCTTCAATTGTTGGTTTCTGTGATGCTGATTGGGCCAGTGATTGTGACGAAAGGCGATCTGTGACAGGCTACATTTTTACTAAATGCAAAGGAGTTGTTTCTTGGGGGACGAAAAAACAACCAACTGTGGCGCTATCGACAACCGAAGCAGAGTACATGTCCATGTCTGCTGCGACACAGGAGGCATTGTGGTTAAGAGGTCTGGCTCAGGAAATCGACAGTGCAGTATATGACACTCCTACAGTTATCCACGTGGACAACCAGGGAGCAACAAATCTAGCCGTGAATGGGTGTTACCAAGCCAGAACTAAACATACAGATGTGCGACATCACTTCCTTCGTGCCAATGCCAACTAATTGAATTCAAATACATCCCTACAACTAAAATGGTAGCCGACTCTCTCACCAAAGCTTGGATAGAGAGAAATTGATGAGATGCATTTGCAATCAGGGTATCATCAAATAGGGAGGGTGTTGGAATATTTGATGCTGGCAACACTGATAGTTCCGGAACAATCTTCTTTTGTTATTTTTTCTTCTGTTTGAAATTGAGTCAACTAGTGTATTCAAGTGTATTGTTTACCTGACAATAAAATACGTCTGTACCTTATAATTGAGTCTATTTAATTACAAACTAACAATACGCCGCCCATCTCGTCATGTCGTCACATCCCGCCTGTCACGCTACGCTCCCCTGATATTTATTTTGTATTTGTGAGTTTGCACAAAAATAGAAAGTAGAGGTTACATAGAGACATAATAAAATGGCTTTGCACAAAATGGGCGTAGGTACGTACACAGATCGCTTTGCACAAATTGATTTGTGCAACGGTAAAAAGGGTAAGGCTTCGTAATACTTCGCATAAGTTACAATTTTATGTAAAGTAACAAAGAAAGTAAAAAGGGGCGTAGGTATGTACACAGTAGGGGGAAGAAGGGGCGAAGGGGTCAAGCTTTGTTTTTTATCCCTTTGGAACCGCTTGACTCCGGCATTCGATTTATTTATTAATTTAAATACAAATTATTTCAAGTCAAGTTTCAAGTCAAATTCACGTCAAGTACAGTGGTTATTGGGTTGTAACTTTTTTTTAAATTTTAGATTATGTACATAATAATACGTTCTAATCCTGACAATGTTCCAAATAATATAAATAATAAAAAATGCTTATTTAAATTGATTTTTAAAATTTATTTTGGAGACAGAATTATAATGAAACTTGTAGGGAAATTGTTATTTGGTTCTCCGCAATTTGGGGATTTTGAACATTTATTGTGGGTTTTTTGTAACATGTGCCTTGGCAACCCTGCTTACGAGTGTAGACGGCTATACGAGCTGAATAGTACTCGAAGTATAAGAAATTAATAAAAAAGTTATTTTAAATGCAATGAACACGTTTTAATAAGCGAGTTGCTAGTGCGACATTTTTATAAAATTCTTCCTATTACTTGTACTGATGCAAGTGAAAAAACATTCTGAGGTTGAGGTAGCGCGGCCTTTCAAAAAATATTTAGCACTTTCAACAACTTTATTTTACTCGGTTCTCAGTGGTTTATTTATGGTTCTCAGTTCTCAGTTTACTTTACCTTTTACCTTTTTACGGTCAGTTTCGGTGATCGGCTTGTCGGCGATAGGTATACGAAAATACTCTCGATTTTCTTGTGTTGGCCAAATAATAATTTGGTGTTTTATTCTACATGTTTTCAAAAGTGTAATTTTGTTATCGACTTGTCTTTTGTGTGAAATAATAAGTAGTCGCTTTCAGTGGGAGCTCAAATTTGAATGAATAATAATCGTTACCAGTGATACCATCATAATATACTACCTTAACCCTATGACGTTATATCCTTAACCTTGGAAGTTTTATTGGAAGTAGGTACGAGTATATTGTGATGAGGCTGTCAACAAAGATTTTGTTGTGTCTTGTCGTTATATTGGAAAATGTGGGAATTTGGGGTAATGCCTCTATTGACACAGTTTTAGCACAAACTTACGGATTCACAAATAAATTAGAAGGTAAGAGTTTTTAATTTTCGGTGCAAAAAGGACCTTTTCCATATTATTGTTTACTTGTTTCAAAATATAATAATATTTTCATTTTTATTTAATTAGGTACCTAGGCTGTGTAAAATCTGGTTCACAAACAAATAATCTTTCTTGCAATTATTTCCCTAACCGCAGCACTTTTAGGCACAATTATGGAAATCACGCTTCGTTTCAACAATAATTGTTGAAACGTAATTATTACTAAAAGAAACAACTATGTACATGCACAAAACAGGCTAAGTAATTCATGCATATTTAGATTGAAACATCATGTGCATATTGATTGAAACATCATCGGGCAAATGTTAATCCATACAACAAAATAAAAATTAAATGGCAAAGGAATCGTTTTATTCGGGCAATTTCGAACTTTGATTGAATAAAAATGCAATTTTAATGCACCTTTTACCATCATCTATCCAAACGTAATTATTTTGTAGTAATTAAATTGACACGTACTGTAATTTACAAAAAAGTGCGGCGGCTAGTGGAATATTTACCGTTTTTATAAATAAAAATAATTGTACCAACTCAAAGCAGTATTAATTATTATTAAACAAAACATATTATACTGCGCTAACTATCACGCCATTTCCCCGCAGGGGTAGGCATAGAGGGTGGACCTCCAATCCTCCAAACAACTCGATCTCGGCACACTTCTTGCTTCATTCACATTCATACATGGTCTCATATATACTCTTCATTATTCTGAATCTTGACATTACCTGACAGAATCAGATTCACTTGATCGTGCCATGTCTTCATCGGGCGTCCTTAACTTCATTTATCATTTACATTTGCTTCATATATTCTCCTTACACTTCTTTCTTCGTTCATTCTCTCTACATGCCTAAACCATAAGCGTCCCTTTCTTAATCTTACTCATTCAGTGGCGGATACAGAAAAACTCAAGGGGGGGGGGGGCGCTAAAGATATAAGAAAACTAAAAAGTAGACAACAGTGGGGAGAATATGAAGCACCGCACAAAGAGGAGATACTATCTCATTCTCTCGCAGGCTAAAACATATAGATGTATGTGTTTGTCAAATCACAACGGTGCTTAAGAAGTTTTCACTTAAATACATAAATAAAAGATTGGCGGATCGCACATTTAACACTTGGCTGGCCACAGGGAGCTGTAGGGCTGCATTACACGATCAAGGGAATCAAATACTTGAGTCGGGCCATGTTAAGCGTACCTTTACATGAAACGACGTATGAATGTGAATGAAGCAAATGCAAATGCAGGGAACTCCGCATTTATGGAGGACTGAACGCCGTTGGCGTTAACAAAAAAACTGTCGAAAGAAGCGAAGCTAGCAGTCCACAATGGAGTGCTGGTACCAACCCTGATGTATGGCAGTGAAGCATGAAACTGCCAGTGGAAGGACTATATGCTATAGAATTGAGATCCTTGCGGCGTATGTGTGGTAAAGCCATGTATGATAGAGTGAGAAAAATATGAAAAGAATGCAAGGCTGATGCAAGCGTAAAAAGTAAGATTAAGAAAGGGAATCTTAAATGGTTTAGACATGTAGAGCGAATGATTGCAGACAGATTTTCTTATATTTAGGGGCGACCATGGGGGGAGCGCGCGCCCACCGTATGTATCCGCTACTGTACTCATTACGCTTACATCAATCAGTCTTGCATTCATTGCGGATACATTACATTTCTCACTCGATCACACATGGTTTTACCACACGTCTCAGGGATCTCATTTCTACAGCATTCAATCTGCTTTCATCCTTCCTCTGCCAGTTCCATGCCTCACTGCCGTACATCAGGGTAGGTACCAGCACTCCATTATGGACTGCATGCTTCACTTCTTTGGACAGTTTATTGTTAGCGCACCCTTCTTTTATATCAGCCTTCCATCTCTTGTAAATATACCTACTTCCCAAATACACAAACTCAACCACCTGTTCCAAGTATTTACATTTACAACTATAATGCACACTGTTTTCGTATTCTTTAGAATGAGAGAATAACCATAACTTTAGACTTTCTAACATTCGTCACTTAATATATACTGCGTCCATCCTAGACACAAGATCATCAGCGTAGAACAGGCAGCTTTCAGATTACTCAATTTCTTGCCCAATCCCACCTCTTTCAATTCTTGCGTACAATTCTCCATATATAGACTGAATAAAAAAAAATTAATCAACCTACCTAATGTTCAGTGTAATTGTATCTGTGAAAGCTCTGATGTGGATCACTGTTGACAAACCTAATAATTTTTTTTTAAAAAAACTAACCACGGTGATATTACGCAGCTTTATATTTTGTCATGTCGAACCACCCCGTAAACGGGTGTGGGGGAGGGAAAGAAGATGAGTTAGGGAAGGTTAGGGTACCTGCTGTTCAGATCTTTTCACCAAACATGGCTAAAGTCATTCCAAGCAACGTTAGGATTCTGAATGGTGATCTTTTACCACTGTATTACCACTTTTATGCTGATAGTATCCACCACTCTGTATATGAATGCCTATACCAGGTACTACATATTATGTCCAATTTTGTTAGATTAATTATTTATTTCTATTTTAATACACAAGGAACGCACCTACATGACTTACTTTAAGGCTCTGCAACCGGGCCCGAAAAGAAGAAGATGGAGAGATACGAAATTACGAATGTTAGAGAAGAGCGCTAACATTTACAGCGACAAAATCGATGCGAAAATTGCGAAAATGTTTAATAAAACACGACTCGTTTAAAATGGAGCTAAAATCTCGCGGGCATTATCGTTAACAGCATTTAAAGAAACACTGTGATTTTTTTCATACATATAACTTGTAAAATAACTGAAACAAACGTGTTAATAATAATTTTTGGAGCATACTTTGCGATTTTTTTCTATCGAGGGAATTTTATATAATTTGCGTTTCGGCGCGGGCAAAGTCTAGATATTATCTTCAAGAATAACATGTATTATTTATAGAGCTTTAAAACTTAGGGAAATATGTAATAAATCTGTACAAATCCGGGTTGCGGGCTCTTAACCCAGCGGTCATCACACTTTTCTGGTCAAGGGTCACATAGAACAATGCGAGGTATCACTGCGGGCCGCACACTTATGAATTAGATATTATGTACGTTAGCAATCTGTAGGTGTGTGTGGTGAATGGATACATATGTACGTAAATTGAAAAAAATTTGTATTCAAGTTTTTATTAGAACAACAAACATATTATATATATTAAATCCCAAATAAAACAACTACTAGACCAACCTGACACAAATTATAAGTTTTAATTTCATCATCACAATAATAACAAAACAAAAATCTAGAACATATCCCCCAAAAATATTTCATCAGCATTTCAATTGAAAGCAAAGTACATAACATACGCGTTATTTGTAGGCACCAAATTGTTACAACTTTATTATACGTACCTATCTACTTTTACAATACTGTCAGCCCATCCATTTCAAATATCAATGTTTTTAAAGCATATATTTTTATGCGCTCTATATTTTTGACGTATTGGGTGTATTTGGATTTGGATTCCAGACAGGCGATGCAAATTCCAGTGTACTTCTGACTAGTGAGGAGTAAAGCATTACTAGAGTATGTGGATTTCTAAATAATTTACTCAGACGTAGTATGAAACCCAACATTTTGTAAGATCTATCAGTGATTGAATCAATGTGCAAATAGACTCCAATACATTCATTTTTTGAGATCACGGGTTCATCGCAGAGTGAATATGAAAAGTTAATTATGTGCTTGTTTCTAGTAAAGAACATAGTGTGGCATTTAGAAACATTGAGGTCTAAGTAGTTAGCTGTGCAATAGTTGCAGAGCCTATCTAAGTCACTTTGACGCTCTTTACAGTCCGATAGAGAGCGAACCGTTTTGTAAATTTTCATATCATCTGCAAACAATAAAAATTTAGAGCGTTGGAAACATGAGCCTATGTCATTTAAGTATATATTAAAGAAGAGCGGACCAAGGTGGGAAACCTGAGGGACACCCGAGGTTACGTTGATTATTTTGGATAAAACTCCATTTATTGAGATAACTTGACTAGGATTGCTAACGTATGATTTAATCCATCTAAACAAGTTACCGTGTATTCTAAGACGAGTGAGTTTATTTAACAGAATTGAGTGGATAACGCGGCCGAAGGCCTTTGAGAAGTCGGTGTACATAGCATCGACCTGCACCCTTTCGTCCATATTGCTCTGCAAATAGTTGTCAAATAGGGCAAGGTTAGATGTTGTAGACCGATTTTTCATGAATCCGTGTTGGTTCTGTGAAATTGTTGTAGTGATAGTCGGGTAAAGTTGGTCGTAAACGATTTTTTCAAGAATTTGACTTAAGATGGGAAGTTGAGAGATAGGTCTGTAGTTTGTTACGTCATGTTTGTCACCCTTTTTAAAATTGGGAGTTATTACGGCTGACTTCCACTTATGAGGAAACGTACCTTCACTTAATGATTATATCCATTTTGTTTCTAGTATAACTACGCTTTTAGATAGGTACTTTCAGCATGACCCTGGTGAAAGACCACCACTCAGAATCGAAACGATGCTTAGAATGGCTTTAACCGTGTTTGGTGACCAGCTGTGAAGAGCCAGGTTCTACCAAATCTGTTTCTTTCCCATCTCATTCCCCTCCCCATCCTCACCACATTCCCCAATTAGGAATGACATAGTCCATAGCAGATGGAACTTTCGTGCTGTATTTACATTAACAAATGGTTTCAAAGTAAAAAAAAATAGGATTTATAAAACACTGGCGAGTTCCCGGCATGCGTTTCTCCCTGCGAGTCCTTTCCCTTTGTTCCGTTTCCTTTACGCCTCCCCTTCTTCTCCCGCGTTCCCTTCCCCTCACGCGTTCCCACTCCGCCTTCCCTCTTCCCACTCCCCTCTCCCGCTTCCCCCATTCCTCTAACCCCCCCCCGAATTCCCTCCCCCCCTCCCGCGTTCCATACATTCAGTCGCGGTACATTCAGTTTTCAAACAGCTCGCGTGCCTCCTGTTGCAATTTTTTTTATATAAATTTCATAATGCTAGGGTTCACCAGTATATATAGAAACCATCGCGGGCATGCACACATAAAATCCCCAAAGTTTCATCGCAATCGGATAAATGGTTAGCAACGCATAGACATATCATATATATTCATATAAGCATATTTTGATTTTTATGTACAGTGGGTGGCCAAATTATTATACTCAAACAAAAAATCGTCGCTATCTGTGAAAGTGGTGGCTATAATTAATTTATTATTGGAAAAATGTTATTGCTTTTTAATTTACTGATTAGCCACTATATCTGGCAACACTTTCATTAGTGCGGCAACACATAAATGTTTTTTTTTATCAAAATGGCGGTCGCTAGTATCAGTACACGTCAAAATTTTTACTGTGCTGGCTTGTGAGAAGTCTTTGAAAAAAATCTTGGCTTCAGTGTTATCGACTTATTATTCAGTAAGTGTTCGATTTTTTTACATTTAGAATTATTCTAGTACTCGATCAATACATTGTGGTCATGTTTTAGTTAGTTTTTGTTTTTTTATTGGTTGTCGACCGACCTAATCTAAAAATGTTTATTAACAGATATGGGGAAGTGTGCTGACCTCACACCAAGGAAAAAAGCACAGATTTCGACAATGTTACGGCATTGTCAATATACCCAGCGTCAAATTGCTGATTTGTGTGATGTATCACAGTCCAGTGTGCGTAATATCAAGCAAAAAGTGGACGCCGAAATACCGATCAAGGA
Organism: Limnephilus rhombicus; assembly: GCA_929108145.2. Classification (NCBI taxonomy): domain Eukaryota; kingdom Metazoa; phylum Arthropoda; class Insecta; order Trichoptera; family Limnephilidae; genus Limnephilus; species Limnephilus rhombicus. Next base: position 29,745,515 of record OV815274.1, read on the forward strand.
GAATCGTGTCGGTAAATGCGGGCGAAAACGCATTACAACACCTCGAACTGAGCGAGAAATACGTCGCATTACACTTGAAAACCGTCGAAAGCCACGGCTCGTCATAAAAAAATTCTTAATGATAACGGAGTACAAATATCGGAGCGGACTCTGAGGCGAAGATTTGTAGAAATGGGACTGAAATGTTGTCGGCCACTAAAAAAACCAAAACTCACTCCTGCCATGAAGGCCAAACGTCTGGCCTGGGCCAAGGAGCATCGACACTGGACACAGGAAGACTGGAGCAAGGTTTGCATAACCCTAATACAGGAATACACATGTTTAGAGTATCGTTTTTTACACATTTATACAAAAACAATTTCTTGCAGCTTTGTTTCTCGGACGAGTTGTCAATACAGATTCTCCAAAATAAAACTGAGTTTGTTCGGCAAAAGACGCATGAAAAATTCAATGAAGACTGCATTGTGGAACGTAAAAAGCATCCTGCTTCAGTGATGATATGGTCCGTCATCAGCAGCAAAGGGACTGGAAGGCTGTATATCGTCCAAGAAACTATGCGTCAGGATCAGTATAAGAAAGTTCTGGAGGAAAAACTGATCCCACAGGTGGCAGAATGGTTCCCTAATAGGAATTTTATATTCATGCAAGACTCTGCTCCCTTTCATTAAGCCAAATCTATCACAGAATACATAAAAAAACAAACAGATTAATACCCTGAACTGGCCTGGAAACTCGCCCGACTTGAATCCTATAGAAAATGTGTGGGCAGTCCTAAAAACTGAAATGTCAAGGGATAAAATTATAACAAACAAAAAAGAACTGATTGAGAATATCGTTAGAGTATGGCACAACACTTACTGAATAATAAGTCGATAACTCTGAAGCCAAGATTTTTTTCGAAGACTTCTCACAAGCCAGCACAGTAAAATTTTTGACGTGTACTGATACTAACGGTCGCCATTTTGATAAAAATAAAACATTTATGTGTTGCCACACTAATGAAAGTGTTGCCAGATATAGTGGCTAATCAGTAAATTAAAAAACAATAACATTTTTCCAATAATAAATTAATTATAGCCACCACTTTCACACATAGTGACGATTTTTTGTTTGAGTATAATAATTTGGCCACCCACTGTATATAGACTCTGAAAGGTTTCGCTGACAAACCCTATTCTTCATTATAATAAATGTAACTTTTTTTTTTCATTTTTCCAGATGTAAAAAGTTGTGCCGGACCCTGCAAGTTCGGTCAGAAGCCGCGCACATGCTCCTTCACGTTCAGGGTGGCGCCGGCCACCGTGCGCAACAGGACCGTACTGGGGGTCAACGGGCACGCACCCGGGCCCCCGATCGAGGTGTGCGCCCGGGACTTAGTGGTAGTGGAGGTGGTCAACCGCCTGCCAGGCCAGGAGCTGGCGCTGCACTGGAGGGGCGTAGCGCAACGGGGCAGCCCCTACATGGACGGGGTGCCCATGGTGACGCAGTGCCCCATCGCTAGCGGGACCAGCTTCAAGTACGTGTTCCGCGCGGAGGATGTGGGCACTTACCTCTATCACGCGCATTCTGGTGAGTTATTCGTGTTTTCTTTTATTTACCCATCACAAAACAGACATCGTCTAGTGATGTGGGTAACGTACACAATACGTCATGCAAATTTAAAATACAATATACCGCGTGCAGTCTTGTTGGTTATACTTTTATAACTAAGTCGCCGTATCCTTCTAATTGAAAACATCGCCAGTGGGATCAACGCGCAGCTTTAAAAAAGAAATCCATTTAGAGGACGCGGGGTTTATTAAATTTGTATACTGCGTACAATATTTTGGTTATATTTTTATAGATCTGTGGAGAAGATGAATATCTTGGTTCCATGCCAACTCAGCCCAAAACTCATTTGAAAAGTCAATAAAAGCCATGAAAAAAAAAATGGAAAATAGCCCATAACCTAACCTAATGTAACCTATTTAATAATTTTTATGTATATTTTTTTCATCACTTTTAATGACCTTTCAAAGGAGGTGTTGGATTGAGTTCATTCTGAGTTGTCCGGTCACCGAATATTTTACATCAAAATGTAGAAGATAATGAGTCAAAAATCGTGGAAAAAACTGAAAATGTAATCTCTGAATTCCTGAAAGAGCTCAACAGATTTCCAAAAAACTTTTCTATATGGAAAATTGGGATTTGAACAGCAACAAAAATACTAACATACTAACAAGTCACGATATGCCACTGAGTTTTTTAACCCGCACAATGAGCACAAATACTCTACAAGTAAAATAAAACTAATCCGTATAGATATGTATACGGATAGGCTATTTATATATGTAATAATTTTATTTTTTGTTGACCGTGTATGTATCTTCCACTAAAAAAATGCGTTATCTTTAAGAACGTATATGCGTCAAGGCACACTCGAGCCCGTCTCATAACATTCGCGATTAGTAAAATTAATGTTTAACATTATACAATTGTGTTTTAGTAAAAGTTGGCCAAGGCAAAATATCTCGAGAGAAAATTAGCTCTCACTCTTCGCAAGGTAAATTCAATTAATTAATAACGGATGTGTTTCAACTCCTCCAGTAAACTTCAAAATAATTATTTCAATTAATTGTTATCATTATTTAACATATTAAGTGAAGGTTCTCTTTGATAATAAAAGCCAACAAAGAACACTGCGATTACTATGTTCACGGTTATTAAGACAGAATGCACTTGCATAATTATATTCGTTACTTATTTCGCAATTCGATAAATCCTTAAAAGAATCTTAATCGCTAAATTCAACATCTGTAGATAGATAGACGTATTTCAAAGAGCAAAATGCGTTATTAGTTCTTATAATAATCTAGTCAGTTAAGTAGTCTATTCGTCGGATACTTTGCCCGCAGATACTTTAATATCACACAACTGCTGACCAGTGGCGGCTCGTGACATATGTGCTAGGGTGCTAATATTTAAAAATGGCATTATGTATGTTGTCGTATTTGAAAGAATTTTTTTTTTCAAAAATTGATGTTTTGTATGAAGAAATTTCAGGAAATCCGTGCGGTGCACGACCAAACTAAAACTTTCTGAAATTTTTCATACAAAAAAATGATTTGATTGATTGATTTTCAAAAAAAATATTTTTTTTTTGCTGTAGAGCAACATCAACAATGCCATTTTTCTAATATCAGCACTCCAGCCCACCCAAAAGTCCCGAGCCGCCAGTGCTGCTGACCCTGTACAAATCGCAAGTGCGCAAGTGCCCGCTGTTAAATTTGGCAGCCACCTCTATTTTGGAGACGCGAAATTCTTGAAAAAAAAACCTTGACTCTGTGCAGAAATCGGCGGTCCGTTTGATAGGTTCCCCTCTCTTAACAAACAGATTGCAATTTTTTTTTTTTTTTAAATTTTTTTTATTGAAATAATAGATAATACATAATATAATCAACAAACAAGTCCTGCTAAGCCAATTGAATCGGCTTGTCAACAGGTGCTTATATTTTAGTTACATATTTATACATTTTAAAAATTTAAAATTCACATCTTATATCTACAGATTCAACATTTTTTCATACATATCAAAATCAATATAAATCTTTTTTTCCGATAGCCAATTTTTCACCATATATTTAACCTTATTCATAGAATTACATTGCTTTATAGTGTCAGGTAATAAATTAAATATCTTCGGTATGATATATTCAAACGTTCTCTGTCCGTACTTATTGTTAAATTTCGGAACTATTAACCCGTCGTTACGCGTGAATCTAGTGCTGTATTTATGTTCTAATTTCTCATTATGCTGCGGGGTAAATATATGCTGAATGATAATTTTGTGCCAAAGTATTGCCTTAACAGGTAAAATTTTGGCACTCTGAAACAGCAACGGTTTATTTTGTCTCTGTTTGAAAATATTAGGGACGACCAATAATTTTACAATTGCGTTTTGTACAACTTGCACTTGTTTCAGATTGGTTGTAGAAGTATTTCCCCATATTGTTAATCCATATCTTGTAATAGATTCTGCTAGTGACATATAAATTATTTTAAGTGTTTCAATTGATAGGAAAAAATTTAATGTGTACATTCTGCCAGCAATCGATCTGAGTCTTTTACAGGTTTTTTTTATATGTTTGTCCCATTTAAAAAAAACAATCTACAGTAACACCAAGATACACGTATTCCGAAACTAATTCTAAGCTTTCACATTTACAATTAGTTGGAATATTTTTATGAATGAAATTAAAATTATGAGATATAATATTAGGATTAAATTGAAATTTGGCATTAGGTGATCTTATATGCATTACTTTGGTTTTTTTAGCATTTATTAATAGTCCTGCATCATGTGACCATTTACAGAGTTGATTAAAGTCAATTTGCATGAGTTCAATTGCAATTTTTAGATCTTTATGTGATATGACCAATGCCGTATCATCTGCGAATACAAAATGTTTCACAAAAGAGAAAAGTTTTTTCATTATGGTTACATAAATTATATATAGTGTAGGTCCTAATATGGAACCTTGTGGAACTCCTGCAGATACAGATCTTTTTCCTTGTTGTACTGGCATTTAAATGGAAGATACTCGGAAGAAATATCCCTTTTGATCAACATTTGTACACTGTTGTTGGCATTTGTCACATGAGTAAGGGTCGTTTCTACAGCTCGTTCTTGAGTTTAACAACTTGGCAGTTCAGTGATTTGTCGGCTTCTGGGCCTCTTTCCTCCCTCCTACAACATGAGTCTCTTCAAACCCATGTTCACTCCTTCCCTCCTCAAAAAGACCTTCTACACAGCATCCCCAAAGATAAGATTCAATTATGGAGGCGGGTATGGTATGAGATTCCTACCCACCTCTCGTACCTTTCTCCTTCCCAGAATTTTCTCTCCTTCCTTTCTATAAAAAGACCCTCCACAGAGCATCCCTAAAAATACATAGGCCCTGAGGATTTTTTTCTTGTGGGCCTCCTGTGTGGAGCTAATGCAAAAAAAGATGACGTGGGCCCTGAGGGAAATGTAAAAAAAGAACACAAAAAATTGATCAAGTTTTTTTAAACAGAAATGTTTTTTGTGGAAAATAAACGAAAACTAATCTCACAGAAATAGTTGTTTTGTTCTAATGTATCGGTTAGATTTATGTCCGATTTTCGGTTCTTCGCGTATTAATTCAGAAAACTTTTTCTAAATATTGTAAAAAAAGTTAAATGTTTTGGAAAAATCTGCAAACATTGTACCATTACCACTGGCTACCGCAAATCTATGATACAAACACCTCTCTGTTTGCAGCTTGTCCTAGAGTTAAAATACCCCATTAATCGTAATTCTCAATACTTTCCGTACTCCGTACCAACCGTTGCGTTGTAGATTTCACTTCACGAGTGAAGGCTAGTATATATTTTTATGGTTTTCTGCCTCCTAGAACTTGCTCACGTATACTGTTGTAAAGCAGTACCTAATATTTATATCAAGTTTCCTTTAGAAGCCATCAATGTGGCGATAATTTTCCATGTTTTAATGTTTTGCAAGTTTAATGCAACGTTAATAGTAGAGGTAACATGATTACCTGGTATTAACCCTTTCACTTATTAGTTAGAAACTGCATTTATGTGTGTAGTTAGTCAGTGTGTTTGGTGTTATTGAACTCAGAACGTGAAGGTCGTGGAACTTGTAAAAAGGCTCACAAAATAATGTACCCATACCAAAAATGTCAATGTAAAAACAAATGGTGATCGGCCAACTCAGAATGAAACCAACCCAGAACCACCTCAGAAAGGTAATTAAGAGTGATGAAAAAATTAAAAAAAAATTGGCTTTATAAGTTAAGTTAGGTTAGGGTAACCGGCTATTTTCTGAGGTGGTTCTGAGTTGGTTTCATTCTGAGTTGGCATGGAATCATAACCAAATAGTCGTTAGTTGATCGTTTGCTTCGTTCCTTTCCCATAATTCGTGGTTCGATTCGCGGTAACACCTACCTGCATATAAACAGCATTAGATCCGTTTGTGCGTCTAGATAGGTAGGTACCGCAGATAAGTGATTTTGTACCCATGTTTTTTTTAAACGTCTCCATTTCTTTTTTCAATTTGGGAGGCGGGAATGGGTACCGCCGCCCCGGGAACCTTTATTGGATAACCAACACCTCTGCCATAGGTCACCCCAAGTGGTTCGCTACGTTTGATGATTTAGCAGGGGTGCCCGGGTTCATGGGGTGAGGTTTGTCTAGGTCTTGGAGGCGGATGACCAAGACACACTGAACCCCAGATTTCTACCCACCCCTTAAGTTTCCTTCCCAGAACTCTCCTCTCCTGCCTTTTCCTAAAAAAAACCCTCCACACAGCATCCCCAAAGATGTCATAGGCCCTGAGGAAAATTATTTTCCTCAGCGCCTCCTGTGTGGAGCTCATGTAAAAATGGCGGGAATGGGTACCGCCGCCCCGGGAACCTTTATTGGATAACCAACACCTCTGCCATAGGTCACCCCAAGTGGTTCGCTACGTTTGGTGATTTAGCAGGGGTGCCCGGGTTCATGGGGTGAGGTTTGTCTAGGTCTTGGGGCGGATGACCAAGACACACTGAACCCCAGATTTCTACCCACCCCTTAAGTTTCCTTCCCAGAACTCTCCTCTCCTTCCTTTTCCTAAAAAAACCCTCCACACAGCATCCCCAAAGATGACATAGGCCCTGAGGAAAATTATTTTCCTCAGCGCCTCCTGTGTGGAGCTCATGTAAAAATGCCAATCTCCAAATTTGCCGCTTAATGAATTCTTATTGTGGAAAGTTTCAAGGAGTTGCGTGCGGATCCGGAGGCAAGATGCTTTTTTATAATGAACGATAGAATACCGGTATTATTTTATTACACAAACTTTTTAATCGCCATTTTAATTGGATAGAAAATTATTATTTCAATAATAGCTTTTGTGATGTACATTGAAGTACCCACCACTGTCCCGCCCCGGTATAGGCGACTTATGGTCGCCCCTTCGGAGCTCTCGCAATAATCTAATTTTTTTGAATGAACGACTCTACATTTAATAAAACGAATCTAGACCTTCAATGCCCCTACATACTTTGTTAGGTGACGGATGTGGGCACGCCTACAGACTGTACTGTAATGGTCATTTATACAATTCTAAAGCCCATGGAGGTATTCACTGCTAAAGCAGTGAACCTCATGGACAATCCAGCAAGTGTTAGTAACATCGACATAAAAAAGTAAAATAAACAAAATAGACAGCAGCCGTCAAGAGTAATCAGCTCATGACGGCGAAACACCATACACAATCCGGCGGGCGGCACCGAGCACTAAAAGTAAAATAAAATATGTACAGAGTAGAACTGGTGTTACCGCAATCTGGCTACCGGCAGTCCCCGAGACAGTGAAGGAGGCTGATTGTCCGGCCTCCCGACAACCGGCAGCGTCGTCCGTAAGCCAGCTAGTCGGTGGTGCCTAGACGAGAGTAATTGGAAATCATGGAAGAAGACCCTAGGGAGAGAAGTGTCGGGTGTCGGGTCGCCGGAGGCGGGACGGACAGCTTTCGGATGTCGTTCCGCCGTCTCCCCAGCCACTTCATGTCACGGGGGGTGGCGCGGGCCATAGATGCAGCCCCACCAGATCTAGAAAAAGGCCTGCCAATGTTCGTACACGGGGACAAGGTCCTTGGTCCAACCCCTTTAATGGGGAGAAGGACAAAACAGAATGAACATGGAGTTCAGTTCTGGCAAGACATATCTAAAAACTGAAATAATAGAGGAAAACAAAGTATACACGTTTGGATAAAGTCAATAAAACCTGTAAAAATACATGTTATACGCTCTTGGTATAAGAAATATTAAGAAATAATAAAAACAGACAGATATGTGTAGAAATAAAATTAAAATAGAAGTACCAGCATGACAACTGTACTAAAGTAAAGTAAGTTACAGTGGATGTGGCCTCCACTCTCAAAACACTTTTGGGCGAGTTAGTTCCTTTAGAATCAGTAGATGGGGAAAGTGACCACCATAAACAGATCAGAAATCTTTCACGGCTGCCACCTAGAGACCTTGCCCAAGAGGATAACTTCATTAGAGTCACTAAAGCGGAAATTGATGTTATAATTAAAGGGATTGGATCCTAAGAAGGCACCAGGGCACGATAGGCTCAATGGCGTGATCGCGAAGCAAGTCTGGGTCCACGCCAAGGAAGAGCTCTTCCACTGATGGACACGTGCCTGAGGAGGGGAGTTTCCCCTCCGAGTGGAAGCGTGGCGTGCTCCGGATCATACCAAAGGGGAACGGAAAACCACTTACCGACATTAAGGCGTATCGGCCAATTATCCTCCTCCCTGTACTCGGCAAAATCTTGGAGAAACTGTTACGAGAGCGACTTCGGCAAACCCTGTCACCGGCCAGTGACCTGCAGTTCGGCTTCGTCCCCGGTAGATTCACGGTGCACGCCCTGTCGTATGTGCTTGACTGGGTGAAGGCTTGTCCCAAGAGGTATGTAGTTGCGATCTTCCTCGACATAACTGGTGCCTTCGATCACGCGTGGTGGGCAATGATGCGTACAAAGGTGAAAACCAGGCAGTGCTCCAAACTTCTGTTCCAGGCAATCGACGACTACCTTTCTGATCGCACGATCACGATCTGCTTTGGAGATTTTTTGATCGAGAGGGAAGCTGACATTGGGTGCCCGCAGGGCTCCATTCTCGGACCTGACCTGTGGAACATCAACTTTGACGACTCCTCCAGGTTACCCTTGCCTGAAGGATGCATCTCTGTCGACTACTTTTTATTTTTTATTTATTTTTTATTTTTTTAAATTTTTTTTATTTATTTTTTTATTTATTTTTTAATTTTTTTTTTTATTTTTTTTATTTTTTTTTATTTTAGTTTATTTAGGAAACAAACAGTTATACATATTTTAATAAGAAAGTAACATATTACATGATTGCATTAACCAGCGAAGTTTTCGCTACAATTTATAATATATAAACATGGATTAAAACATTAAAGAAAACATAAAGTGGTAGAAAAAAAAGAAAAAAATATATATACAACAGAAATGAAAGAAAAAAAAACACACACAAATTAAAGCATATGGGATATATAAATCATCCAAATATTATTATTATAATAAAAAGAAGGAAAACCAACATAATGAGAATGAAAAAAATAACATGCAGCAGGGGTGGAGAGTTCGTAATTAACAATTTGTTTTAATTTTTTCTATTATGGATTTAATAAATTGGCCTGAGGACAAATGGAAAATATCAGCGTCGTAAAAGATATCATTGTATTTTGTGCACGTCCTTCGGAGAAATGAATGTTGTGTGTAATTTGTTTTTGAGTGTGGGATGTGGAATAGTTGGTTTGACCTTGTGTTTCTTATTGGACAGTGGAAATTAATGTGTTCTAGAAGATAGTTGTTGTCAACAACGTTGTTAATGATTTTGAATAAAAATTTTTGGTCGGATATATTTCTTCTATCTTCTAAAGTTGATAAATTATGGAATGTTAATGAGTCTTTTAGGTTTTCTGAAGTTCGAAAGGATTTAAAGTCTAGGTGTTTCAATATCTTTTTTTGAATTCTTTCTAACCTTTCAATATTTACTTTGTATTGGGGATTCCATATGACTGATCCGAATTCTAATATTGAGCGAACAAAAGAGACGTACAGTATTTTGATTACGTGTGGAGACCTAAATGGTTTGGTCACTCTTATGATGAATCCTAGAAGTTTGTACGCCCTGTCACAGATGGAATTTATATGTGTTCGGAAAGACATTCCGGAGTCCATTATTATTCCTAAGTCCCTCACTTCACAACATCTTTTTATCTCTACGTCATTGATTTTGTACGGGAATATTAGGGGGTTTATGCTTTTGGTGAATGATATTGTGTTACATTTTTCCAGATTAAGGAACAGTTGGTTGTTAGCACAATATATTCCAAGCCTATTGATATCATCTTGCAATTCTAGGCTGTCATTAATATTAGTGATTTTTTTGTAAATCTTAGTGTCATCAGCAAAAATTTGGAATTTGGAATTTTTAAAGCATTTACCTATATCATTGATATATAAAATAAACAAGAGAGGTCCGAGATGTGATCCTTGCGGGATTCCTGAAGGTATACTGTAAAAACGCGAGGAGAAACCCTTAGCTCTAACTGCTTGACTTCTGTTTGTTACATATGATTTGATCCATCTGAGAAGGTCACCATTAATCCCGATTTTTAACAGTTTCTTCAGAAGCAGGTCAATGTTAATTTTATCAAAGGCTTTTGAAAAATCCGTATAGATAGAGTCTACTTGATTTTTACCACCCATAGAATTTAAAATAAAATCTGTGTATTCCAGAAGGTTTGTCTCGACCGACCGTTTTCTGAAAAAGCCGTGTTGATTTTTAGATATGATTGTTTGTACCGCCGGAAAAAGTTGATCAAGAACTATGTTTTCCATGATTTTGCTGACAATTGGGAGTTTGGAGATGGGCCTGTAGTTGGTAATGTTAGTTTTGTCCCCGCTTTTGTGGATTGGTGTAATGAGTGCTTGTTTCCAGACGTTGGGGAAGTTGCCTTCTTCAAATGACATTTTGAATAGCAAGGAGAGAGAGGATAAGCCAATTGGTCCCGGCATTTTACATAAAATATGGATGGAATTAAATCAGATCCCGCACTTTTATTCGGATCAAGTTTTTTTAAATAATTAAGTACACATGATTGATTGAAGTTAATATTGTGGATATGTAGATTAGAGTTGTCGTCATCATTCTCACAGTTTATAAGATTGAGGCGAGGGTTGGAATTTTCTACAAAAACTGATCTAAAATAATCACTAAAATGGTCGCATATGGATTGTCCATCATTGCAGGAAATATCTCCAAGATACATTTGCTTTGGTAAATCGGAAGAGGATTTCTTTGATTTAACAAATGACCAGAACTGTTTGCTGCACTTTTTTATTGAATCTTCTGCCGTCATAATGAAGTTTTCATAACATTCTAACGCGATCTTCTTTTGACGATTTCTCAGTACTGAAAATGATTGGTAGTCAGCCAGGTTCTTGTATTTTTTCCATTTCTTGTGATATTTTAATTTCTCTTTTACAATTTTAATAAGTGGTAAAGTGTACCAGGGGGGAAACCTTTCTAAATTACCGTAAATTTTTTTTTCGGGGATATATTTGCGAATAATGTCATTTATGATATTGTAAAAATCTAATACGGCTTTTTCGGTATCCTTACCTTGAAACTACGCTGATGATAAGACGTATTTGGTCGCTGGGGACAGCAGAAAGGAAGTTGAAAGCAAAGGCAGTGAAGGTTTGAACATGTTCCTCGATTGGGGAAAAAGAAACAAGATGACATTCGCTCCCCACAAGACCCAGGGCCTCCTGATGAAGGGCTCTCTCAGCAGAAGAAGAAATCCCGTCATCAAAATGGGGGACTCTACTGTTCAATTTCGTGAAACTGTGAAATATTAAGGCGTCACACTAGATCGTTCGTCCTCCTTTCTGGCTCACGTCAAGGATGTATCCGGCAAGGCTCAGGCCCTCTTCTTTAAGCTTAGGAGACTCTCCACAGCTGAGTGGGGACTGCGTAATCCGGCTTTGCGTGTTCTATACAGATGCGTATACGTGGCACAAGTCTCGTATGCCGCGTCTGTTTGGGAGCACCGCTTGGATAACTCGCTTATACTCCTGGCTCTCAAGCGGGGCCAACGAACTCCTCTGTTGGCACTATCCGGGGCGTATAGAACCGTTGCTTCGGACGCTTTGCCTGTTTTGGCCGGCATTTTGCCAATCGATCTAGAAATCAGGGAAGTGCTCACTAAGCAGAGATTAATCAGAGGAACCCCGGCTACTCACCTAGGCGTTGTTCTCACTCTGGGTGGGCCGGGGACTCTCCCTGGGCTGCTACGACGAATGAGGGATCTGTCGCTCCAAGAGTGGCAGGTCCGTTGGGATAGATCGAATATGGGAAGATGGACTTTCTCCTTCTTCCCATCAGTTAAAATCAGAATGGAAGGGGCATATCTCAATCTGGACCACTACATCACCCAGCTCCTGTCCGGGCATGGGGAATTCAGGGGGAGACTTCACACCCTCGCCCTGTCTCCCCATCCCAACTGCGCATGCGGATCTACGAACCAGTCAGCCGAGCACATTCTGTGGCACTGCGAGATCTTGATGGATGCTAGAGAGGAAATGCTCGATGGTTTGGACGTACCCATCAGACCAGTATGGAATACTGATCTGGTTTCGAATAAGACGAACTTCGAGTGTCTGAAGAAATTTGCAAGGGTCTGGGTTGAGAGATGGCCTGAGCTTAGAGTCGCTGACTAGAGATTTTTGACACCAGGTATACTTGTTCCTGATCTACCACGGACTTTCTTTGATTTTACTCTTTACCATTTTGCCAGTATGTACAGTTTTCTATTTTCTTTTCTTTTACTATGTTTTTTATGTTTTGCGCTTTACACTTTTACACCTGTACATATTTTTTCTGCTTTTGGTTGTTTACTGCTTAAATTGATATTTTGGGTTTTTATGCTTTCACTAATTTTCCTTTTCTTTTAGGCTTTATAAGCCTAGCGTAACTAAACGCTCAAGCTTTGTTATTTTTTTTATTTTTACGATTACATTACCTTATGTTTTACTGCAACCCCCATGCTTTTGAATTATTTTTTTTGTTAGTTAATTGGTGAAATTTCACACCAAGCGATGACTCCTACACGCTTTTCTTTTATTTTTTCGTTTTTTTGGATTGGTTACTTGTATATTTTCTTTCAGTTACGTTTAAATGCGAGAACTGAACTCCGTTGTCTGTTATGTGCCGTCCTCTTCCCCATTAAGGGGTAGGACTCTGGAGCGTGTCCCCGCCTATGTTTACTGGCTGACCCTACAGAACTGGTGGAGCTGCACCTGTCTTCCGCGGCACCCCCCGTGACATGAAGAGGCTGGGGAGAAGGCCGAACGGCGACCGAAAGCTGTCCGTCCCGCCTCCGGCGACCCGACGCTTTTCTCCCTAGGGTCTTCATCCTTGACTTCCATTTACTCTCGTCTAGGCACCACCGGTTAGCTGGCTTACGGACGACGCCGCCGGTTGTCGGGAGGCCGGACATTCATCCTTCTTCACTGTCTCGGGGACTGCCGGTTGACAGAGTGTGGCAATACCACTTCTTCACTGTATATACTCTCTGTTATCTGTTTTTCTTTTTTTCTTTTGAACAGTGCTCGGCGCCGCCCGCTGGATTGACCATAGTCATCCGCTGTCGTGAGCTTATTACTCACGACGGTTGCTGTATATTTTGTTCTTTTTTCTTTACTTTATTTTTGGTTGAGGCTACTAACAACTCGTTTGACTGTCCATGAGGCTGATTACCTCCATGGGCTTTAGAATTGTAGAAATGATTATAACAGTGCAATCCTGTAGGCGCGCCTGCATACCGCCCTCTAACAACGTATGCGGGGACATTGAAGCTCTAGATTCGTTATACAAATGTTAAATGTAGAGTCGTTTATAAAAAAAAAGTAGATTCTTGCGAGAGCTCCGAAGGGGCGACAATAAGTCGCCTATACCGGGGCGGGACAGTGGTGGGTGCTTTAATGTACTAAAGTACATGATGTATAAGGTATAAGGTAAGAGCTATAAAGAAAATAGTGTTTAACTAAGATGAAAAACACGGATATAACGAAAAGTTTCGCAACTAAATTAAAAAGTATAAGTGAGATAACGAAAAATATGCTGTGTATCCATGCTGTGGAGGAAAACAGTGTGAAACCAAAAAAAGGAAACATGGTATAAGGCATAGTATATACAATGGTATAAGAAAAAAAATTATAGGCATAGTATATACAATGGTATAAGAAAAAAATAAATAAAAACTGTACATCCATGGCAAAGGTATTAAAAGAGAAAATCACCGAAGTCCGTGGTAAGACAGGAATCAGTACACCCAGTGTCTAATACGCATCTAGTCAGCGACTCTGAGCTCAGGCCATCTCTCAACCCAGATCCTTGTAAACTTCCTCAGGCACTCAAAGTTCACCTTATTCGATACAAGATCAGTGTTACACACTGGTCTAATACATCCAGACCAGCATTTCCTCCCTAGCATCCGTCATTATCTCACAGTGCCACAGAATGTACTCGGCCGACTGGTTCGTGCACCCACAGGCGCAGTTTGGGTGAGGGGACAGGGGGAGGGTGTGAAGTCTCCCCCTGAATTCGCCGTGTCCGGATAGAAGCTGGGTGATGTGGTGGTCCAACTTGAGAAAGGCCCCTTCCATTCTGATTTTAACTGATGGGAAGAAGGAGAAGGTCCATCTTCCCATATTCGTTCTATCCCAACGGACCTGCCACTCTTGGAGCGACAGATCCCTCATTTCACGAAGCAGCCAATGGAGAGTCCCTGGCCCGCCCGGTGTGAGAACAACGCCAAGGTGAGTGGCCGGGGTTCCTCTGGTTAACTTCTGCTTAGTAATCACTTCCCTGATTTCTAGATCAATTGGCAATATGCCAGCCAATACAGGCAAAGCGTCCAAAGCAACGGTTCTATACGCACCAGATAGTGCCAGCAAAGGGGTTCGTTGGCCCCGCTTGAGAGCCAGGAGTATGAGCGAATTATCCAAGCAGTGCTCCCACACAGATGCGGCATACGAAACTTGCGCCACGTATACGCACCAATATAGAATCCGCAGGACCGGATTACGCAGTCCCCACTCAGCTGTGGAGAGTCTCCTCAGCTTCAAGAAGATGGCCTGAGCCTTGCTGGATACATCTTTGACGTGAGCCAGAAAAGAGGACGATCGATCTAGTGTGACGCCTAGGTATTTCACAGTTTCAAAAAATCGAACAGTAGAATCACCCATTTTGATGACAGGATTTCTTTCTCTGCTGAGTGAGCCCTTCATCAGGAGACCCTTGGTCTTGTGGGGAGCGAAGGTCATCTTGTTTCTTCCCCAACCCAATTTGTGATGTACAGTAAAAACTACTCCCAGTGAAAACTCGTAGGTACGGACGTTCTCATCCTTCTCACAATATCTTGTTTTGAAAACGAAAAAGACAAGCTCTACTAGAAAGACTACAACACGTACAATCTCTCGCTGGGACTAGTACGCGCTGGGACGTACTGGGACTCTGGGACGCACTCCATTATTAGATTTTTTTTATGTTAACCCCGAGGAAAATAATTTCGTTGGGAATGCTGTGTGCAGGGTCTTTTTAAGGAAAGGAAGTTGAGAAGGAAAGTTCTGGGGAGGAAATATGTAAGAGTGTAGTTAATGGACCAGACGCCCTTTCTATAGGAGGCTCTAAGTTATTCTACGGCTATGAACTACGTCACTGATGGAGTCTAGCCGTCTACCATATGCCTTCGGCTAATATCGTAACTGTTCGTTCATTAGACCCGAACGACGATAGATGATACAACAAAAATACGACAAAACTATAACTAACTATACTAACGAAATCTGTTCAAGAATGTTGAAACTACATTACTAACCTATACACATACACCACAAATATGTATGATTACAATAAAAATTGATCTACGCATTCACGTAGCTACTACGTACGTTAAGGCGCCGCTACCCGCATTTCTACCGATTTTTACATATCTCCCTTAAACATTTGAAGTTTTTAAGCTCTTAAAAAAATATATGTATATTATTTTTAAAGATAATATCTAGACCTTTTTTTTAACAACTTTAATAGCGATAGCTAAATATAACACTTCTAAATTTAGCGCGTCTATCTACTATCTAGTCTAAAACTAATGACAGCAAAATAAAATTCAGCACGCTAGTGCAGCATGATGTATTTACATGATTCGGCTTAAATTTTAATTTTTTTAAAATTTTTCTTCATTGATTGCTTTGAATGGTTACATCATTTCTGGATTTTTCGACCACCATGTTAGGCTCATCCCCGTGTTATGGTGTTCACTATATAATTTTTTCGACACTGTCAAAAAACAGCATAGTGTAGCTCGGACCTAACGAAAATGATTATGAATATATATGAACTTTTGGTGAACCCTGCCGACTTAGATTTAGATATAGTCACTAATAAATGTATTACGATATTAATACCTATTGTTGAATTTAAGTACGGTTTTGCGCGGTACCAGCCATATCTATTAAAATAAGATATTTACAATGCCATTTTTTTCCACAAATCCAGATTTTGTGTTTAGAAAATTTTCGTTCCGTTTTTTTCGAAACGGCTTCGGATTTGCATTTCCTAACTCAAACTATGGGGTTAGAAAATTTTGCAAAATAATCGAATCACTGCAATAAATAAACCCATTGACAAAGAGTATCATTATCGATGTAATTATCACATACTTTGGTGATCTTTCGCTAGGGCGATACTGAATGTATCTTCCATTGCTAAATAAATATGTATACTTACATTAAATGATTCTCTCCAGATTTTAATAATTTATTATTATTCCCATTGGCGATGAGATTAAATCGCCAAACTCGTTTGATAAGAAAATAGGACCATTAATCTTCTAACGAAAAGATATAGATATAATTTAATAGCCGATGTTATGTAAATGGAATTAATATTATTTATAGTTACAGCACCTTCATATAGTAAAGTTTACGACGCTAGTTTTAGTGATTGTTGTAGCTACCGCGCTGACATTGAGAATTTTTATTTTTTACTGATGCCAAACTAGGTCAAATAATTTGTTCATTTTTAAGAGTAAAAGTAGGTTTATGTCGACGTACGACGACGTGTAGTGATTTTTTTTCCTCGATTTTACAGATCATGAGATCATCACAAAAAAAATTGCATTTATAATGCGGAATTAGTTATTATTCACATTGATTATTTTGCAATATAACTAGTAGGTATTCGGTACAATTATAATGATATGCATTGTGAAGATCATAAGAGCACTGATAAACAATAAACACAAAACTTGAACTTTGTACAAAATGACAAAGGTTATCTTAAAAATTATTATGCAAACAGTTTTTTATTTAGTTTTTCCGCACAAAATGCACGAGTCCAATGATCACATGAATTTTTGCCAAGATTCGCCTTGATTCGACGGAGAATATCAATTCCTATTTAGGAGGAGTATGGACAAAATGATAAACCATGTTTTTCTGTAAGACCACACACTATTTCATGTTGTCTTTAACGGTTTATAAATTCTTGGAAATAAAAATAAAAATGAAGGAATACTGTTAGAGGAAGGAAAATGTTTTTGTTTTCAAACTGTGTTTTGTTATGTAGTAAAAAAAATATTGAAATAAAACCGCAATCCAATTTTTCAGTCCAGTCATTCCAAGCTATTAGGACTTAAAATACTCGTATCACGATTGTATTATAAAGAAACCGGTTGTGATGACCAAAGTACAACACTTTTAATTCTAGTTCTGTTTGCATTGTGTTGAGGTTTCTGTAAACCAGTTCTTAACGTTGGAAATATTCTCTTTACAACAAATTTTATGTACCTTAATCATGGAGTGTGGTACGACTTTACCGTTGGCGATTGCATCTTACTCATAGCGAACCGCTTTCACTGCCTATGATGGATGATCTTACTGAACAATCTTTTTTTTTATAAACCTACTCAGATATACGTTTTAACGCTCTTTCTAACGTTCATTCAAAACTACTGCGAGGTTACATTGACCATTGATTGTTTGGGTAAAGATACTTTTTGGGTTGTTTAGTCAGAATGCTTGGAAGAATCTTTCCTTTTTAGAGACCTACTCAGATATACGAGTAGGTTTGTATACTCAAGTCATTCGGCGGGGTTAAAATTATCATTATTTGTAGAATCATCGTTGCGCTGTGCAAGCTGAACGTGTGGAAGAATCGGTCTACTTAGGGGACCTATGAACTTATTTACTTACCACTATCATATGCACACATTTGTTTTTTTAAAGTACTTTGAGGTTACATTGACCACTATTTCTAGAATCATAAGTTTTGGGTTGTAGGGTCTAGAGGTGTGGAAGAATCATTAATAACCTTATACATTAAAGTCTTTATTATTCACCAGGCATAATTTTTTTCTTCTTTCTAATTCATCGGACATTGGCGTTACATTGACTATTGTTTAGAGATTCATCACTAAGTGTTAGTGAGATACATCGGAAATTGGGGTTACATTCACTATAGTTTGGAGATTCATTACCCAGTGTTAATGAGATACATCGGACATTGGGGTTACATTGACTATTGTTTGGAGATTCATCACTTAGTGTTAGTGAGATACATCGGACATTGGGGTTACATTGACTATTGTTTGGAGATTCATCACTCAGTGTTAGTGATATACATCGGACATTGGGGTTACTTTGACTATTGTTTGGAGATTCGTCACTCAGTGTTAGTGAGATTCATCAGTGTTTTGTTTGTGGTCCTGGGGGACTTCAATGTTCATAACGAACCTTGGTTGAAGTTCTCAGGATTAACATACTCGGCTGGACGCCAAGCGGAGTCCTTTGCCCTTTGCTACGGATTGAAGCAAATGGTTCAGGAGCCTACAAGGGTTCCTGATGTCCAGACTCACCGTTCCAATCTGTTAGACCTATTTTTAACTACTGTGCCACACGGTTACAGGATTGAAGTCACAGCGCCTTTAGGATCGTCCGACCACTGCCTGGTGACGACATCAATCCCTGTAAACTTCGTTAAAAAGTGTGGCACTATATGTCAGCAGATTGGTTCGGTCTGCGGGCACATTTTAATGCTTTTCCGTGGTCAGATGTCTGTTTTCGGACTTCGGATCCCTCAAGATGTGCCCAGGAAATTGGTGAAGTCATCACATCCGCGATGGATGGCTTCATCCAATCTACTGTTAAGGAAACTGGTGTAGGCTCAAAGCCGTGGTTCAGTCGACAATGCGCTGAAGCAGTGCGACGAAAAAACGCGGCTTACCGAGCCTACAACACATCTAGAACATCCGAAGACAGAACAGCTTACAACAAAATGGCAAAGGAAACCAAGAGAATCATAAATAGGTCAAAATTCGAGCACGACCAGCAGATCAGCAGAAAGCTGACTGCATGCCCGCATGGCAGCAGGCAATTCTGGTCGCTTGCGGGCTCAATAGGTAGCAATTTCTGCAAATCCAGTCTGCCACCTCTTACCAGACCTGACGGCTCACTAGCAAACACCGCCACCGAAAAGGCTAACTTACTAGGTAAAATGTTTGCGGATAACTCAACCCTCGATGACCAAGGTGCTGTCCCGACGTCGGTTCCTCACTGCGGTTTTCGAATGAAAAAGCTGAGGAACCGGCATCGGGAAGTTCTCTATGTTTTACGAGGGCTTGATGTTAATAAAGCTAGTGGGCCTGATGGAATACCTGCCCTGGTACTGCAGAGGTGCGCTGCAGAACTAGCTCCAATTTTGACGAAGCTTTTTAAAATGTCCCCGAAGACTGGCTCTATGCCCTCTGGTTGGAAAAAAGCGGTTATCCATCCTATTCCAAAGAAGGGTGACCGCTCCAACCCGGCCAACTACCGCCTCATAGCGATCACATCAGTTCTGGAAGGTGATGGAACGTGTGATCAACGACAAACTGCTCACATACCTCGAGAAGAACAAAATTATTAACGACCGTCAATACGGATTCCGGCGGAACCGCTCGTGCGGTGATTTCTCGCGTATGTGACGCATGTTTGGGGGCGATGCCTGGAACGTTTCGGTGAGACCCAAACGGTTGCACTGGACATCTCCAAGGCCTTTGACCGGGTTTGGCACCGAGGACTTGTGAAACAAACTGCATTCTTACGGACTTCCCGCATCCTTGTGTACGTGGATTGCCGACTTCTTGAGGGAGAGGTCGATTCAGACGGTAGTCGATGGTTTCACCTCTTCCTCACACTCAATAAATGCTGGCGTCCCGCAGGGATCGGTTCTGTCTCCGACTTTGTTTTTGTTGCACATTAACGACCTTTTGTCATGTGCACCAATTTACTGTTATGCGGTTGACAGTACAGTTCATGATAGCTTTTTGTTTGACAAGCCCCCAAAGGGCTCACAAACTCCAACAGCTCGTAGGGCTTTGAAGCAAAGAATGGACGGTTACCTCGAGAGTATTTTCTCTTGGGGTAAAAATAATCTCGTTGAATTTAATGTTTCAAAGACCCAATCTTGTCTGATTACGTCTAAAAGGGATCGAAATGATAATCTAGTCTCTTTCAACGGAAGCAATCTTCCGAACAGGCCTCCATTGAAATGCTTGGTGTAACCCTAAGTGACCAGCTCAGGTATGGGGGCTCCATCGAAGTCAGAGTAAAGTTAGCCTCCCAAAAACTGGGCGTACTGTACAGGGCCCGCAGATACTTTAATAGTACACAACTGCTAACCTTGTACAAATCACAAGTACGCCCCACGGTTGAATTTGGCAGCCATCTCTGGTCTGGAGCTCCAAAATACCTGAAAAATACCCTCGACTCTGTGCAGAAACGGGCGGTCCGTTTGATAGATTCTCCCATCTTAACAGACGGATTGCAATCTTTAGAGCACAGGCGTCGGGTGGGAATGCTATCCTTGTTCTACCGGTATTACAATGGAAGATGCTCCGAGGAACTAGCATCATTGATCCCTTCGGCACCGGTGCATAGTCGGGAAACACGCCAAACGCGTGCCCAACATTTGTACACGGTTGACATTTGTCACATGAGAACGGGTCGTTTCTTCGACTCATTCTTGTGTTCAACAGCTCGGCTATGGAATGATTTGCCGGCCTCTGTGTTTCCTCCTTCCTACAACATGGGTCTCTTCAAGACCAATGTTCATTCCTTCCTCTCCTCAAAAAGACCCTCCACACAGCATCCCAGATGACATAGGCCCTGAGGGAAATTATTTTCCTCAGGGCCTCCTGTGGGGAGTTAATGTAAAAAAAAAAAAATGCTATCCGAAAAGTTGGCTAAATAAGGAGTAAGCGCAAATCGTCAAAATAACCTAACAATTAATCACAATAATAATTTTGGCCATGAAAATCTCAAATCATCTTATTATAAATGTTAAAACCTTCAAATGGACACAAGGGTCCTCAGAAATACTTCTTAGTCGGGCTTCACACAAGTAAAGGTTTTCATGAAATGATGTTTATTTATATTAAAAACTCTGATTTTAATGCAGAATATTCGTTTTTACGTAACAAAAATATGTTGCTATAAATTATTTATTTATTGCATTTGAGTTAGAAATATGTATTTTATTTCTATGACTAGTTTCTTGGTAAATTCATGTTGCCGGTGCCAGATGCACTTAAGTGAGAGAGAGGTGTTCCGTACCTGTCGGGAAGGTGCCTGCTTCGAGGTCTCTGCTTTACCTAGTTGCAGATATTTATCAGGAGAAAGAGTTACGCGGTAATAAACTCTATTTCTATTTTATTATTTACGAAAGATTTCCATTGTTCTTTGGTAAGCTGTCAACGACCCAAGAAAATATTGTTTATAATTATTATAACTTTCGACTTTTAAGAAAACTGAGCTCAAATAGATTTTTTAAAACTCAGTTTTCTTTTCTCGTTAAATCAGAATATACAAATATCCATTAACCCCCTTTCAACCGATATCGATTTGATCCACACAAACTAGAAGTTTTCCAAAGCACACCTACCAATCATACTAATTTATCTTCGTGCGGTTTTGTAAATGATCTAAAAAACTTTCTTGAATAGGCACGCACAGTTTATTTATCTACATATTATATTAGCCGTAAAATGTAGAATTCTGCAGTAAATGTTTAAAAAATATACATATACAATAGTTTTTACACTTCAGAAATCATGTAAAAAATTATATTTAAATACTAGCTGACCCGACAAACGTTGTTCTGCCATATAAATTATTTCTGGTGAATATTTTGGTTGTTAATTAAAAAATATCGAATGTATTGTAAGTGTGTGGGGATGGGATCTATGACAGAAAGAGGAATGGAGCGCTGTAGACGATGACCGCCGATAAAAAAAAACACCAACTAAAGTAAGAAAATGAAATAAAGAAAATCAATACGAATTTCAATACGGGCGTACTGTACAGGGCCCGCAGACACTTTAATAGTACACAACTGCTAACCCTGTACAAATCGCAAGTGCGCCCCACGGTTGAATTTGGCAGCCACCTCTGGTCTGGAGCTCCAAAATACCTGAAAAATACCCTCGACTCTGTGCAGAAACGGGCGGTCCGTTTGATAGATTCTCCCATCTTAACAGACGGATTGCAATCTTTAGAGCACAGGCGTCGGGTGGGAATGCTATCCCTGTTCTACCGGTATTACAATGGAAGATGCTCCGAGGAACTAGCATCATTGATCCCTTCGGCACCGGTGCATAGTCGGGAAACACGCCAAACGCGTGCCCAACATTTGTACACAGTTGACATTTGTCACATGAGAACGGGTCGTTTCTTCGACTCGTTCTTGTGTTCAACAGCTCGGCTGTGGAATGATTTGCCGGCCTCTGTGTTTCCTCCTTCCTACAACATGGGTCTCTTCAAGACCAATGTTCATTCCTTCCTCTCCTCAAAAAGACCATCCACACAGCATCCCAGATGACATAGGCCCTGAGGGAAATTATTTTCCTCAGGGCCTCCTGTGTGGAGTTAATGTAAAAAAAAAAATAAACGAATATATACTACACTAGCTGACCCGACAAACGTTGTTCTACCATATAAATTATTTCTAGTGAATATTTTGGTTGTTAAATGAAAAATAACGAATGTATTGTAAGTGTGTGGGGATGGGATCTATGACAGAAAGAGGAATGGAACGCTGTAGCTGATGACCGCCGATAAAAACAATTAAAAAAGCAGGCAAATAAAATAAAGAAAATCAATATGACTTTCGAAGAGCAATTAAGTGTACGATATTTTTTGTCATTCCGTCTTTAGGGAACGTACCCATACTACGTGACCAACTTTTTGCAATTTTTAACCCCCCCCCCCCCGGTGACCAAAAACCTAAGCAACCCGCCGCTCATTTGTATGGAGCGTGACATTTTGAAGACCCCCCCCCCTAAACGTGTCACGTAGTATGGGTACGTTCCCTTAGCCAACACAAATAAGTTCGATGGTTTGCCCACGCGAGAACACGATGCCTAATGAAATATCAAAATGACGAGACGCTTCTCGTGAATGTTTTGCGCATGTGTGGATGAAAGTTCGATGAGGTGGACGTAGCGCCATCTGTCATTTAACAACATAAATAATTTCGTTCTGTTTGAAATACGAAAGACGGTTACATTTGTTTATACAAACATACTAAAATCACTATTAAAAAATGGGAGGGTGGGGGTAGGAGGGTTAAAATTTGGGGTTATAGGTATTTTTTGATGGCAAATGAAAAAGAATACAAAAAATCTCAAAAAAATAGTTTTTTTTCTTGATAGGGACACCCTAATCACCTAGCGGTATGAAATATACTTTAAATCCTATTCTCATACCTACGAAATATACATTAAAAAAATCATAAAAATCGGTCAAGCCGTTTCGGAGGAGTGCGACCACAAACCGATTTACAAATTTACCGTAACACGAGATTTTTATATACATATACCTAAGATAAAAATACCCGAAAAGTAAATGTTCTAAAACCATAAGTATTTTTGACAGAGATGTCCGATCGTCACACAATCTCAACTAACTGTGTCAAACTCAAACTTACCATCATCCAATTCCCCTCAAGGATATGCAGTTATACAACTCTGTCTTTGTCACACACACCTACCTTGTTTTTAAATTCTGGTCTTCTGTAATAATAATTTTGTCGTTTTTACACCAGGAAACAATTTTAATCTTTTAATTATTGTGAATTTCCCCGTTTAGATATATAAATAGTTTCACTGGTTAGGGAAAATACGGTAGATATACCTAATTACACAAAATATAACTAAGTGACCCCAAAGGGGTGTGCACTGTGCAGAGAGGATGTACCGCCGAATAACAAAGTATAAAATATATTTTCATTTAAATGCATCAAGGAAAAATCTACCTGTCCACATACTGTGTACACCAGAGCATAAGTACAAAAAATCCACTGTGAATTTGATCCATTGAAGTTCCACTGTGTAAAACTAGGCTAGCGCAAAGACATACGTATTCTATTACACAAAAAATGTATAATTTCTATAAGACTACAGAAATTGAATGCAAAAACATATCCTCATACAGTAAATACAAAAATGTTATAAAGTCTTTGATAAATACCACTGATGCAAACACTTACTTGCTGCAATGTCACATCGACCTGATGTAACTTAAAATGTCGTTTGAATTGTAATTCAGTAAGCACTAATTTTACTTTTTGTTAATTTAATTTAATTTTTTAATCTCTTCAAAGATATAATGTACGTATGTATATGAGTAAATTTTAAATTTTAACTGTTTTAAAAACACACAAGTATACCCACGAACTGTGGTATTTTTTTTGGTTAATCTGCTAATTTGTATTTTTCTCTACTTTTTAAATATTTATATAAAAAAAGCCTGTATGTATTGTAAAATTACCAATGTATGTACCAAAAAAAAATCGACACGGTATATAAATTCGTTTGATATTCATACCAACTTATTATTAAGGTTATTTTTGAAGTCTACGTTTGAAATTGGTAAATAATGCACAAAATATTATTTCGGGGGGCCACTTGACGACGGATCAACTGAAGGGTCACCGGTCACCGTATAAAATAACGTATATCATATGGCGAGCGAAAGAGGGCACAAAACTTGATGAAATTACGTAATTTTCGCACAAACATGATATTGACCTAACACCTAGATTTGAAAGTATTTTTTTGAAGTTCTCTTGCAATGGAAAAAAGTCATCGTGTATAATTTTTGAAACCTTTAAAATTTAGGTTTCAAAAGACGAATATTATGCTATGGAATCCCTCCAAGTTTATACCTTTTAGAAATTTAATTTTTCTATCATATCAGTAGATTGTCAGTTGTTATGACTTCTTCAAATCATAATAAAAAATATTGTCGTGAATTTATCGTCTCGTTAAAATATCATCTCACGTCGTCACTTACAATAAGTACCTACGCATTATTTTCTCTTTTCTGTTCCGATTCGATTTTCTTCTTTTATCGATAAACCGTGGCAATTATTTGAAAAAAAAAACAATGAGAAACGTGTTTCAATATTATTTTATGTACCTACGCACCTGCTAATTTGTCTACCACATAAAATTTATTGTCGGTGGTTAATAATAATCACTACCCATTAAAATTGATTTATATCAACAATGTTATTATATATTTTCTAGATTATTGTAAGGAGAAGAGTGATAAAAAATGGCCTTATTTAATATTTGTTGTATGGGCTCCACACAGGAGGCCCTGAGAAAAATAATATCCCTGAAGACCTATGTCATCTTTGGGGATGCTGTGTGGAGGGTTTTTTTAGGGAAAGGAAGGAGAGAAGAGTTCTGGGAAGGAAAAGGGTTTAAGGGATGGGTAGGAATCTGGGGTTCAGTGTGTCCTGGTCATCCACCTCCAAGACCTAGACAAACCTCATCCCATGGACCCGGGCACCCCTGCTAAATCACCAAACTTAGCGAACCACTTGGGGTAGTGTATTTCTTTTGAATACTTTCAGTTTTAAAGTTTCTTAAAAAATATGTTATTTTTTAAGATACATTTGTAGAGCCGAATAGAAAACGTCGCAAAGTATGCTCCGAAAATTATGAAAAACACATTTTGTCCTCTTATTTAACATGTTATAGGTCCGAAAAATTTCACAGTGTATCTTTAAATGCAATTTGATCGTTTGTCGATAGATTTTTGCTCTATTTACACGAGTCGTGTTTTATTAAATATTTTCATTATTTTCTCTTAATTATAATGTTTTTAATATTAGCGCGCTCCCTCTTGCATTTGTATTTATGTATCTCCCTTTCTTCATCTTTTTTAAACGCTTATTATCGGGCATTATATTTGAAAGAGGCCGAGTACTGGTCCACATAAATTGAGTTGAAGAAATCTACTTTAGGTTTAACATAAAAGATGGATCGATAGAGATAAATGGTTTCCAATGAAAAAGTAATTTTGCTTTCATCTCTAATAATAAGTTACTCGTACACACAGCCTTCACAAAGGCAACATGTATTTATATCATTTACGTGTAAGAACGCCAGTGCCACAATACTTCCTACTTTGAATATATTTGACGGCATTTCCCTTTATTTGTAGATTCATTCATAAAATGCTTCCTTGTGAGACCTATACCCAGTGGCGTAGTTAGCTAGTTAGCATGGGTGGCATCCGGTGCGAAGAACGTTGTGACACCCCAAGAATGAACGTGGTGTCACCCCGAAAATTTGTAATCCTCAAACTATAAATTTTGGATAATGGTGAAGAAAATAATCTAGGTATTATGATTGGCGGCGCCAGTAATGCTAGGATGGCCTCTTATTTAAATAAAAAAGGCAAGAAATATTTCAGGGGAATCCCTAACCATGCAATAGATAGATAATTGGAGCTAGGAACGAAAATAAAACAACGGAATTTTTGAGGAATCCCCGACCGACCGAGCCATAGAGCTATGAAAATTTAAATAACACAGTTTTCATGTGTAAATATTTTTTTGGCAATATTCTATCTTCTAAGTTTTTTTTTTCACGGTTGGGTGTCACCCTCCATCGGGTGGCACAAGGGTGCGGACCGCCCCCACTGCACCCCCCCTTAGCTACGTCACTTCCTATACCAATTGATTTTTATGTTCTACATAATATTATTATATTATAGGTACCTACCAGCATTTTGAACGATCAGAAAACTTTCATTCTAATATATTAATCAAGGAACATTTCTACATTTCATACGAATAACGTGTATTAAAAGTAAGTTTATATCAACAGTATCGCAACAACTGGCCGGCGTGTTCGGCGCGCTGATCGTGCGCCAGCCTTCGCCTCTGGAGCCGGCAAGCGCGCTCTTCAAGCACGACAGGGGCGCGGCGCGCGTGCTGGTCGTGTCCGCGGTCTCGACGAGCGCCCAGGGTACAATGACCGTGCTTCCCACGCACTTGGAGATCGACGGACTCTCCGGACAAGACGGGGAGTTCAGGAGGTAGGAGTAGCACCAATTTGTTTTGTTTTGTTTTCTTTACATTTTTAAATAATTTCACTTTTGTTTTCTTGGTTGAATGAATTTATTAACGAAGTAGATTCTCTTTTTTGGAGTGATACTTCTTTAGCGCCGTTAGTCATTTGAAATTCGGATGAAACGGAAATGCGTCACAAATTTATTATTCGGCGGGTACTTGGTTCTAATATAATGCGGTCAATTCGCTCTTCGGCGCGGGCCTTCGATAGCGTAGTGGACAAGGCGCCTGACAAGTCTCAGCGGCCAGAGAGACAGACATCAAGCGAACGGAGGTTCGAATCCTATGAAATCCAAAAAAAAAAAACATTTTTGTTTTTGTGAAATCAATATCCAATCTTCAAACCACTTCAAAATAAACAGACAAAAAGGAAAGAAAGCTACATCTAGCGACTTTCTAGTTTCACTTCTACCGCGTGTGAATTACACACTCTGAATTTTTGCCCATGGATTTTCTCCCCAAGGGAGTGTTCTAGCCAGTGTCAAGTGAATGACTTTGTAAATAAGTGTATGTACAAAGTGGATTCTTGAAAGTGAATTTAACCCACTTATCGACTCGATTAAGCTGAAACTCGGCAGACAGACTCATTTTCGGTGACAATGCATTCTATCAGCTTTTGATATCTTTTGGTGGCAATCACGCACACACGCGCGGACAATGTCCCCATTTCTCTGAAAATCGATGATCTTACAGCTTCATATACGAAATAATTTTCGGTCTGATTCGATCGGCATTTGGCTCAGCTGGTTGCGTGGTTGACTCCAGTTCATGGGTAGGAAAGTTTAATCCCCATTTTTTAAGTTTAAAACTAATTTTTTTAAAGTTTAAAATGACATTTGTTTTTACGGTTGATTTTTGACTTTTGTTTTTGCTTTGGTGTTTAACGAAGTCACTTCCTCAAATGGACTAATAATATGATATGAGAATGATGGAGTAAAATATCCACCTGGCCATTCAGATCTGGTAATTAAACATGTTAAATACTATTAAGTGGTTTCTGTTCCTATTTCCGACGCACTTGTACCTATTCATGTGTTCGTTTTAAATAATTAATTGTGCTGTGTAATGTAATTCCGGGTGAAACAACGTCCATCAATTAACTTTCGTTCTAACAACTATCCGAACAATCTGACATTTGCCATTTCTGCAGTTGTTGCATGACTTTAATTATTATTATTATACCTGTAACTCCATCCGATAAAACAGAGCTCAGTTAGCCACGGTGACATGTCTTCCGTATACGTTTACCTATTTTCTCCCATTATTCTCTCACTTTTACTCGGTGCAACTCGCGAAAAATTATACGAAACGGACTCGTTTATTTAATTTCTAACGTACACGATGGTAATTTATTTGTGATTAAATCTTAACCCCTCGGGCTTCGGGCCTATTTTGTCGGAAGATCAAAATATTTCAGCTTTGCAATAAAATCGAAATAAATGGAATATTTCTGAACGCTCCCGAAAACTAAAAACTAATTTTTTGAAAGATGATGAATTACGCTTTCAAATTTTATAATTTGAAATAAACATACATTTTTTCTAACTAAAATTTCTAATAACGAAAAAAATCAGAGCGTGCAATTGACACGCGGTAGAAGTGAAACCTTAAGAAAACTAGGGTAGACAGACTGGGGAGATTAAGAAGCACTTTTTTATCAATGTGAAGGATGATTTTTTCCTTATTTTTGTCGTCGAATTTCAGTGCTTTTCCTATACATTTGGTCATCTTATTAGTATTTGTGGTTTCTTCTTCGGAGTCGCCACATGTCGCTTTCTTTCGTGTTTTCTTTTGCCTGTTCATTTTGGAGTGTTTTGATGATTAAATTTTTATTTTAGAAAAATTAAAATTTGTTTTTTTGGATTTCTTAGGATTCGATCCCTGGTCGGCTGAATGTCTGCAAAGGTTTTTCAGGCGCTTTATACCACTAACTACGCAAGGGAACTTGCGTGAGACCGTGGATTTATCGTATTATATTGGAACTGAGTTCCCGTAAAATAAATATATTTTCTATTGATAATAATATATTATCTCTCGCAATCTAAATCATATAGATGAATGTGTTTGTCTCTTTTTGGTGTCGCTCGTTTCCGTTTCAACGAGTTTCAAAACACAACGGAGCTAAAGAAGTTTTCACTTCAATAAAAACACACACATATCTTATTAAGAAAATGTGTTATAAATGTACGTTATCGTTCATTCACCTTTTGTCGATACTTGTGAAAAATATATTTTTTTAAATTCGCACAATTTCATTTTTTTTTTAAATTACGGTTTTATACTTTCGTTTCGTAAAGGTGTACATTTGAATTATTTTGTGATTAACTTTCAGATTCGAATATAAAGCGTGGTGTTTTCTCTTTCTAACAACTTTTAGATCTAATTTTCAACCATGATAGTACGGTAGACACGGCGATTATTATGGGTTGTTCCGAAATGCGAAAAAAATAGCCTGAGGGGTTGAACCAGTACTACGAAATTACTCCGCAATTTCTCTATGGTCTAGTGCAGGGGTATCCAAACTTGAACTGCGGGGGTGCGTAGGAATCCAATTTTTTGATGCCACCCCATTTTATGCCACTTTTTATATCACGTGTGACGAGTATTCTTCCAATAAAAATCAAGTTTATAAATTCTGCTACAAATTCATAACTGCTCTCAGAAATCGAAAATGATATCCAAGTAATAGATTTCGCATCTTCATCACATAAGACAAGTTTTAACTTAAGATTGATTCTGCATAAAAGTCCCGAAATAATAGTTTCACACGGAACAGTCAATTTTGCAGCATACGGCATGCAACTCAAATGCTAGGCTTCACTCCGTACATGATCCGTACGTGACCTAAAACTACACTGAGAACATGAACATGGTTTTTCTTTGATTCTGGCAGTACATAAATAGTCTGCAACTAGAATTTCATAACTGCACTTCGAATAAGAAAATGTTTACCTTTGAAATGTGTCAGCAGATGTATCCACTGGAATTTTACATTCTGGACACACAATTGGTTTTAAATTAAGAATGAATCTGCTTGCGAGTCCACAGATTTAATTAGTATTAGGTACTAGCATAATATGCGTATAGTTTTCCTACGAGTTACAAATTTTGAAGAATGGTTTGAAACAAAATTTAACTAAATCGAAATATTATAACGATTTTTTTCGAAATGCGTCAGCACATTAATCTGCTACTGAAATTTTGACAGATTATTCGGAACACGAAACTGGTTTTAACGTAAGACTTAATCTCGAGTCCTCAGCTTTAATTGATACTACACCCAATTAAAACTACACTAAAAACACGAAAATGGTTTTCCCGCTTTTTTGTACGTGGAAAACATGGACTTATAACTCTGACTGACAGACTCATATACCAACCAAACCACACACTAGATCGATAACTAGGAGCTTTTGAAGGCGGCAATTTTCGAAACTATTTCTCCATGAATATGCAAAAAAAAAATTCTATGGGGACTTGTGATGTCAGACACCATACACGAGGATAGAGTAAACAACAGAAAAGGCACGACTATAGATAATATAAGCTACAAAATAAATAATAATATACAAAAAGGCTTGAAAAATGGGCGGTCTTCTTGTGGCCCAAATGAGGATCAACTAAAACAAAAAATGTAAAAAGATCTATTATACATCGGCAAATTTTTCTCGAGATCGATTCAAAGATCGACCGTTTGAGCACCCCTGGTCTAGTGTTTATTAACTTTATCAAGGCCCGTCAAGAAATACTGAGAAATTTTAAGAAGTTCGATAAGTATTCGATAGTTCGTATCTTCTTCATCTCGTTTGGGTGAAAGGCTGCATGAAACCTGATTGGTATTCTGTAAATAAAACGATTATGTGTATATGCTCGTACTATGCTAGATATTATTATTCGTACCTATGTATTGTACCTATTATTGAGGGGAGCGCTAACATTTACAGCGACAAAATCGATGCGAAAATGTTTAATAAAACACGACTATCGAGGGAATTTTATATAATTTGCGTTTCGGCGCGGGCAAAGTCTAGGGGGGGGGGGAGGGGGGGGGGGGGGGAGCAAATATACGTTCACCGTTTGTCTCATTTTCAACTGTTGTTATTATTTAATGTGTGTAAGAAGAAAGAGCTGCAGCATTATACGTTTAAAAAAAGCAAAACCATCAGCGCATTGACATTTGACGTTTTTTAATTTTTGTAATTCATTCACACTTACACTAATTTGGGAGGAGGGTATGGGTACCGCCGCCCCGGGAACCATTTATTGGACAACCAACACCCCTGCCACAGGTTCCCCCAAGTGGTTCGCTACGTGTGGTGACTTAGCAGCGGTGCCCGGGTTCATGGGATGAGGTTTGTCTGGGTCTTGGTGGCGGATACGTTTGCCCAACCACTGCGTGGCGGGCTGGATCGGAGGAGACTGATTGAGGGAGGGCTTTTGACCTCCCGACCCTTCGCCTTGCACCGCAGTGTGAGGAGTAGATTCATACGTCCGCCACTCCTGGCCACACTGACCCTCAGATTCCTACCCACCCTTCATACCTTTTTCCTTCCCATATCTTCTTCTCCTTCCTCTCCCTTAAAAAACCCTCCACACAGCATCCTTAAAGATGACATAGGCCTCTAGGGAAATTGTTTTCCTCGGTGCCTCCTGTGTGGAGTTAATGTAAAAAAAAAATCCTTGTATACCTACTCTACGAGTATATTTCATACATTCGGCTAGTAGTATTGTAGTGGTCTACCGAGACGTCTATGTGAGAGAGATGCAAGAAAATTATAACGTTTTTCATTTGGAGGAAACAGACCTACGTATATTGTGTATCTAATCATTTGAAAAAGCTGCAGTATTATAGCGATAAGTAACGTGTATTTATTGCCTTTTTTGTTGTCACGGTACCATAACCGTGAATCTTCGCGGTAATTATAATTTATAATATTGGGAACACTTCACCTGTGCCCATCTATGTATCTACACATAAAATACATCGACGCCTGGGTAAATTTTTTTTCAAACCCAAATAAGATTAAAAAAAAAAAAA
This sequence comes from Limnephilus rhombicus, assembly GCA_929108145.2. Classification (NCBI taxonomy): domain Eukaryota; kingdom Metazoa; phylum Arthropoda; class Insecta; order Trichoptera; family Limnephilidae; genus Limnephilus; species Limnephilus rhombicus. The sequence continues at coordinate 29,777,620 of OV815274.1, forward strand.
ATTGAATATTTTTCTATTTTTTATTTGAATTCCGCACAAGAGTCACAACTGCTCCCGTCTGGAGCCAGTGGGACTATGGCACCCCCAATTGGGATATGTTGGGAGACTGAAGGTAGTGGGGAGGGGAAGGAGATGGGACGAGGAAGGTGGGAAAGTACATGGCTATTCAGATCATCAAACACGGCTAAAGTCATTTCAAGCAACGTTTTAATTCTGAATGGTGGTCTTACTCCAGGGCGATACTGAGAGTATGTTCCACTCTGGAATGTGTCCCAAATATAATACACATTATTTTAAGTAATTAATTGTGAAATAACATAAATTATTCATTTATTTTTTTAACTTTGAGTAAAATCTCAAATTATAATATTTAATTAAATGAAGGCAATATTAGCGAAACTCAATCGAAAATCTAGAGACAAAAAAATCAGAAAAAGATATTGACTCCACTGGGACTCGAACCCCGGACCTGTTGCTTACATGGCAAGTGTAAGAGTACGGTAGAGTTGGTAGAGCACTTGCCATGTAAGCAAAGGGTTCTGGATTCGAGTCCCAGAGGTGCCAATATATTTTTTCTGATTTTTCTGTCTCCAGATTTTCGATTGAGTTTCACTAATATTGTCTTCATTTAATTAAATACAAACTATTCAAATAAAATTTATTTACGCACGCCGGGGTCGAACCCGCGGATTGATAGTTGAGAACCTTACCTCTTGACCATGGATCTCGATCTTCAAATGTATTGTGAATCCGAAATATAGATACATTGTGATGTAACATTATAATATAAAATTAAGCGATAACTTTGTAAATTCCACTCTTTTATTTTAAATTATTCTTATTTTTATTTATCAATGTTATTTACGATAGCTCTCTTAGTAGCGTAGGGAGTGTGGCGAACCCATCGCTCAGGGAGTGGAAACACAAACCTGCAATAGCCATCCCAAGCCAAGGTGTGAGCTACCGTGCTCAGGCTGAATGTCCTGGGGAACAGCGTCACGAACGGTGCCTCCGAGAAACAAGGTCGCATCTCGGAGTATTTAGACCTCGTGGACCTTCTATTTCCCTGGTAACTCGTGGGACAAAAAAAAATTGGACCATTCGAAAACTAGAGGCCTTTTTCGAACCTAGAAGTGCTGAGGCCACTTCTGTGGATTTCCTTCCTGGGGCCTTAGGAGGAACCAAGAGGAGAAACCGTGGAGAGGTGAGCTGAGGCCACCTTCATGAACTCTTCCCTTGTGGGGCCTTCTAGGAACCAAGGGGAAGGGCACCCTTTCAGCGCGGGGCCTTTGTGGAACCAAGAAGGAGTGAAGTGGAGAGATGATGTCCTCTTCCCATGTGGGGCCTTCGAAGAACCATGTAGGAGTGAAGAGGAGAAATGAGGCCATCTTGGTGAACTCATCCTCTGTGGAGCCTTCGGGGAACTAAGGAGTGGAGAGGAGAGATGAAGTCCTCTTCTGTCGTGGGGCTTTCAGGGAACCGAGAGGGGAAATGAGGCCTGGGAAGACACATTGTCGAACCAGAAGATATAGCTTCATTTCCAATAACAATCCTGGTGAACTTTATAAAAGGGGCTGGGTTTACTGTCAAAGGAATGAGGTAAAATGGAAGATAGTACAATGGGTCTATGGCCTAAGTGCTCACGGGAACTATATATATGTAAACCGTCTCCGATCAATTATAAAAAAAATACGATACCTCTAGTGTTGAATAATGTTTGCAAGGTTCATTAAAATTAACATTAGAAATATTTTTTTTTGCATTACAGATTAATATAATCCTACTACAATACACATAAGATATACATACCCTTAAACGAGAAACAAAATAATAAAATTATAATAATATATATTTTAGAGTTCTTGCCTAAAATTACTCTTGAAACCTTCAAGACTAATGTTGAAAATGTCAAGGGACCTAGAGATAACATTTAGCAGCACCATACCTCTTATCATGCTGTGCTGGGCCAGAAAGTCTGTTTTACCATGGGGATACAGAGCAAGTCGTGGTGGTGACCCTGGCAGTAGTTGTTCGGTACGAACAATTTATAGAACCATAAAACCAGACATGGCCTACACATAAATATAAATGAATAATTATAATTTTCTTCATTTGCGAGTATCGAACCCGCCACCATCTGCCTCGAGGTTAAATGGCTGGACCACTAAGCTTTAGAGGCCGATAGGAAAGTGTGAATAAAGCGTTATTCTTTAATTACGTTTGATATAATTTATTTAAAACATTTATAAAAAAGAACCGTATGTTCCAATTAATAACACAAATAAAATTAGTTTTGATTAAGCATAAATATCGCAAGATTTCATCTACAATCACGTAAGAAAATTGCTTATGGTTAAAATTAATTGGTGAAACGCGTTCCACGAGATGAAACTTTAATTCATTAAGATCATAATCTGCTATAATTCATTAATTAACCAAACTTTAAAGAATTGGTAAACTAATCCATTTCGCTTGTACAAAATTTTGAAGCCAAAAATCCTGAGATAATCTGACGTTTGGTGAAATACAAGAATTCGCATAAGGCTCAATTTTAATGACCTACAAATTCTTAACCTCGAGTGTCAAGACTAAAAAACACGTTTTCGACTGAGAGCTCACTTTATTCCGAAGTTACCCAAGAATACCTATTTATAATTTATACATAGATAATTTCATGCTTATTTTACGATGTTTTCAGAAGAACTCGTGTCGTAAAATTTTCTTTGCTTTGAACGTCTTTTTCACATTATGTATGTATTTATTAAACGTGATTTGATATTGCTTGGAATATTTTTGTTTTTGTTTTCATTAGCATCACACAGGAGGCCCTAAGGAAAATAATTCCACTCGGGGCCTAAGTCGTATTTGGGGATGCTGTGTGGAGAATATTTTTAGGAAAGGGCAAGAATTTGGGGTTCAGTGGATCCAGGAGTGACGGACGTATGAATCCATCCCTCCCACTGCGTTGCAAGGCGATATTCCGGGAGCGTACGGTTGGAGAAGAGAAAGGGACTCCATCAACCATTCTCTCTCGATCCGACCTGCCAAGACCCGGACAAATCTCACCTCATGAACCCGGGCACCCCTGCTAGGTCACCAAACGTAGTGAACCACTTGGGGTGACCTATGTCAGAGGTGACGGTTATCTAATAAATGGTTCCCGGGGCGGCGGTACCCATACCCACCTCCAAAATTGAAAATTAAATTAACTTTAAAATTGTACCTTCCAATGTTTACAAGTTATAATTTACTGTTTGAGAATATTTTAGATGCTAACAAATTGATTAAATGATTATCATGGGTTCTATATTTTTTAACTCCAATATCACGCCTGGATATAAAATTATCTGACAAGTGTAATTAATGTGAAGAAAAAAATCATGACTCTTAATACCAACATACACACCTTTTAAAGAAAGTGACGGTCATCACATCACTTTATGAGAAATCTAAAAGCCTTTGATATCACTAATATAAAAAAAAATATTAATCGTACAAGAACGGGTATCTTTTATATTAAAAACAAATTCCTTTATCACGCCCAAGAATCCATTGGAATTAGTGTTATGCTGTAGTGGTAATAATTCTCGAACAGAGAGATCCGACACCTACGTGATGTGCGTCATTAACCTCAATGCAACTAGTGTCAATTTGGGAGCCATTTATTGAATAACAAACACCCTTGCCATAGGACGCCCCAAGTGGTTCGCTACGTTTGGTGATTTAGCAGGAGTGCCCGAGTTTATAGGTTGAGGCTTGTCTAGATATTGTCAATTCGTTTGCCCACCTGCTGCGTGGCGGGCCGGATCGGGGGAGACTGGTTGTGGGAGTCCTAGCCTAGACCTCTCTAGCCGGACTCTCTCGATCCATCGGCTTGGACCATAGTGGGAGGAATGGATTCATACGTCCCTTATTCCTGGACACATTAACACTCAGATTCCTACCCACCCCTCATCCCCTTTTCCTTCCCAGAAAACAGCATTTCTAAAGAGGGACTTCTGTGTTGAGCTAATGTAAAAAAAGGTAACATCGTCATTTCCACAATGGGCTTTACATGTAAAACAGAATTACAGAAGCAGCAAAACTTCTCGAATATTAAGCTATGGTGTTGTGAAATTTACTCAGCATTTTACGTGCAAAATTTGTTTTGCTCATATTTTCACCACTTGCCTTGAGATATTCATTCAACAAACAAGAGAGGACACCGTATTTTTGGTTGGTTCAATATTTTTTTATCGTTGAAAAGGAATTTAAAAAAACACACTTCTTTCTTCGAGTAACTTTTTTCGTAGTATAAAATGCTATTTTCAATGGTTTGCTGAGATTTTCGCTGACTGCTTTTTATATCTAGTATTAGTTGACTCGGCTACGTCGCCCGTTGAAATTACTAACTAAACAGCTCACTATTATCTTATAAGTCATCATATTACTAAGCATCCACTTTCATTGCCATGTAAGTTCACACTTTCTACAATTATTTGAGTTTTGTTATCAGCCACAATTCTGTTCCATACGGTTAAAGGCCGCCCTAGACTATCTTATACCTCTCTAATAATGATAAATTACGACTTTACACATTTTGATACTAACAGTGCTCACCCTCAGCGAAATCCTTTTATTATAGAAATTAAAATATAAGTACTTTATTAAAAGCGAACTGAAAAATCGAAACGAACGGAAATGAACTCGATCTTTAAGCTACACAACCTAATATTGTAGAGGTATTCGTTTTCGAAATGTATGTATATTATCAATTAAAAAAAGGTTTTCTCTAAAATCAAGGGATTTTATTTTTAGGACTTGTGAAGCTGAAAGTATTATATTTGCCTCAGGATCATAGCAAATTCACCCTTAGAATGTAATAAACTTAAAAAAATTATGACATCTATCCCATCTGTCAAACATTTGAACAAAAGAAATACATATTTCAAATAAAGAATTATTAATTAATAAAATTATTTTACTTAGTTTATAGCTTGTCTGATATAATCATACTAAACAGTTCCTATTTGAAAATGAAAATTTTAATAAATTTGAATAATTTACGCCTTACGCAGGAATATTTCACATCACCCATGTACCAACAACCGAAATTAGTATGCAGAGTGAAATAAGTAGGTACTTTTGTTGAAACCACTTTATTTTGATTTTTATTTCGTCGACCGGTTTCGGTTGAACACAACCTTCTTCAGGACAATATACATATAAACCTTAACTTTATAATAGGTCGTGTTCAACCGAAACCGGTCGACGAAATATAAATCGAAATAAAGTGGTTTTTTAACCAACATGCTTTTTTTTTTTTTTAAATATATTTTTATATATTTTTGGGGTGTTATGCCGTGTTGCGCCACCTCCTCCTTTAGCCAAAGTTTCGGACAGCGTTACAGTGTCACACATCTGCCCTGATGATGGACACTGTAACGCTGTCATCGCACGCATCATCGGGGCAGATGTGTGATGATGGACACTGTAACGCTGTACGAAACGTTGGCTAAAGGAGGAGGTAGCGCAACACGGCGCAACACCCCAAAAATAAATAATAAAAAAAACTTTTGGCCGTGAAAATCTAAAATCATATCCAAAGTAGGTACTTGTTTTATTCTGTATAATGTCAAGCCACAAAGTGTTTGCTTTCTTTGAGAAATTAGTATGATAATAATATTATAGACCGCTACTGAATTATCTTCGCATATAGAATTTTCACAGTAATTTGGACAAATTATTTGTTACCTGAAGTATATTTGTTAAAGTGAATGAGAAAATGCCCGCATGCCATGCTTAGTTTCTTTCGCTTGTTACAGATAGCGCGTGTGCAATGTTGTTGTTTTTTGACCGACGATTTAAGCGAACCTAATTACTCCCATATACGCACATCTTCGCACGACATGCTTTCTCTTGAGAGTAATGTATTTTAATAGAGGAGTCATCGCTCTCCCTGGATGACCTTCTAATCACACCCATTAATATTTTCAGAGGAATTACCGGGTATTAGATAGATTATTCTACGTCCTTGGTTAAATACTTCAGGACCTGATGATAGACAACTTTCCGTAGGAAAGGGCGCAGGAAGACGAAGAAGAAGTACTTATACAAAACATGTTCATGTTGTTCATATATACCTACTCGTAAATAGAATCACATAGGTACATAATACGTTTTGAACATTCATAATTCTACCGTGGAGTCGTTATTCTTAATAATATTGGTATCGATGCATACCAACATAAAATAGTTTACCATCATACCTTGACCTGTCGGTCTCCACGTGTCAATTTGTCAATCAGAACAATATATTTTTTCTCAAAGAGATCGATTTAAGAAAGTGACATGTAAACTATGTAAGTACAGATCTCTCAGAAATATCTCATTCAAAGATCTTCAATGTTAGAAAGATACTTATCTAAATATACGAATTATGCGAAAGGACCGAAGCAACCGCTAGCCCACACTACTGCAAACATCGACGTCTAGCGGCATAAATATACCAACACACACTCTAGCGGGTTAGTACGTTTTACTCAAATTTAAGTTACTTCTTATAGGAACCCTCCAAAAATCTTTAAAATTGCCTGGTTCAAACGCCATCTAGACGTTCTGTATATTAAAACCAGACAATGTATTTAAAAAAAGTAAAACGTACAGACATAGAGTATTTTCTTCTAATATAGTCAGTAAAAACATCTTAAAAATCGGTTCAGTTTTGGATGCGAAAAATGGGCACTACAAAACCTCGATTTTGATGATTTTATTTAGGTACTAGCTGGTCCCGGCATGCGTTGCTATGCCATTTAATAAAGAAATTGTTTATTAAAGAAATTGTCTCCCTGAGTTTCCTTTCCCGTTCTTCCCGTTCCCCTTCCGCCTCCCCTTCTTCTCCTGCGTCCTCTTACCCTCTCGCGTTCCCGTCACCTCCACCTTCCTTCTCCCTCTCCCCCCTCCACTCCCCCCCTTCCCCCGTCCAACGAACCCCCCTCCCCCCTCACACGTCCCCTTCCCCTTCCGCGTTCCCCTTCCACCTTCCCCGCCTTCCCTTATCCCTTTCCCGCTCCCTCGTCCTCCTCCTCCGTCCTCCCGCGTTCCATATATTCAATCCCAGTACATTCAGTTATTAAACAGCCCGTGTTCCACCTTTTACAATGTTTATTCAAATTTCCATTTTTCATGTATATTAAATTTGGTACCTAACATAGGTACCTATTTAAAATATCTAAAATTCTTGATTCGATTCAAACTATTAGGGGAGTACCTACTTTAAATAAATTTATTAAAGATTTTAAAAATAGAATCCTGATTAAACAATCAATGTTTTGCAAAATGTCATTCTCAAACACGCGAACTGTCAAACATGCTCATGTTTTCTGAAATTATCCAATTTTCTGCGCAATTTTCTTAATTTTTCTCTCCGTAAGAACCATCCTCGTACTTCAAAGAATATTCTAAAAAAAGAATTAGCGAAATCGGTTCAGCTGATCTCGAGATTTGCGCTTACCAACACATTTAGCGATTCATTTTTAATTATCAGCCTGAGGTACAGTTGTCCCTTTCGCTCAGTATTCAGGGCAGTAAGAGCGACAATGACAGCAATAGTTTGGAAAGTCTATTGTTTAAATTTCTCGGCGACGCGGGTTTCCTCGTAATACATTGAAAATTGATATTGTGTTATGTACATAGGGAGTAGAAATATGGATTTGAAAATGGTAGGTATATATAAACTTATCTATAGAGGTGTTTGAAATCGTGGCTACTTCATAAATTTATTATTATTAGATAGGTACCTACTTAACTCGTCTAATTTCTTATTAAGGAATACATAATTACATATTATCATAGTATCTTAATCGTGCAATCGAAAGCATTTTTTTTCACTGCCCTCAAGTTCAAATAAGCCACAATAAATTAATTTATTCGCGAATTTTAAACCTGTTTACAGTCACGAAGAATGAGTTTTAAATAACCGGCCAGTACTTCTCTATTTTCTCTCTTGTTTTTAAACTTATGAACTAATGTTTTTATTACGTTTTATATGGGTTTTCGCCTGTCGGGGCGTTCATTCGTGGCGATCGTAATACTTTATGGGCCAAAATATAAATCTTTTATTTAACTTTTTACTCAAATTTGTACATTTTTTGCGTAAGATGTAATCTTAATAATTGGTGAGATATTTTATGGTCTTCAAACAATGAAGCACACAATTGGAACTTAATGGGATTTATATTTTTTGCCTTCTATCTGGAATCATTTTAATAAGCTACCAAATAAAACATAAAAAGGTTTAATAAAAAAACGATATTCTCAACTACGCCAAATACTGCCTCTTTTGACAGTTTACCCAAATACGACCCAAATTGAAGAATTCGATTCTGGATATGACGGAAATATAAAGGAAATTATCTTTGAATTAACTTATTAAGTCTTACACAATAAATGCAGGTAACTCCATTAATGACAAAAGAAGTGAAGTTGGCAGTCCACAATGGAGTGCTGCTACCTACCCCTGTGTATGGCAGTGAGACATGGAACTGGCAGAGGAAGGATGAAAGTAGACTAAATGCTGTTGAAATGAGATTATTGAGGCTTATGTGTGGTAAAACCATGATGATCATGTGAGAAATGTGGAGATCCGCGAAGAATAGTAAGGAAAGGGACCCTCAGATAGTTTGGGAATGTAGAACGAATGAACGAAGAAAGTAGTGTAAGAAGAATATATGACGCAAATGTGAATGGAAGAAATAGTCGGGACGCCGTGGAAGACATGGCACGATCAAGTGAATCAGATACTTCAGAGTCAGAATATTAGAAGAGTATGTATAATATGAGATGTATGAACGTGAATGAGGCAAAAAATGTGTGCCAAGACCGAGTTGTTTGGCGTCAATGATTTCGGAAAACACGTAGCATTTAATAGTAATAATTAGTATTTTCCCTAAATCATTTTCAGGTTATTGTCTATGGATGATAGGTAGGTACTTTTCGTGTTTAATCCCCATATAGTAATTTTATAGAACTCTTGATATGGTGTAAGTATGGTTCCGTGTTGATTGCAATTTAATCATTATTTAATTTTCTGTCTTCTTATATTTCATATTCTTTTTAGAATTAACCTTTTAGTTCTTCAGCACAGGATCTCCTAGTGAGGAGGACTACGAATATATTTTCTATTTTATATATACATCTAACTAACATAATAATAATAATAATAATTGGCTGATTTATATAGCGCCGTTTTCGTGGAAAATCACCTCAAGGGCGCTGTACAAATAATATATAAAAGAATTAATATTACTGGCTTAAAACTAAGATTTACAATTACAACTAGTGACTTACATCTAAGACTTATGGCTACTTATATTACTGGCTTACAACTAAGATTTACAATTATAACTCGTGACTTACATCTAAGACTTATAGCTAGTGACTTATGACTAAGACATATAGATTCTAACCTAAATCTGGTGACTTATTAACACACATTTACAATTAAGATTAGCGCCAGAAGAAGTAGGAAGTTTTTACATATTATTACAATTCGAGAATACGGGTGCAAAAAGTATAATGAAGGTTAACTGGATTTACGGGAAGGTATAGATATTTTAAATAAATTAATATATTTAATAGTTAATCTTTACTGCATTAAGGTGATTCATCGCTCACCAGTAAACAGATTGAGGTATCACAATTAACAGATTACATTAAACAGATTGAGTTAACTATAAACAAAGAGAAAAGAGGAAAAAAAACTATTAAAAATTGCAAAGTTTAAATAGAATGATGAATTTATGGAAAGGAGTATCGGAAAAAGTGAGTTTTCAGTTTGGATCTAAATTCCGCTGAGTTGGTTATGCATCTCAATTCCATAGGAAGTGTTTTCCAAGATTTGGGGCCGGATACTGCGAATGCACGATCACCAAACTTAGTGTTCGGATTTCGCTTAGGTTCTTTCAACCTTCCAATTGCAGAAGATGTCGCTGATCTAAGAGTTGACTGCCTTAGACCAATATTTTCCGGAATGCATAGTTCGGAGATATAGGGAGGAGCCATTTCATTGATAGATTTAAACAACATCCAGCATAACTTGTATTGGTTATGCATCTCAATTCCATAGGAAGTGTTTTCCAAGATTTGGGGCCGGATACTGCGAATGCACGATCACCAAACTTAGTGTTCGGATTTCGCTTAGGTTCTTTCAACCTTCCAATTGCAGAAGATGTCGCTGATCTAAGAGTTGACTGCCTTAGACCAATATTTTCCGGAATGCATAGTTCGGAGATATAGGGAGGAGCCATTTCATTGATAGATTTAAACAACATCCAGCATAACTTGTATTGGATCCTTTCAGGACACTTCAGCCAGTGAAGATTTCGGAGGTGTTCCAAAATGTGCGAAAATTTGGGTACTCCAGTGATAAGTCGTGCTGCGGCGTTGAAAACTGATTGTAGTTTGTCAGTTTGACATTTAGGAAGACTTGCATATATGCCATTGCAGTAATCAAGACGTGATACTATATACGAGTTCACAAGAAGCTTAGTTGCTTCTGTAGAAGTTTCATATAAAAATGTAAAAAATATTATATAGTTACTAAATAAAAAAAAAAAATAAAATTTATTTTCTGTTTGTGTTTGTTTTTATCTTGTCAATATTAAATTACATACTGCATGTAATCAAACAACGTACTTGGTAATCTGTTAATAATTGACAATGCAAATAATACCTAACATGGTTTGAGTAGCTCACACGTAGATGTTAAAGTAACACGCTATATCGCCGCAAATGTGGAATGCAATAACATTTTCACCTGGTTGTACCTTCATTTCTCCTTAGGCCGTTTAAATGCTGACAATTTCCTTGCCTTTCTCCTAATCGCAGATTGGCAGTGACTTTCATTTCTAATCGTGATTTCATCCATCATAATTTAACGACAGCTTTTCTCCGAGAAGTTCATTATTATTTTACAACATCATGTACGAGTGTCTTGTTGGTAGTGAAACATTAAACGTGAACGATTTAATTTACTTTTCATAAATAATATAATCGTTGATCTTGCATCAGTGATCACTCGTGTAGAATGACTTGTAGTTGAATTTGCGGTTTGACGGTTTTACATTCTAATTTAAGTAGTACCTTTGTTGTCAATAACCTGAAATAATGGTAAAAAACTTACTTTTTAAATTTGAATTTAACGAATTACGCTTTTTTCTCTCAAAATATACACAAGTGATGTCGAAAGCTTAAAGAAATATCGTCGTTGCCAAATTAATGTCGAAAGCTAAAATGAAATAAATGTGTCGATCATGTTGAAAAAGACAAATAAATAATCTTATTATTTTAGAGACTCTTATAGTCAGTTAGTTACTGAATAGTTTGATGATCGTCGTTGCACGCACAAAATGTGTGGATTTTAGAACATTAACAGATAATCAAAAGTGTTGAAAAAATTACGTAATCCTTTATACTAAAGTTACACAATAAAAAAATGTTTTTTTGCTACAAATATAAATATGTTTTAGTTGTGTAGATTGCTTTGATATATTTTATATAAAAATAATCTGACGTTATTATTACATTTGAAATTTGAGAATCCGACTACGAACACAACTCTGACGCCGAGTCTTACGCAAAACCGTTTTCGTGCGTGGAGTTTGAGCCAAAAGATGGCGTCACTTACGTTAACAGCTAGCGTAAGGAGCGCCGGCTGGCAGGCGTAAGTACTATTGAATTCGTACTTTCGTTAATCTCTCCGGGTATGGAGAGATGGATGTTACGATTATTATTGTAACTGGCAGTTGGGAATAATAATACTACTTTGTGATTTCTACCACGTGGCACACATTGCCCGTCGCGGTTACTTTGTCCCGGTGACTAGTGACTAGCTGTCACTGGATCCGAGGAACCGGCTATTTTTGGAACCAGTTTCTATCGGATTTATAAAATGGTTAACAATACTTAAACTGGACGAAGGAGAACCAAAAGCCGCCCGCAGGGCCTAGCAGCAAAAACCCGCTGAGCAAAACAAAAACTAATCATGATTAGTTCACAATAATTCAGAGTTCGAAACCAGAGAAGCCAATTCAGAGTTCGAAGCCAAAGCCCGTTGAAGTCGGCTATACAGAATGTATTTTGACATGCCGAAAACTGTTTTATTTCATCTTAATGTATAAAACAAGGCCGGGTTAGTTACACCATTTATAACTAAAGAACGTGTACTAGACGTTTGTACATAAACTAAATATAATAGGGAGCTGGCCACAATGACACGCCAATGGAGTTTGGTACGCCAGTAGATTTTGGAACGCCACTGGTCTTTTAAATGAATTTACTACTTTGACAAAAAATGCTTCTAGGTATAATGGCAAAACTGATTTGAGTACTGGATTTAAATAAATATTTTTCACTTTGGAGACTGTGGGAGACTGGGGTTTTTAGGATTTTAGGTTACTGGGATACTGGGAGAGGTAAACTGAATCTAAGACTGATTAAAACACTTGAAAAGAGGTTTGAACTTGGATGTTGTTGGTATCTTGAGTATTGTTTCTTCTTGGCTGATAGTTTTGAACTGACTTCCTACCGGTTTGACTTCTATTTTTATAGTATGATAAGTATAATATTGACTTCTATTTTTATAGTATGATAAGTATATATTTTATATTGTGATAAGGGAACGTACCCTTACTACGTGACCAACTTTTTGCAATTTTTAACCCCCCCCCCCCGGTGACCAAAAACCTAAGCAACTCGCCGCTCATTTGTATGGAGCGTGACATTTTGAAGACCCCCCCCCCTAAACGTGTCACGTAGTATGGGTACGTTCCCTAAGTATAATATTGAATAGTGAGTGAATTCCAAAAATTAAAAAACGTCAAATATCAATGCGCTGATTGCTTTGTTTTTGTTCTTAAACATAATATATGTATAATGCTGCCCCTCTTTCTTACACACTAAAAACGCCTGTCTCGACGCAGGTATACCCTAGTGAGACAGGCATACAAATAAAACCATTGTAAATATATTTTATTATAGATAAATAAAAAAATAAAAAAAGTCAACAATCGAAAATGAGATAAACGGTGAACGTTTGTATGCACCCCTCCAAAGGAAAAATACAATAATTATAATAAATCTCCCTCACACGGATAAAGAAAATGAAATACGATTCCCGTAAATAAGTGGAAAAGTAAGAAAATCACAAAAAATATAAATCAGTATACAACGCCACTTCTGATACAGACAAAAACAAACACGGACAGTTGCGCATCGACGATTGCTTCATTGGGTAATTTTTAACTCAATAAAAAAACTTAATTTAATTCAGCTAATAAGTTAACACAACAGTTATTGATTCTGAGGCGGTACGAAGTTCCGGGTCAGCTAGTTGTTATTAAAATTGTTTATCTGAATGTGATAATCTTCAGGACTGAATTCATATTAATACGTAATAAACCAATAACACTGTACGCGCGCAAAGAATACCGTTGTCCCTCTTCCGGTGGTGACAACTAATAGGAAACAAGACTAAGGTCTGTTTTTAGGGTTCCATGCCAACTCAGAATCAACTCAACACTTTGAAAAGTCACTAAAAGCTAGTAAAAATAGCCGGTAACTCTAATCTAACTTGACCTATTTAACCAATTTTTTATATTTTTTTTATCACCACTCTTAATGACCTTACTGAGGTGGTTCTGAGTTGGTTTCATTCTGAGTTGGCCGGTCACCATTTTTCGCCGGTGGAAGTGTTTTATTAAAGGCAAATCTCGCCGTGTTTCGCCTCATCATAAATCTGTCTTCGTATTTTTTTATAAGCAATTAAATAAGTCATCATCTTCGTAGGATCTCCGTGGCCTCGGGCGAGAAGTACAGATTCCGCATGGTGAACGCCATCCCCCTGGACTGCCCCCTCTCAGTGTCCATCGCCGGCCATGAGATCACCATCATAGCGGCCGACGGGAGGGCGGTGAAGCCCACTGCAGCAGGAACCTTTGTCCTTCTTCCAGGTACTAATGCATATTTATATTAGATATGTCCACGGAAATCTGATTCTAATGAACGCCCCTTTGTCCTTCTTCAAAGTAATTCAAGATTTCAATTTATTTATTTAGCTCGAAAAACTTTGCTTAAAGCTCGGCAATGCCGAGGACTTCAGTTAGTGTCTATACAAAGTAAATGAAAATCAGTAATAACCAGGTTCGGACGTTGAAAATAGTTTAGGTCAGGGTGGTTTGGATAAATTAATTTTTTGATCATACAATTCAAATTCTTGATTTGATTATCATATTTTCATGATAGATTTCACACCTCACCAAAACTATCGTAATCTACGCCAGTTTAATCAACATGCGCAATGATGTCGACATTGTCGACCTCTGTCCCAGAGGTGTCAATATCTTTTTCTGATTTTTCTGTTTCCAGATTTTCGATTGAGTTTCGCTAATATTGTCTTCATTTAATTAAATATTAAAATTTGAGGTTTTACTCATAAAGTTAAAATAAAAAATAAAATATATAATATATTTGCGACACGTTCCAGAGTGGAAGATACTGTTAGTATCGCCCTGGTGTAAGACCGCCATTCAGTATTAAAACGTTGCTTGAAATGGCTTTAGTCGTGTTTGGTAACCAGATCTGAATAGCCAGGTACTTTCCCACTTTCCGCTTCCGCTTCCCCATCTCCTTCTTCTCCCGACTACCTTCAGCCTCACAACATACCCAAATTGGGGATTCCATAGTCTTACTGGCTCCAGACGGGAGCAGCTGAGACTCTTACGAAGTATTCACATAAAAAAAATTCGAGTGCAGTTTACAAGCGGTAGAAGCCAAACTTTACTAAAACAATCTCAACCAATACTTAAAAAGCGAGGTCATAATCAAAGCGACCAATGAGCGCAGACCGGCGTAATTTCCGTTTCATATCTCAACCAATAGGAGCCTTTAAAAGTGACAATGAGCGCAGTTGATGCGTCACAGGTGAAGTTATCGTCAATTCCGTTTCATTTGAAATCCAAATCATGGCGGGGCTATAGAAGTTTCACTTAAAAAAATTAGAATTGGAAAACGCTTGCGTGACTGGTACAGATGCAGTTCTGGTGAGTTGCAGTGTGCAGTGCAGGGTGAACATTATATTTATGGTATCAAATTTCCCATACGAAATGGCATCAGAAGATGTTTTACAAGAATATCTACATCACGCCAAAATCATCACACCACGTTTGGGGCCATTCATTTATTACGTAAGACGATTTAGGGGGAGGGGGGTCAATCATGTCTTATTTTTTCTTACAAGGGGGCGGGAGGGAGTCTCGATAGTTCTTACGTAAGATCATAAAAATGCGCAAAGTTAAAATTATTAGTACCTTTGTAAGTAAAAATAAAAATTTATAAATCTTGTTACTTTGAAAAATAAACATTAAAACAAACCAAACGTGTATTCATTTTTTCCTTTAGATTCTTAGGTAATAAATATTAAACAGGGAGGGGGTCGGCCTATCTATTCTTATTTTTTCTTATAATAGGGGGGGGGGGGGGGGGGAGGGGGTCGAAAAGTAGCAAAATTCGTCTTACGTAATAAATGAATGGCCCCTTTCCAAATACGTTTCATACATGCGTTTCAACTTTTTATTCAAATATTGTGTTATAAAGAAATTAAATTATTTAACTTTGGTAGGAAATCAAGCAATATTACAATTACTTAAGCGTCTGTGTTTTTCGCTTGTGAAATTTTGCAATCCGCTCTAAAACATAATTTATTCCGTAAAAATATTTTTCATCTCGTTTTTACTGCCTTTCCGAAATTCTTGCATTCATTCGGCCTTGCATTCATAATTCGTAATTTACAAAGTCTAATTCATAAATTTGGATCATTTTTCAAATTTGCTGATTTAACAAAAGTTTTCGTATTCCGTGAGATGTGGAGCGGTGGAAAACCGAATGTAATAAAATTATTAGACAAATTCAGAATAAACTCAATTTCAAGTCAGCTAACGTAAAAAAAATCACGTCGGTAATATTATAATCAGTAAAAGTGCCTCCGTTCACGGAGATACTTATAAGATACTCGATCCTCGTGCGCGTATCGATTATGCTGGTGCCCATTCACGGTGCTACGCGGTGGCTTTCAATCAGTATCACGTGGGTGGTTTGGTATATTTATGAGTATCACGATACCGATACCGACAGTACAGATCGCACGCGACGCGTCGCATCATTTGTGTCTGATACTATTCGTTTGACGTTTGACAGAAATGGCGTCGGAACATGAAAATGTTAGATTTGTTCTGGAAGTGGAAAAAATGCATGTTTATATAACTATACTTTACCAGAATACGTAAGAAAGGATTTAGTGGAGAAGGCATGGATTGATGTTGGAAAAAAAGTAAGTGTTAACTCCACGGCTGCACGTGAAAAATGATCAAGTTCAATATATTTCGGATAGCGCCGTGTACGGAGACTAGCGTTAAAAAGTAGTATATCAGTAGGGTACTTGTGGTTTCGTCACAATTACGTAGAATGTAAGTAACTCCATGAACGGAGGGCCAAAGTAAAATAGGTCCATCCTTTAAATTAAATTTATTTGATCAATGCCATTACTCATTAGCGCTCTCCACTGTCTTACAAGGTTATTTTTAAGTGGCTCGCTGTTAAAATGATAATTAAATGTTAGTATTATTACGAAACACGTTGTGATAAAAAATATAACCATTCTTTTATCGTAATATAACCTACGAGTATATTACATACTAGGTAACTGGCTAATGATAATTACAGTTCACGTTTTAAGTTCACGATAATGGGATTACTATGTATCGGATGACCAAGTACGATATCTCCATTCTCCAATTTAAGCTGTACATAGATGGGTAGGAAAAAAATATATTTTTTAATTCAAATGGGGTGCTTAATTTAAGCGTTTGTTTATAATCGTCACATTTTATTAAAATTTATAATCTTGGCAAAGAAAGGAATGAAACTGAACGAAGGGGGAGAAGGGAAAGTGAAGTTCGAAAGAACCTGGCTGTTCAGATTTGATCACTAAAATTAGCAAAAAATAATTTAAAGCAACGCAACGGAAGGACGGATAGTTTCACGGAATTTGAACAATTTATCGATTTTCAAAGTTATTTTTCAAGTTCTGTGTAAGTTCTTTTTTTTATTTTATTTTTTTTTTATTTACAAAAAGATACATAAAATATAATAAATTTTACACAATAATTAATTACATAATACATGTATTCGATGTACCCCCATAAATAAGCAGGGCTTGTGTGTATGGGGGGTGTTATTACATTGGTTCAATTTATTATTTTTAATTCAGTTCAAATTTTCAGTATAATTTTTAAGTTGAGTTTTAAATTTTTTTAATTTACTGTCCATGTTTCTGATTTTTTCAGGGAGTGAATTAAAAAAATTAACTCCGAGATATTTATGATTTAACTGTCCTATTGTTTTTTTTTTACATTTTGGAATAGGAAGTTTTGATGTTTGTCTAAGATTTCTGTTATTTTTAAAGGGTGCAACTTTATTTTGAATATTATCTTTATAAATTTGTAATGTTGCGTGATAAAAGTATAATGCACTTAATTTTCTGACCTTAAATTGTTTGAATAACAGTTCTGATGAATATGTTTTAATTTAAAATTGTTTTTATTATTAGTTTTTGTGATATGTAAATTGTTTGTGTTTGATTTGTATATGTACCGCCCCATCCTACAATGCCGTACTGTATAATTGATTGACAGAAAGCGAAGTATGTAGTTCTAAGTAATTTTTCGTTTAAAATATCTCTTAAGCATCTAAATATGTATGTTAGTTTCCCTATTCTGTTGTTCAGAATATTTATGTGTGGGGACGATTTTAAACGCTGGTCTATTATTATGCCCAGGTACTTAATATCGGTTTTGCTTTCTATGTTTGTACATAATATATTGCATTTGTGGTTTTCTGTATTTGTCACAGAGTGGATTATTATGTTTAATTCTTTAGGTGTTTCTTGTTTTTTAATGTAAAATGGTAAATAATAGGTTTTTTTAGAATTTAAAGTCAACAGGTTTTTATCAAACCATAATTTTAGTGCATTGATATCTGTGTTTGCCATTTTATTTAATTCAGACCATGTGCTTGCTTTTAGTAGTAGGACTGTATCGTCAGCGTAGGAGACAATGTCTCCATATTTGGAAATATGGAATATATCATTGACATATATAATAAATAACAGTGGTCCCAAAACTGTACCTTGGGGTATTGAAAAGTCGCTATATTTTGAATCGCTGACTTGATTGAGTAATTTGACTTGTTGAGGTCTTTTATGTGAATAACTAGTTTTCCATGCTAAGACTTTTCCATTAATTCCTATCGATTTTAATTTATGTATAAATTTTTTATGTGATATGCTGTCGAAAGCTTTTTTCAGGTCTATAAATATTCCAATACATTTTTTATCGGAATCTAGGGCCGTATATAAATAGTTAGTTATTTTTGCTATCGCGTCATGAGTACTTGTATTTTTTTGAAGCCGAATTGGTTATCATTAATTATTTTATTTTCTTCTAAGAATGTCCAAATTTGTTTTTTTACAATTTTCTCATATATTTTTGATATATGAGAAATGATAGAAGGGAAATCGGGCGGTAATTTTGTGAATCTTTACGACAGTCTGTTTTATAAATGGGAGTTATAATTGCTCTTTTATAATTATTGGGAAATTCGCCACTTGCTAGACTTAGGTTTATTATAGTGTCATGGGGAGAACTAAGTATGTTTTCATCGCTTTTATTGTCTTTGCATCTATGTTATCAAAGCCGGGGGCGGAACCTCCTTTTAGTTCCGAGATAGTTTTGTCAATATCTATTCAATTACTGTCGTTATTTCAGTTCTGTGAAGCAACTATAATGATATAATAACGGAACTTGGATAGAACTTAAACACTTACTTTGAAATTTGATGAATTGTTCAAATTCCGTGTAAAAATGGAAATCTGGATTTTTCAAAACTTATTTTTCTTAAATTGATGAAAATCAAATCGAAAATAGGTGCTTAATCTTTTCATATACCTGCTACCATGGGCGTAGCCAGGTTTTGATTTAGGGTGGGGCAAAAAATAAAAATCTGTATTTACTCATAAAGTTAAAAAAAAAAAAAAAAAATCTATAGTATGTACCGAAAAAGTAGGCTTCTACAACATATTCATGCTTTAGACTTTATGAATGTAAAGAATATGAACGGAAGAAGGAAAAAACATCCTGTGAGATACTGTAAATTTGAAAACGACTCGTTCGACAATCCTAAAGGTCGTTCTTCTGCCAGTCAGGGTGGGGCAAACGCCCCACCTTGCCCCACCGTGCCCTATGCCCATGCCTGCTACTGTTTCACGTGGGCGTCAGACTGGGTTAAATTTGCAGTTTTTTTTTTACATGAGCTCCACACAGGAGGCCCTGAGGTAAATAATTTCCCTCATGGCCTATGTCATCTTTGGGGATGCTGTGTGGAGAGTTTTTTAAGGAAAGGAAGGAGAGGAGAGTTCTGCGGAAGACAAAGAGTTTAAGGGATGGGTAGGAATCTGGGGCCCAGTGTGTCCTAGTCATCCGCCTCCAAGACCTAGACAAACCTCACCCCATGAACCCGGAGATCCCTGCTAAATCACCAAACGTAGCGAACCACTTGGGGTGACCTATGGCAGAGGTGTTGGTTATGCAATAAAGGTTCCCGGGGCGGCGCGCGGTACACATTCCCGCCTATCAAATTTAATGAATACATTATTAATACATTATTAATTAAGTGATTACATTTTTTTATAATTGGTTTACATTTGTATTTTATTATATCTTATCTATTTATATGCCTAAAAAGTCTGTGGCAGGCAGGCGGCGCGGCGGATGTATTTGATGTTCATAAGAATCTACAGTTTATTCCGAAAGTAATGATTTTTTTAAACTTGACCTTCAAAACAAGATGAAGGTCACTGTTTACATAGAATTTCAAAAACTCTTCGTAAAGCCCGGGCAAAACCGGGGACTTCAGCTAGTTTAATATAAGTTAAGGTGTACAGAATTATGTTTTAACAACGAATTCATGATCATATTCGAATATCATTGAATTTTCTACGTCGTCAGTGATTTATTGCACAACTTTCCGTTCTGTTCTTCAAACCGGTTTATGTAAAATAATTACTTCATCTACCTTGAAAAACGGTCGCCAAGAATATGTTGGCACACCTAGATACAAATTCATATTGGTTTTGACATAGTTTATTTTGATGTGCACATATTTATTGGCCGTCAAAAAGCGGGTATTAACTTTTAAATTCCTTTAAAAAAATCCACTTATCTAGAAAAAATTTAGAAAATTGTCCCTAATTTTTTTACACGCTTAAAATAGAATATAATAGGTAAGGGAACGTACCCATACTACGTGACCAACTTTTTTCAATTTTTAACCCCCCCCCCCCCCCCCCCGGTGACCAAAAACCTAAGCAACCCGCCGCTCATTTGCATTTTTTCCAAAAATTGTGAAAATGTTTTATTTTATTTTATATTACGCATTTATTATGTGTAATATATTATAATATATAATATACTAGCTGACCCGACGAACTTCGTACCGCCTCAGAATCAATAACTGTTGAATTAATTAAGTTTTTTTATCAATTTAAAAATTACACAATTAAGCAATTATCGATGACCAACTGTTTTTTGTTTTTGTCAGTATCAGAGATGGCGTTGTGTACGGATTTATATTTTTTGTGATTTTCTTACTTTTCCACTTACTTACGGGAATTTTTGAAAGGAAGCGGGTACGGGTGCCGCCGCCCCGAGAACCATTTATTGGATAACCAACACCTCTACCATAGGTCACCCCAAGTGGTTCGCTACGTTTGGTGATTTAGCAGGGCTGCCCGGGTTCATGGGGTGACTTTTGTGCGGGTCTTGGTGGCGGATGCGTCTGCCCATCTGCTACGTGTCGGGCCGGATCGAGAGAGACTGGTTGAGGGAGGTCTTTTGACCTTTCCAACCGGATTCTCTCGACCAATGGGTCGAAAGAGTCCGGCTGGAAAGGTCGAGGTAAAAGGCTAATTCCGGTCAAGGCAACGGCCTTGCACCGCAGTTGGAGGGATGGATTCACTCCCGGATACACTGACCTTCAGATTCCTACCCACCCCTCATGCCCTTTTCCTTCCCAGAACTTCCTATCCTACCCTTCCTTAAAAAGACCCTCCACACAGCATCCCCTAAGATAACATAGGTCCTGAGTGGAGCTTACGTAAAAAAATGCGTTTCATTTCAGAGATTTATTATTATTGTATTTTTCCTTTAGAGGGGTGCAGAGACATACGTTCACCGTTTGTCTCATTTTCGACTATTGACATTTAGTGTGTAAGAAAGAGGGGCAGCTTTATATGATTAAGAACAAAAGCGAAACAATCAGCGCATTGAAATTTGACGTTTTTGAAATTTTTTAATTCACGAACAGTTAAATATTATACTTATCACAATATTGCTGCAGTTCTTTCAAAATATGAGAATTCGTTCCATACAAAATGTATGAAAAAAATAATTTTCCTCATAACTTTCTTTTTCGTAAATTTTAGCGATGTTTTAATAGTTATTCTGTTATCCGGGGCGGAGACAAATCCAACAAATCAAAGATCATCAAAATCGGTCCAGCCGATCTCGAGTTATAAATAGTGTAACTAACCCGACTTTGTTTTATATATTAAGATATTTAATATATTATATTACACATTCAATGCACAATCCATACGCGAAATTCAAAACTATACATTATGGGTCAGTTGCCAGAACTAAAATAATATCAGAACTTTCGCAGAAGTTGAAAAATATCCTCGAAATTAGACGAATTGTTCAAATTCCGTGAAACAACTGGCCCCTAGAAGACTAACGACAGTAACGACTGTGTTCGCCAATCAAACTGGGCAAACGATAATTCAGATTTGAGCGCAATTTTCGCTCAGTATCCGTATGAATAATTTATTTACCTCTTTAAAGTTCTAATAGTTTTTTACGCGCTGAGTCAGCTTTATAAATTCATGACACGAAAAGGAAAAAATATAATTCCAGCAAGTAGGGTAGGTAGGGATGGGGCGGTGGGGACCACCCGACGGGAGATGACACCCGACCGTGTAAAAAAACTTACGAAGGTAGAATATTGCCACGAAAATATTTTGCACATGAACACTGTCTGTTATTTATATTTTCGTAGATCTATGGCTCGGTCGGTCGGGGATTCCCCAAAAATTTTAGTTTTTTTTTTTAAATTTTATTTTCGTTCCCAGCTTTAACTATTGCTCGGTTGGGGGTTCCCCTGAAATTTTCCTTGCTTGTTATCTGTTCATTCTCATTTCTTTCGTACATTGTGATTGACGTGAACTCGTGAAGTGAATTTTTACCTTATTGTTTGATGTGAATTAGAGAAAAAGTTGTTATTCTGTTATTGTTTTTAAAAGTGTTGAAAGACATCTTTCAAAAAACAAGAAAAATGGAATGGATAACTAATTCTTGGGGTGACATCACGTTCTTGGGGTGACACCACGTTATCCGCACCGGGTGCTACCCATGCTAGCTATGCCATTGATTCTAGCCATTAAACATTTATTCACAACGAGAACAATAAGATTTAATTTATATATTTTTTTAAATATGAGTTTAATTATTTTTTTCTTTGACTGAATTGTTAACTCACAATCAGAGAAATATCTTCAGCTAAACAATCACACTCTTCGCATGGGGCCATTCATTTATTACGTAAGACGAATTTTGCTAGTTTTCGACCCTCCCCCCCCCCCTATTATAAGAAAAAAATAATAGGCCGACCCCCTCCCCCCCTGTTTAATATTTATTACGTAAGAATCTGGTTTGTTTTAATGTTTATTTTTCTAAGTAACAATTTTTAGAAATGTTTATTTGTACTTACAAAGGTACTAATAATTTTAACTTTGCGCATTTTTGTGATCTTACGTAAGAACTATCGAGACTCCTTCCCACCCCCTTGTAAGAAAAAATAAGACATGGTCGACCCCCCTAAATCGTCTTACGTAATAAATGAATGGCCCCTATATGTGACAGTGGCTACAGACATGGCCACCCTGGCTGGCCAGCATGATCTGTGGGATGTTCGACCTAGTTGCGTTTTCAAATTTACAGCACTTCAGATGATGTTTTTTCCTCCTTCCTTTCATATTCTTTGCATTCATAAAGTCTAAAGCATGAATATGGTGTAGAATCCTACTTTTTTTCGGTACCTACTCTAGATTTTTGTTTTTTGCCCCAATTTGGAATCAAAACCTGGCTACGCCCATGGCTACAGACATCCTTTGATGGTATTAATTTGTTAATAATTCGGAATTTGAATGAAAAATAGTGGTTTTTGAAAAAATATATAAGGAATATGGCTGCGCGGCCCTTTTCATGCAAAACTTTAATTTAGATTTGAGGCCAAAATATTCAACCAAACTGAACAGTAATTTTTTAATCAAAAGGAATAGCAAATTTATTGTACGTATATGTACCTACTCTTTTTTATTTTTGTTGTAAATTATGATATATTGGCCATTAAAGAAATCAATTTTGCCTGATTTTAAAGCCAACTTTGGATTTTTTGTGAGTTAATTACAATAATTATAAAAAATATTATTCTTGCTCTACCTACTGTGTTATATAACAAAAAAAATAAACATACATTCACAGTTTCACAGGTATTATCTACAAATAATACATCTTTTACGAAAAATTTGTGTAGACAACGAAAATCGGTTGTATGTAATTTGAATTAACGAACGTCAAAATGTTTTTAATTTTTTTTTACTAGTTGACCCGGACACGCGTTGCTGTGCCTAACGATATACAACGCCATATACCTACTGACAACACCATTACTCAACATTTATAATATTTATTACCATTACCCAACATTTATTTATTTATAACATTTATATAACTAACGCCATCTGTTAATTAATTTGCATACAACTAAAATCCACATCGCCAGCTCATATTATATATTTCAATCAATTTACACAAAACCTTGACAAATTATATATCTAAACCTTCCTCTTATAATCTATTGGTGAAAACCGCATGAAAATCCGTTTAGTAGTTTTTGAGTTTATCGCGAACAGACAGACAGACAGTCGCGGCGGTTGACTTTAATTTATAATTTGACGAGATTTCAACCTATTTATACGGTAAATAGAGCAAAAAATATTTTTTAAATAATTGTCATTAACCCACGAATAATTGCCAAAGTTGCCTCAAAAGATCATGAAAAATTGAATTCCTCAATGGCCCATATTTTATAAGTAATTTAAAACACAAATAAATAAAGTAGCACATGTCCGTACTAGGTATTTGCTACACCTTCAGATAAAAAAAAATATTGTTCAGTTTGGCTATGAGTTTTTTTACTTCAAATCCAATTTTAAATTTTCTATGAAAAGGGCCGTGCAGTCCCCCCCTAAGGTACCTGAATTTTCTTTTCGGTCTAATTTAAAGTTCCCATTCTTCGCATACTATTTTAATATTTTCTTATAATTTTTCTTGTAGAAATATGGGTGACACAAAACAAAGGGATAAATATTATTTTGTTGATAAAATACATTTTTTAAGTTACCTAATCAATAGGAAAATCCGCAGCCATTTTCTGTCAAATGTCTGATAAGAAATAAATTTACATGTATCGATTAAAAAAAAAAAAAACATTTTTTAAAACTAAATTGTAATTGCTGAATATACCCACCTTTCAGGCGAACGAATGGACTTTGTCTTGCATGCTGATCAGAAGCCTGCTATGTACGAGCTGAGGATACAAGGACTGGCTTTGTGTCATGATTTGAGACAAAAAGCCTTAATCAGTTATGAAGGGGTCCCCGAAAATAGTGAGGAAATTGTTAAAATTGTAAGTAACTGAATCATACATCATATTCACCAATATTTAAGAAGAGAAAAGTTTTTAGGTGCAATGGGAGTAAGGCAAGGAATACATGTCTGATTGTCTGATCAGACTATCGGTTTGGACTAACCAAATACACATCTGATTCATGTGTTCGATTTTTTGTGATCTCAGTCGTATCTGATCTGTCTAGCGAAACACTGCAATCACCACAAAATATAATCGATGGTGCATTTTATTAATTAATTTATTTATTTACAGACTTCCTCCCTGGCCAAGTCTTGTGTATCCCTTACGTTACATAGTCATTGCTAATTATTTATTGTTATCAAGTTTAAATTGTAGAACTCCATATTAATTTTTTCTTACATTTATTCAATAATAATTCGATTTGGGGGGGCGGGAATAGGTACCGCCACCCCGGGAACAATTTATTGAATAGCCAACACCTCGGGCACCCCTGCTAAATCAACAAGCGTAAACATAACATTACATCAGTCTAAAACAAAATAGTTATGGTTCTAAGGATGTCAATTAGATAACTTTTCTCATAAAAACATTTACTTAGTAATTTCACAGGTATTATCTACAAAATATAAAATAATATTTTTAAAATTTTCTTGAGCTAATGAAATATTATTTGACTGTCTGAGAAAAACTAAACCGAACTTTCTTGAGCCAAAAACAAATTCATACATATTTATGCAGTCCAGTGTTGCACTGGGGTCAGATTTGACTAAGGAAAGTGTAAACTATTGCTGGTTTTTTGATTTTTTTTACATTAGCTCCACATAGAAGGACCTGAGGAAAATAATTTCTATCAGGGTCTATGTCATCTTTGGGTATGCTGTATGGGGGGTCATTTAAAAAAATGAAGGAGGGAAGGTTCTGAAAAGAAAAACTGTGAGGGGGGGCTACGACTACTACATACGAGCCGACTTACACAAAAACGTGTCAAGAAAACAACCAGTTCTCATGAGGCCAATATCGTCCGTGAACGGGATCTGAGTTTCACATATGTGCACCGATGTACGGGGGATTAATGGTGATAGCTCCTTAGAGCAGGATATATCAGTGATATAGGCCTAATATATTATGTATTTCACATTTACACAAATTAAAAGGATATAATAACCAGAGAAAACCAGAAATATGTCAATTTTAAATTAGATTTTAGACATATTGACTCTTTTCCACAAAAAATTATAAATTGATTTCGAAAGATTGTTCTTTTATCTAGGAAACGCATGTTTTAAATTTTGAGAAAAAATGTTTATTTTTAGTACAATAAGGTTATACCATAGGTCGTTGGCAGATTTGTTAAATTTTTAAAAAAGATTTTGTATTATACAACACCCATTTCAAATCATATAATCATGCAGTAAAATAAATCAACAGATTATCTGGGAAACGCATGTTTCAGAATTATAATTTTAGTTTAAATAAAATCATTAAAAAAATATACACGTACATGTGTTTCTTGATGAAAATTGGTCCATTTGTGTATTTATTTGCGCACTTACAAACTAATATATTTTTTTTTTTACATTCGTATTTAACTTAGACATTATTAAAAAATGATAAATTCTTATAATCAAAAAATAATTACAAAAAGTACATTATTTTAATAGTTTTATCATCACGTCTTTCAGCATTTTTGGATGTAGGTATAAATTAAAGCAAATTTGGGATGAAAAAAAAACCGAAATTGAGTTATAATTTTAAAAAGCTGGTACGGAGAATAATTAATCTTTCTCATTGGAACCGCCCTGCACGACCGTAAGAACAACTTTCGACGAAATGTGGATTTTCGGCCGCTGGCTGGTTAAATGGTCTTAATTAATAATAAATATGACTATATTTCAGGACGATGAAGTTAAAAGCAGAGGAAAAGTGATCCACGGTCATCAGTTACTGTCAGTTTTTGGCCCTCCGGCGGATCTGACAGTTTCTCCTATCGGCGAGCAGAAGGTCTACCTTCAAGTGGACACCAACACGGTCATGTTTAATGATGAGGATAATGAGTACAGATATCTGAGTGATGCCATGGCTGTGCCACCTTTCTATCCATCTGAACTGAGTAAGAATATTTAAGAATTTTTTTAACATAGAATCCACCCCTCCCGCTGCGGTGCAAGATGAAGGGCCGAGAGAGACCACAGAAGGATCACCCTAAAATGGCCTTTTCCTATCCGGCCCACCACCCAGGTAGTGGACAGGTACATCCGCCACCAAGTCCTAAACACACCTCACCCGATGATCCCGGACAACCCTGTTAACTCATTAAAAGTAGGGAACCACTTGGGGTGACCAAAGTTTAAATGAGAGCAAATTATTATAATTTTTTTTTATATTACAGTGAAACCCTTATACGAAGTTTTCCAAGGGACCTTAAAAAACGAACTTCTTAACCAGGAAAACCTTGTATGTGCGAAAAATTGGGCCAATTTTGGGCCGAGAGACTGAAAAACTTCTTAAGAGGGTTTCACTGTATCTCCACACAGGAGGCCCTGAGGAAAACACTGACCCTCAGGGCCAATGTCATCTTTACGGATGCTGTTTGGAGGGTTTTTTTAGGAAAGGAAGTAGAGGAAAGTCCGGGAAGGAAAAAGGTATGCAGGGTGGGTAGGAATCTGGGGGCAGTGTGTCCAGAAGTGACAATTGTATGAATACAAGCTTCCCACTGTGCTGCGAGGGGACATACCGACGGCCCGCCTGAGCAAATGTATCCGCCGCCAAGACTTAGACTAATGATAAATAATTTCAGTTATGTGACGTCCTGTCAAAGGAGATACAAGTGTAAATTGCAATATTGTTATTCAAAATAATAGAGGACTCCAGTCCAATTTTTTTATATTTATTTTTAATGAATAATGACCTTCTAACTTAAATAACTGCATTTTTATTTTTATTTTTAGAGTTAGTTTTAATTGTTAAAATAATTGTCAAAGTTTTAATTTTTCACGATCCCCCTAAGACCGCCGTATGTACGGTGAATCGTGTGATGTCATCACTCCTGAAAAATTACTATAGGATTGGGCAATCAGCTGATCAAGTGCCGCCATTTTGAATACCGTTATTAGAAGCATTCTCCCTAGAAGTAGCATTACTATTTTTTTGTGCAGTAGATTTTCAATATTTTAAATAATAGAAATAAACTAATAGAGATACCTCTATTTTTGATACTGAATTATTTAGGCTTAAATATTATTTCAATAAACACTACAACTAAATCTCCATAAACAGTATGAAATAACGAATAACATGAAATGTTGTTAATACTGATGGCTTATGTCATACCTACATAATCAATGATTTCAATACAATGACTGGTGACGGTTTCAGAATTTACGCGCGAAATCCAGACTTCTGGATTGTGAGGTGTGAATATATTGAACCAAGCAGACGGGTTAAAAGTTTCCCATTCAGCTCATCGACTTTCCCACACCATTGCGAGCATACGTAAGATATTACGAACAAGAGCTACAAGTGTCTCCTACACTCTAAAGTGAGAAAGATTGCTCCATAATTTATAAACCTTTTTGGGTCACTTTAAAATCACAGGAAAATAGGAAGATATTTGTAAGAAATTTGACAGAAACGCATAGGTGCCCAAAAACATTATCTAAATTCGGGGAAGAAAAGAATTTCCTACGACTGTTTTATACAGAAAGATGGTGCACCTTGTGTCCAAGTATATGGTGATATTTTTCTGGCAATTTTGGTTATCGAAAGAGATATTTTCCAAAGGTGGACGGACGTATGCTAACATCGGTAGTGATAATGAAGTTACCTCAGCCAAATAGATGATACCTTTGATGACTATTATATAACTATTATTTAACTTACCCACTAGACGACCTCCGTAGTCTAGTGGGTAAGACTCTCGACTCACAATCCGGAGGTCACGGGTTCGAACCCGGCATGCGCAAATAAATTTTATTTGATTAATTTGTGTTATTTCACAATTAATTCATTTAAAATAATATATAGTATATTTGCGGCATGTTCCAAAGTGGAAGATACTATCAGTATCGCCCTGGTGTAAGACCACCATTCAGAATTGAAACGTTGCTTGAAAATGGCTTTAGCCGTGTTTGGCGACCAGATCTGAATAGCCAGGTACCTCCCAACCTTCCTCTTCCCCACCTCCTTCCCCTCCCCACTACCTTCAGCCTCACAACATACCCCAATTGGGGATGCCATAGTCTCACTGGCTCCAGACGGGAGCAGTTGAGATTCTTGTGCGGTATTAACTGTAAAAAAAAAAAAAACTACAGGTCGTTGACATACCAACCCAAACCCAAAGGATCTATTTACTACAAACTGTGCCATGCAGATAAAAAGAAAATTAAGACAATAAAATGAACAAACACAGTAGTGTACGGAGAATACATACTGCGGAAGTTAATGTTAGAAGAAGTCGGGATACCCGAGGAAGGCATGGCACAATCAAATGAATCAAATAGTTGAGTCGGATCATGTTACGAGTTGGAATAACAGAATAGTAAATATAAGATGATATATGAATGTGATTGAAGCAAGGGTTGTGTGCTGAGACAGAGTTGTTAGCTGTATATATGCTCTCTGCATACCCCTGCCGGGAAAAAGAGTGATGGATACTTAGTGTAAAAACAAAGAGCCTAAAATATGTCATTTTCCTGCCATACAAACAAAAACCCTTTGAGGTAATGTCTTGTATAACATAATGCCTGTTATATCTTTTTAAAATATTTTAAATTTCTCACCAAGCGCATATAATTTTTATTTAACAAAATGCACAAATATTTTTTTTCCTTTTACTCAATAAATAGATATGTTGTTTTATTCATCTCCTAAACAACCTGTAAAATGTAATTTATCAGATATTACCAGTGCAGTAACGATATTTAACATGTTACATTATTCACACCATACATTAATCTGTAAAATCATAGGTATGGTTAAGTATGAATAAGATTAATTTTAGAAGGTACAAATTTGTATTTGAATGATATCACATTATGGCATTGACTAATAATAAATCTTTTTTAGTACATACATAAAAATTACTCAACCCTCAAATCTTTCATAATCATAAATAGAATTGCAATATTTTACATCAAAATTTTCAAAAACATATCACAGTTTTCACATGAACTTCAAGATTTTTAATAAGTTTCATGAACTTGTGAATTTGTATTAATTTTATTTTATTTTAGTTTTCATTTTGTGGCTTGAAGGGTTTTAACAATCGACAGTCGAAATTTGAAAAAAACATTTTTTGCTTATTTATTTAGGTTATTTGTTTTCAATGATTGTTTTTTGTTTAGGTAAAGACGACACAACTAAAGTAGTACAAATAAATGGGAAGAATTTCATGTACCCTAACGCTCCAATCTTAAGTCAACCGAATGATATTTTGCAACACACAATTTGCCCAGTTGATGAAGAACATAAGACCAAAGGAGTAGAGTGTGTCCAATTACTCGATGTTGACTATAAATCCACTCTGGAACTAGTAATAGTCAATGAAGGTAAGAGTTCTCCGAAAGACTTGATTATTCAGGAGTTCAATTCACCATTCAGACTTTATCTTTTATACGTAATTTTTTTTAATTATTACGAAATCCAATTTAAAAAAAATCTCAGTTAACACTATTTTTTTTTTAATTTTAGGAAACGTTCCACCATAAGATACTTATTTTCAAAATATTAATGAATTGTTTCCGCTTTAAGGTTTTGGAAGTGATTCAGCGAAAACATTCCATATCCATGGAAAGCCAATGTTTGTTTTGGCAACATCCAAATCATATAAAAAGGGATTGTCCAAAGAAAAAGTTGAAGAGATTGATGCTGAAGGAAAAATTGAGAGGTGAGTCGAATCTATGACTTCAAAAAATCATTTCAAGAAACTAACAAAACATGTGTGAATTTTCTAATTATATAGATTCCCAAAGATGTTTTTCGGGTATTCAACAGATACAGTACAAATCGGCTGTTGCGATATTCTTGAAGACTTTGAATTTGATTTTTTTTATTATTTATATATGACACCTGATTCCTGATAAGAACTACATACATTGCCACCCAGTTGGGCAACGAAATCGCTTCTAATCGAAATCGATTTTAATCTATATTTTTTCTTGATATCCTTTCTCCCTGAATGTGTTGTAGTTGCAGCCTTATCCAAGAATTGCTGTATTCCAGAAAAAAATATTATTAAAGTATTTAAATTTTTTGTTTGTTTTAGGAATCTTTGGAATCCTCCACAAAAAGACACCATCTATGTGCCCAACAAGGGTTATACGATTGTCCGCCTGGTGACTGATAGTCCCGGAGCCTGGCTCCTCGAGTGCCGTGAATGCGGAGTTTCCTCTCTTCCTGCAGCCCTCATCATCAGGGTCAAGTCCAAACTCCCCGCCAAGATCCTCAACAACCTGCCCAAGTGTGGAAACTACAAACCTCCAGATGTTTTGATCAATTAATTTATAAAATTTTTCAGGCTTGATTCTGTAGTCTTAAAACCTATTTATTTTTAGTTAGATTGCTTAGT
Source organism: Limnephilus rhombicus (assembly GCA_929108145.2). Taxonomy (NCBI): domain Eukaryota; kingdom Metazoa; phylum Arthropoda; class Insecta; order Trichoptera; family Limnephilidae; genus Limnephilus; species Limnephilus rhombicus. The sequence goes on from OV815274.1 coordinate 29,809,043, forward strand.
TTTAGAGAAATTTTATATGATTGCAATGAAGTGCAAATTCTACTAAACGTGTCCACAAAAACAATAAAAATAACGGCCATTGTTCCCAACTTTTTAACCATCAATCTGTGATTCTCCGATCAGCCAAGTGGTTTGTTTAGTAACGCTTGATTCGCCTGTTTGTCGAAGAGTTGTGTTGGGAAGAGTGTATTTGTGCATTTGAGAAGTGTTAAGTAGGATTGGGAACAAGAACAATTGGCCGTAAGAATCTCACGTTTCGGTCAATCCAAAACTCTTGTGATTACCGAATTTGAGTATTGTTGTCAAATTTAATATAAACTATAATAAATATTACCTATAATTAATCTTTCACTAATTTCCTGAGAAAAAATATTCAATATTCGGCAGATACGCAATGGACGCTTTTATATTTACCATGATGATTCACTGTAAGGGTACCGTCACAGCAAAAAAAGGCAATAAACATATGTTCCTTATCGCTATGATGCTACAGTAATTTCTTACACATTAAATAATGGTGAGACACACAAAAATACGTGTCACTGTTTCCTTCAAAGTACAATTTTTTTACAATTTTTTTAAGAAAGATTATATTGTGAAAAAAAGCAAAACCATCAGCGCATTGACATTTGACGTTTTTGAATTTTTGGAATTCACTCACACTTCAATGTTATTCTTGTAACTATATTCCCTACTTTCAAAATTATCATCACGGCAAGTAGTATTGGTAGGGGTCTACGGTGACGTCACGGTGCAGTGTGTGAGAGAGATGCAAGAAAATTATGACTTTTTTCCTTTGGAGGGAACAGACCTATGTGCTTTGTGTATGTCATCTTTTGCAAGAGCTGCAGCAATATAGTGATAAGGAACTCATGTTTATTGCCTTTTTATGCCGTCACGATACCGTTACCGTGAACCATCACGGTAAATATAAAAGCGTCCAATGTCTGAGTCAGGACAAGAATGTCCTATTATTTATTTTTTCTTTGTATTTAACTTCGTATTTTGAAAACCCTTTCTAATGCTGTGCATTAAAATTTATCTTTATCGAGTAACAAAATAATTAAGTTGATGTATAATGGGATTTAATTGAGATTATTCAACTGGAAAAATAAAAACTTGCACTGATATTCAAATGTTTCACATGTTGTCTTATTGATTTCAATATTACTACAGCTAATTGGCTTAAAATGTGATATTCATGTAGTTGTTGTGTTTCTATTTATATTATGTATACCTGAATTAAGTAAAGCACTATGTGCCAAAAATGTGGAATCGAGATGTAGGGTTTTAATTAACCCGGCGTCGATGACGCCGGGTCACAATGACCCGAGGCGATTTAAAACGGCCATATTTTTTTTTCCCGTCAACCGTTCGACTCGAGCGCTTCAGTAGCTGGAGACACAACCCTTTTCTACCCGCACCGCCGGCGTGCTTAGTGCAACGCCGCTTGCGTAAAGAGATACACGTGCATCAAGTTAAAACGGGTAAATACGACCTATGGTTGAAATGAAATTCTTTAGTTATTTTTTCATAGTTGATTTTGCATGTGTTTTTTACTAAGATAATAAAAAGTTGATTTATAAAATATACCGGTATTATTTATATTTTTTTTATGAGCTAAGAACCCATAAATAATAAATAATTTTCAAAATCAAGATAACCCTATCAGTTTTGGTACAACCCATCGATAAAATTCAGGTCACGGTTACCCGGCGTCATTGACCGCGTAATTATTTTCACGTCATTAACGTCGGGTTAAATAAAACCAATAATTGTTGGGAAACATAAATTAATAATTTTTTTTAAACAAAAGCATAAGGTCTTACAGAGTCATAAATAAAAAATTCCACAAATAAACAGTACAATAAAAAATTCAGCTAATTTAGTTTCAAATTTAAAGAAGACATTGAGTGCTAGGGTCCATTTCACACAAAATAATCTAAGTGCCTTCATGAGAAGTTACTAAAAAGCACTATGTATGATAAAAGATAAAGATAATAGTGAAAGGATGCATTATTTCAAATTCCCTGAAATATTTAATAAATTTTCCATTAAAGAAATACAGGAGAAAAGACCTAACATTATTTTTTTGCTCTGCCTTTTGCATTTAGAATATGTATATATATTTTTTTGATGTGTGATTTTACTTATGCATTGTAAATAATTAGGAATTTAAATTTTTTTATGTCATCAAATATTTTTTGTTTTTTAGAAAATTAAATATTCTCTAGGGCTCTATTCTAACTTGGTATTTGGAGATGTCTAATTAACTGAATTATTGATATAAGTATAAAATAATATTTGCCTATTCAGTATGAATAGTGGCACTGGATGTTTAACTATTTTATAAAATATATTTTAGTACAAAACACAACTGATGTCTGGCGGTACTTAGTGCGTTTTAAAGAGATAACCCCTGGGTACTTACTACAGGTGACAGGTTTTTGCTACAGGTCATCACAAATAATTTTTGTTACACGTAAGTCTTTACTTAGGGTATTGTATTGGCGATGGCACATATAACATGTTTTTACTATAAAATTTAACTTTTAGGCACTTAGTGCTTTATTTAATTCAGATATTTATATGTGTTTCAATTTAGTTCGTATTTTTAATGTAAATTTTAAGTAAATGTTATGTAAATTGTCTCAGTAAAGAGTTACCCTCGTTTTTATGTGGAATGGAAGGAAGAAGTAAAAGTAATGGATGCTATTGTAATATATTTTATGATAATTGTTAAATAGTTATGCAGGTTAACTGTATATATATTTTTTAATGCATTTAGAACCTTGATGTTTTTAATTGGGTTGATAAGTTATCCTTCAACACAACATTCTATAATTCAATACAGGTAATTAGATAAGTACTACATAAAAGTACGCATAAGTAGTCTAACAATTATTATAAGCAATAATTGTTACCCTTTGTGCTATGCATAAAAATCTTGTCTAAACGTTAGTTTATAAATAAAAAAAAATAATAATATTTAAGTAGTCTAATTAAAAAAACTCTTAAAACTTGGTTTTAATTTAACACTTTTCAATTTGTATGTTACAATAGTACACGCCCAACTTATACCGACCAGAAATCATTGCAGAAATCAATGCAATAGGCGAGTTTAAGGTACGAAAAGTAGCATGCCTCCCCGCCCTCGCCTTTCTCTGTCCCACGTATGTTTTTCACATCTTTCTCTTTTGCTAACGGTCATTGTGAAGTCAGTAGAGTGACTGCACCTGTGCGAGAATGGGTCGTATCAAGTTCATGTCGGCATTTTGGCAAGTTTGGCGTTTACTGTACATACATGGATCTGATGACGTTCTATAGAAATGTTGTACTAATCTGTCTGTCCGTAGAGCAACGAGAGGAAAGCAACTGGCCACTTTAATTTAATGACACAATTCATGTTATTGTAAATTTATTTTGTGGCTAGAATCACAAACTAAACACAAACCAGTAAGACGCCTAAGCTTCCATCCCAGGTTTATATCCTAAAGGGTCTAGAGAGCAGTTATACCCCTGCCCAAACTAACTTTTGGAATAACATGAACCTGAATCCAAATATAACTGCTTCCAATAGTAATTCCATTGTGTATCTATTATGAACTTGTAAGTAGTTGTGCGATAAATAAATAAGGAGATCATAACTTTAATTATACATGTACCTTATTTTGTTGTGTGTTATGAATTACAATAAAAAAATATATAAAGAAATGTGTTTAATTTTCCAATGATTTCTTGAATTGCAATATTTGAAAACTGGTTAATTAGTCTGAGACTATTTTTAATGGTAAACTGTATTAATGGTAGCATTTCGGTAATTTACATCACCATTCTTCATTATTTTGATAAATCTTTATGCCTCAAGTTAATGATTTCATGACTTTAGTTTTGTGATTGCTCAACAAAGGACTATTTTGTTTTGATGACTGACATCTGTGTTTTTCTAAAAGCAGGTCCAGAGCTCAAACATTTGTCGCGATTTGCCATGAAAGTCCATCAAACATCACATCAACGGTTTTTGTTTTCCGTCTCCTCCGTTTGTTAAAACACTAAACACGGTTCAAAGATTGGTGCGAAGTTCAAGCGATCACACACAATTTGGCTTGTGGTCTGCAATAAGGACGTGTCGACGCTTATGCAATGAGCACTTGACGTTTGACGTTTTTGGCATTTATATCAATGTTAAAATGCGTTGTGATGAAAAAGAGATGCATCAGGGAGAAAACACAGATATTTTAATCAGGAAAGATTTCTGACTAATATCGATTATTTATTGCACGACCTAAAGTTACTATTAAGAATTTAGAGTGTGTAAATATTTACGTCAAAAGCAGAATAATTATAAATATTTGATTTTATATTATAATCAAATATTTTTATTTTTATATCATATTTATGTATAATAATATTTTAAACTCGTGATTATGCCCGCTCTTTGCACATAACCACAAAAGGCCGTTCCGTTAATTCTCTATACACAACCGTCTGTCAAAAAATGAGCTATTCCCCCCCCCCCGCCTGCCTTCCGGCTCACCCGGGATGGAATGTTTAGGAAATGTTTTCCGTCAAATATGGGAAGCTCAAAACACAACAAAAGTTGACAATATTATGATGTTGATGGCAAACATTGAATGTTGTTATGGGACTGTCAAGGCAAATGACGAAGCTATGGACCTGACTTAATGCAAATCTTCTATTTAAATAGAACAATATCAATCAGTGGTGTGAAATTAACACATATATATATTTTTTTACATGTGCTCCACACAGGAGGTCCTGAGGAAAATAATTTCCCTCAGGGCCTATGCCATCTTTAGGGATGCTGTATGGAGGGTTTTTTTAAGGAAAGGAAGGAGAGGAGAGTTCTGGGAAGGAAAAGGGTTTAGGGGGTGGGTAGGAAGCTGGGGTTCAGTATGTCCAGGTCATCCGAGACGAACCTCACCCCATGAACCCGGGCACCTCTGCTAAATCACCAAACGTAGCAAACCTCTTGGGGTGACCTACACATGAACTTAAAGGGGGTCCCTTAGGTTCATGTCTTAACAGGTTGACTGTTCACAATGTGGCTCACATATTGACCGATTAGTGGCCAGGATGCGTACAATATCACGCACTTTGGAGCGTGCCTCTTCTGGCTACCACGCAGAAAAGTAAAGATCGAACGTAAGATAACGGTTTACAGACTTTTTTGACTCCTGGCGCGCTCCGAAGTATACTTGTGGGCCATTTGTATTTTTCATTTCAATTAAAGGGTGTCATCTGTTATCTTTTGGATTATCTAATTCGTATATTCAAGAAGATGACAGAAGATGTAAGAAGAAACAAGAAGAGCCAAGAGGCAGCAAAAATAGACAAGGAGAGTTAGAAGAATCAAGAAAAATCAGAAAGAGGCTAGAAGATGCAAGAAATGCTACCATAAGGCAAGAAAAGTCAAGATGATGCAAGAAGACGCCTGCAGAGACTGGAATAACCAATCAAATGCTAGCAAAGATTAGGAGATCCAAGAAAAACCAAGTAGAAGCAAGAACATGAAAGCAGATACTACGGAAGACATAAATTCACGAAAAATAGCCAACAAGAAGCAAAAGGAAGTAAAAATAGGCAAGAAAAGATCAGAAGAAGCAAGAAAATGACAGAACAACCCCCAATCAAGATCTTTATTCCTGCCCATCCTAGTTCGAGTACTGGCTTATTAAGTTGACATGTGGATTAAACTACACAAGAGAAACACCGAGAAGTGCCAAAAAGGAGCAAGAAGAGGTAAAAAGAAGCAAGAAGAGACAATAAGAAACAAGAAAGTGCAGGAAAAACCGAGACCAGCCAACAATAGGTTAGAATTTGAAAGAAGGTGCAGTAAAAATAAAGGTGAGTGAAGAAAACCCAAGAAGAGGCCAATATTAGATGAAAAGAGATAATAAGTAGCAAGTAGAGCCGATAAGATCCAAGAGAAGAGAGAAAAGAGACGAGAAGATCCAAGAAAAGCCAAGAAGAGGCAAGAAGAACCAAGAAGAGACAAGAACATCCAAGAAGGAGCAAGAAAAGATGAGAACATTCAATAAGAGAGAATCAGAGTCAAGATAAGACAAGCAGAGGCCAAATGAAACAAGAAGAGATGAGAAGAGACAAGAAGAGACAAGAAGAAATAATTAGATGCAAGGAGAGCCGAGAAGAGACGTGTAGATTCCAAAAGAAACAAGAAAAGTAAGAAGAGACAAGCAAAGCCAATAAGAGCCGAAAAGAGGCAAGAAGGAGACTTAAAAAACAGGGAGAAAAAAAATAATAACGCTCAATCCATTTTTTTATTCCTGCCCAACCTAAATTCGAATATTGGCTTCTTAGGTTGGCATGCATACCGGTCGATTAAACTCCAACCTCCTTCCTATCGTCGGAGCTCGTGTTCCAAGTCCTAACATATCAGTGCCCCCTGGTGTACCGGTCTCACTGGGACAGGGGTGCTCCTGGCTGGGGTGGTACAATCGTATCAATTAAGCCAACTTTACAAGGGACACTCATTCTCGTTACCCTCGGCACCCGGGGCACGAGCCCAGGTAACTCATAGTATAGAAACATTCTTATGTGTTTTTGTTGCTTTACTGTATGTTTTTGGCATTCAAAAACGGTCCTCAAACTGAGTGCGGGGTCGGCCCTGCTCTGCGCCGACTCTCCAAAATGCCAAGGAACCAAGGCAATATTCTTATAATTTTTCAATTTTTAATTCTATACACTCGCCCCCCTGGATACAAAATTATACTTAGAGGTACGATAATATCGTTTCGTATTCATTCCGTTTCATATCTTTACTTATTCGGATTCCAATATGGAAACATTTTTTGTATCTGACCTGTAGAACATGAAGTAGCACAGTATCACAGAACATCAAGCGTTTTATGTTTTTCGTCTTTGGAACGAGAGGTACGAAGAATAAAGTTTTTGAAGTGAAAATTTCTTTAGCACCGTTGTGATTTGAAACCCGATGAAAAGAAAAATTGCGACACTAAAACGAGAAAAACATTTTTTTATTTTTATTTTTAAAACAAACATTTACATCTATAGTAAGTATATAGGATTTAGAAAGCGAGAGAATGAAATAGTATAATCGGTCTCCTTTTTGTGCTGTGCTTCGTAGCCTCCCCACTCTTATGTACTTAGTTATCTGAAGGTTTCACTTCTACCGCGGGTGAATTGCACATTGGAGGCACTGCTGAAAACCAGCTGCTTTCCAGGAGAAATCCCGAATAGGCCACTTGCATCACATTTTTTATTTTTTTTTCCGGTTTAGGCAAATATTCTAAGACATTTCGTATATATATATTTTTTAATCGTATTTTTGAAGCCCTGGCGATTTTTTGAAAATTTCAATCCGAAAAATCAGACCATTTTTTATAAACCGGAAAGACGGGACATAATTTTATAGGTGCGAAAAAACGATAATTACATAGCCGAAAATCATTTAAAAAAAATAACGTTTTCCACAAGAAAGGCATACCAAAAATGTTACTCTCATAAATATTTTTTTAACTGTATCATACTTCGACTAAGAACTTCTTGGTCGAAGTACAGTTAAAAGTGACCGAATTGGATATAGGTTCCGTAGCTCAGTTGGTAGAGCACTTGCCATGTAAGCAAAGGGTTCTGGGTTCGAGTCCCATTGGAGCCAATATCTTTTTCTGATTTTTCTGTCTCCAGATTTTTGATTGAGTTTACATTATTATAAGACTTTATTAACAACATTAAAGTGCACGACAAATTAGAAATATATTAACGAGATAAGTATGCATGCAGGTTGTGTACAATAGTTACCTACGTTTAATAACTAATTACTGCATCATAACACATTTTTTTGGTTAACACAAAACTTCCTCCTTCTTTCTTACCCTTCTCGAGTAGCCACCAGTGCTACCACAGTACATATATGTACAAAGGCGATGTTTCCTATTTCCAAATTTTTAAGCACACTGAATTTCCTCTCAATGGAAGCGTTGGAAAATGGTAACACGAGCAATCACTGTTTAGTTAGACAGTCAGGGACTGAGAGTTGCGGATTTCAATACGTCCTTTTCGGAGTTCAGGTGCCGATCTTCAGGAATCTCTCCACTGTTATTGTTTAGAAATAAATGCTACAGTGCTGCCACAAAGAAACTACGAAATCTTTCATTGAATATATATATATATATATATACTTAAGGGGTCATCCATAAATTACGTAACACGAATTTGATGATTTTTTACCCTCCCCCCCCGTCCCTGTCGCACATCGTCACATTTGTGAGATACCCCCTCCCCTCTAGTGTGACGTCACATATTTTGTAATTTTACATCTAAAAATAATGAATAGTAGTTAATTTTTTTTTACATGTGACATCACAGAGCTGATGATCCCCCATACCCTTGTCACACTTCTCTATTCCCCCCCCACCCCCCTTAAGGTGTGACGTAATTTATGGATGGCCCCTAAGTTGGATAATCAAAAAATGTTCAGAATCCCTTCATTTTCCACGTAAAAAAAATTCTTCAATTTTTTTCTTCAGTTCTTCAAATCGCGAATTGGCAACCCTAGTGCTAGGCGTTCAGATAATTTATTTTCTGAACATATCTTTAGATTCGGAAAGGGGTGTTTTTCATCTTGCTTTTCCGTACATGTTTCTGATTGATGTTACTTTTTGCCGTTCTGCGTTTTAACATTTCGCTCGCGAAATATTGGTTTATTCTGCAGACCATTTTTAACGAATTGGACTTTACATGTGAAACTAATCTTTAATATTGCATTATTCTATATCCAGTAAAAAAAAAGAAACTGAAAGATTAAAAAAAGTTCAAGAGTTTTTTCCAAATCCACAAAAAATGAAATATTTTGTTGGTTTGTTTCGTATTCGGATGTAGAACAAGCCAAAAAATCACGATTCCCTGTTTTCTTTGTCAGTGTCAGGGTCAGGCGCTCGGAGCAGCCTGACGCATTCTGGCCGGTCTCGTTATCCCTTATTAAACAAGAGGGATAATTAACATTTTGAGACCTTAAAAGTATCAAATAATGTTCATTACTATGTGTACATTACGTATGTGAACTCAAAATAATTTAATCGTGAGTAGTGTGGACGTATAACGAGTTTTAAGAATATGTGCAGATTGTTATCGTGATTCATTAGATGCGAAGTGTTTAAAACCCAGGATGGGTAGCGAACATTTACCAGATGTGGTCATTTGTTCGGTCGTTGGGTGTCATAGCCGTATCCCTGAGCACCCCGCACCTTTACTGCAACCCCCGCTGCTCGTCGCTACGCCCGCAGTCGCTGTATTTACGACTGTGGACCATATGACCCGTTCGGTGTGTATGCCACCGAAGCGGCCTTCTAAGAAACGCATCAGAGAAGAGAACCAACTGATGACCTCTGCAATCTCTACATCCCTAGCTGCCCCCGCTGCCAACCGCCCGCGCCTGCCCCCCGCCCCTTAGCACATGGACTAGGAAGTCATCGGACTGAGCCCGCGCCTTTCGGTTTCTACCAGTGCCGTACGTATGGAGTGATAAATGACAAAATAAAATACCTAAGAGATAGTGTATAAAACAACAATCAATAATAATAAACAGTTCACAGTGACAATTATTACAGTGTATTACGAGTATATACATTTTCGTTAGCGTTGATTACATGTTATTTTTATGGTTTCTTTACGTTGTCATGAACTGCAGATTTATTAAATATAGGTTTTGAGTATGTGTAAGTAAGAATAAGTTAGGTTAAGTTAGATTAAGTAGATTAAGTTAGATTAAGTTAGATTAAGTTAGACTAAGGATGTTAAGTAGATTACTAAATACATGAGCGATCACAAGAGTGCAATGTTTTTGCATTACCTCTAGTAAGACTGCAATACGACTTTGTCCGTAGCAGACATTATTATTTGTTTATTAAACAAGAGCGGTCGGTAGCTAATTCTTATTTCTAGGTTTAAATGTTGAAGCGGGAGAGTAATTATGTATATTCCGATAATCTTGATATGCGTACATATAAAAAAATATTTAATTTAATTTATTGGGGGGCAAGAATTCAATAATCCACGCGCTTGATAGCTGCAAGACGAGTTGTTATCTAGCCTCCTACATAGTTAAGTAAATTAAAATACGTACATATAAAAAGATATTTTATTTAATTTATTGGGGGGCTAGAATTCCAACAATCCATGCGCTCGATAGCTGCAAGACGAGTGGTTATCTAGCCCCCTACATAGTTAAGTAAATTGAAATACGTACATATAAAAAGATATTTTATTTAATTTATGGGGGGGCTAGAATTCCAACAATCCATGCGCTTGATAGCTGCAAGACGAGTGGTTATCTAGCCCCCTACATAGTTAAGTAAATTGAAATACGTACATATAAAAAGATATTTAATTTAATTTATTGGGGGTCTAGAATTCCAACAATCCATGTGCTTGATAGCTGCAAGACGAGTGGTTATCTAGCCCCCTACATAGTTAAGTAAATTGGAATGCGTACATTTAAAAAGATATTTAATTTAATTTATTGGGGGGCTAGAATTCCAACAATCCGTGCGCTTGATAGCTGCAAGACGAGTGGTTATCTAGCCCCCTACATAGTTAAGTAAATGGAAAAACGTACATATAAAAAGATATTTTATTTAATTTATCGGGGGGGCTAGAATTCCAATAATCCATGCGCTTGATAGCTGCAAGACGAGTTGTTATCTAGCCTCCTGAGTTAAGTAAATTCTAATGTAAAATCCATGCCAATTTGTACAGCGCTCTTGAGGCGATTTTTCGCAAAAACAGCGCTATATAAGTTGTCCAAATTTATTATTTATTATTATTACTATTCTTTGGCATCTAATGGCATTAACGGTTCGATGACAGTTGGTACGGCGACAATTGATCCTGCGACAGTTGGTCCGCCGATAGCTGATCCTTCGGACTGTTGATCCTTCCGACAGTTGGTTCCAAGGGCGGATTTAGGGGGGGGGGGGGGCACGTGCCCCCCCAGACGGTATTTTTGTGTACTGTGGAGATTCCATCACAGTACATACTTAGAAGCTATAACTGTCTTTATTAAACATTTAATTTTTCGATTATTTTGACACTTTCATAAACCTTCCTATACATACTTGAACTTGTAGTATCATACTTTAAGTTTATTTCTAACAGTAATTGTTGATTTTTTGCCCGTCCGCCCCTTGTGCCCCCCCTCAGGAAAAAAATTCTAACAGTAATTGTTGATTTTTTGCCCGTCCGCACCTTGTGCCCCCCAAAAAAAAATCCTAACAGTAATTGTTGATTTTTTTGCCCATCCGCACCTTGTGCCCCCCCCAGAAAAAAATCCTAACAGTAAGTGTTGATTTTTTTGCCCGTCCGCCCCTTGTGCCCCCCCAGAAAAAATCCTGGATCCGCCCTTGGTTGGTCCGACCGACAGTTGATCCCCCGACAATTTATCCTTCCGACAGTTAATCCTTTAGAAGATTTTTTCTTCAAGTAAGTATGCAAAGAGGATATACGGCCGTACAACCAAAGTCGATATACTTATATCTGAAGGCATCTTGAGTGAAAATCCGCCGTTAAAATATTTTTACTAACAATAATTTCGACTCTCCGAAGAAGCATGCGGCAATAACAAAATACGACATACTTATACGCGCAGTCGGCTTAGCAAAAAAACGCTAAAGATTCCTTGCATATAATAATATAACTTTTAATCTGAATATAATACAATAGTCCCAACTGTTCCCAACCACCTCGAGCCAGTGAGACCATGGCCTCCCCAATTTTGGTATGGTGTGATGCTGAAGGTAGTGGGGAGGGGAAGAAGATGTGGAAAATGTACCTGGCTATTCCGATCTAGTCACCTAACACGGCTAAAGCCATTTCAAGTAACGTTTCAATTATGAATGAAAACTGACGAATAGCAAAATACGACATTAGTGTATTTAAACGTACTTACGATTTAGGAGGCGGATATGTTTACCGCCGCCCCCGGAAACCATTTATTGGATAAATTCCCCTTATCGGCTGTGGTTAGCTTTTTTTGGCAGCTTTCATGAGAGGAACTGATGACAGCAACAAAAAATTAAAAACATCAGCATTGGAATTTTCTAGGCTACGTTTTCGGGAATGATGTTAATTGATTTTCTTAAAAATCCTTATTTCGTGTTTCTTGTGCCTCTTTTGTAAATTGGCCATCGGCAATAATGCAATTTTTATTTCTGGCCCGCGGATGAAAAACTTGAGTGTGGGCGGTATGACGTACCACGGCTAGGTACTTTTGCACAAAATATGTGTTCAACAGCTTGGCTGTGGAACGATTTGCCGGCCTCTGTGTTTCCTCCTTTCTACAACATGGGTCTCTTCAAGATCAATGTTCATTCCTTCCTCTCCTATAAAAAACCCATACAGCGTCTCAGATGAAGGTCCCGAGGGAAATTATTTTCCTCAAGGCCTCCCGTGTGGAGTTAATGTAAAAAAAATTATCTTAAAATATAATATGAAAAACTATGTAAAATACTTGAACTTGATGGATCCATAATCACTTTTGGGGTTTATACAGGGTGGCGCAAAATTAATCATCCAATTTTGTTTTTGAATAAATTTTTTACGAAATAAAAAAAAAGATTTTGAGCAATAGAAATCTTTATTTGGACTTTTACAATTTTTTCTGTTAAGTGAAAAAGATGATATCCGTCAAGTGGCTGCCGCCAGTGTTGATTCACATTTGTGCCCGTTTTATCGCATTTTCCATGACTTTCCGCAAGATTTACGGTGATAACTGTTCGCATTCCTATCGAATATTCTCCCTAAGGGCTGCGATTATCTGAGGCTTGTTGGCATAAACCCGCGACTTCAGATAGCCCCAAATAAACAAGTCTGGGATGGGTAAATCGGGCGATCTTGCTGGCTATACCAAATCGCCAAAACAAGAGATTACGCAACCAGGAAACGCTTCGTGGCTCGTGCTATGTGTGCGGTTGCATCGTCTTGTTGAAACCACATGTTCACCAAGCCCCGCTCATCCAATTCCGGAAGTAAGAAGTCGTTTATCATGGCCCTGTAGCGTTCGCCAGTATCAGTGACCGTAATGCCAAGGCGTCCTAAAAAAATGCGGCCCAATCACTCCTCCTGCGTCAACGCCGCACCACACAGTGGCTTTGAGTGGATGTAATGGCTTTTCGTGTATCACACGCGGATTTTCAGTGCCCCAGAAACGAATATTATGCTAATAGGTGTAACCGTTTAAGTGGAAATGCGCCTCGTCGCTCATGGTGACTTTCGACACAAAATCGCTAAAAGCGTTAAAGCTTCAATCGACACAATTATTCCACGCTCTTGCGGAGTATAGCGCTCCATTGCTTGTCTGTTTGTATTCTGCAGCTGTCTAGTTCACAATGTCAAATATGATTGACGCACGACGCCATTTGCAAAAATTATAACATCTTCCGATAGGCCGCCACCTTGTACCAGGTATCATCCGAAATAATATTTAAACTTAAGGTTTACGCTGGCACATTTAAGGGGCGTATTATCTTCATGACCAATAGGCATGTTCAATTAGTGTTCTTATTAGTGTCAACCGTAACCTATTTGTCCATATAGCGTTTTATTCAAGTATATAAACGGCCCTATTTTACAGGATAATATCATTACAATCGGTCAACACCGATCAAGAATTTTTACTGCTTAATGCAAAGAGATTTTGGTATGTTAATTGTGTGGGTATAAAATTATTGAATAAGATAAACACATATAAATTATTTATAAAAATCTTTATTCTTAATGGCAAGCAAGTAATCGATTCACATTCAAGAGTTGGTTCGTAGCTTTGAGACAAAAAAAATCAACAATATTTAAACGTCTTGGATTCTTTTTTACATGACTTTAAAACGACCCTATTTTATAGAACATAGCATATCATTTGTATGGCTCATTCATACTTATCAGATTCACTACACTGTTAATATAAGTTCGTTTAGCTTTTCACAATTTGAAAGCAATGTATAGAAACCACAACTAAAATAAATATTCGTTCCTGAACATTGTTCAATATTACATACTCGTAGATAACAGTCATAATTTTATATTCAAATAAACTACATAACAAATTTAATTTATACAAAAACATCTCAATGCCACCAACTTAAACGTTAAACAACGAAACCTAAACGATACGTTTTAAATTTCGTGTCTAATTTTTCTAAATAAAGTCTATTTAAAGTGCTAAATGTTTTATCTACAAAATATTGGTTCAAGCTGTCTCTTTTTAAGTAAGTAATTTTATTAAACTACATCAGAAAATAGTAAAAAAAACTACATAATTAGTTTACTACGTAAGAACTATTTTATAAGTTTCTTACTATTTATTTTCTAGTTTAATGTTCTATTAATATTAAGAATACTGCAATAATTATTAGTATTTGCTAATTTGCATCGAATAGTCTTGTTTAATGAGGTATCTGTAGTTATTGCACCAACTAAACAGTGGGGTGCAGTATTTTTTTCGATCATCACGATTTTCCAGATTTTTTTTTAGGTTTATCATTTTTAAATTCAACATGTGAATTTTAGCATTGAAAAAGCCCTAAGCACTAAATAAAATTTGTAGATTTAAATTAAGATAATATGATAAATTTCCATTCTGAGATAAAAAATAATAACCTTAACCCTTTTTCCAAGAAAATTGCACACTCGAAAATCAACTCCCGCATGCTAGTATATATATTATAAAATGGTTGAGCTTCATTTTATAATAAATAAAAACAGACATAAGAGACACATTTGTTAATATAAAAAAAAACAGATTTTTTTCCTGGAAAACATATTTTCCAGTTTCAGATCCAATCGATTGCTTAGACCCCCCACAAAATAATAAATCCGAACCCAGGGTAAGCATCCCAAATATCAAAACGTTCTAAACGAAAACATCTAAAACGTTCTATGTGCTTTTAGATCCCACTCTGTCAAGACCTTAATACGACTAATTCCGCTATTTTTCAGAACAACAAAAGATGGTAATGCTAATAATTTTACTTTTCCTTAATTTTTTGTTTCGAAAAAAGCAGATCTGAGGATAATTTTTTCATGTACAGCTTTTTTCGTAAGAATCACAAAAAAATCATACCAATTTATTATAGAGAATCGCGATTGTCGGAAAACAAAATAACAAAGCACCTCACTGTAAAATAGCAAGCCCGCGATTAGCTGAAAGAATAATTGAAATTACCGCTTATATCTACATCCATAGATTAAAGAGTGTTCTTTTTTGTTCTTTCCCTACACCCTCTTTCCGAAAAAACGTTATACATGGAACAGAAAAATATGTTACAATAATTTGAGCTCTCAGTGGCGGGACTTGTCATAAATAATATAATTATTGTGACGTGCGAAAATAATTGACAATCTATTTTTTCAAATTGGTGAGCATTGCATGTTTTTAATTTAACATTAAGGGCCTAACTAGATGACTGGTTGGCGGTCAATGGTAGTCTAGTGAGGGCGCCTCGATGGGCGGCACGTGGTGTCCGCACTTGGGGAAGTTGTGGGGCACGGGAGGGAGGTCCGCCTGCGTGCCCACGTGCAATATTAAGTTCATCCCTATCACTATATGGTACAGGAAATGGCAGTGGAATAACCAGAAACCTGAAAATAAAATTACAAAAATATTAGAAAATGTACGATGGATGTTATCAGGAAAATTACCATATTTTGTGCTTTCCTAATCTAAAGCATAAATAACGCTGGTTGAATTTATCTTTAAGTTGGATGTTACATTATCATTCAAATATATTGTGTTAATCGCGGAATCTGCTGAGTAGACTTTTACATTTTGAAAGCCAATGAGTACGGCAATTTTTGATTTGTATGGTTTAACATGCGTCGTAAGCTAGATACTTAGTATCAATTGAAGACACATACAATGATATTGTTGTTTTTTAATTATTATTTTTTTTTTAATTTATAAATATATATTTATGGAAATGTATTGTTTATTTAGAGAGATTGCGTGTTGTCCTCCGCGCTAGGAGTTCACATGTGTTACGGAGGAAAAGGGTATTTGATTCAGTAGGTAAAGTGAAAAACTTTAAGTTAGTATCTAATAATATAAAAAGCAATTTAACTTTAAAAAATTTTATATGTAAAATTTAAAAGCAAATTCATCCCAATAAAATTTCGATACTTATGAAGGGTGAATTGATTCAGTAGAAGACTTATATAAAAAAAAAAACAATTTGATGTTGAAAACATAAAAGTAATAAAAATTTCGACACAATAAAATTTTCGTAGTTTTTCAAGGGAAAATTCATAATTTTCTGTGGAAGACTTTAAAAAAATATATAAAAAAAAAAATTATATAACTATTTATATAAAACAATCTTAGTAAATACGAATGAAATTTGAACAAGTTTAACATACATAATATGTCGATATTTGTCGAGGGTAAATTGATTCGACTCCAGATACTAATATCTACAGCCTGAATGTCGGACGAATATCTACAGCTCATATGTAGGACTAATATCTACGAACTTCAGAGTGTGGACTAATATCTACAGAGCTAAGGTCGGACGAATATCTATGACGGTCCCAATGGTGACTAATATCTATGGAGCGTAGGTTGGACTAATATCTACAGAGGGCAGCTGAGCAAGAGGTTATACGGAAAAGCATAAATTACTTCAATTTCCTTATTACTAATTACGTAAAGGCTTAAACGTTTAAAGTACCTACGTACATGACGTTTTTGCATAATATCACGTATTTTGCTGTTTACGAGGATAATAATTTATTGAACAAACATGGAGGTCATAATACAAAGATATTTATTTATTTCGAAATACACGGCACCACAACCTAACCTAACCTAATCTAACTGACATAGAAATGGTCATGGTAACAGACTAAATAATTTAGAAGCACTCGAAATAAAGAAAGCTGTTAAAACAAAAACCCAAATCCTTAATAATCAGCTAAATGTGTCCGATAGTCCGATATCAGGGATTTTTACATACATACATAAATAAATTAAGTTTTTTAAACTGCATACGCAATATTACGTTATTCCAATTTGCTATGCATAATTGCAAATCCAACCTCTGCCAGTGCTGTAGATATTCGTCCACACTTTGGTTCTCATAGATATTAGTCAGCAGTTTGAGCTGTAGATATTCGTACGCACTTTGGTTCTCATGTTAGTCCGATTTGTTCAGTTTTTGGAATTCCTGTAGATATTAGTAGACGCCTCCAATTGATTCAGTATCTATGAAAGTAGACACAAAATCAGATGTAGTCACAAAACGGCTAAGCAATTTCAAGCAATGCTTTCGATTCAAAATGTGGAGGTCTAGCACGGAAGATCGACAAAAACCTTAATATCAATACGACTAAATCCGTCATCTATGTTTCAATCATCTATATCAATATTTGTGAGAAATTGATAAGAGATATTCCGATCGACGATTGATAAATTGTAGCGTGGCTCCTGAGTATCAGTTAAGTTAAGAGTATCAACTGGCAATATACAAAACATTTTGAATAATGTTGTTCGTTATTCAAAATAACTGGCATATTAATGAATAGGGGTGAACTAACGAAGCTCTTAAAATTGATAGAATACTCGATCCATAAACACAATTAATTTATATAAGATGCGATCAATTTATCCGGTTCGATCTTGGAGACACAAAATGGTTCAAATATGACCTAATTAACTTCCGTTTAGTCTCAAAATATTAATATTACACGAGAAGTGCCAACGAATATTAAATTTAATATTTCAATTCGAAATGGTCTATTTATTAGTATTTTTAATTTTTGCGTAGATATTTGACGTCAAGGAATGTAAATCCATAGATGGATCCGCCTGTGTTGCCAGATTTTGATTTCTTATTTATTCCCGTCATTATCGGTCTGGCTATCAACAGTGCGGCTGCGCTCGGGAAAACGGTATAAAATCGTCGGTAGATGCGCCTGTCGTTCCGGTGTTGTAAAACTATCGATTTCACTGTGCTAGACAACTTGGTCTCTCACCGACTTGAAGTTGATACTATCTTCTACTTTGAAACAAGGCGCAAGTGTGTACATAGGTATGCATGCGAAAGACCAATACAAATTAATGATTCGCGTACGAGTTTCTTTTACTTCCATTGTCATGATAATTATACCTAAATGAGCCAGCAGTCTTTATTCTTACCTGGATTATCAGCTCTAAATCTGAAGACGACGTATCCATTGTTGGGCACTGCGATCGTGTCTTTGTGGGGCGGGAAGTTGAACTGCCGGTGCAGGAGGCCGCGCCTGTCGAGGTCGAGCGCGTGCTTCAGGTTGATCTTCTTGACGGTCTTGTCGGGTGATCTTCCCATGCCGATCACGGTGAAGGCCTGCCCGTGCAGGTGGAAGGGATGGGATAGGTTGACCTGTTGAACTGGGAAATAAATACGTAGTTAGTCAAAGAGTCATCGAGCCACATAATGATACATTAACTGGTGTCGGGTGAATAACGTAGAACCAGGGCCGGTGTTTTGCAGATGCAATTGGAGCAGTCCGCTCAAGCCAAGGGGCTGATAATACCAGTAACTTTGTGCCAATGAGGTTTTCACTGGCACCAGGTGCCGTTTAGCTCAGGCCCCGTCCAAATAGAAAATATCCACATACGTAACAAGATTCGTAACTCGTAACATCGCAAATACAGAACGATAAAACAAAAATCGTTCCCTAGCGTCGCGTGATATCCAGACTCAAGTACGGTGCGGGATTCGAGTTGCGCGTGGGAAGCCACGAACGAACGTTAGCGAACTACTAATAAAGTACCCACTACTACTAATAAATCATGCCCTTTACACTCATGACAAGAGACGTGCAACTACGAATCTACTATTTTTTGTTGTTATGAAATAGAGCAATGTTGTAAGACTGTTAAACAAAAAAGAAACTTATTTATAACTACCTGACCCGGCGAACTACGTACCGCCTAAGAATCAATAACTGTTGTGTTAACTTATTAGCTGAATTAATTTCATTTTTTTTAAAGTTTAAATTAATACTCAAAATGAATTAAGAAATGTAATTCACGTGGCAGCAAGACATTTGCTTTATTAAAGCGAATCTAAATGATTCACGTGGTATTATTGTACTACTTTCTGTTAAAACTATTTACTGGGTGGGTTGCACTTGGGTCGATTCCCTTCATTGAAGCACCTTGTGATATCGAACATTTTTCGTTTTGTTGTCGTTAGATATCTTCCCAGTTCCACCGGGCGCATTGAGGAAAAATAAGCCACCATTTCCATCATCAACAGCCTTCATTAACGTATCATGCACTTCCTTCTGTTGGGGGTACAACAGTGGTGCATTCGTTCAAACTGATTGGTTCAATGCATCTTGATCATATTCACGTTCACGTATCAATTCTTGATTGAAAGCATCATTCATTGCAAGTTTCATTGCATTCATGAAGCGTCAATATGGCGTTGTTATTCCTAACTTGACTAACAAACTGCCGCACATGAGGTAACACATGTCTTCGATCAAAAACAAAACCTGTTTATGTATATCCTCATTCACCTCGAGATCAGGATTCCCTGAACTAACACGAATTCGATGTAAAATGTCTTCTCATATGTCATCTTTGTACTTGTTCCATAGTTCACGTGGATTCGATGGGAAACATGTCGAAATAATGATAGCAAATAATGTGCGTTAAGACTGGAGATGCAGAAATAATTGCTTCAGTGATTGTCGTGGGCTAAAGTTCGGTGTTTGGGTAAAATTCCTAAAAAATAAAACTAGTTATTTTTATACTAATTTGGGGTCGGGGAATCCGAATCTGAAAGAATTAGGCGGCGGCAAGCAATATTAACTGAATTAAACGACTTTAAAAAAATTTATACACATACAGGAAAATAGCCATTTTGGAAGCATTTTGATTCCTATAAAATCAAACTAGTTATTTTTATACTAACTATGGGCCGGGGAATCCGAATCTGAAAGAATTAGGCGGCGGCAAGCAATATTAACTTAATTACACGACTTAAAAATTTTCTATACACACACACATGAAAATAATCATTCCGGAAGTATTTTGACACATGTAGTACAAAGATCATAGAAAAACACGATAACATAGATGTTTTTACCACACAAAATTAAGTGTTGCCATTAAGCAGTAATATTTATAACGTAAAATAACATGTTTATATTTTAAGTACTTATTTTTTATAATTGATTCTCAAATATTTTAGGAAGGTACACCAACTAGTATTGTGGAATTTTTATGCCTTGACGCGAGTAGGCGTTATAAAGGGGCACGTTCTTTTGTATCACAAACCATGTTACATAAACCCGGCGTAGCTGCTAAACTACTTGAAAACAGGGATGTTTTTTTGCCGTGACGCGAGCAGGCGGTATAAAGGGGCACAAACCATGTTACACAAACCTAGCGTAGCCGCTAAACTACTCGAAAACAGGGATGTTTTTTTGCCGTGACGCGAGCAGGCGGTATAAAGGGGCACAAACCATGTTACACAAACCTAGCGTAGCCGCTAAACTACTCGAAAACAGGGATGTTTTTTTGCCGTGACGCGAGCGGGCGGTATAAAGGGGCACAAACCATGTTACACAAACCTAGCGTAGCCGCTAAACTACTCGAAAACAGGGATGTTTTTTTGCCGTGACGCGAGCAGGCGGTATAAAGGGGCACAAACCATGTTACACAAACCTAGCGTAGCCGCTAAACTACTTGAAAACAGGGATGTTTTTTTGCCGTGACGCGAGCAGGCGGTATAAAGGGGCACAAACCATGTTACACAAACCTAGCGTTAGGTTAGGATAGGTTAGGGACGCGATCAGGCGGTATAAAGGGGCTCAAACCATGTTACACAAACCTAGCGTAGCCGCTAAACTACTTGAAAACAGGGATGTTTTTTTGCCGTGACGCGAGCAGGCGGTATAAAGGGGCACAAACCATGTTACACAAACCTAGCGTTAGGTTAGGATAGGTTAGGGACGCGAGCAGGCGGTATAAAGGGGCATAAACCATGTTACACAAACCTAGCGTAGCCGCTAAACTACTTGAAAACAGGGATGTTTTTTTGCCGTGACGCGAGCAGGCGGTATAAAGGGGCACAAACCATGTTACACAAACCTAGCGTTAGGTTAGGTTAGGTTAGGGACGCGAGCAGGCGGTATAAAGGGGCACAAACCATGTTACACAAACCTAACGTTAGGTTAGGTTAGGTTACGCATTTTTAAGACTACGAATTTTCATACTTTTGATTTAAGAATACGCCGTTGAGATAGTCGTAATTCATCAGGTTAATGTGTTAATACGACGGACGAAGAAGACTTGGTCGATTTATAAGGTATGTTTTTGAGAGCTGGTAACACTGCCGGCACATGTTTTTGTATATTTCTTGTTTTTCTATGATCTTTGTACTACATGTGTCAAAATACTTCCGAAATGATTATTTTCAAGTGTGTGTATAGAAATTTTTTAAGTCGTGTAATTCAGTTAATATTGCTTGCCGCGGCCTAATTCTTTCAGATTCGGATTCCCCAGCCCATAGTTAGTATAAAAATAACTAGTTTGATTTTCTAGGAATCAAAATGCTTCCAAAATGGCTATTTTCCTGTATGTGTATAAAAATTTTTAAAGTCGTTTAATTCAGTTAATATTGCTTGCCGCCGCCTAATTCTTTCAGATTCGGATTCCCCGACCCCAAATTAGTATAAAAATAACTAGTTTTATTTTTTAGGAATTTTACCCAAACACCGAATTTATTCCATTGTCGTGTCCCAATGAGTATCGTTTTCGAGCAAATTGATCTGCTGACATGCAACACGAATTGTTGGGCACACTACACCATTGACTTGTGATTCAAACGATTTCGGCCCACGAAAATTCACCAGCAACAACCGAAAGTAGAAGCATTCGTTACTTTTTACATGAACTGTGTAAATGCGACCAAGAGCATCAGTAGAACGCACAACCGGATGATCAGTAACCACATCGCCGTGCTCCCGACGTGGAAATCTCTTCGACAAAGCGTTCGACAAAGTGTAATAACGTGGCATCTCAGAGTAGAGCAACGTCCGGGCAAACAGATCTCATCTCATTGGCAAATCGAAAAGAAACTGGTCAATGTTGTTGCTGGAGGTGTTTCAGCACGATTGGCAACAATCGATGTAATGAAATAAACTCGTTGATCATTCTCCAGATGCATCGCCAAATATACAACAATGGAATGTCGTTCATGAATGGGGAATGAGAATATACGCCAAATCGCCTCATTGTAGCTCACAAACTTGATAGCGTGTGATTTAATCGTTTTTTATTTGTAGTTTTAACGCCAAAAACGCCATATCGCTGAATTTTGTGACAAATTTGCAGACGTATTTGATTGACTTCACCGAATTGCAATAGGTACCCCACGTCACAATGCGCCTTGAATGTTTTGAAAAGAAGTTGGTGTTTTCCTGGAGTTGTGCAGACATACGTTCACCATTTGTCCCATTTACGACTATTGACATTTAGTGTGTAAGAAAGAGAGGCAGCATTATATGTTTAAGAACAAAAGAAAAACAATCAGCACATTGACATTTGACGTTTTCGAATTTTTGGAATTCAAGCAAACTTCAATATTATACCTACCTACCACAATATTCCTGCAGCTCTTTCAAAAGATGAAAATTCGTTTCATATTAAATGTATGAGGAAATGAATTTTCGCGATGTTTTAAAAGTTATTATGTTATCCGAGGCGGAGACAAATCCAACAAATCAAAGATCATCAAAATCGGTTCAGCCGTTCTTGAGTTATAAATAGTGTAACTAACCCGACTTTGTTTTATATATTAAAAAAGATAAGCCCACAGAAGTGTTAACAGTCATAAACTTTGACGATGGGGAGTCGAACACCACATTATAAGGCTCAAGAAGGTTAGAAGGTGATATAAGGGACAGAGTAGGTACTAGTAAATACATTAAATACAATTTCGAAGTACATTTTGGCAATTCGCGGTAAGATCAGTTGCACATTGGTCCAGGAGTTTAAATCACGGTAGCAAAAATACGCAGTTTTTATCGTGCGAATTTCGTAATCATTAAATTTAATATCTTTAATTTAATTTTAGGTATTAAATTACTTATTAAAATCTTATCTATCATTATCTTGTAATCTATTATTAAAACTTGGATGTGCATTTATGTAGTTATATTTAAAAAAAAAGTTTTAATTTTATTTTATTACAACACGACATAACCGAAATGTTTTTATTTCACGTTATTTATCAAACTGCTTATATAGAAATGTACTATTTAAAAAGATTTTATCGATGAGCGTGGTAAAAAAATTATAAAAAGAGTTTCAAATCGTTATTACGTTGGTGTGCGGCGAGGAGCCTCATGGTTCCTCTGTTCTATGTGAACCCTTCAGAGACTCTCGTGAAGCGTGTATGCAAGCTTCATGAAAATCAATGATTTGACTTGGCTAGAATTCAACCAACCTTCATCAACGAGTACAACTTCTACGATCGCATTGAGCGGGATGTCGATGGAATGCGTGCACATGCAGTTGGCCTCGCAGTCCGCTGGCCTGTTGTCTCCGTTGCAGAACTGATTGGGCGGTATGTCGTGCAGCTGTGACAGTGGTGGCGAGGGAGGGGAAGCGTACGATATCTCGTCGATCAGGCTGATTACGTGGTCGCCTCCGGGAGCCACTAAAATATGGGATAAGAAAACAAATTATATTGATAAACAAGTGAAATACGCAGGTCAAATGGGTTTTTCGTATGTAATATTGACACAAAAGGATCAAAGTGAAGCTTTATGTGAAAACATATTTTCGATTAATCTTTGCTGCAAATCGGTTTACATTATGAATATCAAAAATATGCATTGAATAAATTAAAGCTTTTACTATCGTATCGCTTGAGCAGAACTAAAATAAATTTTGTTAATTACTTTATAAATAAAACAAGCGTAAATTATTCTTTTTTCATTAGAAATGTATGAACGCATATAAGAAACAGTTTAAAAAAATACAGTTTTGGCTAAGAATATCTGTGACAGTTTCCCTTGGTTTTGTTTTTTATTTTTCTTATAATATTATTCACAAACCAAATAAAAATCACTGTTGCGCTAAAATCGACTGTTTCTAGACTCCGTTTGCCAAGCGATATTTATGCTTATTACTTATATTCGTGGTGATATAAGGCACAGAGAAGAATACAACAAATTTCGGCTTTTAGGGAAATAATTGAGGAGTTTTTCCGGCACCCTGACACACAGATCTGTTCCTTGAACAGTTTGTCAAGTCGTCGTAGTATCTTTCACCCCGAACGACGAATATTGCAACAATATTTTTTTACACAATATTCCATTCCAGTTTAGTTATTTGGAAAGGAATTATTGAAATACTGTACATGGAACGATTTCAGCAATTTTTCCTGATTTATGCTGCAAGACAGCCACGCCATTCAAAATCGGAAGGCGACAAAGTCGTCCCAGCGTCCAAAAGCCATTTTGCATTCAATCGACCAGCCTCAACTAAGAGAATATAATATGCAATGGACAGAGGTCATCAAAGCAAGATAGTGTCCAAGATAGGATACATGGAGGCACTTTGCCGTAGCAACGGGCTCCCGATCCAAATGGGAAAAAGAGATTATGACGGTAGATAAATTTCTTCTAAAAATCAAACCGTTAAAAAAAAAGGTTTTTTTACCATAGTACGTTTATTTTCAATTTTCGAGCTATCTCTTGGGCCGGCTAACAGTCGATGCGTGTGTGCGTGAGAGCTACCAGAAATTGGTAGAATCATCGTCGTCGAGACTATCTGCGTGTTTTAGTTTGATCGGATGTTGGGAAGTGGGTTAATATCCACTTCCAAGATTTAATACCATTCATTCATTAATTCACGAAAACAAAATCAAAATTAAAATGGTTCACCAACCTAAGAATTTGTTGTAAGTGTTGGGCTCGAACAGTTGGGCGGGTTTGTAGAACAGGAAGCGGAAGGGCAAGAATATCTTGACGTCGGGCCTCTCCTGAAGAATGCCGGCATCGATGTGTTTGGCATTTTTCAAATTGCTGACGCAGATCGCATCCACTCGCTTAGTGTTGCAAATGGCGTCCAACGGATTCAAAACCTGCCGAAACATTTTGAATTACTTCTAGGGCAAAAATAAATAATATAATATTTTAACATTCTCTGTCAAATTGCTCACAAAGTCTTTTATTTATGCTATGCATATGTTTCGTTACTACTGGTTTTTAAATGTGCGATCTTATTTAAAAATTGTACAAAATATTTATAAACAATACTTACTTTTATAGATACATTGGGTGTTGCCATCCCCACTCTACTTATTCTCATCTACTCTTTTTATGCTTACACATTTCTACATATTTGCAAGATATACAAACATTTATGTGCATATTATTTTGTTTTTTATAGTGCGTGAGTATTTAGAATACATTCATAGCATACATTATTAGTCAACTACTTTCATGTTTTTAATTAATTTGACAGTTTAAATGTATATACCACACGCACACACAGGTCACTAACTACATTTTTACAGATTTTCAGTTACACTTTGAGTTACAATTGCAATAAAAAATATTACATTGAAAGTACCTGAAAATAGAAATACATTAATATTGCCTTAT
Organism: Limnephilus rhombicus; assembly: GCA_929108145.2. Lineage (NCBI taxonomy): Eukaryota > Metazoa > Arthropoda > Insecta > Trichoptera > Limnephilidae > Limnephilus > Limnephilus rhombicus. The sequence goes on from OV815274.1 coordinate 29,834,702, forward strand.
TTTATGTACAATATTCTACCGCCTTGAAGTCTAGAATATGTAACTAACTGTAAAATATGGTTATAAATATTGCGATTTATTTTTGGGTCATGTCGAACTGTTAAGGATTGTAGTTTCTCGTATTTTTGTGATAGTTCTATCAAGTAGATCAAGGAAACATATTATTTTGGGTAGCAGAATGAAATATTACAAGTTTATCTTTTGATTATTTATTTATAAAAGTTTTTTTATAATTGTTATCTTCATAAACAATATTATTCATGAAAAGTATTGTGAAGTTTATTTCGATGTGTCGGATGACTAGGCTCAATCCCCGGACAACATGAACAATGACAATATTGTTTTACATTTCATAAACAAACTATTAGTTGACAGTGGGCAACAATTAGATTTCACGGAGAAATTCAACTATTACCGCGTGTATGGTTTTATTACTAATTATGAAATGCAGGGTGCATTTTCGTATTCATAAAGGCATCTACAAATATGGCGAATGATATTATGCACTATTGTATACAGATGGATGAATTACAAACAATACAAACACATTAATCTGGTATATACAAAGTATGGATTATGGACAAATTGTTATGAATTACTAGGTATTTAAACTTTCCTGAAAATTAAAAAAAGTTTAAAACATTCTTGACATAATAGGGTATTCATTACAGAAGAAAGAAATGAAAGCTAATCGAAAAGAAATCTAATTAATTATTATTTACATTATTACTCACCCAGAACGGGGTAGGTTGGCTCCGGGAGAGTTTATCGTATGCACGTACAACACATAATATTTACAACTGACTTATGCATAAAACAATACATTTAAAGGTGTTCACATAAATAGAAAGGTGTTTACAATGATTAAATGGTAGGAGCACCAGAAACGTATCAATAACATCGCCTCCAATAAACATGCTCCAGACATCTCCTACTTCACTCACCTGGAGTATATCACCTGTGGTAGGCAGTACAAAATTAAAAGCAAAATGGCAGTAAGGCGCTGGTCAATGTATCATTCCCGTAAACAAAACAAAATAAATAAGAACTTCGATAAATACAGGTGACATAAATAATTGAGTATTTTTTACATATATAAATCTATGTTAGGAATATTTTGATCAAGTGGGCTTAAATGAAAAAAGGAACAGGTGAGAATTTCTAAACAAAATATTTATCGCATTGGAGTCGCGAAACAACGCAGAAAAAAAAATCGAAGTAAGAGCTTGTTGACCGTACCAAAATACTACGCATAATGTAGGTATTATACTATTAAATATTAGAATAATATAAATAGTATGAATATCAAAATTCACATGAATTTCGAAAATCTACGCTCGATTGATGGACTAATCAATACGAAAGAAGTGGAAAGGGAGAATTTCATTAATTAAGAAAATACTTTAATTGGTTCATATTTTGATTTTGTTCACGTTCCCTCGGGCGGGAAAAAGGGGAGTATAAGAAAACTAGGGTTAATGGTTAAAAATAATTTACAGATCTTTAAAAAAAATAGAAAAGATATCTATGCGCTATAAATAATTTCGGACAGCACAATATTTGTAGATTTAACGGAGAAAATTGAAAATTCACTGGGGTAATGGGAAATGCTGAATCTCTAGAACGGAATAGTTGCCCCTACTACCGGAGTACAATATGGCCGGACGGTAATCTCCCTTTAATCACCTTAAGCTGAAAATCAATATTTAAAATTACCTAAAAACAAACCGACCCACAACGAATCTCATGAAACACTTAGTCTTTTCCTAAACACTGCAACCAAAGTTAGTTGATGGGAATGGGTGGCAAGTGATCTCCACAGGTGGGGAAGCCTGGAGGGGTGGGTGGCAGGTCAGCGTTCGTACCGACTTGCAGGATGAGGTTCATGCCGATGACAATGTGGAAGAGGAAGTGGCAGTGGAAGAGCCAGAAGCCGGGGTTGTCGGCCCTGAAACGCAGGATGACGTAGCCGTTGTTGGGCACGGCGATGGTGTCCTTCGCGGGAGGGTGGTCTCCCTGCTTGAGGTGACGGTGCAGCAGACCGCGCCTGTCGAGGTCCAGCGCGTGCTTCAGGTTGATCTTCTTCACGTTCTTGTCGGGAGAGCGGCCGATACCGATCACGTTGAAAGCATAGCCGTGGAGGTGGAAGGGGTGAGACAGATTGGCAATTTGTACTGGAATCAAACAAGAAACAACATTACAATTTAGGTAACTAAATATTACGATTTCAAATTAGAATGAACGGTCTAAAAGACGAATTTTTGTGCAGCCATTTTCAAACAAAACTTAAATTTGGATTTGAGGCCAAAATACTAATTGTTTTCTTAATCAAAAGGTGTGGCAAATATTCAGTATGGTTGTGTGCTACTTTACTTGTTTGTGTTTAAATTATAAAATACAGGACATTTGGGAGGCGGGAATGGGTACCGCCGCCCCGGGAACCTTTATTGGATAACCAACACCTCTGCCATAGGTCACCCCAAGTGGTTCGCTACGTTTGGTGATTTAGCAGGGGTGCCCGGGTTCATGGGGTGAGGTTTGTCTAGGTCTTGGAGGCGGATGACTGGGACATACTGAACCCCAGATTCCTACCCACCCCTTAAACCCTTTTCCTTCCCAGAACACTCCTCTCCTTCCCTTTTCCTTAAAAAAACCCTCCACACAGCATCCTCAAAGATGACATAGGCCCTGAGGGAAATTATTTTCCTCAGGGCCTCCTGTGTGGAGCTTATGTAAAAAAAAATTATAATTTTTTTTTTTTCATGATTTTAGAGGCAACTTTTACAATTTTTTGTGAAATAACGGTAATTATAAAAAAAACTAGCCTATACTTACTATGTAAACATAATGAAATATAAAATATATTTTTAAAATTTATATTCGACAAATTTGAGTTGGTCGAATGTAATTTAAATTTAAGCCCATCAAAACGCTTTATGAATAATTCGTATTTTAATTTCATATTTCATTATATTTATTTACATGGTAGGTAGGTAGGTAGAAATTATTTTTTAAAAATAATTATCATAAACTCATAAATAATTACCAAAGTTGCCTCCAAAATCTCGAAAAATCTATTTCTCCAATAAAAAAAAAATAAACGAAAAAATAAAATGAAAAACAAGAAAATAAAGAATACATATTAGATATTTACATCTTTTGATTGAGAAAAATAATTATTCAGTTTCGTCAAATATTTTGGCCTGAAATGAAAAAGGTCGTACGTCCTTTCCTCTTAATACGATGAATACGAATATAATCGAGATGTGGTAATAATTTCTTCTGGGAATTTTTTACATACTTACCCATGATCAATGACTACTGTAACTTGAAGCAAGTGCTTAAAACACCGCGATGTTGAACTAATTAATTATGTACTTCGCAAATAAAATTCCGTAACGATAACGGAAATTTGAAATGGTGTAAAGGACAAAAATCCAAAAAATTAGTTAAATATGTCATTTTTATTAAAATTACATTGTTGTCAAGAAATTTACATAAATGATAAGTGTTCTGAAAGATCTAATCAATGTTATTTTATAATTAAAATTCATAATTGTAGGTCTACCAAAACAGAATTTAAGATTTTTTGATAAAAATGAAGCTTTCTTTTCGCTTTCCTGAACAATTAACATTTTGTCCTAACAGCATTTAAAATGTCTGTGATCGATAATGTTTAATACAGATCCGTCCAAAAAGGTGTCCATGAATTCAAAATAAAATAACCAAGCGCGTATTAAAGATATACTGTTAATTTATACACCAAAACACGTGGAAAACCTTATTTTTTGCATTATTACTTCAACAATGCCGAAATGAGTTCCTGCTCTAGCATGGCAAACATCTAAGTGAAAATCGACCTTCCAAATACGCTGAATCATAGCAGGAGCGCGGATTCTCTTTCTTAGGTTGTAGATCCCGAATATTTTCTAGTTAAAAAATGTTCTTAAGATAGTCCATGAGAAATAGTCCAAAGGAGTCAGTTAGATCAGGACTTCTAGGTGGCCACAAAACACGACCATTCCTGGCAGTTCAACGCCAACAGCCGGGAAATCTGTTGTTGAGAGTAAGGGGGCACTCCGTCCTGCTGTTTTTTGGCCACCTGGAAGCTCCGATCTAACTCCGATGGGCTTTTTCTTAAGAACTTTGTTTGCGCAGAAAAAAGCTGGAGTAAAGCTGAGAATCTGCGCAGCAATAGTCGTATTGCGCAATACGACTATTGCGGTCGGTTTTCGCTTAGATGTTTGCCTTTTCGCGTGCAACAGCGGAAAGTCTTATCGAAATACTCTAAGTAATGTAAATAAAAAAAGTTTTGTTTTGAAAGCATATTTTGGTGTACGAATAAAGCTGGGAACATACTAGGCCCACGCAACGCCACGCGACGTAGGTAGACGTCATCATTTCCATATCTGGACTACTTACCATCCATACATTTTCTATGGAAACGGGTGCTTTAGAATCACACTAGCCCCACGCAACGCAAACCGACGCCCCCTACGCGACGCGGATCTGCCGCAGCCAGATCGGCGTGGGCCATGTGGAAGGTGGAGGGGGTATGGTCACGCCTACTACGAGATGATTTTACATCTTTCTGGTGTTATCTAAGCATTTAACGTTATGTTTCGCAATATCTGTGGTTGTTTTTTGACAGATATTATTCAAAAATGGATGACGAACAGTTCATTGAAACTGGACGGCACGAAGTTATTTATAAAATCAAATTACAGGATTATAGAGATTCTGCATACGCAGTGCAGCTTGGGAGGAAATTTCAGCCATTCATGGCATGACTTTCAATATTATACCCCTATAATGAATGACAATCAAACATGACATAGACACACTGCCAGTCTTTCTCTGATCCGAATGGACTTTCGTGTTTTCTTTTTTATGTCATATTCAATTATGCTGTGAAGCTCTTCAAATACCACTTTACTCATACGGAAGTACATGAAGAATCGTCCGTCATCAGATTCTAGTTAATTAGATTAGTTAACTAGATTCTACTAAAGTATGGAACTCTCCAAACATTTGTCTTTGTTTGTTAATGTTGTGGACCCAAATACTTCTCACTTTTTTCTTTTTACGAGAATATTGATTTAATAATAATAATCGTAGCAAATCATCTTCAATTTCACTTTCAAGACATGGCAAAGCTGTCATCTGCTGAGAAGAGAATCACATAAACATAACCTAAAAAATAAATGTCAAATGTGTCAAATCAAACGCGCCTGCGCACAACCAGAGACCCCTTGACACGTGGTCACAGCGACGCGTACGTACGTCGGCCAGTGTGAACGGGACAGGAACGTTGCGTCGCGTTGCGTCTGCTCAGTATGATCCTTGCTTAAAGAGTATACCTTTAATACACACTTAATTATTTCATTTTAAAATCACATTCACCTTTTTCGATGTCTGTAATACAGAAGAGCGATTCTGTATCTTTTGTGTATACGGAATCGATTCCGTAGGTAATTGACTGTTAAATTTGTGTGATTGTCTATGGCTTGCAATTCTTTTTCTATGGCTGATATGTCTGTTGTCGGCGCTGTTGCCGGTTTCAACTAGTTTAAAATATGAAATGCTGCAAGTACACATGATTATTTATTTAGTTAATGCACGTTTAAAGTTGTATCCCATGGATTTGACATTTGAGAAGTTTCGTTTCAATCTAAATACGCACGAATTACTTAGTTTTCCCAAATTAAGAACCTATTTAAGGCAAAGTTATTGAGGCAGTATACGTACAGAATAATTAAATATTTGGGGACGAAATAATTATACTTCATTTCAACAATTATTAGAAGAAACAACTATTTACGTGCACAAAATAAGTTATTTGGTTCTTTAGGCAACTCTTCTAATTTGGGCAAACTAAGTAATTCATGCGTGTTCAGTTTGAAACTTCGCAAAAGTCAAATCCATGGCATAATTTAAACGTATATTAAATAAATAAATAATCACGTATACTTCCAGCATTTCGTGTTTAAAACAAATTGAAATCGGAGACAGTTGACATATCAGCCCATAGAAAAAGCAATTGCCACCCATAGACAATCACACAAATTTGACAGTCGATAATGTATGGAATCGATTCCATATTCACAAAAGATTCAGAATTGCGTAGCAGATCGTCTAACTATTTTTTTCAAGAAAATGTAGGTATTTAAATAAGCGAGTTGCAACTTTCAATAAGTAAAGTAAAACTTGACATAAGTATATGGCGAGCAAACCCATTTTTAAGAATATATTAGTTAGTAAATTTTATGGAAGAGAGTAGACGTGGGCAGAATGATTCCCAGGAGTAAATCGATTCAGTCTGATTCCCATGGCCTTTTGAATTGATTCCTTTAATTCATTCCTTTAATTCAATTAAATCCCAAAAAAAAAATAAAAAGAAAAAAAAAAAATAATAATAATAATAATCATTGAAAATTAAATGAATGGGGAGGCTAACACCGCACACGAGACCGGGAGGCCACGGAGTACCCGGAGTACCGCGAAAGAGGAGACTGATAGGCTACCAAGCATCGCACAAAGAGGAGACCGATTATTCTATCTGATTATCTCGCTAAAACCTATAGATTAATGTGTTTGACTCTTTTTAGTGTCACTTTTTCGTTTCATCGGTTTTCAAATCACAATGAGTGGGGAGGCTACGAAGCACCGCACAAAGAGGAGACCAATAGGCTACGAAACACCACACAAAGAGGAGACCGAACATTTAAATCCTATATTGTTTGTCTTTTTTTAGTGTCGTAATTTTTCGTATGTAAAATGTATTTATTGTTAGCAATTATATCTTAAAATTATACAAGTTTTCGTTTCACCCTTAAAATTTTATTGATTTTATTTTATTTATTAAACTTATAATTTTGTTCCATTTCACGTGATCTAATATAAACATACATTTAACATTAAGATGAGTATTTTATGACAGTTAACCACAGCTAATTGGCCTTATAATATCTGCAAATTTACATATTATATCGACCCAAGATCTACGTCTAAAAGTAGGTAGGTACAATATCTTCCGTACGTACCAAAAAACAGATAAGCATCATTTTAGCTTCTCACTGCTGATGTTCAGATTCAAAGTCGAAAGTTTTCGACTAACTATGTAATGAAATTGACGGCTTGGCGCGCGGGGGAATAAATGAACCGCGCGGACGGATTAAGGGCAGGCATTGCGGAATGAATTAGTAACTTTTGACTAATGTTTTGTGTCTTACCTAGCAGTGACTTGATTTACTCGCGAGCTGCGGACCTAGGACTGGGATGCGTTTGGGACATATCGTGACATTGACGTGGTCTGAGATTCTGAGGTCTGAGATTTACAAAAGACCATGACGTCACAAGTGAAAAAGACTTTTGTTTTAATTCCTCTGTCTGTCGGAATCGGACAATCTCGATTTCGACAGACTAGATACCTGGGACGCGGACATTGAACACGGACCTGGGACGGCGGGGACCTTATGACAATCTCAGGACTATTGATTAGGATGAATGATTAATTCATTGCGTGAAAGAGATGCTCGGGCAACCCGGATGAATCGCGGCCGCGTTTTGGCCATTTTGGGACATGGACTTTGATGATGTTCGGGTGTTTTTAGAATGGCGGCACGGCGGTAGCGGAATACAATCGTAATAGGCGAGTCGTTCACAATACCGTCCGTCGACCACTTCGCGGCGCGCGGCCCGTTTAATAATATTTAAATACCTATGAAACAATAAAATATTTAAATCGTTTACAGAACACATTATTCATTGAAATAATTTAACAGTAAAATAAACGGAAATTAAAAATGTATGGTGTCATTAAAAATCGTAGGATGCAAGGCCAAAGATAAGGAATGAAGAATCAATTCCTTTTGAAATTGAGAATTAGATTGAGTGTGTCACAAGATTGAATTTATTCATTTAATTCGGTCATTAAATTTTGCCCACGTCTAGAAGAGAGAGGGCCCAAAAAGAAAACCGAGAAAACCGGCGCATGCGCGTGCGGTAAATCATTTGTACAATTGGGCTCTGTTTTCGTATGGATGATTTCTGCTCACCTTCATCTACGAGCACGATCTCCACGATGGCATTGAGCGGGATGTCCACCTTGTGCGTGCACATGCAGTTGGGTCCGCAGTCGGCGGGCCTGTTGTCTCCGTTGCAGAACTGTTCGGGGTTGATGTCGTCGTATTGGGTGAGTAAAGGCGCGGGCGCGGGAAGGTACGAGATCTCATCCACCAAACTGATCACGTGGTCTCCTTGAGGTGCAACTGGAATTCAAAATAAGAATGTTAGAAAAAAATTAAAGTAAACAACTTATTTTTGGAATAATTTAATTCGAGAATGATCTTGGAATAATTTATTTATTATTTATTTCAGAGTGGTATCGGTTTCATACATTTAGTATGGTGAGATTTATATTAGTGTGCCACCATGTGCCATGATGCCTTGTGTCGCCATGTGTCGGGTCGCATCAGAAGCGATCTCTATCTGAATCAGAGCGATGGAGGTGGGGGGCGAGGGAGCGGCCGCATCACGACAGATCACACAAGTGTGCACGAGTCAGTCCCATGGGCGTAGCCCCGGTGGGGCAAGGTGGGGCGTTTGCCCCACCCTGGCTGTCCGATTCATGACCTCTGGGATTGTCGACCGAGTCGCGTTTTCAAATTTACAGCACTTCATAGAATGGTTTTTCCTTCTTCCGTTCATATTCGTTGTATTCACAGAGCCTAAAGCACGAATTTGTTTAGAAGCCTACTTTTTTTCGATACCTACTCTATATTTTTATTCTTTGCCCCACCTTAAATCAAAACCTAGCTATGCCATGGTCATTCCTATGTTTTTACGACTGTATTTTTTTTAATTTTTTTTTTTATTATTTAATAAATGTTTACATGATAGGTACATTGTTGGTATTTTTTTGACTACCACACTAGGCTATTGCCCGTGTATTGATTCAAAATATCTTCAGAAAACGTCAGAACACGACATACAGATGTGAATGCTAGCTATCACGTCAGAGCACATTACGACACGACATGTCAGACATATAAATCCACCAAAAGGGCCTGGGTTCAATTCCTAGACGCGACTGAATCTTTTTCTTATTATTTCGTTTCACATTTTCATTCTAGAGTCACTAATATTATCTACAATGATTAAAAAACATTTTTCTTTGTAGGTACGTACCAGGCGCGGTCCCTCCATACATACTGTGGATGCGGCGCGCGCTTCCCTTCCTTTTGAGGCGTTTACAAATATAATAATAATTTTTATTTATTTATTTAGCAATGAAAAAAACCATGAGCTTAATTTTTCTAGCCGTAAACAGCAATAAATACTCCAATTTAACGACCGTCTTAACCACATATTCCGTCCCAACCACAGCGACCAAAGACGTTCTTTGAAATCGTACGATTTGATGATCAAAACTGCTCAAAATAATCAACATTTACAATCGTTCCATGAGTCTGCGATAAAGTTTCACACATAAAATTATGGAAAAAAACATCACATAACGTAAAAATATAGCAGATCTAAAAGTTGACGCCATGTTTCAGGGGTTAGTCCCGACGCGTCAGCCCTTTGCGATCCTTCAACTTTGTGGCCCTTCAACTATGAAGACGCCCTGATAATATAACGGCCACAAAGTTCAAATACAGGATGTGTGCTCTTTTGTCGTGCATTTTAGTAATTTCTATGATGATTAAATAATATTAATAATTCCTATTTATTAGTATTATTTTCTCCTAGGTTTGTTCCATTTATCTATGTATATATTTTTATGAGTGTGTAGACTAGGGGTGCCCAACCCAGGGCAAATTACTGTTAATTTTTATCGGTAATTCGGTGTCCAAAAATGCTATTATTGTGAAACCGCGACCAACAACCTTCAATGCTAGAAGGCAAAAACTGACTATAGACGCGCCTATGTGCGTCCTTTGCACTCACCCTCCACTTATTAAAATCAGGTCAATTACATTCGAACTCGCGAGAAATTGTGGAAAAAATATAGTGGTTGGAATTGATTGCGAAAATAAATGCCTAGTGCGGCCAGGCGCCTCGTACTTTTCTAGCAATAAATCAAAACCTCCATCAAAAGTCCTAGATCTAATAACATGAACTTCTAATTTCACAAAATCTTAATATATAAAACAAAGTCGGGTTAGTTACACTATTTATAACTCGAGAACGACTGTACCGATTTTGATGATCTTTGATTTGTTGGATTTATCTCCGCTCCGTATAATAGAATAACTAATAAAACATCGTAAGAATTCACGAAAAAGAAAGTTATGAAGAAAATTCATTTTTTCATACATTTTGTATGGAACGAATTCTCATAGTTTGAAAGAACTGCAGCAATATTGTGATAGGTATAACATTGAACTGCGCGTGAATTCCAAAAATTCAAAAACGTCAAACGTCAATGCGCTGATTGTTTTGCATTTGTTCTTAATCATATAATGCTGCCCCTCTTTCTTACACACTAAATGTCAATAGTCGAAAATGAGACCAATGGTGAACGTCTGTCTGCAACCCCTCCAAAGGAAAAATATAATAATTATAATTTTATTTTACATAAGTTCCACACAGGAGGCCCTGAGGAAAATAATTTCTCTCAGGACCTATGTCATCTTAGGGGATGCTGTGAGGAGGGTCTTTTTAAGGAAAGGGAGGATAGGAAGTTCTGGGAAGGAAAAAGGAATGAGGGGTGGGTAGGAATCTGGGGGGTTAGTGTGTCCGGGAGTGACGGACGTATGAATCCAACCCTCCAACGGTGCAAGGCAATGGGTCGAGAGAGTCCGGCTGGAAAGGTCAAAAGGCCTTCCTCAACCAGTACCTCTCGATCCGCCCCGCCACGCAGCAGGTGAGCAGACAGCTGCGCATCGATAATTGCTTCATTGTGTTATTTTAAATTTAATAAAAAACTGAATTTAAATCTACAGTTATTGATTTTGAGGCGGTACGAAGTTCGGCGGGTCAGCTAGTATAATATAAATTTGATAAATTTGTATGAATACCAAAATTCAAACATAGAAAGCTAAAAACTTCATTTCGGCCCGCAAAAAATCTTCAATTGGGCCACGTGCGGCCCCTATTGCCTGGTGTAGACAATAATTTGTCATGAATTTTTTTTGTATTATGCAATAGTTTTCCTCAATATAAGAAGGTTCATTGCAAATTATAAAGTAAGTGAATAAGATATTCGATTTGATTAACATAAATATATATCTTTTATTTTTTAATGAATTAATTTAATTGACGTTGAAAGTATTTGTGTAGCAAATAGACCAGAAAGACAGGAGAACCAATCAATTTGTTCTAAATACTAACGTATTCTCTTCCAATATAATTCTAAAAGCTTCTTCCAAAATAGTTTTTTGCAAACGCGACAACATTTTGTAACCAACTACTGCTCTAAATACGAATTAGCATTTCATCATGAAAAATTACGTGATTTTATTTAGTTATGTAAACATTGCAATGTTATAATAACAATAAAGAACCAACAATAAATGTTTTGTTAAAAGGCCTCATTTGTTGATTTATTTGACAAATTCTTACAAATAAATAATGGTCTTTTGGCAGTTGTAAATAAACCTCATTTTGTCGAAATAAGTAGCACAGTTTTGAATTGTTTCTGAAAGAGAAATAAAATAAAGCCGTGGGAAAAAGCATTTGAACCATTTAGTTTTTGTGCACGCATTAGAAGAAACGAAAATCGTTGCGCTTTTATAAAAAAAATTATCGCAAAGAAATCTTCAACTCGTGCATGGAGAATTATTAAAGAATAAATTATGTATTTTTTAAAATTTATGTAAGTCAAGAATTTGGCAGTAATTTCAGATTTAACCTTATAGATCCGGGTTTCTAGTGTGTTTTTTGAAAAAGATCGAACGTAATAATATTTTGAGATCTCTGAAACGAGGTAGGTAGGTACCTACCATAAATCCTAGTAAAAAATCTTTTCGCTACATATTATCCTTGGGGGTATTTCACCATCCTCCTGATAGCTTATCCGTATGATAACGAATATGAATAAATAAACACTTGGAACAGGTAAAAAAACTCAGCTAATTTATCCTATATATAGCCACTATTCGTAGGTTCAAGTACCGAATAGTAAACTCAGACTTTTTTAAATAAATAAATCGTGTTTAATAAATGTAAATATACGTTATTATATGGATAATCTATGACGAGGATGGTGAAATACCCTCTTAGTGTCAATCCTTTATTGTACGATTGTATTACCACAGCCAGGATCACTCCTGTCCCGATGCGACCGTATAACAGGGTACACTGCATTTTAAGGAGTTGGATTACTTGGTCTTAGGATGGGAAAGAGGATCGGAGCTTAATTAGTCGGTATACAGTAAATGAATGAGTGTATAAATATTCCACTGACCTAAGAACCTGTTGTACGTGTTGGGCTGGAAGAGCATCTCCGGTCTGTAAACGAAGAACCTGAATGGCAAGAAGATCTTGACGTCGGGCCTCTCCTGCAGCACGGCAGGATCGATGGTCTTCGCGTTCTTCAGCTGGCTCACGCAGATTGCATCGTCCCTGTCTACGTTACACCTGGCGTCCAATGGATTCATCACCTAGTTCATCACACAATTCTCTACTAAAATATACACACTACAATGTACAATATACAAGTGGAAGATGCTCGGGAACAATGTCTGCACTCTGTATTGCGAACGCTGCACTCTGTACTCTGCAGTCGGCACTCTGCACTCTGCCGCATTGAGGCTTATCGAAGAGTCACCACGAGATGTGAACCAGTCATTAGTGTTAACAGTCTTGTCAGTTGTGTGGTTAAATTACAAGTATTTATACAAAGTACATTTAAACAAGTACTAATTTACAAACAATTAAAAATGGGTATCTTACAGTTCGGTCATTTTATCATTACAACATAAAAATACAAACTACAATAACAATAATTGCGTTAATCTGTAAAAATGATCAGTGAAATGGTACAAGAATAAGCATTGTTTGCTACATTGTCATTGTTCAGATAAAGATTGTAATTTACAATCGGTAACACAATTAATTTTGTAATAAAGTCAAATAATTATATACACGGTGTGCGATATCTGATCTGATAATCGAGTGCAAAGCATTTCTAGTTAAGATGTGGTACAATGTCTAATTAAATTATAAATCTCTACTTGCAAATTTGTACAAGAAATATTATGAAATCAATATCATAATCGGCGGTTTCATTTAGTCAACAGGTACAGTAATTTGACAAATTTTATAACAGTAGCATGCGACGACTAAATAATGTCAGCAGTTAAATTTTGTAGATATGTATCTAGCTATGATTCACGAATAAAATGTCTTCATAGGCGAGTGTGTTTATATGGGCACATACTGTTTTATGATTGCGATAAAGATATTATGTGAAATAATTGTCGTGGAGACAGGTTTACTTGTTCAGAAGTAAGTGGGTAAGGACATTGCATTTCCTTTATGGCGAAACAAACTACATACCAATTATTTCATCATACATGATCTCGTATTAAATACGACGACACACATAAGTCAATAATTAATGTCTTACGATCAAGCAAAATCCAATATTTGTGCGTGTGATGAATTTTATTGTATTTTTTTTACTTGAATCATAATTAGAAACACTATCGTGTGGAAACTTACCACTCCTTGTGGAAGACCACTGTCGTAAGTTGGGGCGGGGGAAGAGGGCTGGTAAGGTCCTCTGGCGTATCTCAGGATAGCGAGCTGTTGAACCCTCTTGATACCGCACTCTCCCAATCCTCTGAGCTGGATCCAGTAGGCTCCAGGTTGCTGGTTGGCCTCAATAACAAAGTCGTAACGTTCTCCTGCGATGGGAAAATTAATGGATTAATAAAAAAATATGATAATATCGTGGGAAATAGTGTGCCGTGTTCAAGGTAAGACTATATTTTTAGTACGAATAATATGGATCGAGTCAGGTTTTATTGTGTACAATTAATTGAATCAACCCCCTACCTTTTGTAAGTAAGTACAGGTAAGAAAATTGACCGATTAGCTTCCACAAATCGTTGCAGGCGTGCCACATGCCGCAGCGTGCCGGCCCGAAACAAGTGCTCACTGCTAAGGTACCTACCCTTACCGACTTGCAAAACGCCGCGCCATGGGAAATCAAAACATTTTCCATTGTTTTGTAATACCGTTCATCACGACTGTGTGGAGGCGAGTTTACATTACATTATCGAATTAATCGATAATTGAATTATATAACTTAAATCATTATCCTTTGATGCTAATTCGAGTGGGCAGCAAAGTGATCGAAGGAAAGTGAATGTTCAATTATGGCTATCGTATTATTTAAATGTCATGAGTTGTTCGGACTAGGAGTTATAGAGGGCGGTTATACATAGTGTCACGATATTGGCAGGAATAACTGTTTTGTACTCCCACGCCACCTAATGACCACGATTTAAATAAGGACCAACGGCTACATGGACCACTTTCTCAATCAATGAAAAAATCGGTAATATTAAATATTTATCTCTCTCTTTCCCACTTAAACTGTGTTACCGGAATATTACATAAAATTTTCACAGCAATAAATTTCAACCCACAACTTCGTGTTTTCCAGCTCTAAAGGACGGGATGAATACACTAGTAACAGGTAATGTTTCCGTAAATAAATATGTTTCCATGCCAATAAACTTTGTATTTGTACAGAATGTTATATAAAAATTTCTCAGCATTAAATTAACGTGTACCCACGGCCCACATAATATATTTTTCAACTGTAGGATGGAATGAATAAAATATAAACTGTTTACTGTTGTTTGCTGAATACTTGATGGGACTACAAAATGCGCTCCAGTCGTTCCCAGAATTGATCTGGTATTTGTGTCGGAAAATTGTATAAAAATGTAAATGGCGTGCACGACACAATAGTTGCAAACTGCATACAAAGCGTGCACTCGATGTTTGGGCAGGCCGGAGTGCATTGACAATGCATTTATTTAGAATTGCTAATAATTACCCGGTGACATAAGGGAACGGCATTGCCTGATATTGCAGTGGTTACAGGACATTACGTCTAGCCGTTTACCGTGTAACCTTACTCGTACCGTGTAGTCATGTAGACATGACGATGTGTTGTTGACAGTAGGCGCGTTTGCACGACTTATCCGCAAGGGCGTAATTACCTTTTACTTGATGGATTTCAATGTAATAGATTTCGGATTCGCCGGCACCGTAAAAAAGCTTTATCGATATTTTATTCAAAGGTCAAAACAACGATTTATTAAATATCCTTGACAGGCGTATGCTGCTTTTCACGAGCGCAAAGCAATCTATCATGTATCAAATTTCGAGTACACTCGTTGCTTTGACTATTGGAGTAGGTACGTACTGTTATTATCATATTTCATTATTATAACTGTTGAAATCATTTGATAATACAGTATAATTCAAATTATGATTTCAAGTTGAATCCGACATGACCGCAAAAAACACAAAACTACATTATGCATCTACCTAATTATTATTCAGATCGACTTTTTTATCAGCATCACTGTGCGACTGTTTCTTCCGCACTCGACACAAGTGTTTACAAACATCAAAGGCATGGAATATATTTGCATAAGGCATCGTCACCTCACGAAGCAAGTGCACGCCTAAGATTGGTACAACCAATTTCCTATCTAAGTGGCTGTGAAATATTTTTATTTCCTTGAATTAAATTTTTAGTTGTATTGTTAACATTTTTTTCTATAGTAGAAAGAAAGTAGTTCAATGAATGAAACTAACTAACTTATTTGGATAATGACTTTTTTATGGACGCGGAAACGTTGATTTCTTATTGCAAACTATGAGGGGCACAAAATAATTACTGATATTTAATAAAGTTGCGCGAGGTTTATTAAAAAGGAAAGTTACACTATCAATTAAGTCGATCACTGCAATTCGAATTGCTGTAAAAACTGTAGCAACTTTTTAAGTTGTAATGACCGCTTAAAATTCATACTAGTGAAAACATGCACAAAAAATTGGACGGTATGTGATCGAACGGAAGCAAGGTACCTAATATCGAAAACGTGATATTGGTGGGCACTCCATATATTATATCATGTTAATGAAACGTATTTAAGTGGAGGTATCTTGGTTCGTGTTTCCGTCAAAATAATGCCATTTCCACGTCCAGTCGCCGCGGCACTCGGAATAATGCCCGTGAAAGTTAAGAGCTTACAACAATTAGATGTCGGACATACTTCACTGAAGCTGAATAAAAACACCTTCCTTCTAAAAACTAGCTTCTTAAAAGTGTTTTATCGGAGAACCCAGTGGCTTAACAAACAAATAGGCAGATTTTTCATGACGCATTACTTTCTATGAGCAATGGACTAAGTATTGACGGTTTAGAAAGCAGGATTAACGACTGGTCTCGCAAGTATAACAAATTATCTGTAGACAAATGATGATAACGTATTAAATATTTTTTAACGTATCTACCTTGAAAGTCATTATAAAGTATCATATTATGCCCACATGCGAGTGCCCATTATTTCATACGATGGAGTAACTAGGTATCTTCGTAATATGTATGTATTTATGATTGCAATTGTAGGTACAGGTGTAGTTTTGCATAATTTGCGGAGTGAAGGCATTACTCGAAAGATTTATAATAATAGGAAAGAAGGTATTATCTGACCCATTTATTATTGAAATCAAATGTAATACTTTGTTTCACAACATCCTAATCTTTCCAATTTAAGATTACTACACACTTTATTGCCGCCAGAAATGATATCGCCGCGAACTGGACATACGAAAAAGAAAGAAAAAAAATTGATAATTCGTAGATGATATTAAATATACATTTTTGAGGAAGTAATGAATAATAAATAGTACTCATTATGTTGATGAGAGAGGTGCGCATAAATCTAATGGAGAAGATTTCATTTGCGTCAAGAGAAAGATTAATAAGATTATGCATAACAGGCTTCTATGAAGGCTAGCATGAACTGTAAAACATGTTCAAAGTGACCATATTTACGTCTGTGAAAACGGTGAGTCGTCGATATCGAGAGCTTTTAGGTAATAAAAAACAAACTCACCGGAGAAAGAAATGATGGTGTTGACTTGGACAGGCCTGACTGGTTCTCCATCGGTGGCAATAACTGTCACGCCGTGTCCTTCGAAGGTGATTTGAGCGGGGCACACGGTACAGAAGGAGTTGATCAATCTGAACCTGTATCTCCTGCCGGGGGTGATGGTGTAGATCTCCAGAGGAGTGTTGGTCATGAAACCGGTGTTGGGGTCCCTGAATTGTCCCTTTCCGTTGAAGAGAACATTCTCGGGATCCTGACCGGTATTGACGGCGAGTCTGCCGGGGTATCTTTCAGCAGCGTCTTCGTGCATCCAATCGCTGAGGAGCATTACGTGGGTAGTCAGATCGAAGTCGTACAGGTGACTGTTGGGGTCCTTGGACGGAGGCTGACGAACGACAATGCTACCGAAGAGACCATCCAGTTTCTGCAGACCGGTATGGGCGTGCCAGAAGTGAGTACCTGCGTTACCAGTCCATTGATATCTGCAAGGAAGAGCGCATGAGATTAATATCAAACTCTTTTATAATTTACTGGAATACATCATCAAGTAATTACAAATGTCAGGCCACCTTTTTACGAAAAGGAAAAGACATCAAATATATATATCAAATATTTATGATAACACGAACATTTCTTGTGAACATACCTGAAAGTGTTTCCTTGCTGAATCGGGCACTGTGTGACGTAGGGCACTCCGTCATAGAACTGAGATCCCCTCTGCCAGATTCCGTGCCAATGGAGGGTGACTTCCATGCCCTCCATGTGGTTCTCGACATCTACGACGACCTTATCATTCTCGCAGACCTGGATGCTGGGTCCGGGTAACATTCTGTTTGCGGTGAGGATTCCTCTCTCTACTCCATCGGCTAACACGCACTGGCAGTGACTCCACACGACGTTGGTGGCGTTAGGTGTGCACACTTGACAAGCGCTAGAATAATAACAAAAATATATTTATTGCTCAACATTAATGAAATTGTTCCTTGACCAACACATTCGCAAGATATGGTCTCACCACTGAGGGATCTATACAACCTGTAGGCACGTCTGCCAGAGACACGCGTGGTTTATAAGAAAGGGAAAAATGAGTCAACGATATACCTTTGTACGGTTCTGGATCAAATAATCGAGTACGAATAATAACAATAATAACATTTTTCCAATTATTCAGATCAGATTGATGGGACTTCCCCATGCGGATACTTCCCAGGGCGATGAAGATAAATCTTTCATCATCAATCAATTAACATGTCCAGGTTGGTATTGAAGAGCTATCAGGTTGACGCAATGCGGGCAAAGGTATGTTTGTTATAATTGGCTATAATGATTGACATAATATCCGTGGTATTTCTGATATTGTCACTAGGTCTGGGCGATTGTTTATAATTACCTTCTGATAAGTGCAGTTATGCTATAATTATCTAACTGGATTTATTAAAAAAATGTGGAAAAATAATTACATTATGCTGAAAAACCAATGAGAATGTAAAACCCTCGATTGCTTGTTTTATTGAAATGATTTCTGCAAAGCTAAATATACAATTCTGAAAAGAGAAGAGTTTAGATAATAACTGATGGTAAAGGAGTTTTTTTCTATATCAGGGAACAAGTCGCACTTTCTAAATAGCTACCACATATTCAGATACGAGAAAATTAAACGATCCTCACCTGTACGTAGTAAACAACACTAAAATTAATTGACAGAATCAATTCAAAACTATAAAAATGAACACAATCCCGAGTAAGTGAATCTGAAAGTAAATCTGAAAGAGTTATTATAATCTCCTGAAATAGATAGATTCAAATAGACTTCTTTGTCATATCTATTTTTCCTTTTTACATTAGAAGTCTGAAGTGTGTTATAGCAATGAGTTACAATTCTACTGTAGTTACAATTCGAATGAACAATCTGTAGTTACAATTCTAATGTTACAATCGAGAAGTTACAATTCTACTGTAACTTCAAGACTAACTTTATTTATCTTCTTGAAACCGTAACAAAAAATCAACTAACCTGTATGTGTCACTTTGTTACTACAATATTTTCAAAGATCCATCAATATAAAAATGAATCGCTGAATGTGTTGCTAAGCGCATAACTTTCGAACGACTGCACCAAATTGGATAATTTTTTTTTGTGTGTTCGTTATTGCCAGGGCAAGGTTTTTAAAAAACTTCCGGTGAGCTCTGGCATTACGAAATTTATATAAAAAAATTGCTATTGGTGGTTGGTGGCACGCGAGGAAGCGGCTATTGCTATGGAAAGCGGGAGGGAAGGAGGGGGAGGGGAACCTGGGAGAGGGGAGAAGGACCTGGGAGGGGGGAGGGGAACTCGGGAGGGGGGTTCGCGGGATGGGGGGAGGAAAGGACACTCAGGGAGAAACAATTTCTTTATTAAATGGCATAGCAACGCATAAATGGCATAGCCAAGGCACCAGGTAGTTACCTATATTTTTGAACTTTACTTTGGAATTAACATTTTTTACTTGTACCGCCAACTTATTGGTGTAATTTAGCACTTTAGTTAATATTACCCACGCACAGGCAGTGCCTTAGTATGTTCCCATTATCTTATATATACATATATATATATACATTATTTTTATCTTGTGTTATGTTATATATATATAGAAAATGTGTAAAAATTACTTTTGAAATGTATCAAGTGTTAAAAATTGAGATACTACCAGCACCTATGGGTTGCTTGAGCAAGCTCCCAGACGTTGATATTTCGAATGGTGCGAGGCTTGGCTGGACGCTGAGTGTTCGCAGCCTGTTTTAACTACCAAGTACATACTATGGAGGAAGCCATTTTTTTTGTAGATGCTTTCGAATGTCAATATGTATAATCGTAGATTCTTTAAATGTGTGCAGGTTTTTATGTTATAAAAGTGCTAGCATCCCATTATTATTGCTTCTTCCCAACGCAAGTTTTAACAGTAAACAACTGCCAGTGTTTGGCCCGGTGTATTGACACCGTATTATAATACATTTATAACATGTCCAAGTGAAATAAACAGTGAAGTTTTTTGCAAGGATAATTATTTTATTTAAAAGGACCCCTCAATTTTGAACATGGTAAATATGTTAAAAATTGAGATACTACCAGCACCTATGGGTTGCTTGAGCAAGCTCCCAGACGTTGATATTTCGAATGGTGCGAGGCTTGGCTGGACGCTGAGTGTTCGCAGCCTGTTTTAACTACCAAGTACATACTATGGAGGAAGCCATTTTTTTTGTAGATGCTTTCGAATGTCAATATGTATAATCGTAGATTCTTTAAATGTGTGCAGGTTTTTATGTTATAAAAGTGCTAGCATCCCATTATTATTGCTTCTTCCCAACGCAAGTTTTAACAGTAAACAACTGCCAGTGTTTGGCCCGGTGTATTGACACCGTATTATAATACATTTATAACATGTCCAAGTGAAATAAACAGTGAAGTTTTTTGCAAGGATAATTATTTTATTTAAAAGGACCCCTCATTTTTGAACATGGTCCTTCGAGCCGGATTGCAATCAGAGGACTGCAATAATATAAAAAAACAAGAACCAGCTGCCAATTAATACAGATGACCAATATTACAATTACCGGAATCACAAAGATGAACAAAGGAAGACTGGATTCACATCGGAAATGAGATAAGTTTTTAGTGCCTTCCCACCCATACCCATTCTTTAACATCCATACAGAACTCATTCGTAGTTTTTTAACAAGATTAATCACATAAATATTATTGTAAAAAATAAAATCACTACCCACGTAAAGATTTTATGCAACTCATGATTTTCAATTAATGATTGAACATTAGGTTCTCAATTAATAATTGCCAGGAATATTGTCGTTGTTGTCTTTCAGGCGGGTAGCTTCTCAAATAAATAAATACGCATTGTCGGAACACATTTTATCAGGGATTAAGCTACGAAAAGGTATTTGTACACAAAATGGATAAGATCAAATCTTTAATAGCCAAGAGAGGCGTGATTAAAGGGAAATTGACGCGTTTCGCGGATTCTATAAACTCCTTGTCCGCGATTGAAATTAAACTGAGGTACGACCGAATAAAGCCATTGTTAGATCAATTCGAATCTATACAGGACGAAATTGAAATTTTATCGGATGAGGAACTGGAAAATTCTATTCAGCGCGAGACGTTTGAAAATCAATATTTTTCAGTCCTTGCTACTGCTAAAGGGGCGATGGACTCAATTAACGAGGGTAGAGTCGACATCAAACTCCCAACTCTCCAATTGAGAGAATTCGATGGGAATCAAAAAGATTGGGTAAATTTCGTTGAAACCTTTAAAACTTTAGTTCATAATAACAGTTCCTTGAGCAACGTCCAAAAATTCTTTTACTTACAATCTGCGCTGAAAGGGAACGCATTGAAAATAATTAGTAATCTAGAAGTTTCGGAATTAAATTACCTATCGGCTTGGGAATTGTTGCACGACAGATTTGCGAATCTCAGGGCTACCGTACATAAACATATCCAAACTCTATTTCAATTAAAGGATATGAAACATGAAGAGCCTGTAGCATTAAGGTATTTAATTGATGAAACTAATGTCAATTTGAAAGCGTTACAAAACATCGGAGTTAAAGTAGATCATTGGGATCCTTTGATTATTTACATAATTTCAAATAAATTGGATATAGCTACCCGGAGAAATTGGGAACAATATACATTGCAAGGTGAATTACCTACATTAAAGGAATTCATAAAATGTTTATCTGCTAGGGCACAAGTATTGGAGCTTATGAATGCTTCAGAGAAAAAATCTTCTAACCTACATAAAATGCAAATAGGCGACAATAATAACAAAAAAGATTCATCGGTATTCTTGGCAATAAAGGCAAACAACTGCATTTATTGTAATGATAAAGGTCATCAAATTTATTTTTGCAAAAAATTTCTAAAATTAAAATTACAGGATAGGATTGATGCTACGAAATCAATCCGGGCGTGTTTTAAATGTTTGAGGTTGGGTCATCAGGCACAGAGTTGCAAGACAAACCTAACCTGCAAAATTTGTGGCAAGTATAGCCACAATACTCTATTACACAAGGAGGTACCTCCGCCGGAGACCTCAAATATGGATGCTAATAACGAGGTTATAGTGTCGAATTTTTCTGCATCGGAAAAGGCAGAAAAAATAATATTATTGTCAACCGCCTACATAGGAATTGTGGGGGCCAACAATAAAATGTTTAAAGCTCGCGCCCTGATTGACTCTGGTGCGCAGAGTAATTTTATGAGAGCTGATTTGGCTAATAAATTAAATTTACCATGTGAATGGATAAACAAACCCGTGTCTGGGATCCATAATAATATCACACACATAAAAAAGAGAATTTCAGTGGAGATGACGTCGCTTAATACGGATTATAAACGCGAAATATCATGTCTGATTTTACAGGAAATTACAACCAATTTACCACAAGTGACAATGGCGAAAAAAGAGTTCAAAATACCACCAGGACTGGAGCTGGCAGACCCGAACTTCAATATAGCTGCACCCATCGACATCCTGTTGGGCGCGGAGAGCTTCTGGGAGATGCTAAACAACGATAGATTGAAACTCGAGTCAGGACCAACGCTTCAACGTACGCAACTGGGATGGATTGTGTCCGGTCCTATCAACGTGTACCCCAAACAAAGGCCTGTATCAGATTTTTGCAGTTTATCTATAAATAAGTTGAGTCATCAAATAGAAAAATTTTGGAAATTGGAAGAGATTAATTCCACTAAAATTCAAACTCAAGAAGAAAAGGCTTGCGAAGCCAGTTTTGTAAGTACTCATACTAGAGAAGATGACGGTAGATATGTAGTAAGTTTACCGCGTCGGGCATGCATTGATCAGTTGGGAAACTCATTGCTCACTGCCGAAAAAAGATTTAAAAACATAGAAAGAAAATTTGTGTCACATCCCGAGTTAAAGACACAATATGTAAAATTCATGCGTGAATATGAAGAATTGGGACACATGGAGATGTGTGACCAGTCAAAAGGGGATCGTGACTCCTATTTTTTACCGCATCACGCTGTAGTGAAAGAATCCAGCACTACTACTAAAGTGAGAGTCGTTTTTGACGGCTCCGCCAAAACCTCAAATGGAATTTCCCTCAATGAAGCCTTGATGACAGGACCTGTTATACAAAAGGATCTATATAACCAACTATTGCATTTCAGGAAACATCAAATAGTCATGACTGCCGACATCGAGAAGATGTACCGCCAGATTAACATGTGTGAAGATGACCTGGACCTACAGAAGATAGTATGGCGCGAGTCGCCACAGGATGTGCTCAAGCATTATCGTCTGAAGACTGTGACTTATGGACTGGCACCTTCCTCCTTCTTAGCCACAAGATGCTTAAAGCAAATTGGTATGGATAATAATTTAATTTTTCCTAGAGCTAGTCAGGTCATAGAAAATGACTTCTATATGGATGACTTGTTAACGGGAGCAGATGAGCTGGAATCCTGTAAAAAATTAAAAGAAGAATTAATCAGCATCTTGTCATCTGCGGGGATGACATTGAGGAAGTGGAGGTCCAATGCGTTGGAATTGTCAGCCGAGTCGGGCCAAGCTAAGTGTGCCGATTCAGGCGATTCCGACAAAATTATTACTGACAATCCAAAGACTGAGAAAATATTAGGATTAACATGGAACAATGAATCTGATTACTTTTCTTATGTAATAATGAAGCCATCAGGTCCAACCGAGAGCAAACGAGAGATATTGTCTTGCATCGCATCAACCTTCGATCCATTGGGACTCCTAGGGCCGATAATAGTCATAGCCAAATTGATAATGCAAAGGCTGTGGCAGTCCAAAGCAGCATGGGATGATCAGTTACCTAATGAAATATTAGCACCCTGGAGGACCTACCTGCAAGATTTAATTCAGCTAAATGTGTTGAAAATACCAAGAAAAATTATTTGCAAGCAAGCAAAAGAGCTACAGCTACACGGTTTTTGCGATTCGTCTGAGAAGGCTTTCGGAGCCTGTATCTATATGGTGTCAATGGACCACAGCGGTAAGTGGCATTCACACTTAATAACATCCAAATCAAGGGTAGCACCATTGAAGTCTATTTCACTGCCTAAGTTGGAGCTATGTAGTGCTGTACTACTGGCAAAATTAATGAAAACTATAAAACAAGCATTAAATATAATGAAGATCAACACATATTATTGGTGTGACTCTACGATAGCGCTGTGTTGGCTGAAAGGTCAACCTACTCGTTGGAGCACTTTCGTGGCCAATCGAGTAGCCGAAATACAAGAACTGAGTGATCCAGATCAATGGAGACACGTATCATCATCCGACAATGCAGCGGATATACTTTCAAGAGGAGCTACGGCGGATAAACTGATAAATTCTACAATATGGTGGAATGGACCAAATTGGTTGACCGACGGAGTCAACGATTGGCCTATATCGAACATTTCCTGTTCAAACCCTCCGGAGCTCAAGAGTAAAAATATTCTTTTATCTACTGATATTCAAGAATGGGAAATATTTGGAAAATTTTCCTCATTTATCAAATTGAAAAGGGTTACAGCATATGTACTGCGGTTTGTGAATAACTGCAGAAATATTAAAAGTAAAATTTCAGGTAATTTAAGTGTAGCTGAACTAGAAGCAAGTTTGAATTGTCTACTGAAATCAGCTCAGGCACATGCCTTTCAAAAGGAGTTGAAGACATTAAAAAACCAGGGAAATGTCAACAAAAATAGTAACTTAAAATCTCTTCATCCCTTTTTATGTGATGGTCTTATATATGTGGGCGGTAGATTAAGTTTAGCTACACACCTATCGTACCAACAAAGACATCCAATTATATTGCCAGCTAAACATAAGCTAACCGAATTGATTATACGTCACTATCATTATGTAAACTTACACGCAGGACCTCAAGCGCTATTAGCTGAAATAAGATTAAGGTTTTGGCCTATTTTTGGGAAAAATACTGTTAAAAAGATATTACATAAGTGTATTGTGTGTTTTAGGTGTAATCCTCGTATTGGTAACCAGATCATGGGAAGCTTACCGAGCGAAAGAATCACACCGAGCCGACCTTTTGCTATCACGGGTGTCGATTTTGCTGGACCGATTCCAACCAAAAGTGGGCCACTGAGGAGAGCTCCACTCGTGAAATCGTATTTATGTATTTTTGTTTGTTTTTCCACAAAGGCGGTTCATTTGGAATTAGTTTCGGATTTATCTAGCAATGCTTTTTTGAACAGTTTAAAGAGATTTATATCCCGTAGGGGAGAACCTGATAAGATCTTTTCCGATAACGCTAGCAACTTTCGGGGGGCCAGTAATAGGCTCAAGGAGCTGTATACCAGTTTGAGAGAGAACAACGACAAGATTCAAAATTATTTAGCTAACAGAGGTATTGAGTGGAGGTTCATAACCCCTCGAGCCCCTAGTCAGGGAGGGCTGTGGGAAGCTGCGGTCAAGTCAGCAAAGTTTCATTTGTATAGAGTCACTAGTAATTCTGCTTTAACCTTTGAACTTTTGTATACCTTAATTTGTCAGATTGAGGCCTGTCTAAATTCCCGTCCATTGACTTCCTTGTCTGATGACATCCACGATTACCAACCCCTCACCCCAAACCATTTCCTCATAGGCACTAAATCCTCTATCATTCCGGAGAGAGATGTCCGAGCCATACCAGACAACAGGCTGACCCAATATCAGAGAATCCATGCGCTAATGTTATCCTTTTGGTATAGATGGAAGCGAGAGTACTTGATGGAGCTACAAAAAAGGACTAAATGGCAAACCAGTAATCAACGGGCACTGCAAAAGGATGATCTGGTTATTCTGAAGGAAGATAATCTACATCCACCATTATGGAAAATGGCGCGAGTTATATCTACACATCCCGGCGCGGATGGTGTAGTGCGAGTGGTTACCCTGAAAACCCCTCAAGGAATCTTTGTCAGGCCTATCACAAAGATATGTCTAATGCCTCTGGATCCGGAAGCTGAACCTGTGACGGACGCCCCGGACCCTTCCGTCAGTTCGGACACCCCGGACGACCATGATGAAACTTTTTAGGGTGAAAATATTTAAAAAAAAGACCCTTTAAAGATACCAATCCCAGGAACAACATGACAACCTATAAATTGATGATTGATTGCACCCCGCGCTGTGGTGCTTATATCGTGGACTGCACCCGGAGAAGATCCTAACCAATGGACTTGAAAAAAAAAAGACAATTGTGTTGTGTTGGGTTGGGTTTTATTATAATATTATTTTGTGTTAGGTTGGGTTTTATTATAATATTATTTTGTGTTGGGTTGTGTTCTATTATAATAGCATTTTGTGTTAAGTTATTATTTAAATATGTAAAAAAATTTTTTGGTTAATTGAAGTTTATATAATTAGTTTAGGTTAATCACCTTAAAATTCAACTTGTGAATGTACATTTTTAAATAATAGTATAATAAGCAGTGCAGGATCATTTAGTTTTGGCTGCTAATTTATAATAGGTAAAATTATTTGTTAGTATTTGTACGGTATTTAGAGTTAGGATTTGTGTTTTTTTTTTTTTTTTTTTGCTTTTGCTTTGATTGTCTTCCCCTGTTTTTGTTATGTTTTCTTGAAGGGTTCCTAAATCGGTATGGGCGATTTAGTAACCCCGAGGCGGAAGCTATGTTAAAAATTGAGATACTACCAGCACCTATGGGTTGCTTGAGCAAGCTCCCAGACGTTGATATTTCGAATGGTGCGAGGCTTGGCTGGACGCTGAGTGTTCGCAGCCTGTTTTAACTACCAAGTACATACTATGGAGGAAGCCATTTTTTTTGTAGATGCTTTCGAATGTCAATATGTATAATCGTAGATTCTTTAAATGTGTGCAGGTTTTTATGTTATAAAAGTGCTAGCATCCCATTATTATTGCTTCTTCCCAACGCAAGTTTTAACAGTAAACAACTGCCAGTGTTTGGCCCGGTGTATTGACACCGTATTATAATACATTTATAACATGTCCAAGTGAAATAAACAGTGAAGTTTTTTGCAAGGATAATTATTTTATTTAAAAGGACCCCTCATTTTTGAACATCAAGATATAATGGGAAAAAATAAAGGGGAAAAAAACTTACGCTCCCAAAACGGTGTAGTATTCAAGAGTAAAGTGATAATAGCACACTCTAGGTGGCTCGTTCTCCCTGCAAGCCCTAGCGCACTCATCGGGGGCCGACAGCAGCGGGTTCCTCCTGAGCTCAGCGGTGGCACTGCTCGTGTAGTCCAAGTGCCTGAAGGGCGACTTGGAGTTGGTGTTGGGCGCGATGGGCGGCAGCGGGTTGTCCCGCACGCCGGCGCTCAGGCGTCCCGAGCCTCCGCCCCCGAAGCTGAAGGTGCCAGACGGCGCTGTGGACAGCGGAACCTTAGCCCCTGGGTGGGTCTGCACCAGCCCGTGGGTTGCGGAGAAGAAGTCCGGGTCGGAGGGGCCAGCCGTAGCGCCATTCCACCACGACGCGGAGGTGGACTGGTCCGTTGGCAACACTTCTGCGAAACAAGAAAACCTTCTTTAGTCATAATGGTAGATAATAGCGACGTGTCATTGTCATTTTGTCGTGTTACTTTTCAGGTTATTATAATACAAAGTGATTTATGATAACATATTGATATGATTATTTATTGAGAACAATATTGAACATTAGTTTTACACTCGTAATGCATCCAATTTGCTAAAAAATATGAAGTCATTCCAGTTTAAAATCTCAAAACAATCAAAAATGAAATAGAACGGTTGGAAAAGAAGAAAGGTGAAAAGTTTATTATTAATCCATATTTTGATTTCATATTTGATAGCAAGTGCCAACTATATTGATCGTTTCCACGTAACTTTATCTGATGTACCCTTTGCTTTGTGGTACGTGAACAAATAATGGTAAAATAACTCTAATGTTAAAAAGATTCTACGTTACTCTCTTACGTACGAAATTAATTTGTTAATAATAAATATGCTTATCATAAATCCATAAAAGTTCATTAAAATATTATTGATTCCAACACCAAACACACTTTCACGCCATGTGCCTTGTAGGCAGGTAGTAGAGATGGCAACACGCTTCATATTCAGATAACTGGTTCATTCATTCACTTTCTGTACCAAGTTTTTCCAACACTTTCAACCTAGAAGCATTTACCTCATATCTCGTGCCCATATCACCATGCATTGTCTTCTAAGGCGAAATATAATGCATGATATTGCATACATTCAAATACACACATTTAAATTGATGTAATACTGCTGCCATTTTTCAATTAGCTTAAATTTGCTCTGTCTAGGAAGTATGAAACAAGAGATTGAGAAATCAGATTTCATTAAAGATTAAGGCTCTGTTCTTCTGATTTTGAAACATTGTGAATGGTCAAGTCTGGACCAAGTTCGGTAAAGAATTATTAAGTATTCTGATTTGCAAGTCATTTCGACTGATGACCTTAGTGGTGTTTGGTTCATAAATTCGTGTGTAGCTAATACCTTCCAAGGTAAATAAGTTTTTTCTGAATACCTAATAAGTAGGTATGTAGGTACGCGTATCCATTTAGAAACTTTAACTCGACGTCCTTAACAGTTCATATAATCTATTTATCGCTAGTAATTAAAATAGGTAGATCGGTAGTAGGCAGTTACAAAATTGGTTACGAAGGCCAACCACCGAAATCGAAATTCCTAATAAATAACTCCCATTTTGACTAACTTCCCGAAAACCACAATAATTAAGAAAGGTTAAAATTTCGTATTATGTCTTCTGCATTTTTTTTTTTTACATTAGCTCCTCTATATTAGCACCTCAGGGCCTCTTGAGGAAAATATTTCCGCTCAGGGACTATGTCAAATTTGAGGATGATGTGTGGATGGTGTACTTAGGAAACGAAGGAGAGGAAGTTCTGGGAAGGAAAGGGTATGAATAGTGGGTAGGAATCTGGGGGTCAATGTGTCCAGGAGTGACGGACGTATGAATCCTAGAGCGGTGCAATGCGATGTTCCGAAAGAACACTGCTGGAGAAGTCAAAGGGACTCCCTCAACCACTCTCTCCCGATCCGGCCTGCCATGCAGTTGGTGGGCAGACGCAATTACCACGCATCCATCAGACGCATCCATCCGGACAAACTACACCCCGTGAATCCATAAGCAAATGGGTTAAATGAATGGCAAATTGAATAGGTGACGTTATTATTACTTTCAGGATTTCGGCTTTTGGGAAATGGTTTTACTGAAAGTTGACTTGGTCATCATGACTTAACCAGTTTTATATTGTTATTCTAATGGTACAAGCATTGTTTAAACCCACTTTAAAGAAATAATTAACATCAGTACATTATCATTACTACCTCCAGAGTCTAGTCTTATACAGATGTGGCTTAGGTCTACAGATGTGGCCTAGTCTCTATTTGTCATGGTGTTGTGTGATTTGTTATCGAATCATTTATATTTTCAATTTATTAAGTTATTTTTTTAAGAAAATGTATCATTAATCATTGCATCAAGTTTTCCGTATAAAAAAACAAGAATTCACAATTACTAAAATGGTAATAACATCAACACCTAAACAACTAGTTACACACCCTAAAAATCCTGTCCGAGTATCCAAAATAATGACCTGTTTGAATATTTTCGTTGTTTTAACACAGTTAACATGTAACTTTCTCACGTTGTACCTGTCAATGAACACACTGATAAATTAGAAAAAAAGTCATGTAAACAACCACTTACAAGACTTCGTAGGTTTATTTTCTGTCAACTGTCAAAGTTTAAACACCATTTGTTTGATTTACGAGGACATAGCTAGACACGTATGTTTCGTAACGTAGCTTTTGTTGAAATTAATTGCCCTGCATTTTGAAGTAGGAAGAAGAACGAGTTCACCAACCGACAGCTGTTTAGTTTAAACACATAATTATGAGCAATAAAAAAAAACTTCCTTATAGTTAAAAGTTTGAGTTTCAATATGTGCATTAAGCCGCGAAATGATTTAACAGAACATTCGGTTAATCGAAATGTATAAATTTCTATCAATCAGCAACGTCTTCAAGTTGCATGAAAATTATTTATTGGTTTTTTGTTTAGCAAACAATACAATTAATGTCAGATCACAAAAATAAATGATAGTAAGCCGTTGATTAAGAGGTCTTTAACCAAGGCAAGCGTTTATAACGCGGTTTCCGATATAAATATAAAGCACTTTCTATTTCTTCCACAGAATGGAAATTTATTGACAAGATCGCATGCAACCTCCGTTTCGATCAATGAGACGTAGAATTAAAAATATGAACGTTCACATAAAGCGTTATATAAAAAAAAAGAATCACGGAAGATAATCTAATTAGGCAGAATGTTGTAATGTAACAGCTAATATTTGAAAAAACCACATTTTGTAAAGCCCCTTCTTCATTACGCATTTAAAACGGCCATTCATTTGTTGCACGTTATAAGTACGTTGAAACCACCTGATGTTTTACCTAGTGAGTATTGCACCTGTAAATGTATATGAATGAAAGTGAACCAGATCTGCTAACAAGGCAATATTTAAAAGGCGTTCCGTAAAAGTGTGAGAAAAGAGAGATGTGGGCAGAAAAATGCGGATAATATGCGAGATGAAAAAGGATACAACGTCTTTCTCCGTAAATATGAGGTAGTAACTGTGAAGTCGGTGAACTTGATTTAATTGGATTATAATAATATTCTCATAATATTGAGATAGGCATGAAGTCATTCCATATAAAGTAGGTATTAGCTTACGATTATTGGATATGTATATAAAAAGGCGACAAAAGCGATATATCAAACTATAGACCTATTTGTATTATGTGTGCTTTACCCAAACTTTTAAACCTATCAACAATATTATTGTTCCTAACCAACATGGCTTTATCAGAGGTCGATCTACCTTAAGCAATTTAACTATCTATAATAATTACATATCCGAATCCCTTAGTCTGAAACAACAAATGGATTCTATATACACCGATTTCAGTAAATCATTTGATAAGGTTCGACATCACATTCTTATATCCAAACTCCGACTGTTGGGCATCAAAGGTAGTTTATTAACATGGATTATCAGTTACCTCAGTAAAAGAGTGCTTAGTGTCAGGATTAATTTTATAGAATCCTATGTATTCGAGGCCAAAATGGTGTCCCGCAAGGGTCCCACGTCGGCCCAATATTCTTCTTAATATTCATCAATGACATAGTAAACATATTTAAAAATGTAGAAGTCCTACTTTTTGCAGATGATCTAAAATTGTTTAAAAAGATACGAAAAACATATGATTGCCTAATTTTACAAGCTAATTTAGATGAATTTTTTAAATGGTGCGAACAATTGAACATTGAGAAATGTCTTTTACAAAAATTTTCCAGAACTTATTCTCATATCTTACATGAATATAATTTAAATAATATTAAATTAACAGCAGTATCACAAATTCGCGACTCGGGAGTTATATTAGATTCAAACTTAACATTCACAGCACATATAGATGATATAACTAATAAGGCTTTAAAGATTCTTGACTTCCTTTGTAGAACCCTAACTGATTTTAAGTCCTTGGATTGCATGCAAACACTCTACATTTCATTAGTTTGAACACAAGAGGAATATAATTCACCCTTTTGGTCCCCTTTCTATAAAGTACACCCTAACAAAATAGAACAGGTTCAATACAAATTTCGTAGGTACTTAAATTTCAAGCTCAAAATTCCAATGGAAAACATTAATTATTTAAGTTCGATGAATCGACTTAATTTAATTACGCTGTCTGACAGAAGAATCATTTCAGACCTAATTTTATTATACAGAGTCATGAACAACCTAATTGACAGCCCATTGTATTTGTAATCCTCGATATCTTAAATATTTTTTCATAATCTACGTAAATGCCCCTATGGGCGTATAACAGCAATAAATAAATAAATGTAATAAAACTCCTTAATAAATCATTTCAGAAGGGTTTTTTTAATTGAAAATCTGACTTAATGAAGATGAATATTATCATGGTATCTTATTTCCTTGTTTATGTTTTCACTGTTTAGAATCGATAAATAACCAATTTACGTTAAGTTATATTTTAGTAGGAGTTGTTTTTTCGTAAATTAATTGTAGTAAACACTAAAATATGAAGTGAAGTCAACTTTTTAATATTACTTTTATTTGAGTACCGCGCAAGAGTTTCAAAAGCTGCTAACCGTCTGGAGCCAGTGAGAACCAAAGCCATTTCAAGCAACGTTTCAATTCTGAATGGTAGTCTTTCACCAGGGCGATTCTGAAAGTAGTATATATTCGTGATAATACTTATAATATAATTATGTAAAAGGTATTCTTTAGCGCACAAGTAGAGTGCGACGTTATGGTTATTTTTCATATCACATTATTCACTCGATGGCGATAAGAGAACACATCATACTCTACCAAATCAACCACAAAGAGCTTTTAAAAAATATATGTATTTCAAGTAATTTAAGCTCTCTGTTGACAAAAAAGCTTACATGTTCGCTTTGATTGCAAACTCGATCACAGCCCACCCGCAAAGTGGTCAAGCCGTGTGTTGATAATCTCTCGGGAAGTGTTAAAGTCAAGCTGCATTTACCGCAAGTATGCTGATGACTTACGTAACGGAAAGCTGGCGCTATATATGCAGCAATAAAGCTTTCGACTTTTACGTCTCTCGCGAGTGACTTGCTTCGTTATTCATATCGGCGATCTCACGATCAGGCAGCCAAGGAGCGAGCATGTGAGCAGAGAGGAATTTCCTACGAGTATTGAGCGTGGCAATCGTATCACGTCTCGTCTGAAGTCAGGAACAATCGTTGCTAAATTGTAACGAGATCAATTATTGTGATTAGTCTAACATTTTTATTATTACGCCTTGATTAACAACAATCTAAGTTAGTAAAACACCTATTTTATTGGTCTGCGCATTGTGATTTGAGTCGGGGGTTAGCCAATTCAACAATACACTTTATTTGTAATAAATTGGTTTTCTTGTTTCAATATGTTTTAAGTTATTTTTATAGAAAATACTTTTTTTGTATTATTTAAACCGTCCCTGTGTTTTGGCGTGTGGAGTTTTAAACTTCTGAAATAATGTAGGGTGTTATAATGTTTATCTATTGATTTGAGTTTCAAATCTGTTTTGAGAGAGGCAAATAACTACACACCAACATAAGTAATTTGACTGTATCCCATATTAGCCAATGAGGCTCCATAATACCAATGAAATACTTTTCAACATCGATTCATGATTAAAACAAGCCAATACACAAAACTCAAACGTCGATAACTCTTGGATATAATTCTGAGTCAGCAATCAATGGATATCGGTAGATTTTATTAGCGGCTTATCCACTCATCAAAACATTTCAAGTATAGGAAACATTGACCTAGTATATGATTGAAGATAGGAAAACATAAAATCCGTACGGTTTGCAGTTTCTATTAAGTATATCAAAGTTAATTTTTATAACATATAACATCACAACATATGATAATATGTTGAACGACCTGACAGAAAAACCAACGCCTATAAGGCTCTTGTCTTGACAGACGAGCGCCAGCGCATTAAAGTGAACGTATGAATATTTCCACGGATTTCATACAGCCACATATCTACCGTCCTGACATTATTATATCTGGTTTTAGCTGCTTCCTGCGGATGAAGAGTTGCACATTGCACATTGCACATTGCACATTGGCATTATGCACATGTGCATGTTCCCAAAGCAACAGACAAGTTAGCGCTGCCGCAGATATCCGTTCTAATTTGATGCAATAGCAGCGTTTTTCTGGTGTATATCTCTGGAAGATAAAAACTAGCTTTAACCATTATCTTCGTGCAACAATGAACTGAAAAAAAATGAACGCATGCATTCATAGACGTTATGAGTGCATTTGGTTTTGGTTCAGTTCACGATACCGGGTTTGTTCCATGCACGTTGGCACGTAGAGATTATTAGGATTTTTAACATTTTTCCTGAAACGGTAAAATTTAATTGGGCTGATCATTAATTTCTCCGTGTTATGCGGTAATTTGTGTATTTTAACATTTTTTGTTGATTGCGAGAAAGTATTTAATAACCGGTTGGTGAATTTTCGTGTTGAATTCAGATGGACAAGAGTGGATAAATAAAATTGTAACTGTTTTTACAAAAAATAGGTTTCAGGTGTAATAATGCTTTCGAGACTATTTGAAAAAATCTTATTCGCGCTAGTTAAAGAGAAACTATTTACCCTTGATAACCAATTCGGCTTCAAGAGCGCCTCATCAACCGATATGGCCATTTATGGAGTAAAACAAACAATAGCCTATTACAAAAAAAGAAAAACCACAGTCTATGGGTGTTTTCTTGACCTAAGCAAGGCGTTTGATCGTGTCTCCCATCAATTATTATGGGAAAAACTCATAAAGCGAGATGTTCCAGCAGCAGTGGTCAATATGCTGGCTATTTGGTACGGACAACAGGAAAATCACATTCAATGGGCAGGAGCTTCTTCAAGACCTTTATTCCTTAAGAGCGGTGTCAGGCAAGGGGGGAATATGTCTCCAACTCTATTTAATGTGTACATTAACGACCTCTTACAAGAGTTGAACGATACACGAATCGGTTGTCATATCTGCGGACAAGGAAGTAACAACATTAATTACGCCGATGACATGGTGCTGCTTGCACCTTCGATTAAAGCGATGAGACGACTTGTGCAAATATGCGAAGAGTACGCAAACTCTCATAACCTGTTGTACAATTCTAAAAAGTCAGTCATCGTCGCTTTCAAACACAATAAGGAGCCATCACATATTCCTCCAATATATTTAGAAGGAATTGAACTGCTTGTGGCCTCACAGGTTAAGTATCTGGGACATATCCTAACCGAAGACATGAAGGATATAGAAGATATGGAACGACAAAGAAGAGCAATTAATATACGGGCCGGAATGCTCTCAAGGCGGTTCTACCACTGTAGCGAAGATGTCAGAAAATTACTATTCAAGACATACTGTACTGCCCTGTACACGTCAGAACTGTGGACACAATACCCAGCAGCGCAATGGGACAAACTGAGGGTGTGCTACAATAATGCATACAGGCAACTTATGCAACTACCGAGGTTCTGCAGTGCCTCCACGATGTTCACCGAGGGGAGGGTGCACTCATTCCCAGCCCTACTTCGCCACCGACTAGCCAGCTTCTGGAGCAGGATACGGACTTCAACCAATATCATTGTCGTGGCTGCATCCGAGTGGCTCAGTTCCCCATTAAACGAGCGGTGGATGCAGATGATGAGGCGACCTCCATGATGGACTATCCCAAAATATCTTTTTATTTTTAATTCTGTCTACTTATTATTTATTTTAATTTTATGCTTATTTTTTATTATTTGTGTGATGAATTTTGTTATCATTTTATGCCTTAATTAGGTACCTACCTAATATTTAAACTATTTTTTTTTTCTTTTCTTTTATAGTTGTTTATGTAATATGGCAGACTGGGATTGCACTACCCTCCCAGTCTTGCTGGAATAAAAACTTAAATAAATAAATAAATAAATAAGTTACCTACAACAGATTAAAAACTCTATTTTATATAATCCATATATTATTGAACATTTAAAAAAAAATCATCTACTGAACAATATAATGACTTGTCTTATGTATCACATTCGTAGTTCACGATGAAAATGATGCTGCGAGTTGAAGATAGATGCGTTAATCTAGATATTCCAGGCAGAGAATATTTCATGACGCCAGAGCTCACCGTTCGAGAGTATTATTATTTGTTACCTCAGAATACGGATTTTCCAAAATTAATCAAATTATTATAAAAAACCAATCTCAATCGTCAACCAATCTTCGTGCTAAAAAGTAAAAATGTGGCTATCAATAAGTAAGGACGGATTATATTAAAAAAAATTTTGAACAACTCATCATTGTACCTATATAATTGTGAAATGTAATTGGATATGTTAACTGTTTTTCACAATAAATAAAAAAATAAATGTTTTAAGTTAATTTTCACATTTTGTGTGAGTTCTATTCTAGTTCTTGTTGCATCATTATAAGCCAGTTGCTTCATAAATCTGAAATAATCACGGAACTTGAATAGAACTTTCACAGAACGTTAAAATTAACTTTAAAAATTTGATGTATTAAAATTTTTGAAATAACCCGCCCTACGTACGAAATAGTAAAATAACTTAAAAATTTTTGTAAAGTGATTATTAAAAAGTGCTGAACCGCGTGATATTCAATTATTGTAGTCTATTTATGAACATAGAATTTCGTGAAGAAATCTGAATTGAATCACAATAAAGTGCGATTTCACATGATGTGAGGTAGAAGACGAGATGTCTGAAACAATTTGAATCGTAAAGTGATTGAGAATGCCGTAATTATTAATTACCGTATTGTTTTACAAAAGTCTCGTCGATCACTCAGCTGTCTGGGAAATGGATATATTCATGGGTATTGATATTGTGTATTAATCTCCGACTAATTTGCGTCAGATCAGGATTGCTACTCTTGTAGTATTGTGTTTCGCGATTAATTGATCCCAACGTTAATCCCATTAATAAGCATTACAGGTCTTTGATTGTTTCGATCTTACTAAGTGGGTTGTTAAAAGCTGTTTCCACAAAAAAGTTCTTACCTGTAATTGTTAGAATATATAGGTACCTGCCACTTCTCTATAATTAACTCTACCTGTGGATTCCAGAGAGCGCCTCAGTGTAATAATAAAAACCAGCAATAGCGGCTCGTATCTTTAATCTGTGCTAGAAAGCTAATATTTTTAACGTTTAAAATTTTTTTTTTAATATTTTTAAAAAACTTTATGAAAATCTCCATACAAAATATTATCTTCGATAATATCTTATTCAAATCAAACCAACTTCACTGATCACTGGTCATACTTCACACATTGATCGAACCTCAAAAAAGCCCACAAAACTCCTCTGCTTCTTCAAAAAATTACAAAACATCTTATCAACTAGGGATTTAAAGAGATTATATTACGTTTTATGCCACTTTACACTCTACTTGGAATATGGAATAATAGGATGGGGCTCAGCAACATTAAAACACGTAAAACAACTGAAGATAATTCAGAATTGCATCATAAATACCACACTAAAGGTCCCCATGAGGATGGATGTCAACAACAGAAATTTTTAAACAATTTGATATTCCAAGTATACAAAAAATCTATGCAAAAAACATTCTGCTTCATCTCCTCAAAATACGCTAAATACTAAGTGTACCAAAGTGCAATAGTACTAAATATACCAAAGTGACATTTGCACAAAAATGCTCTGAATTTTCGGCTGTAAATCCCACACAGTATCAAATACATTAAAGCAAGAAATAATTACATCAAAGACAAATCTTGACTAAAGAAACTATCGAAAAAAGAACTTATTAGTAAATCAAAAACATCGTTTACCCAAACCATGAAGTTGTACCATAGAAGTCATAATCACAAAACATAGTCCCCCTCAGCATAGGATCTCCTAGTGAAGAGAACTATGAATATAATCTACATAATATGCTTTATTGTATGTAACCAAATAAAAATACATTTTATCGTGATGGTAGTAATAATTATTACTCAATTTAAATAAAAAAAGTTTAGCAATGTATCTAACGCCTTCTTTGCTAAATATTATAAACGCCCTCCGACTTTTAGAAAAAAAATATTCCTTAATTTTTTTTTATTTAAATAAATTATTTCATCCCTGAAATTGTTATGATTATATTTCGGGCGGTGTTAATTTCTTTTGATGATAATAATACGAGGGAAATTTATATAGCACCACAAGTGCGATTTAAAGTGAAGTAAACCAGTTTCTTTTTGATTTATTCCTCATTAAAACAACCAACGTATCACCAATCTCATTTGTAGTCAAACAAATAAATCTTTTTCACAACTGAGCCAACATTAGTCGACGTATTGAGAACAAAAACGAGAATTATGTCTGGGCTTGTACAGCACATGTCTTTTTGCATCTTACTGATATATTATGATAGGTTAAGTATCTACTTATATAAAAAAAATATAAGTCAGGAAAAGGGTAATGTAGGTGAGCAACATAAGTAAATTACGTAATTTTACAA
This sequence comes from Limnephilus rhombicus, assembly GCA_929108145.2. Taxonomy (NCBI): domain Eukaryota; kingdom Metazoa; phylum Arthropoda; class Insecta; order Trichoptera; family Limnephilidae; genus Limnephilus; species Limnephilus rhombicus. The sequence goes on from OV815274.1 coordinate 29,872,936, forward strand.
AGCATTTAGGGCGGCTTGCACCAACTATCGCTAATTTTATCTTAAATTGTATTTAACTAAATGCAGCAAAGTCACTAAATACATTTAACTTAAATGTGTTTAGTTTCGTCCTGCACCAAGCAGGTGGAGCGATTATTTAGTTAAATGACATTTAGCGTCGGTAAAACAGTTACCGCTGTTAAAGCGTCGGTAAAACAGTTGCATTGTTCGTTAGCACCACCCACACGCACACTTTTTGCACAGCGTCTTGAAGTGGCGAGGGCACTATCGCTCCGAATTGTCCGTGTGGGGGGTGCTTAAATTTGCGAGTGTCAAAATATTTTGAGGTTATGTTGTGGTTGCGTAGTGAATTATTTTATTTTGATCCAGTAAATGAGTTCGAAAATAAAACAAACATAACTATGAAATGGGGCAAAAAGAGGTTTTGTTGTTAGATTTAAAAATAACACAAATATCTGAGTAGTAATTTTGTTTTTCATTTCATTTATGTAGGTTGTTTTAAACTATTATAAGAATGCTGTAGGTATATTTTAAGTTTACAACCTTCAAAGTATTCCTCCATAAATAAATCAATACCTATTCCTCAATAAGAAATCTTTAAAACTTTCTGACACTGAGTATCAGATAAATTTTTTCTTGTGTTTACTTCTCTCACTATAAACTGTCTACTTATAAAATCTATAATTTCTTCGTCACCATCAGAATAAAAAACAAAAGTCCATCGTGAATACAAATTAATAAATGAGACAGATTTCAGAAATATTAGACAATCGGAAATCAAAGGAATAACCTAAAATTGTTTTGACAGAACTTGCTCGCTAAACATGTTTAACTTAGTTAAACAGCCCTTTCTGGGTATTTAACTTTGACAGTTCTTTAAATGCGTTTAACGACTTAAATTTTGTGGTGCAAGACGCCAAGTCGACTTAAATCAAATAATGTGTTTAACTTGACATTTAAATCAAATTTAACTTTTGGTGCAAGCCGCCCTTATTAGCCTGTCCGCTTTATAAGGAAGTGCACACGGTACACTGAGCTCTTGAATAAAAATGTCTTGAAATAAATCGGTACCTACCTGAGTTGTGCGAGACTAGGTTACTTAAAAAAATGCAAACAGTGCTTGTAATTCTAATTACACAAGGTAATAATGATAATTTCTTTCCACACTCACTAAATATGATTTAAAGATCGCCTTTGTTTTGTTACAGAAGTCATTTGAAAGGGCTTTATCTTTTAACTTATTCTGATTTTCCCGGTTCTACTATTCACCCTCTCTCCTTCCGTAGTGCCCGAATCACACAAAGCATTATTTCAAGCCAGGATGGCAAGCTACTATGCCAGCATGCTATCCTGGCAAGATCGTGGCTGGCGTAGCTAGAGCGGTTTACACGACGCTAGGAAATTTTAAGCCAACGTCATTGCACTGTACACCACTAGGCGATCATTTACTAGCTTCGCCGGCCACATTCGATTTTCGGTTGTGGGGGGTATTACCAGCTTAAATCATAGAACCCCATCATATTTAACTACCCTGGCTTGATATGCTAGCCTTTTGACTTCCTCACTAGTTTACTAGATTAAAAAGAAAGCTGATTAGATTTATATGTAGCTAGGGACTCTCAAAAAATTACTTCAAAAATGACTATACAAATCCTCTGATTTTTCGTAAGGTAGACTTATTTTGATTCAACTGACTTCTATCAAACATACGAGTACCACGTTAAGCCATCATCATATTTATGTAGAATAGGATGTGGTCGTGTATTCACGAAGGAAACACAAATGCTCAGATAAAAATAATGTTTTGCTTTTCACAAATAAAAGAAAAGGAAGTATAATAAAATTGCAGAAATCGTCGTACCAGATTGATAAGGCGTGTACGTTGCGATTACGAGAATTAATACCGAAAGCGATACCAGATTAATTTAGAAAGTATGTAAAATCATATTTACGATTGTCGTTATCTCTCAATCACTTAAATTTGCTAAGAGTAAGTTATTATTATGATCGCTTTCTTCCGCTCCATAAATTATGATTTAAACAAAGTAATTTTATCTCATAATAACAAGTACAACAAATCGGTTTTCTCTAAAATAAAGATGTCTATTAACGTAAAAAATTATACCGTGTCTCGTAATAATTGCTATCGTGTTTCAATTATTATACTAAGCCTTTTGAAAATACGACCTTAAAGCTTAGCAGCAATCTGTCCGAGTTGGTGATCGATTTTGTCTCAATTATTATTTGGATGCATTTTATAGATACTAGTAGTGTAATTTTTATTACGAATATTCTTGCATAGTTGCGCCATATTGAAATCAGGACAAACAAATCATATCGCATTGTTTGGTTCCTTATGCCAGTCTGACCATGCAGAACAATATACTATTATTAATTTATTGGTGGAATTTGATGAAATTTCTCAACTGTTGATGTAGTTAAAATAATGACTTAACGCAGACTCTGCGATGAGTTATTTGTAAAAAAGTTGCGATTCTTGTAAAATTCACTTCTTGCTCTAAAAATTACAGTTGCACCTTTCGTTATTGTGATTCAAATCAAGATTTTCGTCTATCGTATGACTATAAACATTCTTTATAGTTATATAAACTTACTTATTTATATAACGAACATTAACAATTTGGGCTTTTTGTTCAGGAAACAAGTGTCGGGCTACATCGTATTTTAAATTGAAATAGAATAACAATTTCTTAAAAAATACGAATTTATTCCTATAAAATACGCAGGTTAGGTACATAAATATAAAGTATTATAATGTTCTTTTTTTAAATATTTAGAATAACTTAATGTGTAAAATTCCAAATTGTAATATTTAATCGTTGAAGACAATATTTGTGACTCTCAAATGAAAATTTTCAATTTTTCAATTTTTCAATCTTCACATTTTCGTTTGAAGGTCTCAAATATTATCTAATAATTAAATATATTGCAATTTAAGGTTTTACTGGTGAGGTTTTTTTTGGAGGTGATTACAGAAAATAAAAATTCATCCTAATCCTAGACTAGTAGAGAAGGATAATTTTAAATTATTATTTTTTTTTGTAAAAGAAAGACAAATATTCTAAGGTTACGAATATTTAAAAATCTTCTACCACCACCACAGTAAGCGGTAAATGTTGCATGAGTCGTGATGGGGGACTTAGCGAGCGGAGGAATTGAACACGCGACGCCCGGGTGGGACCCAAACGCGATACCAACTTGGCCACTGGCTGGTCATAATATAGATAATACTAATAGATGTCACACATTAAAATAAAAAAAAGTTTTATCCAAGACACTATCTAGATCGAATTTAGTTCGGGGAGAATCATACAATCGTACATAAAGATAGCAGACAAGAAAATTAAGATAATGTCGGTAGTTCTTAGTCCAAGTATGATACAGATAAATATGATCGAAGGGGATAAGGTCGAATTAGCTCAGTGATTAGAGCAGAGCCCCGGCAAGGCTAAGGTAATGGATTTAATTCCAAAATGCGACCGAAGCTATTCTGTTTCAAAGTTTCGTTTGAGAATCGATAATATTGTCTTCAATGTTAAATATAATGTAATGTTTTATTGACACGAAACACGTGGTAATACATTAATAATATTAATTTTATTAAAATAATTTCATTCCCAAAAATATTTAATTTAAGATTAAATTGAACAGATTTAACTGTAATTTTCAATTTATCATCCATGTTTGTTTATCTCAAAGAAAGTTTTAATGTCATCTATTTATGATACCCCATTAAAGTTGATTGTTAATTTAATCGCAAACAGAGATGTATTTATAAATAAAATTTATAAATTTGGGGCATGGCCACCTTGGAAGAAGTGAATTTAAAATACCCCTTGGGCAGCCGAGCTAGTTCGCACCTGCTTAGATTCTTAGCATGATCAACATTGACGGTCCGTTTTTTACACCGCCAAAGAAAGCGAAATCAAAAGCTTGTTACGGAAATTACAACGCACGATTTAATGCCAACATAATCATCTGCAGTACATATCAGAACGGCCACCTAAAACCCATTACTTATGTTCTTAAATTGAATTAACCGGTCACTAACCGGTGGATAGGTACATGTACCTGTACTAAATGCTTCTGTCAAAATGAGCTTATTTTGCAATCATTTATCTTAATATCACATATATTATTCAATCATTTATCTTAATATCACATATATTATTCAATAATCACGAATGCTTGATACGTGCTATGAATATGAATTTTTTTGTTTTTTTTTTCAAATGCAGATAAATGTTTGTTGTTTTAGTTTATTAGTGTTCTGTAATTTGAAGCAACACTAACAGATTCTGAAAACACTTTGTATGAAGATTACTTTTAGGGAATAAATAGATTTTTGATCTTTTATCTGGTTTTATTAATACTTCGCGTGTACAATATGGACCTCGTTAGTCAACCTAACTAGGATCTGGCTAAATTGGTTATAAAGAGAGCGTTTTGCTCAACACCCTCTCTCCGAGCTCCCCGTCCCTCTGTTGAACACTTAGGTACTAAGCTACCTGCCATCTAGTGGAATCTAAGGACAGTTTTTATCACCGCCATCTATGTCTAAAAGCCGGAAGCTTTTTAGATAAATTATGTATACTGTACTTGTTGTAGGTACTTCAACACTGGAATAATATTTATCTTCGAATGACCATTAAAAAATTACTACGCCAGCCAGCTGCGACTGCTGATATCGAAGCAACCTATAGACCCACCGTGATTAATCAGTTGGTTAGTTTAGTTGGCAAGTAATAAAATTAAATATTTACATATCACGAATCACGAGGAAGTTGCTTTCTCGTTAAATCGGGTCTACGAACAATGACTCAGAAAAGGTGGTTAGATACGACGCACAGCTGGCAGTCGAGCAAACTCAGTTCTGTACCTTCGGCGCGGCGGCGGGTACCGATTTCTTCTCCATTTTCATAAGTTTGCTAACAACAAAATGTGCAGTTAAAAATATAATCTTTTTGATTCTTTTATATGTGAATTAAGCCACGGATATAATATATTACGACCAAATATAATACATCAAAGATTTTAACTCAGATTACGACATCACCAAAGAGTTTTTATGCTTCATTTAACATTCAACATGTTTGACTACTTTAATTTCGAAACGGTACCAAGGTTCACATACCTAGACATAAACGATAATAATACCACAGAGGAGTATTTCCGCCTACAAAACCAATTAAAATCCACACTGCTGTCCAGAAACACGAAGATATTAGTGTACAAAACACTTATCAGACCAGTACTTACGTACGCAGCTGAGACTTGGGTACTAACTAAGAGGAATGAGCGAGCACTGGACGTTTTTGGAGCATCAAGCACCAAAGTCCCTGCTGAACACAAGATCAATAGGGCGAAGGAGCCTGGGAAGACCAAGATTAAGATGGAGCGACAACGTCCTCAAAGATATATCTATCTTGGAGCTTCTAAACTAGAGAGAGCTGGCACAAAACCGAGATGAGTGGAGGAAGACTCTTGAGGAGGCCAAGACCCACCAGGGGTTGTAGAGCCAATAGTGATGATGATGATGTTTGACTACTAGATATACGCAATTATATACTAAAACACAACTGAACTACATTTGTGAAAAAAAATATATCACTAATAGACCAGTTAGACAAGCGTACAAAAAATCATAAAAACTTCGACGATAAACCCTTGGACAAAAGACAAAAAAAACATTCAATGATCTTTCACTTGATACAAAAAATGAGGAAAACAACAAAAAATTAGACACAATCAAACGATGGATTAAAGAACAAAAAGGCAATATTACAAAAAAAAATTAGACACAATTAAACGATGGATTAAAGAACACAAAGGCAAAAAAAAATAGACACAATTAAACGATAGATTAAACAACAAAAAAGCAATATTACAAAAAATGACATAAAACATATACACAAAACAAACAATACTATTATAAAACACACATCATTATACACAATCGTACCTCATAATATATTCCTATAAAAAAAATGTTCGTTCCCCCTTTATTTATTTATTTATTTTTTTTACATTGGCTCCACACAGGAGGCCCTTAGGAAAATAATTCCCCTCAGGGCCTACGTCATCTTTGGGGATGCTGTGTGGAGGGTCTTTTCAGGAAAGGAAGGGGAGGAAGTTCTGGGAAGGAAAAGGATATAAGGGGTGGGTAGGAATCTGGGGTCAGTATGTTCAGTAGTGAAGGAAGCATTAATCCATCTCTCCCACTGCGGTGCAAAGCGATGTTCCGAGAGGGTACAGTTGGAGAAGTCAAAGGGACTCCCTCAACCATTTTCTCCCGATCCAGCCTGCCGCTGGTGAGCAGACGCATCCGCCGCCAAGACCCGGACACACCTCACCTCATGAACCCGGGCACCACTGCTAAGTCACCTTTATGTATTTTAGTAAAATTTATTTCTTCATCTTATTGAATTTTGTCTTGTAAAGTGGAGGCCCCTGCACGTAAGCCACCTTAGTGAGGCCAACATTCTCAAACTATGTTGTAAAATATAAGTTAATGTAAAAAAAAATAAAATATATATATATATATATAATTACTTTATATTAAGCCCATAATTAAGTAGTGTTTAATTTTAATGCAAACAAAGATTTTGATACCGTTTACTGAAACAGAAAATGAATCAATGTACACTTTTCTCAAGAATGAATGTTCCCTGAAAGCTCTTCTAAAAAAGCTGCAATAAGTGGAATGAAATTTTTCTTCCCACTGATTCAACGATTTAGAAAAATAAATCTATTAAAGGTTGGGCAATTTTAAAACTAGTAAGCCTGACATTATTTAACTTAGTGTTTGTCGTGCAGGAATTTGTCCTAAGATTAGAAATATGTATTATTTTTCCTTATGCTTATGATTTTAGTCCTGCTGCAAAGTCGCTAAACTTAGCGTGCTGACGTTCAACTCGTCAAATTTTCACTTTCATTAGCTAAGCGTGACGACTGCCAATGACTGACAGATTTTTTTACTTTCAACTATTTAGGTTATAATAAAAATAATAATAAAATATATGCCTAGAATTAAGGCGTTTTACCGGAGGCTTTTTGCCGCATAATTTAGTAAGATTTTGTTGAATGAACGAGAAAAAGGTTACGAAACTAAAACCTCCAGCGTTTTTGTTTTGCTTGTCGGCTGTTTCTTCATGTTTTATTGAATTACTTTTATGTAATTCTAGTAAAAAGGTTGTTTTGTACGCGCTATAATTGAATTACCGATAACTGTGCAAAAAGTTAACTCTCAAATAATACAAAATCAATAATTGTTATCATTTTCGTGACATTAAAAATATAGTCGATGTCTATGGGTTTGATTGAATTGTTTCAACGGTAATGTAAGTACACTTTTATTGATTTTCTAAGAGTATTTATTGCCCCTTGTTACTGTCGCTTGCAAAGTAGATAATAACACCAAGTTATGCAGAACGCTTAATTAAAACAGTAAATATTACGGCCGGTCGAGAGCCCGCTGGAAATTAGCCAAGAACTACGGTGGACATTTCCTGATTGCGACCAAAGCCAGTTAAAGGATTAATTTTAATGTATGGAGTGCGTATACCCAGCAACCAATTAAAATATTATCTAAAATGTCAAATCAAAGCTGGTTTTTGAAATAATGTTCTATTTGATTCAATCGACACATTTCGAGTATTGTCGAGTTGCGTGAAATACGTCAAATTTTCTGTTTGCTGTAATAATTTTGGGTAGTTAAATAGAAGCTTAAGGTGTCGCGACCGGGCTCAAAAAGAAGAAGATTGAGATAAATGAAATTACGAATGTTAGAGGAGCGCGCTAATATTCAAAGCGACAAAATTGATGCGAAAATTGTGAAAATGTTTAATAATACACGACTCGTTTAAAATAGAGCAAAAATCCCACGGGGTTGTCAAAAACAGCATTTAAAAAAACACTGTGAATTTTTTCATACACATAACTTGTAAAATAACTGAAACAAACGTGTTTATAATAATTTTTGGAGCATACTTTGCGATTTTTTTCTGTTGAGGGAATTTTATGTAATTTGCGTTTTGGCGCGGGGAATGTCTAGATATTATCTTCAAGAATAACATATATTTTGTAAGAGCTTTAAAACTTAACGTGTTTAAGGGAGATATGTAAGAAATCGGTAGAAATTCGGGTAGCAGCGGCTTCAGCCAAAATTGGGAAATTGCAAACCAAAGCTGAAAAAAGCGTTATGTTACCAATAACGAAACAGAAAGAAAATTCAGCGACTCAGTGAATGAATGTAGAGAATTCATGAATTTAACCTGATTCCTTTTAATCTACATTCTAATGTTGGCGTCAGTTTGTACTATAGATATTGCAGGTATTTTAAGGTCCCAAAACACAGTGTCCGTCGCACCGGCTCGGAGTTCCTTCCCCTGGTTGAGGTGGTACATTCGTATCGCCATAAAAAAATTACGTAACATAAAATTCTTCTGGAAATTTTAACCCCTCAGGCGAATTTGTTCCCTTTTGGGAACAGCTCACATAGGTCTCATAGAAATCGTTGATCTCCCTTACCGTCATGGTGAGAAATATGATCTAAATTGTGTTAGAAAGAGGAAACACTACGCTTTATATTCGAATTTAGAAGTTAACCATAGAAAAATTAATATATACACCTCTATGAAACCAAAGTTTCCGATCGGAATTTGAGAAATTTTTTTGTTATTTCGTGATTCTTGTATTCATTATTTTTTTATGAAACGACACAAAAGCGAGCTGACAATAACGTTTACAATACATTTGTATAATAAAATATGTGTGTGTTTTTCTTTTTTGTTATCGGTAATCTTAGTTAGTAAAACGTAAGGTGAGCCATTGTTAAATCTTTTTTTTTAGTTTTCGTATACGTTCAGATAATATATTCAATTTATTTGATTTTATTGCAAAGCGGAAATTTTCTGACCTTCTGACAAAATATGCCCGAGGGGTTAAACTTGAACTCAGATACAAATATTCAACATAGAAATACATTTGAATAAAATGTAAACTAACATACCCCAATTATTTTCATATCTTGTCAAATTCTTTTCTAGTTTTATGAAATAGCAAGTATTTGCTTTCGTATAAAACGTGATCTTGGCCAGTATTGAAAAGTTTATTGCGACATGTAAACTAACTAACTTTGTATCATTGCTCACGTACGCGTATCTAATTACTGCACACCATTAAAAGTTGGTTTTATAGAAATAAAACATCGGCACCTACTCAACTTTTCCAGATCTAGATCAAGTAATGATAGAGTAATTCTTACGGTCTGAAACATATGTTCTGATGAATCGCAATCGAGAACATAAGCATATTTTTCTTCAAGCTTTAATAATCAATTTCTACCAATAATTACCAAAACGGGTCTTCCACCGTATCTTTTTTAGTAAAATATTATTGAATATCATGTAATTTGTTCCCTGACTTTCGCCGGCAAGTAAACATAACAATTTTAATAATGGTAATAACGTTGAATGTTTCGTACACACCTTGATCAATCGCTCTCTGTTAATATTAAGTTAATTATTCTCAACTGGCCAATTAAATTTTACTGCAAATAATTGATTAAATATTGAACCGCAGGCTTGCACAAAGTAAATTTATTAGAAAATGATTAGGTCTACGTTGAAATAGATCACAGTTGTATTCATTCATCATTGATCATTTTCAATATTCGAGAAGGGATTGACGTCGTAACTGTTTACATTAAAATCGTCGAGGAGAAGTGGCTTGGTTAATTAAGTTCACAAGTTACCAGGAGATTGATTTTAAAATTATTTATAAACTGTATATTTCAGATATTAGATGTGTAGGCACTGTATACTGTACAGTCTGTCGCAAGTCTTCTAAATAAAACAAATATGCGAAGCTGTGCTGTGAAGAGACTGAATTTAAAAAGATACGAAGTGAAGGTTGGAAAGCCTTGATGATCCTTGTCGAAATAATGGGTTACTGTCACAATTTGAAAATGAAAATTTGATGGTGAAGATGACTAGACCCATTATTTTTTATTATACGAGTAGATCATAATATTAAGATTAAAATGTACGTTCCGTATAAGGTTGATTATAATATTTAAATTGGGTGTATAATAATTCAACACGACATAGCACTGTCTAAGTGACACGAATAAAGGTAAAATTATTAATGGAAATGACATCGGGAATTAAATGAAAGACGTCAATCATTTTAAAGGTTCACATTTCGTGCTTTTGCAATGTGCTTTATTTGTCTCGCCTCAAGGTCTGATGGATAAATATGGAATTCCTTTTGTCTATATATTAATCCCCATTATAAATCAAGTTATTACAAAATACATTTTAACAGGTAATTAGGAAAACAAGATAGCTTAAATTAAAATTATCAAAATGGTAAAAGCTCTGTATCCGTTTACACTTCACACAATGCTGCAGTCGTTCTTCCGGTGTCACGGTGCAAGGTTGTGTATTAGGTTTTTTTCTTCTTCAATTTAGCTATTTATGAAAGACAGACAAAAGTTTGAAAGAAAGAATTTCCCGCTGAGAATGCATCGTGATCTTTAAAATATACGAAAATGGATTCGAAATTTCGTTATAATTAAAAAAAAATTATCTTTATTAATTAGATTACTTTGGGGGGAACTCCTGTGTTGAGAATAGACGCCGTTTAACATAAACAATTTAACACAAAAAATGAAGTTCTGTTTAATGGCCAGTGGAAGTGCATTGTATAGTTCGTTGCAAAGTATGTACAATTTCTATGGCCAAAAGTTGTTTTAGAGAAAGGGATACGAGCAGTTTGGATATTGTCAAAAACAGTTCTGTGTTTGAAAAGACATGCTAGTGTGTTTTGGCAAAAAGTTGCACAATCCTATGCCAGAACACAGATTCTCCAAAAAATTTCATCCGAACTGCTTGTGAGTAGTAGTTTTAGAATAATCCTCTTTTAATTTAGTTTCTGAGCTTACAGATCAATTACGAGTACAAGTTTGAGATGTAAGACATCTAAATTATTATTAATATAAGTTTTTATTCATATAGTTTTTTCTAACGTTTCGTATTAATGTTGGGTTTTCACTGCTACCAATCACCATCATGTTGATCAGCAAAAAAGTTGCCACTGTCTCAGTAGATTACATCAAGGAATTAAGATTTTTTAAAGGAAATGAGTTATGGTATGGATAAATATAAAAAAGAATCAGACATATGTACGAATTGCAGCCTTAATATCTATTAATAAGTATAACTATTATTTCCGTAGTGAAATTTTGGAATTCACGATCGTGATAATACAAAATGTAAAAAAAAAATGTTTCAAGGACCTGCGCAGAGGCAAATTCCTAATCGTTCGTATTAATTACCTCTAAGCCAGGCTAATTAGTTTGATACCAATTTGAATTAAAATAGTTAACTTTTTTACCTTAGTAGGAAGTTGGAATTTCATAAATTATAATGCGTTCAAGTATGTACAATCTTTTGACTACGTAGGGATTTAATGCTATTAAAAATGAGCTATTATTTAGAATAAAAACAAAAATGAGACTAAAAATAATAATTGTATTTTTATAACTAGTCGTTTTAATAGTTCCGTTTTGGTCCCGACGAATACCCATCATAGTGATTTGAATATTGGCAAATAAGTTGCATGGAAGACATTATTAATTGTATTGTCATCTTGAGTTATCACGCGTTGTCAGTAAGCATTATGATTCACTTTAAATTATTCATATTTTTTATTATTGAATATTTTTGACACCTGTGATGGATCAGATCTATCACTGTCAAATTTCCATATCCGGAATTAAATTTCACATTGTCTTCATAGATCAAAACTCAATAGTTTTACCGACTTATGCATGAGGCAATCTATTAAGAATTTTACGTTTGATTGGCGTTGGATAAATACAAACAGGTAGTAACAGTAATCAGATAAAATTAACAGACAAACCATTGGCATTATGTGCGATTTTTGTAGTAAAGTAGATTAATATCTATTCAGTTATAACAAACAAAAGTGTCAGTTATATATGAGACAAAGAACACGTAGGTCCTGTTTGTTAGATAATGAAATTACGAGGGTTTGACTATTAAAATTAGTTTTTTTTGGTTATTGTGCCCAAGAGGTTACGATAATAAATTCTGCGATAAATTTCAGAAAAAATTGGAGATTTCTTTGTGGGGGGGAGGTCTATTTTGGTAAATAAAAAGCGAACCTGGTTAGACGTACGAAAGACAAAAGCTTGTAAATCATCTCAGAGCTGAAGAAAAGTATGATGTAAGAACTACAATCGACAAATCTCCAACTAGACTTACCTCCAAGCATTAAAAAACTTTGTTAGATTTCTCTAAGAGAAAAGCTTTATGAAAAAAAAACATGTGGCGAAAATAATGCATTTTAAGAGTTTTTTCTACATCCTTTTCTAATGACATGTGTATCTGATCAAAGCATATATTGTTGTGTTTGGTTTCTATTTCTTTATGCTTGATATTTTGGGGCGACGTTTTTTTTGTGAAAACTCAGAGCTGTATTCTTCAAACTATATTTTGTATAATGTAAACAGTTTGTTAAACCACGTTCCAACTAAGATGAAAGATACAATAAATAATAGAGCCAGTAAATACCACATTCTCCGTGTTTGGTTTCTATTTCTTTATGCTTGATATTTTGGGGCGACGTTTTTTTTGTGAAAACTCAGAGCTGTATTCTTCAAACTATATTTTGTATAATGTAAAGAGTTTGTTAAACCACGTTCCAACTAAGATGAAAGATACAATAAATAATAGAGCCAGTAAATACCACATTCTCCCAATAATCGGTTTTAAAGACTTTTCTTCCAATAGAAGAAAATACGCAATTACCTATGAACTGTTAGTTACAGTCTACCAATTATAAAAACCGAAAAACCATGTGACGTAAGCACCCAAGTAATTGTTAATGCCTATTTAGACAACATATAATTTTAAATACAATGTTTGGTAATACGACCACGCCCTATTTTTTTTTGCATGATTGCAATGCAATATTATCCGCACCACAATTACAAATTAAGGTTGAACTTTTTGAATTAAATGTGAGATACATATTTTTTTAAATATTATGTACGACTGCCCGGGGAGTTGTTGGATAAGAGTTTAATCATTGCTGATAATATATCCGCATTCGAAAGTTCTCCGAATATTTTAGCAATATATTTTTTGGCACACCTGATTTAATTGATAGCCCAAGGTAATGTCCACTTTAGGTTTTTTTTAATATCTACTGAAAAAATAAATTGCCTACCGTGTGAGGCAAGAGTGGCTTAGATTTGTCAAGGCAAATAGCAAGCACATGAAAGGCAAACGTGATTATTTATTGTTGTTATGAATAGTTGTTAGAATGGCTAATTTGTCAATTGCTAGGAAGGATTTAAAAGTGTCCAGTTTTTTTTCAATGATTGGTCAAGTGTTTGTGGTTGATTTATGGTGTTGCATAAATCATTGGTAAATTTTTGTTTGCTAGAAAAAATGACATTAAACTCGCAAATAAGGTCGAACCTCGAATTCGCACACTTTCCATGGTAACCACATGTCATAAACAAAAGTGAAACAGTAAGTACAGTACGTACTTTGTCGCAGTCGACACAAGTGGTTTCATTTTCACGGCAACGAGATAAAACAAAGAGGGAAACAGTATTTTGAGTACTTATACAATAGAAATGCTTTTATGATGAATCGCTTAAATTATAAGTACTGAAGTACAATTGAAAACAAATTCGGAGGCTATCCGAAATACTAGGAAATATAATGGGCTTTGGATAGCAGATAGCTACTACCAGGACAAATTGAACTACGGTATCCACAATTTGGGAAAAGCATAAGGCTGAAATTCGTGGAGAGGAGAAGTGAATTATTGGATTTCAGATCTACTTAATGAACATGATTGTAAGCAATTCAAGCATTGTTCGGTTCTGAAGAGTTGTTTTCACAAGGGCGATAGTAGTATGATATTTATATATGATAGTTTGACGACCTCCGTAGTCCAGAGGGTAAGACTCTTGACTCACAATCCGGAGGTCGCGGGTTCGAACCCGGCATGCGCAAATAAATTTTATTTGATTAATTTGTGTTATTTCACAATTAATTCATTTAAAATAATATATAGTATATTTGCGGCATGTTCCAGAGTGGAAGATACTATCAGTATCGCCCTGGTGTAAGACCACCATTCAGAATTGAAACGTTGCTTGAAAATGGCTTTAGCCGTGTTTGGTGACCAGATCTGAATAGCCAGGTACTTCCCAACCTTCCTCTTCCCCACCTCCTTCCCCTCCCCACTACCTTCAGCCTCACAACATACCCCAATTGGGGATGCCATAGTCTCACTGGCTCCAGACGGGAGCAGTTGAGATTCTTGTGCGGCATTCACTGTAAAAAAAAAAAAGTGGGATTATCTATCATCCAATTTCTAACACCCAATCCTTCCATCTTACCGCATTGCCATTTTTTGAAGGTGACAAAAAAATACGCCATTACGTTGGAAACTGATAATGAACCATAAAAAAGCTGTATGAAAAGAACAAAAATCAGTTAACTTGTTGAATTTCATCATCCAAACAACACCGAACTAAAAAAAAATTCAGTTGTGCTTTGTCCTACGTATTTTATTTTAGACTACGAAATTATTATTTAATATCTACAAACGAATCGCTTCTATTTGGGTTAGGAATGAGGTGACGCGTCACCATTGATTATCATCATTACAAAATCGGCTGGTGATTTTAGTTCATAAAAAAAACAATGCATAATTGTGAGATATATTCGAGTCAACATCATGGAAACTAGGCTACGCCATGCTTCAGTCAGTAACGCAGATCAAATAAACCATATTGAATATCGTTTGAACCTGGCATTGAGAGATAATCAACAGGAATTCACAATAGCCTAAATTTATTACACTATTTGAATTCCATGCTTAAAAGTTCAGTTTCTATAAGTGATTAATTATTAAAATGTGTATATTTCAAATTGAATAAGGAGTCACTATTTATATAAATCTAATAGGATGGGTGTGAGATGATGCATCTTGCATTACGATTATGAACAAATGATTACAAAACGTCGTCTTTGAAAACAAGGTTAGATTGAAGAAACAAATAGATAATGGTTCATCAATCACTTCCTATTATAATCTTCATTCTGTCTCTCAAATGGAAACATAAATATGGAGCGTGTTGATTATCGTTTTACTAAAATGAATAATTGATATGATATGAGCATTTACGTTTTTCCTTATTCTGTTTTGACACCGAGTGGTTAAACATTTAATTTATAAGAAGGTTTCAGGATATCGATGGTCCAGTTGATTAGTTTTGATATAACGAGGAAAGCAATATTCTAATTACCACTTTAAATCAAATATTATTTACACGTGTCTGTGTTTTACATATTAAATAAGCAATAAATAACACCGGTACGTTAGTATAACATTTTGAAATTTCCTACCAGTAACCCAGAAAATATCATTTTTTTGTTTATTCCACTGATTCTCGTAATCTTAGTATTGTACCAGATAGATGGTACAGTTTTATATACACATAACTGAATATTTGTGTTCAACTAATATGTTTTTGTATTATGTTTGTAAAATGAAAAATACTTATTGTATTGTTATGTATTATATGTATGAACTGATATATTGTTTGTAAATTTTCGACCTATACATATTATATCTAAAAGAGCTGTACGGAAGTTTAATAATAATACTCTTAATAACGTTATATTTGTATAGCGCAGTTTTGTGTCATTTCACTTCAAGTGCGTTCAAGTTTAAAAAAAAAAAAAAAGTTAAATTTCATTCAACTGGACAATCGATGTGAAAAATCATTTCATTTTAAAATTTTATGGTTTTTCTAACTCTTTTAATTGAAATACTATTTGAAAATTTAAAATCATTTAAACAGAATGAAAGCAAAACATGATTGTATCTATCAAGGTATATAAAAACACGTTTAATATCTATAAACAAGTTCTTTTCATTGATTTTGTAAAAGGTGAAGGAACTTTTGTTGTCCCTTAGTATGCAATATAATATAACACAACCTTAAATTAATCTAAGCCATAACTATGACCATGAAAGAGTAAAAAATCGATTTCAATTTCAATACAATTTTCAATAGTAAGTTGCTACCAATGGAGGTCACTTTTATAATTCAATCTTGATTGATATAAAAAAGGTATTGCCTTTATTTTAATGTCTTTCAATTGCGGAAATCGATGAGAATTGCAGTAGAAAAGTTACACTCCTTGAATTGACTGACACAATCAAGTAATGCACTGATTTGCATTTATCGCAGCTTATGTTTCAAGCAGATATCACTTAACCAACGGAGAGGGACAAATGTTGCGTGGGAAAAAGAATCGCAGATTTCCGACGAGGCCGCTTACTCGAGATTAGAAAAATAAAACGTCTCACACGATTTCGTAAGCTAATTGTGGAAACTCTTATTGTGTTCTTAATAAATAAATCACAATATTGCAGGGAAATGTGCCACCGACTGTTAAACAGTGTGGAATATGGGCGAAGGAACCATTATCATCTGCGCAAGGTTAATTGCAACACTTTATCACCCAGTATGGAAAGCGGAGACTAAGTTATCGACGATTGACCGACATACAAATATTGGCGATCAGGTATTTTACAAATAAGGTTTTTTTTTTAAAGTGTCGTCTTGTTAAATAGGTTAATACCTATTGGCTACACTTTTGTATGTAGAAACATTTTAATAATGTAATACACACGTTTAGCAATTTTTAAAATCATTATTCATAAATACATAAATAACTTTTTCCAGTGATTTATTTATGACCCTGGGTTCCATCATGCTACAGAAATCTTCAGACTGGTTTTTATGCTCTCAAAGTATGCTGCAGACTGCTTTTTATACTCTATGTAGCCAAATCCATAAGAACATTCTCGGATTGCGACGATAAATTAATAATTCCAAGAACTCTATCGTTTTCACAGTATTTGACATGAATGCAAGTGAGTGGGTAGGTAGAAATACTAAACAAACAATCCTAACCTACTAGTGTAATTAAATGGATATCATAAAACCTTGCAATCTGCTGATTCAATTAAATACGCCAGGACGGTACACCGCAGTACCACCGAGGCGTACCTTTAACATCGCTACCATTATGTCGGAATAACAGTTTTCTCGCGATTTTATCAGCGTAAAAACTATCATGATTCTGAACAGCTATCATTATAGAAATCAATGAGCTGTAAACCGCATACGCCGAGAGTGAATCAGACAATTGTTTTAAGTGGGTCGAAAAGGTTTAGGTACTCGTACCTCCGAGTACCTAAGTACCGAGCGTTACATAAACATTATGAGTTATTTTCTGCTCTGAGTAGGCATGACATAGGTCTTAATGTATCTGTAGACATACGCATGAGCTGCAACGGATTGAATATTAGTCGAATTACTACGAATACCAGCAATTATTTCGTTTAACTCTATCTGATTTGTCCGTCGGATTATGTCACGTATTATAAAGGTGTGACGTTCGGAAATTCTTTACAATAAATGGAGGTAAATGAGATAAAATGCTCTTATTCGTTCACATTCAAACGCATGCATTAAGGGGATTTTCTAGTCCAGAAGCCCGAAATTCGCGCGTATTTTGACGGTTATAAAAAAAACCATTAATATTTTAAGTGCATGTTTTTTATATTATATTAATTTATATTTTAAGATTCACAAAAATAAATTTATATTTCACGAAGGCTGTTGAAATAGGGGGATAAAAAGAGTGTGTCCACCTTGCCACGATTTTAATCCTTCCTAGTCGTCAGAAAAATAAAATAAACGGTAGATTCTTTATCATTCTCGCAAAATGGCGGCTACTAAAAAAAAGTTTTTTCAGTTATTTTTTTAACTTAAATAGTAAAAATTAAAATTGGTTTCTACCATAGAAAATTCATGCCATATTTCAAGAAAATCGGTCAATTAAAACTTGAGATTTCGTGACAAACGTTTCGAAAAAAGTATTCTCGCGAAAAAGCGTTTTCTATTTAGATTCTAGTTAAATTTCGTATGAACCGGTCGGATTTCCACGACACTAAAATGGCTATAACTTTTAAAATAATTTGAATTTCGAAAAATCCTTGTATGGAAATATTTTTGAATATCTAAACTATCGAAATATGATTTTTTTCCAGACTAGAATACCCCCTTAACGAAAATAAGGTTTTTATTTATAAATATAAATGACGCAACAAACCGAATTTATGATTATTGTAGAAGTTTTTATTTAATTAACATAATAAATTTTTAACTTAATTACCGTACATACGTGTGCTCGTTCATAATATCTTCCAAACAGATCAAATTATACTTTCCGAATGTTTTACGATTGATGTAACATACCTGAAACAAACAGAAAAAACACAATTAATAATAAATTCATTAAAAGGCGATGGTCTTCATTACAAATTTGTGATTCAACTACATTAATAATTAATTATCACATCTTTTAAGCTGATAATCACTTTCTCTTATGATTTGTATTACATGTTCAAAAAACATTTGTTCATAATAATATGCTAGATTAAAATAAAATTATTTTAACAAATTTCGTAAGCTCAATGTATTGTGTCGATGCACATAAGATGCATAATATTACAAATTGCAGAATAGTACGTTTTGTGTAGAAATTGAAAAACTAACGAAGCTGAATCCTAGAAATAGGTACCCTATTTGTGCACTGGTTTCACGGACGGTTAAGCATCTGAAAATAATTACGCGCTTTTAATTGAAAAAATATGATAATTTATACTCGAAGGAACTGTTGTGCGACCTTTTCAAAACAAAAATAATTGAATTATAAGGCCAAGATACTCAACCAAACTGAATATAGAAATATTTTTTTAAATCAAAAGGTACTTATTATGTAGTACGGATGTGAGATTTATTTCTTTTGTTTTTTAAATTATAAAGAATAGGCCATTAAAGAATTTGATTTTTCACGAGTTTTGAGGCAAATTTAACAGTTGTTTAAAAAAAACAATAAGATGAAATGTAAAAAAAATAAAATAATTGTATTGAAAAAATCATTTCCTTGGACAAATTTTAATTACAAACTAGGAACGTCTTGTTCATGATATTTCATTTTATATTTCATTGTACTATCACATTAAGTTGGAATTTTTTATCTCCTTTAAATCACAAAATTTGTTTGATGGTCTATAATTTGTAATCATTAACATTAATACATAAACTAGCATGTATCCGTGCTTACACATCGATCGTGGAAATTTGAAATACTGTGAAGGACTATAAATCCAAAAATTATAAAAAATGTCATTTTTCTTGTTTATTTTTCTCCTTCGATCTTCGTCGTATCTAAAATATATTTTTAGTGCGTCTATTACGACGTTTATTTGAAAAGGCTTTTTTTCTGGAATTAAAAAATGATGTTTGCAAAAATGTATTCTATTCAAATCATAATTTTGGGCTTTCAAAAACAGGAAATATGATTTTTCTAAAAAAAAAGAAACTTTATTTTCGATATCCTGAACCATAAACATTTTGCCCTTTACAGCATTTAAAATTTTCATGATCGATTAAAAAAAATATATATTCAATTTGGTTTGGTATTTTGGCAAGAAATCTAAAATTAAGTTTTGTAAAAAAACAGCCCCGCAGCCGTTCATCAAGTACCCATGCATACATGCGATTTCTCAAAAGATCAGCACACCCAAGAAAAAACTGGGAGTTTATTTCACATCGTGCCCAATTTCTTGATAAGAAACGGATCAATAGAAGATAGAGCCATCAAAAGTAGGTTATGAGTTGACGTTGATATATAAATTGAATAGAAGCGAGGATTTTTTATGCAAAGCTTGGACTTAACGTTCTTTTTTCGAAAGAGAAACAATTTCTAAATTATCGCCTTAGCCATTTAATATCAGCTTAGTTTTAAACGAAATTAGTTTAGCTATATACTATACTATTCAAATACGGTCAATTTTCGCTTAAGTGGTGATATGATTATATAATAGGCAGATCGCATTAAATTTATTTGCCTAACTCAAGGTTTAAGTGCTTGTATGATTAGAGAATAAATTAGGCAAATCGCAAACATAACCCATTAATAGACACTGCAGATTAAAGCTTGGTTAACATAACTTACAATATTTGCAAAATAAAGTTAGCTTTTTCTTTGGGCTTTTGAAAGGCGTATTTAAACAATGCAACTTGTGAAAAATGGTTCAAAACATTTGAAAAGTATTTGATAATGTAGCCTAACTGTTGTAGTAACTGTCCTAACTGTTTAAAGTCAATGCAGCCATTGAAGGCACTGGAAGTAATGCAGTTTTGGATGATGGCAGAAAGTGTTGCATTTGGAGTTCATTTGTAATTCTTTTCGTGAAAAAATACCTAAACAGAAATTTTTATAATATTTGGAACCCGTGACCTCTTGGTTCAGAACCGCTCTGCCATGGAGGTCATCACCATATTTACCAGAATGAATGTATATTATTTACCGAATGACTAATCCGCACATTATAGTTTACCGTATGCGATGTAATGACCTTGATCTTCATCCACTGCCAGTGAAATCGAGGAATCTGCCCGCGGACAGGTCGCGGCCGGTTCCACAATCAATGTTTATAATTTTTGCAATCCATAAACAATCTTTATATGGCTCACGATTATTCAGTTCTTTATGTCGCTGAAATTAATCAGGAATATCATGTTTACTCTGTATCCGCCTGATCAAGATGTTTTAGATGAAGGTACCTACTTTAAAAGATTTAATCCAGCTTGCACATTATTTAAAAGTACCAAAGGCTCAAGAATACAATTCATGTTTTAGTAATGTTAAATAATGTACCTATACATCATCACGAAAATATCGCGAAGTGCATTTTGGAAATGTAAATAAACTGTGTAGTAGGCGACTTCAAGACATGCTAGTAGAAAATAATGAAAAAAAAATCCAACGACCTCTCCTGATCAGGTAAGATTTGTGGAGATGTAGAATCATGCCATACCAAAGGTCATAATTAGGTAAACGAAATATGCTCAATAAACTTTGACCAGTTTTCTCTCTTCTCTATCCGGAGTTTATTATTTAATCTCAGAGATTACAGTATGCAAATCGATTTTAACTTATTGGGTAAAGAGAAGAAAGTAATCTTTAAGTAATGAATGCTAGTTCCCACCGTCACACGCTGCCTCTGTAACTTTAATAACATGTTAGAACTAGATATTCATTAGAATAAGACATAAGTAGATTACACGTCATCATTCAGCAAACCGTTTGAGCATTCACTTGAAAATAGATCAGTATGCGTATGAACCTATCTAATAGAAATCTCACACATAAAATTCACGTCAGGTAAAATCTCACTTTCATTCTGAGGCAATTACTAGTTTTGACTCGATTGTATGCTCATGGTAGGCTACTGGTTAAATGATTAATAACCAGTTTAAAAAAATGCCACCACATTAAGGGCCGAAGAGATTTACCGTTGAGATCCATTGTTTCAGATTCAGATTCAATCGGTACCTATCCTTATCTATAGGTGAAAAATAATGGTTTTGATACGAATACTTTTTTTAAGCGTACCAAACTTTTGTTGAAGAGTAAACTAGATTTTGTATCAGAAATCACTAATGAAGTAATTGTTACTGAGATTTAGTACGGCGCGCGGCGTCAATTCGATTTGGCATTTAAAAAAAATGAAACTCGTTCTATGACTAGGTATCTCCCGTTTTTATTATTTCTATTTACCACTAATTTATTTCAGATCATTAACCAAAATCAAACCAGTTTGAAACAGCCACTTGCATAGGTACATGAAGCACGAAACCGACTTTTTATGCAACACGTTGATTTATGGAAGTTTTTGGTTTCACTTTTCTAAAATCACAAAAGCGCTGAGTGAAATTTAAGTGCACCGCTAACAATGATTTATATCGTTTAACACCAACCAATTGACTTTGAAAGTAGTTAATAGGATTAGTAATTAATGATGTGTCAACACAATAAAAAATAATCATCACATTGTTATATTTAATTACCGCCATGAACGTTGACGTTCGTGAATTGAATACAAAAGAGGCCGTATGTTGTTCATTTAACATAACCCTACAAGAAAATAATGTAAAAAGAAAGCAGTAAAGAAGTGATTACAAAATGAAAAGGTTTTTGATTGAATACATTTTCTGAGTAGTCCGTTATGCCAGATTTTGTAGCGGGACAGCAGCTGTTGTTTAAAAATCCGTTATATCAACTTTCTTAACAATTCGCCGGTTTATCTCAGACCTTATAATAATGACCACCTCAACACGTATCTCGGTCATAAAGTCGATTTGGCGGTAAATGGGAGAAGTTTGACATAAAATTAGTGGATTTTCGGAGCCTAATACAACTCTTTTCCGTTATTTAATTGGATGTATACAGGATACAATCAAAATTAAGCGAGATTGTCGAAAGACAAGATATTTGCGTTGATTATTGCCAACTTTATCTTAATTGGTATGTTGATAATCACATAATGTGATTTTAACCGCTGCTTAAAATCTAGGTTAATCACGTACCTATTTTGAAGAGTAAAGAAAATATGGAAGGAAACCATTCATTTAAATATGAAATTTCTCCATGCGTATTCAGAAATAGGTGCTGATTTAAAAAAAATAAATTATAATGTCATCAGGTACTCACATTTAGTGGATAATTATGTAAGTAGGTTAATGATAATTTTTGTGATGAATGTACAGAATTGCTATCATAATAGTCTAATCTAATTTTGGCACTTGATCTGATAAACCCTAGAGACTAATGGAAAGATAAACGTATATAAAAAAGGTGACCTTGCTGTAGCATCACAGGCGTTGTAATAAGTTCATTTTTTTGCAGTGGCGGGAATGCAAATTGTATTTTGATTATTGTAGATATAATATTACTGAATATGTAAGAGTTTAGTCAGCAACAGTTATACATCAAATTTACACGGTGTTTTGATTTCATTTAATTAAATATAGAGAGATATGTATCTCACTCCGACTTTTTTTATTGATACTGAAGGCCATAAATAACGTTTCTGTTAATGTTATTTCCTATGTATAACTTGTATATAAGCAATGTATCTATGTAAATTGAATGATATTATACGAATTACAAAACATACATAATATGCAGCAAATTGTGTTTAGTTTTGGAGTCACATTTGACCAAAATAATTCGATTTTACCTTTTATATATAATTGTGGGTTGCTATTCTTTTTTAGGCAAAATCGTTTAATATAATTATAATTCATTACGACTTCTAAACGTTTCCATTTCCGCTAGGTTAATTTTTTATTACTATCGTTTTATTCTGCCAATAGGAAGAAAAAAACGGATAGTATAATTTTCAATGATTTTATTATATTAATACAAAACCATTAGGTTAATATTAGCTCGTGAAATTTGACAGCGGTAAAACCAGTTCTATCAAACTGCATTCATGACTTCTTGACATGAATTTAAAATGATAAAAAAAACAAATTAAAAACTGTGTGGAATGACCGTGTTTTTTCCCCTTTAAATCTAGGTTTGCAAAAAACTACTTTGCAGGTGTATTGTAGTAAATTACGCAAATAATTATTGTGTGTGTGTGAAATGGGTTTCAATATGACATAATAGACACGAATTGAGAAACTTTAAAGGCGGCAAGTACGTCGGTATAAGGTGAAATTCTCGGGTTGTTGCCTTTGACACACTTTGAACACTCGCTGATTTTTTGCCGTAGTCTGTGGTCATTACGCCTGAGTTTAGATATTACCTGCCCGACTAAACTTATATAATTATTCAACTGTTTCATATGAGACAACAACAACTGTTACTCGGTTAGGTAAGTAACATATAAAGATTTTTTTCAAATCATACCATTCTCTAATAGGAATTTTAGGTACATATCAACAACGATATGCAAATTGTCAGGTAATTAATTCTGACGTGTGCCAAGACATACCGCAAGGATATTAATCGCAGGTACCTATTTTTGATTAATTTTATATCGACCAGTTACACAACATATATATTATTATAACCGTATTTTGGTGGTCTGTTTTCATCGATTAAAATTAACATACTTTGCGCGGAAAGTAATATTAACGATTTATTGTTACACATACACCGCAGTTACCACAGGCGCAAGTAAAACTTACATCATTGGTTTTGTAATCCTTTGTTACTACTTAACATGCGGCTGTTTCTAGGAAATGTTTTATAAAATATTTTATAAAGTGGAGCAGGTTAATAAAATCTAAAAATAAAGAAATGAATGTACTATTCAATGGTGACTACGCTTTACTCTTTACTCACTATTCAAGCATTCATAACTCATTTAAATAGTTCACTTTCCATAATTTGCTCTAAAAATGTGAGTCTGTAATTATTATTTCATTTCTAGAAATTATGAAGCAGAGCATAAAAGTAATTCAAGGGTTTTCTAATTATTCACGCAGAGATTTTTAATTAGAAACACCCTAATTATTATTTTTAATTGTTATACTAACGTTTAAGACAAGATTTTTATGCATAGCACAAAGGGTAACAATTATTAAAAAAATAATAATAATTAGAAAAAATACATGAATAAATATTTTTTCTCGGAAGATTTTTCAATGTGGATGAGTGTTTCAGGCTGATAATGATTGCTTATAATAATTGTTACCCTTTGTGCTATGTATAAAAATCTTGTCTTAAACGTTAGTTTAACAATTAAAAATAATAATTAATATTTGACAAGTTTAAGTATTTTCCCAATAAATGAAGACATAATTTGTATAAGATAAGCCGCCATAGCTCAATTGGGAGAGCAGCTGACCGGCAATCAGAAGGGCACGGGTTCAAGTCCCGTTGGCGTCATGTATTTTTTCTCGGAAGATTTTTCAATGTGGATGAGTGTTTCAGGCTGATAATTATTGCTTATAATAATTAGAAACACCCTAATAAACAAACAAAGATAACAGATTCAAAATGCTGTCATTACGGTGTCCAAAATAAAACAGCATTTACTATCCGTATTTTTAGAGCCAAAATGACACATTTTCGCTATTAGACGAAATACAGAGTATTTGTCTCTTATTTGTAGAAATTGCATGTTGCAAATGTCGTTTTGCAGTGCATAGCAGTTGTAATTTTCCCAAAATGACCTAGATTTTATTATACCAGTGGCAAGACGGTCATCACATTGCACAAAATGATCGAGATTTAAGCTTTAAAGTAACATTTCTTGAGCATTTTGAAAGGCTTGTATCATTTTTGAATAAAGCAGATTTGAAAAGGAATGTTAATCGTTTTCTACTTGGCCGCTCCCTGGATATAATTATGTAAAATTACTGTGAACGAAGTCATGCAAGAAGACATTTGACGTATGAAATATACAAATTGGAAAAAATTCTGTAGCATATTAACAATAACTGAAGCGTCGGCCTATTTTA
This sequence comes from Limnephilus rhombicus, assembly GCA_929108145.2. NCBI lineage: Eukaryota > Metazoa > Arthropoda > Insecta > Trichoptera > Limnephilidae > Limnephilus > Limnephilus rhombicus. Next base: position 29,898,416 of record OV815274.1, read on the forward strand.
ATTCAGTTAATTGCAAAGAATTCGCTTGGAAGCCTGTTTAATTTTAATCCTATTACAGAAGCACGACCATGAATCCGATTTAAAAAAAAATTGATTTAAAAACTGTTTGTTTGAAGTGCTATTGCAAAGAATACATAATTTGCTATACATTCTCATGAAAATAACAAATTGTCTAAACTGGTAATTAAAAATTGTAAACCATAAATTAATAGTGCATAAAAAATCTGTTTGCATCTAGCGTTGAATGTTCCGTTCAAATATCTTTTTTAGGTTAATTTAGCTAGGTACACACTAGTCCGAATTTTGAATAATGATGCGAATATTTTGTTCAATAAATCATGAACGAAATGTTGTTATTACTTGTCACAGGAAAGAAAGCGAGAGAAAGAAGTTTCGAGAAAGCTCGGCAAGGTGCTTGTCTGTCGGTCAATGTTGAGGCACGTTAAAAGTAATAAATTTTCTTCTTTATCCGTCTTACGGACCCTGAGAAACAAAACATAATTGCAATAATCGGCCCGGCAACAAGACCGGGGGAAAACGAAGAATGTAATGTGATTGGTGTTCATTAAAGACACTGAAAAGTTTTACTTCTCTTCGCGATTTTGAACATACAAAATGTAAATACGAAAAAGCCAAGTTTGCCGCCAATAGTACCGCAAAAACCTTTTCTAATGTGGTCTTTCTTCAAGTAGTATTTATTGTAGGAATAATCCGATAACTGTATAGAAGAAGATAGAAAGATGTTAATATTACATGTAGTAATTAATTAGTAAATAAATAAGTAAATATAGCTGCCAAGAAACTGGCTAGCAAATTCTTCAATAGTGACCGGCTGCTAACCCTATACATATCTCAAGTACGCCAAACCCTGCCATCTCTGAGCTGGAGCCCCACAATACTTTATAAACCTACCCGATTCTGTGGGAAAGGAGGACGGTCCGTCTGATTAATAATCCGTTGTTAACAGATCGATTGCCATCTCTAATGTGGGAACAATGTGGACTTGTTGAGTTTGTCATACAGGTATTTTAATGAAGTTTGCTCTAAGGAGCTAGCAGGATTGATCACGGTGCACAGGTGATGGACATGAGCGGAATACACGTTCACAGTTGATGTTGGCTTTATGAGAACGGGTCGTTTCTTCGACAGGCCTCTCCAAGACTCGCATTAATAAATCCCTTCTTACAGCTCCTCCCGTAAGACCGGCCTCAACGCTGCCCAACCGGGAGGCGACACAGTTTTCCCTGCCTTTATACCACACAGACAGGGGCGCTCTTGTGAGGAGTCACATAAAAAAAATGCTAAAAGTTCTAATTAGGATCTTTACGAGAGATAAGATGTTTTACTGTTTTGTGTAGACATTCTCAGAAGATAAATCCTACACAGGAAAAAACTAATTAGGTATTATAATTATGATTTATTGGCAAAAATTATTGTGTATCTAATAAATAATAACGATGACTTCAGACGAACAAAGCGTTCCATAGAAAATAGGAGAGTTAGAGTCTGGATGAAACGCAACTCACAATCATTACAGAGCTATTATAATGTGTTACATTACATTATTATGAACTTCTTTCGACAGTAATTAGAAAAAATAATAAAGAATGGTTGTATATGTTATGCGTGTAAATAAAGAAAGTTATTATATGTAATAGTTACGTAATATTATGTATTCCAATATATTGTTTCCTCTCAATAATGATCCAGTATTTTTGTAACAAGTTGATTGATCATCATTTAAGTCAAACACAAATGAGATGACTCTGATAAAATTAATTATATATGCAGCGATTTTTTCAAAATTAAAATCACTTTGTCATCAGTTGTGTATAAAAACTTGCTAAAATTAATTAGAGTTTCATGCATTTCAACCAATTCCACTTCTCCCGGGTTTCGCAGATTTAACTGTTCTGAGTTTCTGTTTTTGAGGTTAGGAAATTAGGACACCAGCACCTCCGTGTTGTGTTTAGAGAAAACACGTGTGTGTTCACCCATGCGAAGAATACACGGAAATTTCACAAACATATTAAAGTTATTAAAGAGGCAACATTGTTCACGTATTACTTTCTTTCGGCGCTTAAGTGAGAGAAAAATAATAAGAAATAGTCTAGAAGACAATAATTATCGTTTGTTTATTGACACAATTGCTCTGATTTCCTGTGCATGGGAAAAATACTTTTTACTTATTTTCTTTTCATTCAATGCTTAATCTTCGGAATAAAAAAACATTAAGAGTATCAGTAACTTACACGATAAAAACAAAATTTAAAGTCGTTTCCAGAAATAAGAAAGTGTACCTACTTTTAGTACAGGAAATGAGGGGCTGATATGTGTATAATACTTACATGTTTTTTTCTCCGGGCCATGAATTTTTTATCGGAGTTTTCCAGAATAGTTTTACATATAATTTTTTTAATGCCAGCAACCCGGGCGTTTATTGTAATAATGATATCTTATTATTATGATGAATCGTTTTGTGGATACGATTCAGATACAGAATTTTGCATGCGCCCTAAAACTATCCACCAATCGAAACAAAAGAAAAACATACGAAGTTAAGAGCGATAATGCTGATATGACATGGTCAATTTATTCGGGCTTGGGAGTTGTGGGTTTGATTTTCATCTCATACAAATATAAGCATCTTAAAGTAGCTTGGGTATAGTTACCATTACCTTGATAAACAAAGTTTAAATGAGGGATTGGACGGATTTATAGGAGAATCTACTGATTAACACAAAAATGCATGAATTTTTTTAAAGTGGGGAAAAAATTTAATAAAAATGAACGCGAAAAAAGAAGTCTAATCAATGATTGGAGACCATGAATTTATATCACACACAAGAATATAAATACAGAATTCAAGGATGCATGATAAATGTAAGGGAAAATCATAATTTTGTTTAATGGAAAAATAATTGACGGTAAAAGCAATATTATTGCTTTGGATGGAGCTAGCACTACATTATTATTTATTATCAAAAATGTATTTGGAAGTAGGCATTTGACACAGACAATCCTTGAAGTCGTTAGTATTATGTATATTGACATAAAAGCCCTGCATACTTCACTTTATTCCCTTGAAATTAATTTATCAATAAACGCAGATATTTAAAGTTGGAAATGATGTACCATTAAATTATTTATTTAAATTATTTTATTTAAGAATGATTCTTAGGGCCAGTTGTTTCACGGAAATTTACCAATTCGTCAAATTTAATTGTTAATATTCAATTTCTGTTAATGTTCTATTCAAGTTTTCTTATCATTTCTGTTGAGTGAAAAAACTGGCCAATAATGATGTAATAACGGAAATTTAGTAGAACCTTTACAAAACTTGCAATTTAACTTTGAAATTTGATGAATTGTCAAAATTCTGTTAAACAACCCGTCCTTATTCTTTTACAGACTAGTTCTTACCTGCACTTAATTAACCTTACTCTAATATAACTCGATCAACGGGGTGTGCAGTTATCTATGTCAATGTAATCATAAAATGACAAAGTATTTATATTATTCGTCTTATGCGTTTTACAAGTTCCAACTATATCATTAGGCACCCAGAGGCAATGCGGTAAACAGGTAAAGGGCTCGTAAATCAGCAAATGTCTATAGTTATTTATTTGACTATTTATTAACTAGTTATTTTACTCCAATTTTCAAAAAGGGTGACAAAAGTGATGTTTGTAATTACAGACCAATATGTATTCAATACATCATACCTGAACTGTCAGGTAGAAGTACTCTTTCCAACTTAAATATGTATGAAGATTTTATAACCAATGGGTTCAAAGAAAAAGAAGTAGACTCTGTTTATATTAATTTTAGAAAAGTATTTGATACAGTTTCCCATAAAATTATTATTTGGAAGGCTTTGTAAAGTGGCAACATATTGCCTGGTTTAAAAGCTATCTTACTTGTTAACAAATTGTTAAAATAAAACTTCCCTGTCGGAAAAAATAAGCAACAAGTGGAGTTCCAAAGGGTTCATACCTTGGACCAATCTTGTTTATAAATGATATTACAAAAATATTTTGGTATTTATCTTACTTTGTGCTGATGACCTAACAATTTACAGAATTATTCAAAATATTTATTATATTGTAACATTCTTCAAGATAATATCAACAAATACTTTGGTGTAATGAAAATAGATTTTACATAAATATCTCAAAATGTCAAACAGTCAGATTTTCTCGAATAATCACAGAATTGATAAGTTTATCAGAAGGATTTTCACTGACTTGATGTTTCTAAATAAATTTTTAAATGATGTAGTTTATAGAATCCAGAATTGCTTTCATGGATAAGCTTTCGGATTTCACTACGTATTACTAAAAGTCGGGATTTATTTCAGCGCAGAAATTCCACCATGTGTATTCCTCTTTGCCCAGAATGGAGAAAAATAATTATATAAAGTCAGTGGACATCTTCGATTTGTTACTAATATACAAAATGTTATTATTGAGGCAGTTTAGATGTGTGATAATTAGTGTATAATTATACATATGTAAAAGCTCACAAAAAGGGTGTTAATTATTATTTTCTCATTATTATTTTCTCCTTTCTTTTCCTTTTCTTTCTTTCATTTTCTCTGTTCTGCATTTCTTATAAATTTCATTAACATTTTTTTCCAAAATACATGTTTTATGTATGTACGAGTATATTATTTAATGAGTATGTTTTATGTACTAAATGTAATTTAAAAAAAAGTAAATGTCAAAAGAACCAGTTGAAAAACTGATATCAATCAGTTCAACGGGACTTAATTTAAAAATGTAAAAAATTGTAAATAAATAATAAAGGAATTTATTAATAAAAAAATAAAAAAAATAAATATATAAATTACGTTATAACTTATAACGTTTTTATCTTTACGCCCAGATATTAAAAATTGTTTTATTTTCGTTAATTTTGATTGGGAATAGTTAACAGCTGTTTGAGTATTTATTACCCGCATTGATGGTACAAATTCCACTGAAAATGCACGAATGCCCGTGATTAAATAATCTGAAGAGATTTCGACTGTTGGTAACGGTGTACTTTATTATCCGGGTGTTGATTGTATCGGAGGTCGGCCCTTTTTTAAAGTACAATGGAATATATTAATGAAAACTCGCATGTTGCTGTGTTGGTACAACAGGAAATTAAAATGTCGATATACCGGCCATAACTAGAAAGTTACAATTATTCCGAAAAGGCCGTATAAAATCAGCAAGTGCGGTAACTGTGGCAGCTAGTTATGAAATGGTAGAGTACAATTTTATTTTCGGTGTCTGATTATTTTGCGGTAAGCTTATTCAAATTGGTCATGCCAAATTTGCTTCGGGAGTGTACGATGAGCGAGCGTGTAATGTTACCACATCAAATTGTATAACAAATGTGTAATAAATATATTAGACATGTCCATAATGCGGCGCAGGTTTGGGCAAATTAATAAACGTGTAAAAAATACGCTTTGTTGCACAATGTGCAATTGATGCATTGTAATTTGATAACGTATTTCTAAACTTTAACTTTCTGAAGTATCGGCAATTCGGATTGCAAGGCATAAAGAGATGTCAGATATTAACGAAAAATCGATGTGTCTAACTAGTTTTGCAAGTATAAGACCGTTTTCAACTTTGTAAAAGATAATCGGCCTTGCGTGGGATGTAATAATAATAATAATAATAACGTAGAATTTATATAGCGCAGTTTTGTGATGTTTCACTTCAAGTGCGCTTAATTATAATAAACTTAAAATTAACCTACAGTGTTCCTTACGAGTCCTTAAAACAATGAGTCCTTAAAGTCCTTAAATGTAACCGTTACAAACTAATGATATAGGGTACTTATGAAATTGTGTGCTCCACCCTCTCGTGAAATCATTAGAAATCATTTCATATTCTGCATTTTTAAATAATATGTTGTAAGAAGTCCTATTAAAATGAACCGGAAGATTCTTTGAACACGCACCAAAAATAATTTTGAGGGTGATACCACGACGATGACTGTCAAGGCACATCTCCCGTCAAGGGAGACCTTTTCACCTCTCCAGCCGGATTCTCTCGGCTCATCGCAGTGGGAGGGATGGATTCATTCACATGGATTAATTTGTGAACATGTTGACCCCCAGATTTGTACCCCTTCCAACTCATACCCCTTTCCTTCCACTTCTTAAAAAAAACGAGTGTGATCACACAACTGAAGTAAAACTTCTGCTCCATCTATATGATAGGAAGAGAGAAAGAAAATGTGCGCGCGCACTGTTCTCTCTTGCTCCTACAGTGTAATACAGACAATAGGCCTACACTGTATCTTAGAATACGAAACGTAACTGGCTATGAGAGAAAGAGAGAAAGAAAATGTGTGCTCGCACCTCTCTCTCTTGCCCCTACAGTAATATACGAAGCGTAAATCTCTCTCTTTCTATCTTCACTAACTTATATCTCCCTCTCTGAACTACCGTTCGCCTTGCTTTTCGAAACACTCTCGTCACTCATTCACCAGCTTACTCCCCAAGTCAAGCGTGCGTAAAGAAGTTTTACTTTTCAAATACAAATCATCCCCAAAGATAATAAAGGCTCTGTGGGATATTTTTCCGTAGGGCCTCCTGTGTGGAGATAATGTGAAAAAAGTAACACAGCATGTAATCCAGAGACTTTTTAAAAATCTTTTTATTAAAACTTACAGTAGTAGGTAATATCATTGTTACCGTTCGTGTTTGACTTCTAATAATTAATTAACTGTACGCCAAATGAAGAGAAGAGAGCGGTTTTTATAGATTTTTTTTATTGAGGGCAATTAATTTCGGTTCTCATTAATCAAAGTATAACGAGAAAGTATGTGGTAACTAGACAAGAAACCACGCAGGAGAGTTCAGTAGGATAACGAATGGCTCGGTTAGCGGCAACTGTTACTGCCGGTGCGGAACGTTTTCATTTTCGATTTCAGTATTGGAATGTTAAACGTTACGGAGAAAACGTTTACTGCGAGAAATTATAATAATTGCCGAACGAAAGTGAATACCGAACGGATGGATAATATTACGCATCGCATGAAAGTTCATTAAAACGTGAAGAAAAAGACAGAATTTTATATTGAATAAATGTAAAATGTGGATCGACGTTTGCATGATATATATGTTGAGAGGAAAACATGCGGCGTTTTGTCCATATAAATGTATTCCCCAATTTCCTCTCTGGATTTTGACACCACTGCAAATATTTTTTAACACAAAATAGATATCGAGCACTAGCGTGTCTGTACGTTTTGCCTTTTTTGATAAGTTACTTCTTATAGGAATTAGGACCCTCCAAAAATTGTTAAAATTGCCTGGTTTGAACGTCATCAACAGACGTTCATTATACAAACTAGACAATGTATCAAAAAAGCAAAATGTACAGCCATAGGGTATTTTCTTTTAATACAGTTAGTAAAACAAATCTTAAAAATCGGTCCAGTTTTGGAGGGAGGAGAAAAATGGGGACTTCAAAATCTCGAGTTTATGATTTTATTTAAGTATTATCAGCCTGAGGTGCAGTTATCCCCTTCGCTCAGTATTCGGGGAGTAAGAGTAATAGTGACAGTAATAATTTGGTAAAATACCTATTGTCTTGATTTCTCGGCGAGCGGGTTTCCTCTTAAGTACTTTGCATTAATGTTTACCGTAGAATGATTCTTGAGGCTATCCTTTCTGATTTAACGAAATCAATCTATATTTATGTTTTCGAAAGACATTATCAGATCAATCTCTTATATAAAATTTATTGAGCTGGCGTGAAATCAACTCTACTCGTTATTTTAATTGAAGAAGTACACTGCCCAAAGTCAGCGGAAGTATTTATGTTACTCTAAATTAAGGGCCCGCAACCCGGATTTGCACCGATTTATTACATATTTCCCTTAAACCGGTAAGTTTTAAAGCTCTTAAAAAATATATATGTTATTTTGAAGATAATATCTAGACTTTGCCCGCGCCGAAACGCAAATTATATAAAATTCCCTCGATAGAAAAAAATCACTCCAAAAAGTATGCTCCAAAATTTATCATTAACACGTTTTTTTCAGTTATTTTAAAAGTTATATGTATGAAAAAATTCACAGTGTTTCTTTAAATGCTGTTTAAGATAACGCCCGCGAGATTTTTGCTCTATTTTAAACGAGTCGTGTTTTATCAAACATTTTCGCAATTTTCGCATCGATTTTGTCGCTGTAAATGTTAGCGCTCTCCTCTAACATTCGTAATTTCGTATCTCTCCATCTTCTTCTTTTCGGGCCCGGTTGCAGAGCCTTAAGGAATTTTATGAGGCGCCAGGAAATGTGAGAAGGAGAGATAAGTCGAGGAAAGTGAAGTAGGTGCCCTGCTGTTTGGTTAGATCTGGTTATTTAACGGAAAAAAGTCACATTTGCGACTACTTTTTTCCGATACAAAGAGTTTGGGCTTCCGTGATCGAGGGATAAAACCCTCGACTAGCAGTTCGATGGTGGCGGGTTTAAATCCCGGTGTGCCGCAAGTACCTTTTGTCTTATTTCACAATTTAATCTAATATAAGATATATTTGCGACACGTTCCAGAATTGAAGATACTGGTGTAAGACCACCATTCAGAATTGAAACGTTGCTTGAAGTGGCTTTAGCCGTGTTTGGTGACCACTTCCAACTTCCTCTTCCCCTACTTCCTACATCTCCTTCCCCTCTTTGCTACCTTCAGCCTCACAAAATGCCCTAATAAGGAACTCCAATGAAAAATATTATGGCTTTAAAAAAATATGTTCATTTAGAATATGGACCAATAAACGCTGATTATGAATATATAAGTTTTATTTAATAATAAAAAACGCGTAAAAAATTATTAAAAAGTATAGTAAAGTCATTGTATGGGAATGTAGGTATCGTATTAACAACGTTTCATCTTATTCGTTTATTTACATACTGTTTATAGAGATTTAGTTGTTGTGTTTATTGAAAGATTATTTAGGCCTAAATAATTCAGTTAAAAAAATAAAGGTATCTCTTATTGGTTTATCTCTATTATTAAAAATATTCAAAAACTACCGCACAAAAAAAATAGTTATGCTACTCTAGGGATAATACTTCGAACTCCGAATTTCAAAATGGCGCCAGTTGAACAGTTGATTGCCCGATCTTATAATAACTTTTCGGGAGTGATGACCTCACACGATTCACTACACATACGGTGGTTTTCGGGGGATCTTGAAATAAAAATAAATATGCAGTTGTTTAAGTTAGTAGGTTTAATTCATTAAATTTTTTAAAAAAAAAATGGACTGGAGTTCCTTATTGGGGATGCCATAGTCTCATTAGTTCCAGACGGTTGGGAGCAGTTGGGACTCGCATGTGTGGTATTCACATAAAAAAGAGTGTTAAAATTAGTTTTGCTTTTCAACCGGAACCTCTTTGTTCAGAGTCAACGATCTTACAGCTCTGCTACGGAGGTCATCGGATATAACCCTTTAATGCATTATGTTACTTTAGTGATTCTTTTTGGACCTAGAAATCTCAATTTCGAAAATAGCACGTGCAAGCACAGGTACCTACAAGACTTATCTTTCAAGGCAATTTCCAAAGGTTTGCTTGTTCATACTTCCAGTAGAGGCGTACATTTCTTGCTACAATCCATCTTCGATCAATTCATCTGCAGAAAGACTTAACCACGGCGATACAATCAAAGTGAGTCAACAACGTTGCCAGGTGGTAAGGAAAATCACTGCTACATTTTTTTCAATCACTGAACCCTGAAGGCCGCCTCACATCCGCGTGGACTGTACCGAGCGTACCCCAAGAAGGCCAAATCGCTAGCGTCGCGCGTCGGTGTACAAATAACAATACTCATGGACAAGGATTAAGAAATATGTATCATTAATTGTTTAATTCAAACAGAAGTAAGCTTAAGATGGGATACAAGGCTCCTCAATTATTACATCATGATAATTAAGAGAACAAAAAATAATCGGATTTTCAGTTTGTTTCCTACTTTTTAAAATATGTAACCACACAAGATAATATAATTGCTTGGATTAAAAAATAAGATCATGCCCGTTTGTGAACTTATCTTATACATAAAAATGAATCGCTGAATGTGTTGCTAAGCGCAAATCTCGAGAGCAGCTGAACCGATTTCGCTAATTCTTTTTTAAGAATATTCCTTGAAGTACGAGGATGGTTATTACGGAGAGAAAAATTAAGAAAATTGCGCAGAAAATTGGATAATTTCAGAAAACCTAACGACTATCGCACGTTTTGAGAATGACATTTTGCAAAACAATGATTGTTAAATCAGGATTCTATTTTTGAAAATCTTTAAGTTGATAAATTTATTTAAAGTAGGTACTCCCCTAATAGTTTGAATGGAATCAAGAATTTTTGATATTTTAAATAGGTACCTATGTTAGGTACCAAATTTAATATACATGAAAAATGGAAATTTTAATAAAAATTGTAAAAGGTGGCACGCGGGCTGTTTAAAAACTGAATGTACTGGGATTTAATATATGGAAAGCGGGAGGGAGGGAGAGATGGTGGAGAGGGGGGAGGGGGGATGTGGAGGAGGCGGAGTGGGAACCCCCCTTACACCATGCAAAGCCGCGGGAAAAGCTAGTTTTAAATAAAATGTTCTTTCTTTGCTTTTCTGCTCGCAATCCGGAGATTCTATAATTTAATAGAACTAAGTAATAATTCTTGGAGCAGTTTTTACACCTCCCAAATAGAAACCGCTTATTAAATATAATATTTACACAACCATAAATAATGTCTCAATACGTAGCAATGCAAGGGTTGAGGAAATATCTGGTACAACAGAGGAAAACGTAGCAAGCATACTTTCATATTTAACGAGCTAGCAGCAGAGTTGTCCGTTGATTAATCGGAATTAATTTGTTATTTCGCGATACGCGATAGAAACAGTACGTGGTACACAGAAAATGTTATCCTTTCGATTAATGGAAATAACTACCATATTAACATATACAGCGAGGTATCATGGCTAATATTTTAATATGGCAAGTTCGTGTTTGGCTACTAAAAACCGAGGCATCGTCGGTTGGTCGACTAAAGTCTCGTTGTTTATTCTGAAAACAGAACTGCACGACTAAACCGAGGCACACAAGTTGAGATATCTGAACCACCGCCCGGTGGAATGCCACCGACTTCAAGGACACCCATTTACTTTGCATTGGTCAAACGCTGATCTGAATTTCTATAAAATGCAGATTGCCTTGGTCCCTTACCCTACTCAAATAAACACGACTGAGCACTGTCGAAACATAAAAGAATTGCAGCTTCAATGTATTTTTTTTAATCTAATTTTGTACGTTTACGATCTTTAATTAAACCTTTACAATGCTTAAAATACTTTCGCCACAATAAATCTGGCTATTATCAGTCGCAGATGTATTAAGGATTAAGATCTGTAAAAAAAGATTAATTTGATTGATTTGAAAAGATTAAAAAAGTAACTGCTAATTCAATTTGTTAAACAACAGTAGGCAATGGCAAAAAAAAATAATTGTTCAGCTACGGCAGTCAGTGCGACAATCTAATTTTTCCATCAATTAAATATGATTTTTTATCGGTTTCGAGCTAAAGTAATTACTTGAAGGCGTTGAAATATCATAATATGATTATGAAATGATCTCGGCTACGATTCAATTATGAACAATTCGAGATCATTCAAGCGGCTGTTCTTTGCGAAACGGATACTTTTTATTACGTAACCGCGCAAAGAGTGGTTGCTTGATTTAAATTTTATTTGAAAAATATGTACACTTGACATTGCTGGCTAAAATGCACACTCGTTAGCCTGGATAGAGTGAGAGGCCCTTGAAAAACCGATTAATGATTTGCTTTAAGCTTTTTTGTGAGGCATACAATTTTCAATAAATGTTTGTGATTTACAGAAAGATCTATTTCGCAACGCTGGCAATTTGAAATCAATTTACTGATTGATATGCCTAATGAATGGACTTGATTGAAAAATTCGTTTTCAAAGTTACATGAATATTAACTAGTAAGGGTATGCAATGTTTTCATCCGATTTGCACCTTTGATACCAAACAGTCTTTTAAGTAGGTACCTACAATATTTAGCATAGAAATTTATTATTGATTAAACTGTTTTCTGTACGAAGAGTTTCGATAGGCTGAAATTGAACATATCTTAGTTAAATTAATGGTAACATTACGGAGACCGTATTGTATAATTATTTGTAAAAATAATACCAAAAAGTTCACATACTTAGGCAACGGTTCTATTAAAGAAAACACATTCATGCGGTGAACGGCCAAAAGAGTTAATTTATTAAATAAATACATCCTTGCCATGAAAATTTCTGATATCTTTAAAATTATAGCAAAGATTACATCAGCGGATACTTTATCGAAGGTTAAGGTTCTGCTCGCTGCAGATGGATGCGTTTTCGTACCTTGGTTGTTGGTGCTATTTTCGCCGAGGAACCGGGGTAACATGGAATACGCCAATTCTTTAACGTGGTCTAATTTTGTGTTCATAATTCTTTTAATTGTATTTATACTTACAAATGTAAAAAATCAGATTAGATAAACGCTAGATCTTTAATTCATATACTTTATTTACTAATGCTTGCATTGACACTGGTTAATTTGGCATATTCATGTTTCCACGTTTTCTTTGCTCCAACTTTGTGTCAATTTTTCTTCTTGGGTTCATTACTCTCTGAAATAAGGGCAAATATTATTTGATACAAAAAATGTATTATTTAACAAACTAACTAGCCATCATGCCATTTCCCAGCAGTATTAGATAGAGATGATATACCGCCACACAACTCTGTCTCGGCACGCACTCCTTGCTTCAACCATATTCATACATTCTCACACATTCTCTTCTGTTATTCTGACTCTTGACTAAATCGGTACACTTGTTTACATTGGTAGACTTATTTTCGCGTACAGAAACCGGTAACCGGTACCAAATTTAGTAATTTTAATCAATGTGACTCGTTGTTATCTTGTTCTTTGATATTATACGACTTGTTAATAATTTAATGAAGTGTAAAATACAGCGCAGAGACCAGAAATTGAAAGTTGTGTCTTGCGGTATGTGGTAAGATGAAAGTGCTTTATATAAGGAACGGAGATAAATGAATTGTTTTACTATAATAAAAGGGTTATATTTGTTCACTTCTCCTAAGGTCATATCGTGAATTATCACGGGAACACGATGGTATTTCTCAATAATTGTTGGCCATTGTCCGTACAGTGAACAATGATTTATATCTACCACCCAAGTTAGAGATGTGTTAATAGTTGGCCATTTGAAGGGAACATGACTTGGTTTTATTTATTTATACTTTATACAACAGCACGAGACCGGCTTGAGAAACAATATTAAATGATAGGATTTTATAACTGCGATTACAAACATTGTTCAAAGCTGGCAGTTCCTGGTATCCTTGTACGCCGTTCGAAGTGTCAAATGCAACACCATATTACATAAATTATTTAATTACATTCATATATAAAGTTAATAACACTTACATGTATCATATTTTTTATATATACTCAAATACTAATTATTCTACATTGAGTAGATTCGCAGAGGTTAAAATCTGAATCATTTACGTGATTATGTGATACTTGAATTGTAGCACGTGGATGAGAATGGGAATTTTATCGAGAAGGTTGGGATGAATCTGGCTATTCAGACCTGATCACAGAAAATAGCCAAAGCCATTTTTGCAATGAATAAATTATTGTAAATACTCTTGCCTAGTAAGTCATTAATGTTTTATTGTGATGAATTCATTCACAACAGTTGAAAAAGTGGTAATAAACGCGATGACTTCGGTCTGAAATAATATTACGAGCTTCTTCATAAAGGAGTTTACGATCGCAATATGTTTCCTCACTTTCTCGCACAAAACCATTAAAAATTGTTTTCATTTACTCTCGCAATGCGTTCGACTGCTTTCATTTACCGGCACGTTGGTTGTAGTAGAAAAAAGACAATTGGCCGAACGAATAATACATGTCCAAAATTGAATAACAGGTTGTATCGAACTACTTCTGAAAGTAAAAGTATCAATGCGAGATATTACAAGTCAAAGTGCGGTCAATTCCAGGTGTTCTTAACCATTGTGCCCACCTGCCATTTTGCCCAATTTTCCAGTGGAATGCAGACTTAAGTACGGATGTAAGTACGGACAAAATACTTAACCGCTTAATAATATCTAACATTATTTTCTTTATTAAATAAAATTAACATTTTGTAATTTGCACTTTTGTTTAGATAACTTAGAAGCCTTGGAAATAAAAAAAATCCCTTAAAAATAATGAATCTATTCTCAACAAACAAAAAAATATTGTCTTATAGCCCAATCATGGAAATGTTCCCCTACCCACCCATTCTTCATTAATACCTAGCAACAGCTCCACCCCTACCATAATAATACGTTGTTGTTCCCATCCATATTTCAAAACTGTCAAATCAGTATACATTTGCCCTGAAGAAGGAACGTTCGTTCTGAAACCGGTCGGATTTAATCAAATATAAAAGTTGTTCAAACAAAGTTAAATTGTTTCATCTTTTTAAATAAATGAAGACAATATAAGAGAAACTCAATCGAAAATCTGGAAACAGAAAAATCAGAAAAACATATTGACACCTCTGGGACTCGAACCCAGGACCTCTTGCTGGGTTCCAGTCCCAGAGGTGTCAATATGTTTTTCTGATTTTTCTGTTTCCAGATTTTCGATTGAGTTTCGCTTATATTGTCTTCATTTATTTAAATATTACAATTTGAGGTTTTACTCATAAAGTTAACATTAAAAATTAAATTGTTTCATTTATCTATAATGGATAATCACAAAGTTATAGCTACATTCAAAAGTATATTTAACACTTTGTCGTCAGGATGAAAAGCATTAAAATTTTTGCATTGATAAAGATTGAGATCTTCCAAAACCGAAGGATTAACCAAGAATTTGTTTCGTGTAATATATGTATAGAGAGCAAGAATTGCTTTTTACTTCTTATTTGTAACGGTTAAAGTACATTATTTTTCGGTCTGAATAAACAAACCAAAGCAATTCAGCCAAGCTGAATAAATTCCTCTCACGATTATGTATTCGAGAGGGTTCGCTTCGTTGTGCAGATGTCTAATAAGCACAATACCCTGTTTATATTTATAAATATATCAACCCACGTAACAGATCCTGATTCCACAGGCTGCTGAGCCGGAACTCAGATGGCGGTACTCAACAGAAGCCGAAACAATAAATCTATATTGAAGTCTCCCCAAGAATAACGTGTTTCTAAGATAGGTAATTAATAACGTTTGTTTATGCACTGATAATCCGTGAGACTATTAACCGAGTCATTGCGTATTATATCACAGGCGAAGCATCGAGGTAATTCTAAGAAGATATTATGAGCTTCGTACGTAAAGCAAAATGAATTTAGCTTCCGTATTCATTATAACACCTGAAATATTATGGAATAGCTAAAATACATTTTAATATTGCACATCTCGAGGACATATGCATCTGCACATCTACTAAAAATTATCTTAATGTTAATATTTAGTTTTGTATTCATTAACTGAACTACCCATTTGTTCATCATTACTGTTCATACTCGAATCTCGAATTGTAGCAATTGAGCAGTTAGTTATTGTTAGTTGTTATAAAGCATTTATATTTTATAATGCCCTACAGTGTGGGATGAACGTAGTAGGTACGTGGGATGCCATGACAAGCCTTGCATAATGTGTATCCCAATATCCCAAGTGCCGAAGGGCGTACTTAACGGATATATATATATATTTTAATAAATTATTGTGGATTTCTTTGATCTAAACAAATTTTGCAATATTTGGAGTTTAACAGTAATTTTTCGGAACCTTTTTTGATAAAGATTTTAGAAAGTAAACTGTTTTATTCCGGATGTTTAAATCATCATTTTCTCTCTCGTTTAAGTTATTGAAAGAGTTATTTTTAATGTATTAAAAACGAGTTATTTTTATGGTTTTGCTGCTCTTGTGAGGTTATTAATCACTAAACATTTTTTTTAAAATGAAATGTTTACGTGTACATGAATACGAACATGAAAAACTTTAGTTGAACTACTAAAACTAATAAATTCTCGTGAAAATCTCAAAGTTTCACAACTCATGATGAAAATATTTCGAGCTGACAACAGTTGGGTCTACATGATATCGATTTCATGATGCCAGAGCTCACCTTTCACTTTGCAGTACGACATACAAAAAGATATATCGGTAGAAATTTTAGACAAACAGTAACAAATGCCTTTCAAGCTAATTGGTAGTAAAAACAATGCTTTTCAACAAAAAGCAATGTTTCTATGATTTTAACTCTTAATTGCAGTGTTTTTTTGTATTTACCGCTTTCCAATCCTTTGTTTTAACAACAAAGGCAGTATTATCCTTGAATAGGGCCATCGGCCAACAAAATCATACATTTGCTTGACCGGTTCGCGAAACGTGCCAAAATATTTTTCACGCTTCGGTATTCATGGCGCGCCATGTGGGCATTTCAGACCAATATGGGTTCAGCTCCACATACAAAAATATACCAGTAAATTTGCTTTATAGAGGATGTTCGCTATAACGGTACCACTCCGCCAAACAACATGACCACTTCCGCAAACAAATTATATTTCTTATGTCCAATGATTTTGATTACGCTAGGTAGGAACTAACAAGGGAGCAAATGAATATAATATATCATATAACTTTCATATGAAAAAAATTTCTACTCCAGGGTGATAGTGATATGCTAAAGAAATATTTTTTTCAAACACAGGAGATCTGTGTGGAGCTAATGTAAAGCATCTTTGGGGATGCCGTGGGAAGGGTATTTTTAGAAAAGAAAGGAGAGAAAGTTATGGAAAGGAAAAAGGTATGAGGGGTGGGTAGGATCTGGGGCCAATATGTACAGGAGTAACGGACGTAGAATCCAACCAATGTTCCGAGAGAGTCCTGCTGGAGAGATCAAAAGTCCTTCCAGATCCTGCAGGCCACCTCATAAACCCCGACACCCCTGCAAAGGGTGTGGTGACCTGTGGCAATAGTGTTGGTTGTCCAATAAAATTTCCAGAGCGGCGGTAAATCACTGTAAAGGTAACCCGCCTCCCAAATTGAAACAAAGATTATACTAAATGATAAATTGTTAATACAAGTAGATTATTAGTATGGACAAGTGCGCATTGCTAACCGATCATCAGTAATTTTTTGTTTTATTTGATACAAAGTTTACATTTTGTAGTAGGTATAATTTAATAGTGTGGGCTTCACTGGGTGGCTTACCCGTGCCGAGTAATCAATTGAAATGATCCTTATTTATCGTAATTTAAATTTATAACCTAACCTAACCTAAATTTAAAAAAATTGCTTGCTTGCTCATGGCATTGCTTGTTTTTGACTTGCCTTAATTTCGGACTTCGAAGCCATTTTAAAAAGGTTGGTGTTTTACAAATTAATAAAAAATGTTATTCAAATAAAACATTTTAAGCCCATAAATAAGACGATTTTTATTTATCGCTTGCAAATTTGTACCTGCACGGAAAAAATACTTGAAATTTTACCTTATTTACCTAGTACTCTTTTTAGCAGGTGATTTATGTACATGACGCATGGAAACACCACACGAATTATAATAATATCTTGACCAATCTGGTGTATTTTATTTTAAGCTTGTTAGGGGGAAAACACGGGGAAAACCAACATAAATTATTTGAATACCTTTAAAAGCAATAATACTTTTAACTTTTAAGACGCAATAAATTAATCTACCGTGAACGTAGGAATTCATTAAGGCAGTATTTATTTGTTTGGCAAAGTTGCAGTTCCTTTATACAGACTTGTAAATTTGACTTAACTCGTCATTGGATTATAACGTATTCGCAATCAAAATGTCTGAAAAAGGTATGGCGAATAATAATAATATAATGATAATAATAATAATGATTTATTGTCTTCATTTCTTAATAACAAATAGAGATAATGATATCCTCACTGGGATCTCCCGTGCTGAGGATTTCATTTACATTTTATAATTTAATTATAAGAATAATATGAATTCGACATATCATATATCATGTAGTATTTTTTTTTTAATAATTATAAAGTAAATAAGATAGTGTTTTTTTATAATTCAGTTCATTAGATTCGGTATTAGTCTGTATTTGATTTCAGTATATTTTCTATTTCTGATCTCCCTATATTTAGTATCCAGCTTTTTATTTGAAATTTAAATGTTATAATGTTGAGGTTTTTGAGTGAGAGTGGTATTTGTTTGTAGAGTTTAATGCCATAATATAAGAAGATTTTTTGCCCAAATATTGGGTATCGATTTGCAACCGAAAAAGGAGGACATTTAAGAAAAAGGCAAACGAAATAAGCATTTTGCGATAGAATTCAAGGTTGACGATAAAAAAGTTAGCAGATATCAAACGAAGTTTAATAAAATTCAGAATATTTTGAAACCTTAAAATGTATTTGCTTTCGAAGTTCATTCTTCTATAATTCTACTACCCATTGGTTAAAATCAAACAACAAAATCCTGTGTTTTGTTTTATTCTTGAACTTTGTGAATTAAGGACATTACTAGATTCTTTTGTCAGGTCAATTATAATTAACCTTTTTTTTTCTTTATTCAATAATTTTTGTATACACTTTTTTATAATATGCTCTTCGACAAACTAGGCAAATACCATACTAGGCAAACGGTCGTATATAAGTGTATGTAAGTCCTAAGTAGAGCAATAATTTTCAGAAGTAAACGCTGCGTTGTAATTGAGATAATTTGAATCGTTAAAATACCTTCTAAATAAGTAAAAATAATAATTGAATATATTTTATTCAAAATATTCGTAAGCAAAATTGCTCGTTTGTACATGAAATATTTATTTGTGAAATTTTAAGTATCTAATGACACAATTAAAATAAATTCTGACGATAGTAAAATAAATTTTTTAAACGTGTTTATCGAATCTTAATAAAGTTGTACTTTCTTTTCAAACTAGATATTCTTATTTATATTCTTTAAAAATCAGGTCGTTTAAATAATTCAATATAATCTTATAAATAACCATTCGTCATAGCAAAGTAAAATAAAATAAGGATCTACTTTGTTCCGCGTAAATAGAGCAAAATATAATCTTCATGACGTGTTCAAGTCATTCCTGAATCATATTAAATAGAAATCATTATCTGACCGACAGCCTACAATAATTTCCAAGTTTCCACACCCAACTTTTTCCAGACATTCGTAATTTAAATTCCAACGCACGCTCTACGTAGGAAAATAGATATTGTTGTTTAATTTTGTGGTCATGCAGAAAAAAAATATTTCCCAAGCGACAAAGCTCCAGATACCTACTGAATCTACTTCCAACGAATTATTTCGCAATCTGACAATAGATACTGCAGCCAACGACCAGTTGCCGAGCGAGTCTGCGTAAATGTGGCTTTTCTCATTCGGACACACGTGGAGATATTTAGGTTACTCATATTCTTTTAGTGAAATGCAGTCAACAGGTTACAGTATTTTTAGTAATACCTGTTGCAACAAGTGACATGTTGTGCACGATATAAATCGTTTATGTAATACCTGACACATTAGTGTGCGAAAGTACCTCAAACGCCCACAAGATATACCCTGGGGTTTATTTATCTATACGTCCTACAATAGACGTAAAACCAGACAATCTAAGCTGAATTGAAATATAAAAATCCATGTGAATATACGAGTTTTTTAGTGGTTGTATTTGTATTATAAAGTCAGTAGCCTAGACCTAGACTAGACTAATACCCTACAGAGGCGTCTGTAAGACTGTTACGCCACATTAAGTAAAAGTCAATCCTACTATTTAGGTAGTTTGATCTGTAGGAGGATTAACTTTAACCTTCTAATTTTAATAAGACAATCCATATGTCATCTGTAATACTACATTTTGAGTCAAGACCACCCACATCAAGATCAAAATGATTTATTAGCTTGGAATCTTTTTTAAATATAGTTCATTGCTGAAAAAACCTTCTGAACATGCAGCGAAGGTAAAATAAATCAATAAAAATGGCTGAATGCCATGTAAAATTAATTGAAAACATTCTTTTGTACCTCATATCGGTAAAAAGTAGAAGTGAAACCCATTTTTACCGGCTATTGTGGTAATGGTAAACGTATTTGCATATCCGTCAGATAAACGCTGCAATTGACAGCTGGGAACACAACTTCTTGTTTCCATTCAACAGAGTTAATAGTAGACACGAGAAGAGAGTCGCTTAGCGCCGCTTGCCTTCAGCAAGAACCTTTCAGTCTGTGTGGAGTGTGGATATCTGCTCGAACTACTTAAACATTTACAAATCGTAGGCGGCGAGCTTTGTACTGCAGCCCGTTCATTCATAACTCATAACGTAGGTTTAGAGGTACATAGCATCTGATAAGTGCACTGTTGTGTTTTCCCATTTATAATGCATGCGATTAGATGTTCACATAATCATCTCATAGGCTTGGCATTATCTTGTAAAACACGTGCAATTGCAGACCTCCTATATACTTAACATGTGAGATACGGATTGTCTGTTGATTTTGAAATTTTAACTTTGGATGGTTGTCTAATAACTTGTGATTTTATTTATAGTGAAAGTACTGTATTTTGTTAAAAAAAAAAAAAAAATCAAAAAAAAATTTCTCACTTAGCTTATTGATTGAAGTGATGTACGTGAGATATTCACGTAAACCAACCATTCATGCAACAGAGCTGAGATCAGATAGAGTAATTGGCGAAAAAATCGTCATTTTGGGAAAATCAGCTGATGACATCTTGGAAACCAATGCAGGCTTTCAAAATGGTCTAGCGTCAGTTGACGAATAGTTAGATTATATGCCCCCGATCCGCTCGGGGGGCAGTGATGCGCAAAGTACGGAAATCACCGAAATGCCCGCCACAAGTCGCCTACAAAACCTCCGTGGCTAAACGCCGAAATGTGAAAGCGATCTATCATCTACCATTACAAAGTATCGATCCAATTCTGCCGGCTGTTGAGTGTTTCTTGAACGAACCCCGATCCCCTTCCTTAATGACTCCGCTGGAGCGGTTAATTATTTTCGGCTGCAACGCGCTATACAGAATACAGACTCTTGAAATAAATTAACGATCGAGCGATCGGCACCTCCTCACAATCGATTTCTCACTGCGTACTGCAAAAAGCACGAATATCTATTCATCAACTTTTTTTGTGAGATGACTCAGATTTGCCGGATATAGTCCGCGGAATATAGACAAAAAGTTTTTACTTCGTCGGATAGTAACAAGACACCCGACGGTTAACGAAACAATAAACCTTTTTTTACCGGATAAAGTTAAACTTACTGACAGTCATTAAAAATTGAAATCTTATTTCTTGAAAAATTATCTGATAATGTACGTAGTCCCTCCGTCATAACGAAAATATTAACTATTTTATTGACTTTAAAAATCAAATAAAACCGACGAGTTTGTTTTGTTTTCAGCAAGATAATAAACTAGACACGACTGCTAAAATTTTAATTATTTTTTAGTGTTATTATTTATCTCTTTAAAAAAGATACAAAATGACAACAAAACATGTATTCATCCAAAAGGAAAGAGAGTAGATATTTATGCACAAATGTGATTTTTGGTAAAACATAAAAATTATTAGTAAATTTTCAGGTTCACTACGAAATGTTTAACGTTTTTGAAAGAGAAATCGAAAGGATATTTTTTTCTTCACATTTTTTATTCGTACTATTTTATAACACTAGTCTGTTTGTCTTTATAAATGAAGTAATCAGAACACCATTACACCATATAATTAAAAAAAGTGAAAGACTTGTATAGCATTTAGTGGCGATTAGAAAAAAAATGAGACAATTTATGTAGATGTACTTTGTTGTTGATTTGCATTATTGCTACTACTAATTCCTATAATTAATTTCAGTATCAGCTAAAAACTTTCAAATTGCCTTGTAATATAACGCTTTCATGTGATTCGATAATGATACGTAATAAAAACACATGGCACCTTGTAACAGGTATCCGATCAATGTTTCGATTAATCTCGCGTTTTGAACAACTTAATTATCTCAATGTCTACTGATTATATTTGATTAATACGTGAACAGAAAGTGTGAAATTGGAGTGACGCGACCGAGCATATTTTAGAAAACTCTGGTTTTTATTTACGTCGTTCCACCTAAGCGTCGTGTATTTAATTCGTCTGCTGACTAAGTCCTCCATCGTGACACAAGCAATATTTTCCGCTTACTGTGATGGTAGTAGGAGATTTTCAAATATAGTCAGATTATGCGTAACCCGGGAATGTTCATACGCGTGTTTTAAATAATTCAAAGGCGAGTAAATCCTAAAAGATATGTCACAGCTCACAGCCATTAAACATACTAATTTCGGCTGTTGGTGCATGGGTAATTAAGGAATATGAAATATTCCTGCGTAATGCGTAACATTATGTAAGGTCAATGAAATTTTAATTGTAAAAAGTGGACTTTTTGATTTTATGGATAAATTATTCTTTTTTGGAAATGTGTATTTGTTTTATTCAAATGCTTTACAGATATTTAGATGAATTAATAGAGTGAAGATACGTTACAGAGACAACGCGCATGGTTTCACTGAACTACTCGTAGGTTCTGGGGACATTCTTTAGCGGCCCGTTCATATTATACATAATCTTTGAATAGCTGTCCCTTTCATAAGCGATGCTACATTTTTAGTTCGATTAGTATTAATAAAACGTGTCTTATAATTTTATAATGCAATTGGAAAGATGTCGTAATTTTTCAAGTATAGTGACGCTCGATAGGAAAATTTCTTCGTTTGAAAAGCAAAGATCCTAAGGCAATTTTTACTCAGCTTCTCGGTTAATACAGTATATTTCTTATTCACACATTAGATTTAGCTTCATTATTACGAAAAGTGATTATTTATGTAGGGGGAGATAAAAAAATTGCATTTTACATTTTAATTTTGTAAAAAATTATTTTTGTTATTTATTTTTGGGGTGTTATGCCGTGTTGCGCTACATCCTCCTTTTGCAAACGTTTTGGACAGCGTTACAGTGTCTATCATCAGGGCAGATATGTGACACAAAAATAAATAACAAAAATACCTTTGGCCGTGAAAATCTAAAATAATATCTTGTTAAAATTAATTCACGTACACGGTATTTGTATTGCACTACGCCATATTCATATTACATTTCATCGACAATCAATGCTGCCAATCATAGAAAAACAATTAATGAAGAACGTGGAAAGAAAGGTATTAGAAAAAAAACACACAATCGTTAGACAAACCCTGCTTGCCATAAAAACCATTCAAAATCTGGGATGTATATATATCGAAATGATGATGACATGCAGCTTCCGCAACTTTAACCTCAACCCAGTTCCTGTAGTACCGGGAATAATTCGAATTAGGTACTTTTGTTTTTATTTCGACAAGAATTTATTTCATAAGGTTGGTACTTCTGACAAATGTGACATTTGATAGTTTTAATTAAAAAAATGGAATATTCTGTATTATTTGTGTATCAAACTTCGACAAGGAATATTTCGTGTTATCCGTGAAGCGGACTTATAAGTACATTTTTACAATTTTTTTTAAAATACTTTCGTTTAGGCAAAGCGTACATCTAAAATATCCCGTGATTTTTGACAGGTCTGCTCTAGTTAATAATAAACATATTAGTTTTTGTTTCCTGTACTTATCTCGAAAATTATGATAATCTAAATAACGAAGCGGGTATAATCATTATTGATAAATACTTTAAACTACATACAGGCACGGTAAACAACAATAAATGCGGATGATTTTATAGTAATGGAATTTGTACTAAAATACTAGTATCAATGTTATTGTATTTGTCGCTTGTTACTTGTTCATATTTAATTGTTAATTTTTTCCGCAGAATCTCACTGACGCTGCTTCTCTCGAACCAAAAATTGAAAAACTACGGAAACAAACAAATAATGAAGTATTTATCTCACTATTTCCTTTTGTGTTACTGATTCAAGTTGAACGCGATCAATGTGGTATAAAACCCAAGAGAGCATTTGCAAGTTGGGAGTGGTGAATCAATTATTTTTTTGGTGTCAAGTCGTTTTGTAAGATTCTAACTTCTAAATTAAGTAATTGACAGTCGTAACACCCAGAACTGAGCAATTACGAGATTTCAAGTAGAAAAAGAAAACACATTTTAGGAAATGCATTTCCGCGGTTGATAGCCCTTTATTGTTTCGCATACCACCTACTTCCTACAGTTATGCCGTAAATTGAAAGAAAACGCAAGTATTTTAATTGAACACTACATATTTCACTCGGAACAAGAGTTAAAACTCTCACTGCCATCCGCGCAATACAACAATGTAATTAAAAATTATATGTTTTTTTATGTGTTTTTTTTAAATGTTTAAAATTTTATTATGTGATTTTTTTTTAATATTAGCTCCACTCAGGAGGCCATGAGGAAAATGATTTCCCTCAGAGCCTGTGTCATATTTGGGGATGCCGTGTGGAGGGTCTTTTTAGGAAAAGAGAGGAAGTTCTGTGAAGGAAAAAGGTATGAGGGGTGGATAGGAATCTGGGGGTCAGTGTGTTCAGGAGTGACGGATTTATGAATCCATCCCTACTACTGAGTCCGGCTGGAGAGGTCAAAGGGACTCTCTCAACCATTCTCTCCCGATCCGGCCTGCCATGCAGCTGGTGGATAGACAGAATTCGCCGCCAAGACCCAGACAAACCTCACTCCGTGAACCCAGGCACTTCTGCTAAGTCACCAAACGTAACGAACCACTTGGGGAATATAGCATAAGTAAGACTATGGCATCCTCAATAATTGTGATACTGAAGGTTACAAGAAGATGATAAGAAAGAGTTAGGTGGGAAACTACCTATCTATTTACCAACTCAATAAACAACCAGGATACAACAGCTACAAATTAATATTAATTATTTAATTAAATGAAGACAATATAAGCGAAACTCAATCGAAAATCTGGAAACAGAAAAATCAGAAAAACATATTGGCACCCCTGGGACTCGAACCCAGGACCAGAGCATTTACTTCGGGTTTGAATCTTGCAATCATACATAAAGATAGTTGCCAATAATATATGAGTTAAAGAAAAATGAAGATAATGTAGGTGGTTCTTGGTTGAAGTATGGTACAGGTAAACATGACCGAATTTCATATTGACACCGTGGCCCAGTGGTTAGCGCGTTTGCCCGGAAAGCAAGAGGTCCTGGGTTCGAGTCACAGAGGTGTCAATACGTTTTTCTGATTTTTCTGTTTCCAGATTTTCGATTGAGTTTCGCTTATATTGTCTTCATTTATTTAAATATTACAATTTGAGGTTTTACTCATAAAGTTAAAATAAAAAAAAAAATAAAAAAATAATATGAATTAGTTACATTAACAATTTCTTCAACATCTTGGATTGCATAGAAATAGGAGCTCATATGTTCAAGTTAAGTATCTCAACTCCATTCGGAAAACTGTTATAATACTAACTAACATTGTAACACGAGTGGAATGTAATGTGATCCTTTGCTGCGAGCTAGAATAAACAACACCATTGCAGACAATTATTTAGTTCAGTGGGAACTAACTTTGGTAGAATGCACGCAATTTGTCAGTAATCAGTTAGCACAGCGCACATAATATCATAAAATTATTTAAATCTTCCGAGCGTTTTATCAGTGATTCAAGACTTACAGCCGTTGTTCCCAACTTTTCGATCGATTAATCTGAGTCTCTGATTTGTTTAGTAACGCTCGACTCGTCTGCTGGTCGGAGAATTGCGTTGAGCAGAACGTATTTGTGCATTTGAGGAGTGTTGAGCCAAAATTTCGGCTCAACATCAGTAAGATTGGGAACAACGGCCGTTAGATTAACTCACTTGTTTACTTACGTACGATAAGCACATAAAAACTAATTTTATTCTCAAGTGTAAGGGATCCTGTAGAAATTTATTTTCTAAGTAATGATTTAACGGAATTAATACGTTTTGAAATAGTTATACATGAGAAGGCGTGCGGTCATAGGTACGGGTAATGTGTACTTCTATGCAACTCTAATAAATATTACCAATTAGGCGTACCTACGTTTGAACTGATTTGACAATTTTTGAAGTGAAAACTTCTTTAGCACCGTTGTAATTTGAAACTCGATGAATAGAAAAAGCTCACATACACCTTTAGGATTTAGACCGAGCGAATGAGATAGAATAATCGGTCTACTCTTTGTGCGGCGCTTCGTAGCCTCCCCACTCTACCGCGTGAGAACTGCACACTTGTATATTTTTTAAAATTTTTACGGAACTAGGACAGAATGGATTCGCCGACCTGATGAGACACCGGATCACAGGAATCAGGACGCGGCTAATGGTCTTCGATATCACGGTGGTGACCTTAGCCTTCCAGCATCAAGCGCCACTCCTGAGTGAGCGCTGGGCCCGAGCTCATTCAAGACCACACCCTACATAATTGATTTTTTTCTATTCTACTTGTTAATTTACTTAAATTTTACCGTAAAACTAGGTAGTGTGGGATTGCATTATTCTCCCCACATCCTGAAATTATTATTATTATTATTAACAAAATTTCATTACATAATATACTAATACTGCTTATTGACCAGATGAAAAATGATCCAGTTTTAATAAAACTGATAGATAAGTTATAAAAAAATATCTTCATTTGGCCACAGTCTCCGTACGGCTTTGTCCCGTTTAACCAGTCCACTTACGGATAAAATCCATAAAATTAATATGTTAAACGTGACAACGAATGGTGTCGCCACCTTTTACGGAAAATCATGGAAAATCATAGGCTACTAAATTATGTTATGACCTCTGTTAAGTGGCAAATATATTATTGTCCTAGCGAAAAAATATCGTTCATTACGTTTTAAATCGGTAGTTAGGCAGGTTCGATACGATAACGAATAAATCATATCAATTCAAAACGCTTTCTGTTCTTCGGTGCACGACTGTCTTGCATTTTTTGTCATCGTGGTCTTTTTTCATTGAGTAAAAGTAGTAATTTGACAGCCAGAGTTGAACCGGTTTAGGGTCTTTGTGAGAGAAGCTGATGGGAAAGTAATATAATTATTTGCGATCGGTGAATAAAAAATCGAGAGAAATATATCTACATAGAACGGGTCGCGATGGCAGAACGCGAAACTGACCAATGCGATGCAACAGAGAAAGTTTTAGTAGACATTGCAAGTGTTATTATTCCGCTCGGAAAGTTATTTTTGCTATAAAAGACGACGCAGAAAGTTCATTGAATCGCGACAACTGTTATTGTCAATTAAAAATCATTAAAAATCTTCCGTTTCCTTTTGCATCTTTTGCACAAATCGAAATTTTTTATGATTGAATTCGCAGTCAAATGGGACAAATAGGACAAATAAAAAGCTCCGCTGTTTTGCATTCTTTATTCGTACAAATTTCAATGTACAATATGCAATGTCCCTTTTTATTAAGTTAAGAAATCTAACTCTGATTTGCTGAAGGCAGACGATAAGACATATTCATGAGATACAGTTTGGTTAGAAATTACTCCTAAATTTTATTTCTTGATCATTTTACATCATGATGTGAAACTTCGAAAAAAAAGTTTTTATTTGTTGGTAGAATAGTTTCATTATAACAGTTTCATTAGGAATTTATTTTAGTGTGACAGTCATTTAGACGATGGTTTTTACAAAGTTCAATAGCTCATTATAGAAATAAGATTGCAAAGTAGAAACAGCATTGGCGTAGAAATTCCTGCCGGAAAAAGTTTTGCAATTTTCACGACGGTAGTTTTCGCTACTTCACTCAAACAGATTTCACACTTTGGTTATATTTCATTTTATGCATTCGTATTGATTGACGTTGGAAAAATGTGTTTGAGCACTTAATTAGAAATAAAAAAATGTTTATTTAATTTATTATAGTTTAATCAGCCTGTACGTAAAGTTGCTGGAAACACTGCAACTGCATTCTATAGCCAAGGGCCATGACCACGGGATCCAGCAAACATAGCAATACTAGAGATACGTAATTGTACAAACTTGAGTAGTTAGTGACAAGTGCATTTTCTCCTCGGGGCTTGGAGGCTGGGCGGGCGGATGAGCCTCTGGGATTCTCTCGCCTCGCCTCGCAGATGGGATAACCGAGCGTACTCAACAAGGCGTGAAAACAAGGCTACATCGGCTTTATTAACGTCACTTGAGTAAGCTTAAATTGGAGTACTCATCTACCTGAACATGATGTGTTAAATTCGCCTGACACTCTTCACGGCTGAATTTTATACCGAGGAATGTTATTAATCGTTGAGTGAATTTTTTTCCATGATCTCTGTAAACAATTAGATTATTATCACAAACTTGCAATATACTTACGTATTATAACTCAATAACACAACTTTTTCTCATTTCAGTGGAACTTTCAAAGCCATTTTAAGATTAACAAATTGCTAATATATTTCGCATATCATTTATGATCTTTCATGTATTCTTTTGGTTTAAAACCCAATAAAACTGATGTATATTCCTCATTTCAGGTGACCTTTCAAAAATGTGTTTTGATTAACAACCCAAAAACGCATTGCACATTAAAGATGAAATTTCAAGAGTCATCTTTTGTTTTATCAAATTAAGAATCGCAGTGTTTTGCAAGGCATTTGTACCACGTTAACCTTGCTATTGTTATTTGAACAATAGTTTTAATGAAGTTTAAGACCGTTTATTTACAATAAAAACGTACTCATTGAGGTCGAAATGTTGAAAACAAATTCTTGCTTAGATTTAGCTTTTTAAGGGAATACGAATGAATATCGTATTTCTAGAATCACTCCAAGAAGGACTCATTGATAGAATTATAATACTCATTTCAGTTGCAAGTTATTAAAGGCAAGCCGCTTATTTGGCATTTTACATGTAGATAATTGGCTCGTTCGTGAATGAAATCTTTAAAGTTTACACAAATAAGGATTTCAAATAAAATTAGCATAAAATATAGTTTAACCCGATGCAGAATACTATAAAGAATCGCATCTATTAAATAACTCAAGCATTATACACATGATGTTAACGCGGGAACCTTGTTAAAACTTATCGTGTCATTAGTATAATTCCTACGCATCATAATAACATTACTTATTCAAATTCATTCAATTCACGTGAATAACCTTCCCATAATAATTGGCTGTCGGATTCGTAGATCAATGTTTATCTACCCGGTTTGTTGACCCATTAAGCGGTAACGGTATTCAAATATGTTAATATTTTATGTAAAGCTAATAATTTATTGTATTGTGTCAACGTGACGTTGTATAAATTAAAGCACGAATACAAATGACATTCACAATATTATTTTCGTTAATGTTTGATACAATTTAAACACAATGGATGCTTTTGTGATGAGATGAAAGGTTGTTAATTCCATTCATATGTCCAACCAAAATACAATTAGTGAGTTAGAAAAGTGAAAATTTGACTTGTAATTGTCTTCAAAAGCGTTTGTTTTATGAATACGTTAAGCAACAATATTATCCCTGAAATACATAAAAAACCAATGATTCCATATCATTACATATGTCCTATATAATAGTCTGTTTGATTTAAATTTCCAAATGTTATAATATCAAGAAAATGATTGGTAAATCGAAGATAAAAAAGTATCATGTGAATACGCCGTAATATGAAAACGTTGAGTTTTATTTATTTTCGACAGAAGTATTTTATTACTACGGAACAATGGTTTTATTCGAGATCCTGAGAAAAAAAATCACATAAATAAGAGCATGAACAACACCGCCATATCTTTCACATTAATGCACTTTCTGGCAGACTGACCCAGACAGGTTTAACGATGAATATAAATCAGTCTTTTCTCGAGAAATCCGATAGAGCGATAATTATTCAAATTCAATTTTAAAACAATTAAAAACTTTCAGCTAGCAAAAAATTAATTCTCATGAAAAAATAAAACACGTTTTGAAATTCAAGGTATCCGCGATTAAAAAAAAACTCCCCCGTTACAACCGACTTAGCACAGAAGTCAAATCATTGGTTCTGGTTTTTACATATTTATTTTTAACTAACAGAACTAAATACTACTTCTACAAATTAAGTCACAAAAAACAGCAAAAGCAGTACGAAATTGTCTTTACTAAGCAGATTATTTAATGGCTCCAAATAATATTCTTGAATTAGTTCGGAGACCATTTTCTATTCTAAAAATCTGTTACAATGGAAATATAACTAGAACTGAAGTACTTTATCTAAGAGTTAATGTTGGTTTCATAACGGTTAGGCGAATAAACACGTATATTTCAGGATGTTTAATTTAAAGATAGCGATCGAAATGGTATACTCTGTTAGTATATAGATATACTGTATGCAAATCACCTTGTTTATATATTATTATCGATCTCGTTTCTCCGCTGGCTGTGTCGTGAATATTATATCTTGCGTAATACAAATCCTATCCAAAGTTGTGAACCGGTGAATGTAGGGCGCTGGTTCGAACCAGATCAGTGAAAGTTAACCAGGTGACAACATGGTCCATCGAGCAGCCAAAACCTCTACCGTTTATCTCATCGGTTTTTCCTACCATATAATATGAATATCCCAATTATAGTAATTATGAGTTCGTCACTATCGGACAATCGGTTGACTCACGATTTTCGAAATATGGTTCTGACATCGAAATATTTGGGCACCCAGGTTATAAAATGAACCTTTCTCTTTTTATGAGTAACTCTATGGAATTTCAATGGAAGGTCATGTCAAAAAGGGGGGGGAATGAAATTGTGGAAACGTTGATAACGTAAATGTATTTAGTTTTTACTCATACATGGATTGATGTAATTATAATTGATCCTCGTAAGTATAATTTACATTTGCATCATACGTACGCATATTTAGTTAGAGATAAAAAGTTACAGGTTGTTTTCCATATTAAATTTAATAATATATTATTGATCGTTTTTAATATTGAAGAGTAGCCGTTAATTTTTGACGTATCTAACAGAAATGGTTTTACAGTAATTGTCAGGAATATCCATTAAAAAGTAGTGGTTACGATATATTTGTCAAGCCGAATAGTAAATACAATGATCTGATGTTAATTTGTAACTCGATACCCAAAGCTAGTAATGCAGAAATTTATAAAAATTAGGTTTACGTCTGTAACGACATTTTAGGGGCTGGTAATTTATCCATTTATTTATTAGGGCTTTTTTCATAGAACAATTACATTAGCGTATTCAAATTTTCATACTAATATTAGCATATTGCGAAGCAATTTTACCTATATTTATATTATAATAAAATAATAAAAAAAAACTGGAAAAATGGATCGATTTAACACGTCAAATAAAAATAAAAGTGAAAAAAGCAGGAGTACGACTTGTTTCAAAGAATTTGAACAATACATTAAATTTCAAAGTTGAAATTTAATTTCTTTGAAAGTTCTATACAAGTTCTGTTATGTAAAATAATTGGCCAATAATGACATGACTTGAACAGAATCTTTGCAGAACTTGAAAATTAACTTTGAAATTTGATTAAATGTTCAAATTCTGCGAAAAAACTAGCCCCATGTACCTAAAGTAATAAGCCAAATTAATTTATTTTTTTATGAATAAATTTTTGTCACATAAATTTGTTTATGTGCCATGAAAAAGTAAAGTAAAAGCATTAAAAGTGAGTTACGGAGTTTAAAAATGATTACAATTTGTGTTCAGTGAAGAGCATTACTAGTGATGAATTGATTTAATTAAAGCCAGATTTCATTGCAACAGTATATCAGGTTTTCCAACAGTCTCGGAACTTGTTCACCTACTCGCAGATATAAATCCAAATGAAATGAAGAAAATCCAGTTCAAGAATTTTCTTTTCAATAAAGTATTCAAATAAACCACTTCTGTTTTCCAGCATAAGTTTTTTTTATTTATTTACTAACGCACGCTAAACTGCTTTTTTTCTTGGGTGAAATTTTGAACTTCATTAACAGGTTTCATATTTAAGATAATACCATAAAAACATAAAGAAGCACGAAACTTTAGGACGATTTCACTCAAACTAGTTCCGTGATGAATAATATATATTTTTACACGTTAATTAAGTTTTCTTGATGCTATGCACACTGTACACGTAATCGAATTTTAAAGTCTGTGGAAGTGAGCAGTGAGCTGCACGCATGCTATTAGCATGAAATCGAAAGTGAAATAGGAAAACTAGAGGTAAGAACAAGCATACATTTTCCGCTTCAATTACCGTTTGTTCTGCGGCCGGGAGATTACACTTCCATTGAAATTTGAACGCGGGGCGTTAATTGGATTTTTTCAGTTCCAAGAATGTTTTCCGTCAAATCCGTTTTATTACGTGTGCATCAGAAACATTATTTAGAATTATTTAGTAAAAGTTTGAAAGAATGAAACGTTTTTTCTCATGAAGGAGTTTTTAACAAAAAATATCAGAAATTGCAGCATGTAAAATAATAATAAAAAAGTCTTTACATTTTTTACCATAGATGCTTACTCGTAGCTTTGCATCTTAGTTATAATCTTAATTTTTTTTGCGTTGATAATTGATGGTGTCAATCATCAACTATAATAAGAACGGAGGCATATATACATATTTTTTTCATTATTGTATACAAGTTTCATACAATGGAATTTTGACCAGTGGTCAGTGGTTATCGCGGGTTCGATTCCTCGGCTGGCTAAGTCTTCTATCACAACACAAGCAACATTTTCGGCTTTCTGTAGTGGTAGTAGGAGATTTTCAAACATTGTTGGGTTATTCGTAACCCGGGAATGTTTTCTTTCTTCAAAAAAAAATACCCGCTAAGCTACTCTAAATATAACGACAAACACGAGGACTACATAAAAAAATTCATTAATAATTTTGAACTTCAAAAGATTATTAAAGCTAAAATGTTTTTGTTTTATGAATGATTTAAATTAATCATATTGCTATTTTGTGATTTAGTTTAAATAAATTTCAGATTTAAAAGATGCTGAAGAATAAAATATTATTTGTTTATGTATCCATACTACGAATCAGTATCAATAAACTGACTCTATGGCTCTTCATTCATAATGACGATAATTTAGTGAAACCGCTTGTGAAAATAAGCCATCCGTCAACGAGACGAAGACTGTACGGTAGTTTACATGTGGGATAATGCGGCAAATGAAGACACGCGATACGGTGTGATAGTAAGCCGAGCAGGTTTCGCGCTTTCGTATCGCTATCGTTGATGTCTCTTGCGGTGTGCGCTCACTTTTCTCAACAAACTGGTTGGGATTTTGCTTTTCATGGCGTGCTCATTAACCACGGGAGACTAAAAACCTAGAGAGAGTGGACTCCAAGATCTATGATCATTTTTCATCGATTTGCCATTTGTCAATGTTTATCTTATGTGCATATTTAGTTTTCTTGGTCAAAATGCCGTTATCTTTAAAAAATATGCGCTGAATCACAGCACAGTTCTAAATTTATTGGAATCGTAAGTAGAAATTTGGTTTAAAATTCATTCGAATCGCTCGAATTTTTTACTGTTATGAATAAAATAGACCAAAAGTTACTCATTAAAGTGAAAAAAATCTAATGAAGCTCTAAAATACTTACCTACTTATGTTCTTATTAAAGCCAAAAAGTTACAGTTAGTCACAAAAACCAAACAAATATAATATGATAACGGGTATTTAAAAACTTCTATATTTCTTTTCCACTTTAATTATCCTGTTTCAATGTAAACTAAAAAACTACCACCTTCATTAATACCGCAAACTCGCGAAAACGATTTCCAATGAATCACTCAACTGCACACGCAAAAACGCAATTCTCCAATCATAAAGATTAGCGGAGTTAGAACCACTGAACTTTCCACCAGTTTCCAGGCACTCACCTTTTTTCCTCTTAGGCAGTACCCTCACGGCGTCCGTCACTAGGACGAAGAGGGCGAGCGCCGCTATCGCGCGGCAAGTTCCCTTCATAATTCAGTCAAATACTATAGCACTGCACACTGAATGTCAAAACACACCGGCACACAGACACTGAGCGGCTAACGACACCGTGTATCAAAGTTGAACCGTCCGACTAGCCTATATTTTCACTTATGCGCCGTACCGGCAATATCGCAGCTACTATATTAAACCTTTCGCTCTTCCAGCGCCGCTTCGATTGGTCCAAAGCCAGCACCATAGAATCGCGTAACCAATCAGCAGTCAGCGCGGGCAACGAAAGTCACCACAGCGACCCTGGCGGTGGTTACGGTAACGTGCGAATGATTTTTTTTTTAAATTCGCATACCTACGCATTTGTATTGGAAACTGCACTTTGAAAAAAGTCCACGTTTTGCAAAGTGAGAGGTATTTTCGTATAGATAAACCATTTTCTTTAATTAGTTTTTTTATGCGGTAGTTTAACTTTGTTGGGTTGTAATATTTGGCAGTGGATAGCGCGTTCAAAAGTTTTATTGTTATTTTGTAAAGCTTGAAAGACATATTCCAAGAATCATGGTAAAAAGTTCAGGGTTGCGTTTATATTGTCGGGCAAGAATTTTGGTCTAACATTACTTTATTATGTTGGCTACGAATAATGGTACATAAAGTAGATACCAAATGACGTGATTTTACTTAATATTTTATTTTAATTTAAAATAAAACAATAACTTTGTAAACACCACTTTTATTTTTATACTTTATGCCGACCGGGTTTCGCTACAACCGTAGCTTCGTCAGGGCAGTATAATATTCTACTAACATTAGGTTACATTTGTGTTATAATATATAATTTACCAAAAATGGGCTGGACTCGTCAAGTGGAGGAGGAAGAAGGAGGCATAGATGGAGAATTGGGAATGGAACGGACGTGTTCTTTATCAATAGGGAACAATCTTAGAATGGGACTTTTATTTAAATTAAGTTGAGTATTATACTGCCCTGATGAAGCTACGGTTGTAGCGAAACCCGGTCGGCATAAAGTATAAAAATAAAAGTGGTGTTTACAAAGTTATTGTTTTATTTTAAATTAATAATGTCACATCACAAAGTATCCGCTTCATATGAACAAATATTTTATTTTAGTTTATCGACAAGTTAAAATTGCTGCAATGGAAAAAATCCTAATTTGTGCCTTCATTGGTTTGGTACAAAACGTACCTACGTACCTGCCAATTTGGCTCTTTCTCTTGTATGTCTTTCCTTGTGTATTTTGCTTGATAAATATCCACCCTGTTTAATATGTATATTACTTTAAGTTTAAAAAATGTATTATAAGCACTACATCACATAAACTTTATTATGATCAAATAATATATGTGTGTTAATATTTTGACTATGGAATCGTTTTTCTTCATTCAAATGGCCAGTGGATATGTATTAAGTTATCAATTAAAATAAACAATACATCAAGATAAGAATACGACAAGAGCTACCTGCTAGTATAATTTTTTTTCGCCAACTTTCTTTATTTCAATAATAATTTTACACTTTTAATATTAAAAGAAAGAACAGAAGGTACTAACGCAGTAAATTGTGCAAGAACGATAAAACATAATCTCAACATCCATCTTTCACATACATTAATTAATGGGAGATTTATTTCACTACCGAACTGAAAACGTACAAATAAAATATCTCGTCAGGTGATCAAAGTTAATGATTAATTTAGTCAAATAAAACAATAACTTTGCTTGTAACCACGAAATTTAATTTAATTTAATTTACTTTGTGATGGCATTATTTATTTTATTAAAAAGATCAATAACTTAATTAATATCACTTTATTCATATGTACATAATCTACATTTTCGTGAACGATGTTCCCATCATCGGGAGTAAATGCGTAATAATAAAACAATAACTTTGTTTATGACCACAAAATTTAATTTAATTTATTGATACCGATCGGTTTCGCTTAACACAAGCATCATCACTTTTACTTTTAAGTAAAACTTAGACTAGACAATGTAGAAAGTCTCCCGAATAATTAACAAAAAGGCACACTTCGGAGTAATGAAGTTTAAACCTGTTAATCTTTTGTTAGGATCTACCTAAAATTACGCAATATTAAGGCAAAAATAATTGCAAACTTAATGACTTATTTTCCCCAACTCCCGCATTAAAATGTGTGAAAAGTAGTGTTTACGAATTATTACGAAAAGTTTCCTGGAATATGTTTACAGATATTTCGAAAGGATGCCAATTAGTTCTCCTTATACCATAAAAGGCATACTGAGATATTTTTGAAATATTTGAGACAGATTAGCATTTCTTATACCTCAAATTGGTTTAGAATCCGTATCAGGCCGATATGTGAAACGATCGGTGTTCAAGCCCCATTCGTTGTTTTTACTTTCCAGAATTATTTTTTATTGCTGAAACGTGAAATTATAAAATGCCTTAATCGGCTATCCATCAATCAATCAGTACAGATTAAAACATAGATAAATTCTGAAATAATTTCCGCGATCAGTAAATAAAATACTTACATCGATAAAACTTTGAGAATTTATTGTGTTTAATGAACGAAATAAAATGCCTGTGTTTAAAAGTTCATTTTCTTCTTGTGAAATGCGTTATAATGGTTGGCCATTAAATCCTTTTAATTAAGCCTACAATTCGCGTAATTAAGGTACTCACATTAATTAAACAGTGTAACTTGACTAGTTCAAGAATTTAATCTAGAAATTAACATTTTGGCGTAAACTACGCATTCCATACAGCTGCTGCCTACAGTTTTTTGTAACGTTCGCCAGCTAAGTAAATCCATAGGAAAAAGTGCTAACAGCTAATTTTATTTTCTCCTAATATGGATAAAATTAATTAAGATTAGTAAATAAGTATTCGTAATTAGTACCTACACATCACGTCAGATACTAAAGATTCGAAAATATTATGTAGGCTTTTAGCGTAGAAAAAACTGTTGAAATCTACTACTATCTATGTTAGAAGTGTTGTTTGAAGGGTTGAGGAGTTGGTGGAAAATGTTTGTCCTGGTGCTCCGTCTTCTCATGAAGGCAGTACCAATATTTTACCATAAAAGAGGTAGATAGGCTCCTGGGGATCACGGTACTTCTAGGCCGCGATCCGGTGTTCAGAAATTATAATGGATGATGATCGACAACACTTGCTCGTGTTCGAGAGATTAATATTTACAACATTTAGTGTTCGCACATGTAACGGGCGGAGAGGTACAAACGCGGGTGGCCGGCCGGATCGAGTACTAGAAACCTCCCCATAACTTTCAACCTCACAACACATCCTGATTTGCGATGCCTGGTTTCATTGGATAGGTTAGAAAGGAGCACTTGTGCAGTATTCACATAAACAAATAAAAAAACACTTCGTAAACATAATGTGCATTTTATTAATTTGGCAATTTCTTCTAACAACCCCGATAAGTATTGTGTAAAAAATAGAACGAATTTAAAATGAATGACATTTTGACAATATTTTTTTATATTACTGTACTTGCTGGCTTACTACCTAAAGACATAAATTATTACACAAGTCAAGTATCGGTAATTTGAAAAAATGTGGCTTATTCCTTTTCAGCTAATTGAATATAATTACCACTGCATATAGTATGCTGCACCGTCCGAGTAGGTACCTTAAGTAGGTAACTATTAAAAGTAACTTTTCTGGTTAAGATACATTGGCAATGCCAGTAAAACTAACTTTGTTGAATTTATGTGACAGTTAAACTTGGCAGTTCTATATATCTTCGAGATTTGTAAAGCCATTGCACATTTTGTACCTTAACATGAACAAAATGAGATTAATAATATCAGAGAAAAATGTTTAATCTTACATTTTCATTCCACTTGGGTGACACAAGTGTATCTTTCTACTTTTATAATACAATGTACTTGTAGCGACACCTACCTACCTACCTATGTCGTCGCTACGATGAACATCGGCCGCCTGCCGCGCTGATAAATAATAATATCGCCACCGCCTAGAAAGGTCTAGAGTTTATAAGCCGCCTGAATATTCAGCACCGGGTACGTTCGAGTACCTTTTAGTGTACACATTGCCGGCGAATGGAAAATTACTCCACCGGTCGCGCTGGTATATAAAGCGACTCATCTTGGCGCTCGCACAGTCAGTCCCAGACCATCAGTCGGTCAACATCTCGTCATGTAACAGATCTCCGCACAAGTGCTCCTGCATGGCATCTCTACGCATCCAGGGCAGCTTCCGCGAGGATACCATCTCGTCTCAGCTATAAGACCCATCGTGTCTTCAGCTCCTGAGAACAGCTACATCCCGCGACTAACAAGGTTCGACGCCACCTTCAGCCAAGGTATCAGCTCACCGTTTCATGGCACTCCGAAGCCCACCGTGCTTCGCTGCCATGGAAACACGCTCCGCCTTGCCAGGACTACCTGCTGGTGGCTCAGCTCACCGAGCCACTCACCGTTTATCTCTGTGACTCAAAGCGTCGAGCAACGGCCTGGAAGATAGGTCACCTCCACCGCCAAGGTGTTGAGCAACTCGCTGACCTTCACCACACCATCTCCATCACCTCCGTGCGCCTGCAGCGTTTCATCTATGGCACTCCGCATTACATCATGTTACGACTTCACCGACCCTCGCTACGTAGCCCAATAAACGACTGACTCATACATCGACTGACGCCTTTTATTTCTCGCCCCGTCTCATCGACAAAAAAGAGTTTGCTGTGGGCGCGTCTGTTTGCTCCAAGTAAGCACAACTCTCTGCAGAGTACCTACTGATTTCTATATAAATGTATGATCTACAAATTAACACCAAGAAAATAATAAATATTAGGTACCCATCATGAAATTAAAAATAATTTGTAGGAACTTATTTACTTACAGGTATATATAATATACAGGGAACCATACTTGGCTACTTACTTTTACCAGTGATTCCGATCATTATTTGGAGGAAAAATGGAAAGGAAATTTTGGTCAACTTCGACATTTTCGGAGTTTTTTTTTTAAATTAAAAAAATCACTAGGAATCGGTTAGTGAGGGTCGGGGTGAAGGACCGGACGGTTACTCGGGTGAGTCAGTGATGACATATGTAAGAATTGTTTTGATTCGTTTTGAAGAAAAAAAAAATTATAAAAAAAGCGTAAACAAAGTCACCGGAGATCAAAATTGCATTTACGTTTTTACTCCATATAATGTCAGGAATAAGAGGTTAAAATTATTCAAGTACGTCTCTTAACACCTTGTATATTTTCCCTTCCTAGCCAATTATGGTGCCAGAATTATTTGTACACGAGATAATTTTTAAAACGGCGCTTTAATGTCAATAAATATCTTGTAACAATAATTTCACATAATATTGTATATAGAGAACGGTATGCCAATTGGTTAGAGTTGTATAGTGGATTTGGCCAAAGTAGAGCAAGCAGGTGTATTACATTATTTCATTATTTGTCTAATGACGTATATCAATTATATGTCTTGAATCAGGAAATCTCCACCTTACGAAATCTCCTCAGAATGATATAAGTTCATTAATTATTTCCGTTAAATGTTGTTTCAATTTTATAATATACATGTATTTATATATAAAGGGCATAATATACAATAATATACATATAATACATAATATACATATAATACTTATAATATACAAGTATTTATATATTGCAAGCTTTTAAAATTAGCCTTTTCCATGGTAACGACTGAAAAAAAGACAATTTGACATGCTTAAAAAATCTTATTTCCCCAAAAAACCACGCCTCTACTTGAATTCAAGTTTTACAGAATCTCATAAAAACGGCATAACTTCAGAACGACTTTAAAGATTTCATTCATCTTTTTTAATAAGTTTTCTAATACTTTGTAGAAGGTTCTTACGGAAAGAAAAATTAAGAAAATTGCGCACAAAAAAACTTAACGATTATTTTAACTTCGCACGGTTGACAGTTCCCGCGTTTGATGAATGTGAATTTAGCAGGCAGCTGTTTTTCTGTTTCAAAAGAATTGTCTATGAATTTTTTAAAATAGGTACCTATGTAAGGTACCACATTTTATTGATTTTTTATTATAATGTACAAAAATGAATGTTTGTAATAAACGAAAAATTAAAATTTAAAAAAAAATGCAATAAGACTGAATGTGTGGAACGCGTGGCGGGACGGGGGAGCGGGAGAGGGGAGAGAGAAGGCGGTAACGGTGGAATGGGAACGCGGGAGGGGATGGGGACGCGGGAGGGAAAGGGGCCGCACGGGAAAGGACATGCAGGGAGAAACAATTTATTTATTTGAATATGGTATTGCAACGCATGCCGGGAAACAGCTAGTATGATATATGTGTATACATGTATTTCAATTTTTTATTTATTAATGGGACATTTATTTGCACCAAATATAATAAACAAAATTGATATCAGAGTACTAAAATTACATATTTTAAACATTCTTTCATAATTTTGTATCTAGATATATGTTTTATTTAAATTTATACTCCCATAAGAAGCTATGTTTGTGTGTTTGAGAGGAAGGCTGAATTTCATTAACTTTGGAGAAAGGTGTTATTTATTTAGTTATTAAGAATATTTTTGAACTATTGTTGTTTTTTTATTTTTATTAAAAGTTTTAATTTATTTTTATCAAGTTTTTAGTATATTTTTTAGTTGAAATTTTCAGTATACCTACTTTTTGAATTGTGTTTTAAATTCTTTGAAGCTATTATTAAGGAAACTATTTTTTTTTTACAAATTGTTAAATAATTTTGTTCCTAGGTATTTGAAGTTGATCTGTAGACCCAACTTTTTTTACATATCTAAATCGGTACCATGTATTTTACCTGAGACTTGCTGTGTTTCTGAATGGTACGGCTAGTTTAAAATATATACATACACTTGTAAATTTGAGTGATGCAGGAACAGAATTTAATTTTCACATTTTAAATTCTTTACTGTAAGTTCAGAAGGATATAAAAATGATTTATTTAATATTATTTTGATGATTAATTAGTTCACGCGCAATGTAGAGAGATTCTGTGTGGGTTTTATAAGCGTCCATATTGGATTTTGGATTGAAGCGAAATAGGTTATCTTTATTTAGAACATGTCTCAAACACCTAAAGATATAGGCCAATTTTTGTACTTTGTTTTTGAGGATGATTATATGGGGTGTCCATTTTAGGCTAGGGTCAATAGTAATATGCCAATGTATTTAATTGAAGTTTTGTTTTCAATATTAGTACATAGTAAGTTGCAGTGGTGCTGTTTATCTTGTCTGATTTGATAGGTTTCAATTTTGAAAATCAGTATGCAGAAATATTTCACATCAAGCGAATTCCAACAAAATTAGTATGCTTGATAAAGTTTAACCCATTTCCAAGTTCTTTGCTCAGGAGACCCTTGCCTAACCAACCAATTGACTTCTTCCTGTGAATAACAGTACGAGAAGAGAAAATCTTTTAGCGTTTATTTTTTGATTGCAAAAACTTGGAAACTTTTTTTATCTTACTTATGTGTTTGGTTACAAGTCATTTATATATAAGACTGTTTGAAAAAAGTACATACTCGCACATGTTACAGGATAATATTATATGGAACTTTTATAAAGATAACCAAACGAATGTTTTAAATTTTTTTTATGTACAGTAAGCGTTGAGTTATAGAAAATTATTTATAATTAGTTAAATTAGCAAATTATAATAAAACATATTTTCCTTACTTAACAATTGAACTTTATTTATTTTAAATCAAGTCAAAGTGTATTAAGAAGTGTAATTACACAGTAATTTATATTGAGTGGCATTTTAACCCCCGACGCAAAAAGAGGGGTGTTATAAGTTTGACTGTGTGTGTGGTGTCTGTGTAGCATCGTATCTCCTAAACGAATAGATCGATTACGATGCGTTTTTTTATTCCAAAGCTGACGTTATCGAGATGGTTCTTAGCTACAATTCATAAAAATCTGTTCAGGCGTTTCAAGGTCATCAGCTCTTTTTTGTGTAGGGAGTTACTTAAAATTTCTAAAATTTTATTATTACACACTAGGTAAATGAATTCAAAATGCATTTATAAAATAAATATGCAAATTATTTTGTAATCAGCTTTATTTCTAACAAAGTTAAAATAAAATTGACATTTAGGGGCTATAACATAGTACGCAATAATCACGCACACAAGTAAAGCTAACAATTTTACTTATGGAAAAATGAATCGGAAGTTGAACCCGTGACCTCCGGATCAAATCGCCAGCTGTCTACCTTCGAGGCCACCATCGTACAGATTCAGATTGCCGATATGTTATAATCAGATATTAATAGAGGCAAGAAATAATATCTACTTACAAACATAGTATTGCCAACTTATTGTCTGTTTTGTGGTTTGCGTGCAATTTTAATATTCCTGGAAGTTGGCGATTGAAGAGATAATTACGATTGGTTTTTGTGCATTTTTATCAATCATCGCTTGAAATGCATTGTATATGTTTGAAAATAATTAATTAAGCATATTGATTTATTTTTCAATGTGTGGAATTCAAATTTTCAGGAATTTTCAATTCAGGTGGTAGGAGGCATTGTTGGAAGTCATAAAATTTATGATGTGACACAAAAGTTAAAAAAAACCAGAGCACCATGGGAAGAGGAACATTGATTTGAGAAAAACGTAATTTTATGAATTATCCATCAATTATAACCGCATGCATGTAAACATGTAAAATAAACATG
Source organism: Limnephilus rhombicus (assembly GCA_929108145.2). NCBI lineage: Eukaryota > Metazoa > Arthropoda > Insecta > Trichoptera > Limnephilidae > Limnephilus > Limnephilus rhombicus. The sequence continues at coordinate 29,941,148 of OV815274.1, forward strand.
TTAAATCTAGCCAAAATATTCGTTTTGATATTTTAATTTATTTGAAAGTGTATAGATTTCATTAGGTTAGTTCCGACTATGCATTGATTGTGGCTAACAAATGAACAGGAACTAATCAAAAGGATATTGAGCGTAATATAAATACACAACAATGACCATTGCACACAAGAGAAACCAATACACTGGTGAATTGCTTGGAAATAAATTAATATCCATTTTAGACCATTATAATTTGACAAAGGCTTTTTTGTCTCCCTAATAATTGATATACCTGGTATTTATTTATCAGCGAAACACGTGGTGTTCGTTAAACGTCTAAGTTATCGAGGTGAGATTAAGCATGTATGTAATAAGGAAGTAAAAAAATAATGATTAATGTTTAGGCTTTATATTAAAATAGAACGTATAATACATTTCCATGAATATCAAAGAAAACGATAAAATACAGGTGTTATTTAATTTTGTCTTAAACACCTTGTTGCTAACCGGGATTTTGAATTCTCAACTTTTTCAATTTCCGGGACACGAGGCACACTGATCCTATTTTTTTAATAAGTTTATGGCGTTTCAGAGATTTAAAAAAAAATCAAGAATACTTTAAATACCCGTAAGGGGGCATACATTAATTACGTGAGTAGTTTTTCTTCCAATCTAGACCCGCCCCCCCTTGGTGAGATAAATTTGGGCCACTTTGTATATTCTTTTCAAGTAATGTGAGACTTTCCTGGAGCTCACGTAATTAATGTATGCCCCCTAAGTACGTATGATGTACAATATCATAGGTTATGTGTATTAAAACACACATAATAATTTAATTATTAACGATTATTTTTCAACATATTCACTGAATTAATAAATGTTAAGCATGCATAATTATTGTATTGTTGACACTTTTTATTATTACTCGGATTACATTACAGTCCGTGATAGCTTTTTGTTTGACAAGCCCCCAAAGGGCACACAAACCCCAATAACTCGGAGGACATTGAAGCAAAGAATCGACGGTTACCTCGAGATTCTCTTGGATTAAGAATAACCTCGTCGAATTTAAAGTTTCAAAGACCAAATCGTTTTACGTCTAAGAGGGATGGAAATGAAAATCTAGCTGCGCATTAGCAAAAATAAATAAAAATTTGAAAATATACATGTTACGAAATATTCCGATATCAGTTGTCTTTATGTAGATTGATGCCTTTATGATAGATGTATACTACATGTTATTTTTCAAATTTTTACATTAGCTCTGAAAAAAAATAATTCCCTCAGGACCTATGTCATCTTTGCACGAAGGATCGTTTTAGGAAAGGAAGGACAGGAAGTGTTATGAGGGGTGGGTAGGAATGTGGGGGTCAGTGTGTCCAGGAGTAACGAACATTTGAATTTATCGCTCCCACTGCGGTGCAGGGCGATGTTCCAAGAAAGGTCAAAAGTTCTGCCTCAACCAGTCTCTCCCGATACGACCTGCCAGCTAGTTGGTGAGGACTCCAGATACTAATATCTACAGCCCATATATCGGACGAATATCTACAGCTCATTTGTTGGACTAATATCTATGAACTTCAGAGTGAGGACTAATATCTACAGAGCTCTAAGGTCGGACGAATATCTATGACGATCCCAGTGGTGACTAATATCTATGGAGCGTAGGTTGGACTAATATCTACAGAGGGCAGCTGAGCAAGAGGTTGTACGGAAAAGCATAAATTACTTGAATTACGTAATTACGTAAAGGCTCAAACTAACCTAACCTAACCGATATTAGGGATTTTTACATACATACATACATAAATTAAGTTTTTTTAAACTACATACGCAATATTACGTTATTCCAATATGCTATACATAATTGCAAATCCAACCTCTGCCAGTGCTGTAGATATTCGCCCACACTTTGGTTCTCATAGATATTAGTCAGCAGTTTGAGCTGTAGATATTCGTCCTCACTTTGGTTCTCGTAGATATTAGTCAGCAGTTTGAGCTGTAGATATTAGTCCTCACTTTGGTTCTCATAGATATTAGTCCGATTTGTTCAGTTTTTGGAATTCCTGTAGATATTCAGTTATTCAATATAAGGTTCACCGGGCGGCGGTACCCATACCAGCCTCCCAAATTGAATTTCGGAGAAATAGTATTACGTTATCGTATGCGCAGGTCAGTGAACTTACGACTCTTTAAGAACTTACAAAAGTATTTATTAAAGAGAGCCTATTAAAAGGCATATTATTGGTAAAAAAAGATATTGAAAAGTACAAAGGAATTCAAAATTTGATTAGAATATTAATTTTGTTATTTAGGGAAAATTCAGATGTATGTAAAATCATTGTACATTAAATACGTACGTAAAAGTACGTCAAATTTTTTTCTCCGTTTGTTAAGAGCAATAGGCTTACACTGATGATTTTCAAAACGATTTGACAGGTGTTTCCAAAATTTTGTTTGAATGATTTCAGTTTGGTTAATATAAGTTCGGTATTGTGGATTCCAAATGACAGATGCAAATTCAAGATGAGATCTTACATAAGCCATATATAGGGTATATGATAAGTTATAGGGTAAAAGGTTTATTGAATGGTTTTGTGATGCTTAAAATGAAGCCCATTATTAAAATAGTATTCGATGATCAAATTCCTTTCAAATACAATAAAACACTGCTTCGTGATTGCAGTTCATTTAGTATCAGATAAATCTGTACACAAGGCGGGCATCGATAATTCGTTTTAAAATAAAACTATAAGAGACTAAGTATTATTATAGGTTAAGTAAACTATTTTAATTTATCAGATGAAAAGTGCGATTACCGCTGTGTTTCAGTGCGAGGGAATAATATTTATGTCATTTCGTGAAACCGAATAAGGAATAACGTTACATAAATATAGTTATACCGCAATATTAAAAGGAAATCTAGTACTGGTGAAGTGAACCTTTGACAGGGCTGGATTAATCACAGAAATAAGCAAGTGCAACCGGGCGAATTTACACGAGCGGCAGCGCGATTTGAAACTTTTTCCCGAGATTGCTTGTGATTTTTGGAGATCATTTTGAATATTTTCCGCCCACACCCGAAGATTCTGAACAACCTGCGTTATGCAGATGATACAGTACTTCTATCAAGTAACATTGAGGATTTACAACTTTTGCTGAATCAAGTAGTGAAGACTTGTGAGAATTTTGGGCTGGAACTGAATATAAATAAGACAAAATACATGCTCATAAGCAAAAATAACGCACTGGATGAAAATCTTTATATTGCTGGAACAAAACTAGAGAAGGTACAGAGTATTGTATACTTGGGCCGCAATGTAAATGATAGATGGGATCCTTCAGTTGAAATCAAATGCCGCATTGAGCAAGCTCGTGCAACCTTTATCCGCATGAAAAAAATGTTCTGCAGTCATGATCTCAACCTTGGATTACGAATGCGAATGGTCAGATGCTACGTGTTTTCGATATTATTTTACGGAATGGAAGCATGGACGCTTACTGAAGAACTTATTAGGCGACTTGAGGCATTCGAGATGTGGATCTACAGAAGAATACTTAAAATAAGCTGGATGGACAGGGTTACAAACGAAGATGTTATGGTTCGGATGAATAAAGAAAAGGAAGTAATTAAAACTATAAAAATCCGAAAACTTCAATATCTTGGACATGTGATGAGACATCCAGAGAAGTATGAGATCCTGCATCTCATAATGCAGGGAAAGATTGCCGGAAGACGGGGCCCTGGAAGAAGGAGAACCTCATGGTTGAAAAACCTGAGACAGTGGTATGGCCAGTCTACCGTGGAGCTGTTCCGGGCTGCAGTAAACAAAGTCCGCATAGCCAACATGATAGCCAACGTCCGTTGAACGGACAGGGCACAAGAAGAATAAGATTTAAAAAAATCATACCTCCGAATTTTGATATTGACATATACAAACTATCAAGATATCATAGTTTGTATCATAGTAGATATCAATTAAGGTATCAATAAAAGGGGGTATCAAATAAAATTTCCACGTTCCAATCGATCGCCCTTTTCATGGTTCCGCGACTTTTCTTTCCGCGACAAAATATTAACCCCGAAAAAATATCCTCCATCAAAATTTCCTATGGATAAAACATCCCTTAACAAAATGTCTACTAAAACCTAACCAAAAATGGGACAAAAATAATACAGACATCCTTTAAAGAAAATATTTATTGTTTGGGACAAAAATCTTAATATATAAAACAAAGTCGGGTTAGTTATTATAACTCTAGATATTATGTATTTATAACTCGAGATCGGCTGGACCGATTTTGATGATCTTTGATTTGTTGGATTTGTCTCCGCCCCGGATAACAGAATAAATATTAAAACATCGCAAAGTTATGAAGAAAATTAATTTTTTCATACATTTTGAACGGAACGAATTCTCATATTTTGAAAGAAACGCAGCAATTTTGTGATAGATCAAAAAAGTCAAATGTCAATGGGCTTTTGTTCTTAATCATATAATGCTGCCCCTCTTTCTTACACACTAAATGTCAATGGTCGAAAATGAGACAAACGGTGAACGTATGTCTCTGCACCCCTCCAAAGGAAAAATACAATAATAATAAATCTCAGAAATGAAAAGCATTTTTTTTTACGTAAGTTCCACTCAGGACCTATGTCATCTTAGGGGATGCTGTGTGGAGGGTCTTTTTAAGGAAGGGTAGGAAATAGGAAGTTCTGGGAAGGAAAAAGGCATGAGGGGTGGGTAGGAATCTGGAGGTCAGTGTACCCGGGAGTGAATCCATCCCTCCAATTGACGTGCAAGGTCATGGCCTTGACCGGAATTGACCTTTTACCTTAACATTTCCAGCCGGACTCTTTCGACCCATTGGTCGAGAGAATCTGGCTGGAAAGGTCAAAAGGCCTCCCTCAACCAGTCTCTCTCGATCCGGCCCGCCACGCAGCAGGTGAGCAGATGCGTCCGCTACCAAGACCCGCACAACAGTCACCCCATGAACCCGGGCACCCCTACTAAATCACCAAACGTAGCGAACCACTTGGGATGACCTATGACAGCGGTGTTGGTTATCCAATAAATCGTTCCAGGGGCGGTGGCACCCGCACCCTCTTCCTTTCAAAAATTCCTGTAAGGAAGTGGAAAAGTAAGACAATCACAAAAATACAAATACGTACCTAAACAACGCCATCTCTGACACTGACAAAAACAAAACACGGACAGTTGGGTATTGTAAAACTTAATTTAATTCACCAGTTATTGATTCTGAGGCGGTACGAAGTTCGTCGGGTCATCTAGTAATACATAAATAGTGAAATGGGATAAAAATAATACAGATAACATTAATTTATTGTATTTACAAGATGTCTGTATTATTTTGTAAGGTTGGATTAGATTAGAATAAGTTTTAGTAGATATTTTGTTAAGGGATGTTTTTTCCGTAAGATATTTTGTCGGTGGATATTTTGTCGGGGATAATTTGTCGCTGGAAGTGGTTTGTGAATGGCGCGCTTCAAACATGTCCGAAGCCTCCTAGCTGATATACTTGTTGACCTAAACATTTTAAACAGAAAACAATGCTAACGTCATGACACCAGAACTCGCCGCACGAGAGTTTTTATTGGGATCAGATCTGACTGTCTCTTTACAGTAAGCTGTGATAAATGTGGATAATATTTTGATTTAAATAATAAATGCTATAAATTCAGTGTTTCAAAGACCCAATCATGTATAATAACGTCTAAAAGGGATCGAAATGAAAATCTAGTCTCCTTCAATGAAAGCAATCTTCCGAACAGGCCCTCCATTGACATGCTTGGTCTAACTCTAAGTGACCAGCTCAGATATTGGGGCTCCATCGAAGCCATAGTAAAAGTCTCAAAAACTGGGCGTGCTGTACAGGGCCCGCAGATACACGTGCGCCTCACGGTTGAATTTGGCAGCCACCTGGAGCTCCAAAATATCCGAAAAATACCCTCGACTCTGTGCAGAAACGGGCGGTCCGTTTGATAGATTCTCCCATCTTAACAGACGGATTGCAATCTTTAGAGCACAGGCGTCGGATGAGAATGCTATCCTTGTTCTATCGGCATTTCAATGGAAGATGCTCCGAGGAACTAGCGTCATTGATCCTTTCGGCCCCGCTGCATAGTCGGGAAACACGCCAAACGCTTGCCCAACATATGTATACGGTTGACATTTGTCACATGAGAACGGGTCGCTTTATCGCTCAACAGCTCGGCTGTGGAACCATTTGCTGGCCTCTGCGTTTCCTCCTTCCTACAACATGGGTCTCTTCAAGACCAATGTTCATTCCTTCCTCCCCTCCAAGAGACCCCCCACACATCATCTTAGATGACATAGGCCATGAGGGAAATTATTTTCCTCAGGGCCTCCTGTGTGGAGTTAATGTAAAAAAATAACTCAGGAGTCCCCGAAGAAAATATTTTCCCTCTGGGCCCATTTCATCTTTGGGCACGCTGTGTGGAGGGTATTTTAAGGGAAAGGAAGGAGAGGGGAAGGATAAGGTAGTGTGGGTAGGAATCTGGGGGCAGTGGGTCCAAGAATGACGGACGTATGAATCCATCCCTACATCTGCGGTGCAACGTGATGCCACAAGGTCTCCCTCAACCAATCTCTCCCGATCCGGCCTGCAACGCAGCTGGTGGGCAGACCCATCCGCCGCCAAAACCCGTACAAACCTCATCCCGTGAACATTATATTAAAATCTTTTCATTTCTTGTAGCCCTTTTGTCTTAATTCCGGTCCTGGCCTTTGATCTGAACATAAACAACGCGCTACAATAATCTGTGCTGTACTTTAAACGACGACGTGGGAATTACGATCATTTCATAGATTACTTTTAGAGGCTGGAGAAATAATGCTTCTTAGTTAAAACATGCTTAAAATAACACCTCGGCAGTAGAGGTGGGCTCGTACTAGTATTAAAGTTCCCGGGTTATCTAGGCTGTATAACACACCCAAATATCGCGTGTATACCAGACTGGAAAAATAATATAAATATTCCGACACGAAGTTTAAAAATGTCAGATCATTTGTAAGAAATACATTTGTCAAATAAAGTCAAGATCATGGTTTCAGACAAATTAGTAGTTAATTTTACGACTAGAAAGACAATATGACTACTCATCAATGGTATTACAAATGTAAAGGAACGAATAAAGAGTAGTGAGGAGATTCTGGGAATGTGATTATGAAATCACAGTCCCAGTTGATAGAGAGAATGTACATTTTTAAACTCTTTCAGGTGTCTTTGTATAGAAGGATAAATAACAGCGACTACACTTAAGAGTTGTTATGTATGTGGAATGGTACATTTATGGTTGTGTATTTTTTGGGTATAACACATAACTTAATTGCACCTATTTACATTTAGAAGTTTCTATCCATTTTCAGCAAAACAAAATGCATGTAGATGATGTAAAGCGAATTCATTTAAGTCATCGGTATTATGTGAAGTGTTAAATCTTTTTTTTTCTTTAGCTACACAAAGGAGGCCTTGAGGAAAAAATCCCTAAGGGCTATCTCATATTTGAGGATGCCGTGTAGAGAAGCTTTTCAGGGAAATGGAGGAGAGGAATTTATGGGAAGTAAAAAGGTATGAGGGGTGGGTAGTAATCTAATGGTCAATATATTCAGGAGTGACGGATGCGCAAGGCGATGGGTCGAGAGTTCTGCTGGAGAGGTCTAGGTAAGGTTTCCCTCATTCAGTCTCTTTTGATCCGGCCCGCGTATTTCCAAAACCCATACCGATTCAGTCGCAGTAGCGACAATTTACATTTTAAATATACCTCTATATTGGTTATTTTTTATCACATTGCAAAAACAAAATTGTCCTAAAATCCAGATAAAATAATCTTTCTGATGTGTACATTAGAAATTAATAATTTTATTTCTAAATAATTAAAATATTGTAAATAATATTGTAAATACACCTCTAAATTGATAATTTTTCGTCACTTTGCAAAAACAAAAATTGTTCTAAAATCTAGATAAAATAATCTTTCTAATGTGTATATAAGAAATTAATAATTTTATTTATAAATTTTGATATTGAAAATGTAAAGCGACTGAACCGGTATAGGTTTTGGAAATACGCATCCGGCCCGCCACGTTGTAGGTGGGCAAAGGCATTAGCCACCAGGACGTGGACAAACATTATCCCATGAACCCGGGCACCCCACCTGCGACCCACAGTCACCGACTAAGCGATACACTTGTGGTGACCTATGGTAGGGGTGTTGGTTATCCAATATACGGTTCTCAGTCCTCCAAATTGTTAAAAGCCTATATTAGATATAGATTTATTTATTTCTATTGGAAGTGGATGATTTAAAAAATTATTTTAAATAATTGATTTCCTACATGGTACGCACGTTCTGCCAGTTTATTTTTATCGTGTCCGTTTTAAAACAGTATCCGTACAAATAAGTGAACAGCATACGATGAAGCCACGACACAATGTGCGATACAGACGTCAAGAAAATAGCCCAAATAACACAGCAGGACTTAATCACGAAATTAAAATAAAGATTGAATTTTATATTCTACCCTAAAGATATAAATCTTTATTAACTAGGTTACCAAAACTGCAGTGGGCCATGTTCTTAATATGAGATTGCTTGGTTACATACGGTATGGCTGTATAGACCACCATGGGGTAATAAACAAAGCACTGAACAATTTAAATATGCCTTCTAGGTAGACTCACAAATACATGATACGAGAATAAGGTCAATTATTTTGAATTTTTTTAAACTTCTTTGTAATTCAACCACACCTTTGAGATAATGGGATATTTTCTATTATAATCTTAATAAATAACTATTAGTGTTATTATTTATCTCTTTATGCCAAATTTACATTAAATGTTAAGAAAAACATGTTCTAGAATTTTATATTGACTGCATAGGTAATAAATCAAGTGTTATTAAATAGATCTCAATTGATCAATAAAAATAATAACACAGTAAGCACACGTGTGCTTAATATGATAGCACCTCATAGGTGTCCAAGAAAAGTCCCGAAACTACATTTATTTTTGATTCATTATTGTATGATGAAAATTTGTAATAGCTACAATTAATTTAATTGATTGAGCGTAGTGAAGGCCTGTTTTAACTCGACCGTGTTGCATTTCATCTGTCTGTAAATTTGCTTGTGTGTCCATTATTCAAGTTTGCCTTTCTTTGAATAGATGGCTAACTTTGACAATGGTCAAAAAAAGATTTATTTTCAGAAGTTAAATCGTCGTGTTTATTGACTTCCTTGTGTGCATTTTTTTCAATATTACGGTACCTATTTGAAAAATGTTTGAAAAAAGATATTCAAAGATATGCAATTGCGTTGCAAAATCTGTATTTGGAAAAAACATTTTCTTAAATTATGGTTTACAAAATTCCTTATTAAATTTGTTAGTTTTTGGAACAAATCATATAGGAAATCGTTGTGTCTCCCTTACTATTAGGGAAAGAAATATGATCTAATCAGTATTAGAAAGAGAAAACACCAGGCTTTATATTGAAATATAAAAGTTTATAACAAAATCATTTAAATGTACACCTTTATGAAACCTAAGTTTCGGACTACAATTTGATAAAAAATTGAGAAATTTCAGATTTTTTTTATTAATTATTTTCACATGTTACGACCAAAAGTGAGTTAAATTTAATAATGTACTTGCCTAATAAATAATAATAAATGTTTAAGTTTTTATTTTCTTCGTTTCAGTAATTTTAGTTCGAAAAGCGAAAGGTGAGTCATTTTCAAAACTTTTTTTATGTTTGAATTCAAAATGTGTATATTTCAGAAATTATATGTTTATTTCGAGTTATAAAATTTGAAAGAGTATTTCATCACCCTTCAAAAACAGTGTTTAGTTTTCGATGCGTTCAGAAATATTTAATTTATTTGGATTTTATTGCAAAGCGGAAATATTTTGACCTCCCAAAAAATAGGGCCAAGGCCTGACAGGTTAAGCTGGTAGGTATTTAAGTACCTATTAACAAACCTCATGAGGTCTGATGAAATTTTGGTTTTGATTTATTAAATAAGGGAAAATTAGAAACACACGTTATTGGACTCGAGGTCTACTATCCAGTATAATTTTATTGAATCATTAAATAAAACTTTGTTTGAAGATCTTTATTAATTAATTTAATATTATTTTTAATTGTTAAACTAACGTTTTTAAGACAAGATTTTTGTGCATAGCACACGACGCCACCTAGCGACGGATTTAACACTAACCGTGTCTCTCTCGCAAAAATAAAGTTGGTTGTTTCAGGTGGAAAAATATAATAAGAAGTAATTGTTGAATGAAACACTAGTATATATTGAATCGTTTGGCGGGTATAAGATAAGCCGCCATAGCTCAATTGGGAGAGCAGCTGACCGGCAATCAGAAGGGCACGGGTTCAAGTCCCGTTGGCGTCATGTATCTTTTCTCGGAAGATTTTTCAATGTGGATGAGTGTTTCAGGCTGATAATTATTGCTTATAATAATAATTAATTAAATGTTAATTTATTTTTATTGGCAAATCTAGTAGATAATATGATTGATTGGTTCTTCGTACGTTTATTGACAGGTGTAAAACGTGACGCTATAAAATGTCAGGTGGTTTTTTAACAAAAAATCGAGCAAATGAGAAAGCTGCGGTTAACAGTCGTAGGTTGGCAAAATAAATCACATTTTAAATTTAATAAATTTTTACATTTAAACCCGACGCGTTAAAAGTTAAATTTTTGCTCAATAATCACTGAAAAGAGGGATTGTATGCATTCATAATTTTTTCGCGTGATGGCCATTATTCATTTCAACAAACAACATTATCAAACTGTTTAACAATGCATGAAGGTTTTTGGTTTGATTCTGATGTTATATGTATGTAAAATAAAATAAATCACAAAATATGACTTTTAAAAATTCGCCTACAGATCAACACGAAACTAGAGTTGTACAACTTTTAAAATTCCGGCAAATGTGATAATGTAAGGCATTGTGTTTATACACGCAAAATGTCACTTATAAAAATCACCTAACTACAAACCTACATTATTGGAAAAGGCGTTTCAGAGGATAATATTTAATTAAATGAAAACAATTTTACCGAAAATCTGAGAACAGAAAAATCAGAAAAAAAATATTGGCCCTTTGGGACTCGAACCCAGGACCTTCCTGGCCTTGACTCTACCAACTGAGCTAAGGTGTCCCTATCCAATTCGGTCATTTTTAACTGTATCATACTTCGACTAAGAACTATCAACATTATCTTAATTTTCTGAAAATATTAGTAGTTCTTAGTCGAAGTATGATACACTTAAAAAATACCGGTTAGTTAATTAATACAATTAAAATATTCGGATAGGGACACCTTAGCTCAGTTGGTAGAGTTGCGACCCGGAAAGGCGAAGGTCCTGGGTTCGAGTCTCAGAGGTGCCAATATCTTTTTCTGATATATCAGTTTTCAGATTTTCGATCGAGTTTGCTGGTATTGTTTTAATTAAAGATTACAATTTGATGTTTTTCTCGTTAAAGTTAAAAATAAAAAGAAAGATAACATTCAAGTTTATTATAAACTTAGTGACAACAACATCTAAAAATTAACACCTAATAATATTTAGATCAATTTGGGAGGCGGGATCGGTACCGCCGCCCGGGAAACATTTGGATTGCCAACACCTCTGTCGTAGGTCACCCCAAGTGGTTCGCCACGTTTGGTGATTTTGGGGTGCCCGGGTTCGGAAGGCAAGTAATTGTCCGGATCTTAGAGGCCGACTCGTCTGCCTACCAATTGCGTGGCAGGCCGGATTAAGATAAATTAGTTGAGGGAGACCTTTTAACCTCTCCAGCAGGACTATCTCGGAACATCGCGTTGCACCGCAGTGGGGGGATTGGTTCATACGTCTGTCAATTCTGGATCCACCGAAACCCAGATTCTTCTCAACCCCTCATACCCTTTTCCTTTCCAGAACTTCCTCTCCTTTCTTTGCAAAAAAATCCTCCACTCGGCATGTTCAAAGATGACACTGGCCCCGGGGGGAATTATTTTCCTCAGCGCCTCCTGTGCGGGGCTAACGAGGCTAAGCTAACAAAAAAGATATTATAATAAATATAAAAGATAATAACCACTTCAATTTCAACAGGATATAATTAAACTAAAGCACTTTTTAATTAATTCAGAAAAAGTTAAATATTACGTATCTACATTAAATTTATCTTCAATAATGTTGCCATAAAACCATTTTTTGTTCAAAAACTATAATGAAACCAGCATTTGTGGCAGCCCTCACAATGGGACTTGTCGTGACGTCCGTGACGGTTCAGCACCACGCCCGTCACGTATCCTGCTCTACCTATTTAATAAATAATACGTTAATATAATATATAGCACATAATACCTCCGCCGCGCCGTACAATGTCTGCCCAAAGGCCCGCTCTCGATTCGACCTCGATACTATTTTTTTAATCACTCTCCGACTACAACCAACAGACAATCGTCAAAAAAAGTGACTCGATTCCGGTCCGCAAGACCAGATATAGTAGATATGATACATTTCATTATTTTGACGCCAAACAAACATGAAAAAGGCGCGTTCAAAATCACTAACGTAAAATTATTTTGCATTATTTGGTCTTTCATTTTGATGCAGAGGACCTATTTTACCAAGTTCGATATTTAATATTGTGTTCATTTGCGGATATTACGTCTTAGCGGATATACTGGTAAAATTAAATATTTCTCTTTGGATGTGTTTTTGTTGAGATTTCTGACAATGATTACTGAGACATTGACTTCTAAAAGTTAAAACCGGAGTATGTTCGACTCTAGTTCAATTCAAAATTAGACGAAACCTTAACCTTCATTAATGTATTAACTAAAAACCAAGATTTCACAATTTAATTATTTTTTCTTTTAATAATAATGAATAAATAGCCTGCAGATAAAAAAAAATGCGCTTTAAGATTGCCTCGTATCCAATTAAGTCCAAAATGGAAGCAATTTTGGGAGATTAAAATCTTAAGAGATTTAATAAATTGTTGGAAACGTTAAGTTTATACGGTCCGTGGCATTGAGATATATGCGTCAGAATTTCAGACGGCACGCAGTTGTGGTCCAGTGTCGGACAATCCCAAATTACAAAATGCTGAGGCCAAACTGTTACATGGTTACATGTCTACATTACATAACAAATGATACTGCCTGGCGACACCGTTACTAAGGGCAGTAATCCCGTATAAATATAGGTCCTTACACATGAAATTGGCGTTTTGCCGTACTGGCAACTTTGATCTCAAATATCTTCTCTTTGGTTAGGAATTCCAAATTAAAATTTATACAGCTATTTACTTATGTATTTGTGTTTCGAAAATTATAATTCATTTGTTTTTTCTTTAATTTTTTTTTCTTTGCGTCACTTAGTTTACAAAATGGAAAACTTGAAAGATCGCGTTATTTACGAGTACGAGTTCCACCGTGGTACCAGTGCTGCAGAAACGGCTCGAAGGATTAATGATGTGTATGGCGACGGTGCTGCAAAAGAAAACATAGTGCGTTTTTCGTTCTGGAAATTTCGACCTGCAGAACAAGCCCCGTGGACGGCCGGAGACCAAAGTTGATAATGAAGAATTAAAGGCTATTGTGGAAGCGGATCCATCGCAAACCACGTCCGAGTTAGCTGCAGGCTGCGGTGTTAGTGATAAAACTGTTAATCCACTTGAAGCAAATTGGGAAGGTGAACAAGCTTGAAAGGTGGGTACCTCACGAATTGAGTGAAGCTAGACCACACACTGCACAACAGACGGCTACCAAATTAGAGGAGCTTCAATTGGAATGTCTAAGACATCTACCGTACTCTCCGGACCTTGCCCCAACAGATTACCATTTTTTTAGAAATTTGGATAACTTCTTGCAAGGAAAAAAATTCAATTCCGATGGGGCAGTTCAAACCGCCTTCAAAGATTTTATTGATTCCCGCCCGAATGGTTTTTTTAGTAAAGGGGTTGATGAACTACCTATGAGATGGCAAAAGTGCATAGATAGCAATGGTACATACTTTGATTAAATAAATATATTGTATTTAAAAAAATTGACTTTATGTTTCTCCCATACAAAACGCCAATTTCATATGTAAGGACCTAATATATTGTTCCAAACGCAAACATTGTAGGGTAAATTTGGGACTGTTCCGCTTTCGAAAATCTACAGCATCCACGTTACTATTCAAGCAAGTCAAGGTCAAGGTCAAGGGGTATGGCTCTCGACTGACGATCCGCAGGTCGCGGGTCAAATCCCGGCGTGCTCAAATCAATGTTATTGATTAATTTGTGCTATTTCACAATTAATGAATTTAAAATCTTATACAGTAGAGTGGAAGATACTCTCAGTATCGTCATGACGTAAGAGCATCATTCAGAATTGAATCGTTGCTTGCTTTAACAGTGCTTTAACAGTGTTTGGTGACCAGATCTGAATGGCCAAGAACTTCTCCACCTTCCTTGTCCCCGTCTCCTGTAACTCCCCACCACCTTCAGCCTCATAAAGCACATGGTTGGGAGCTGTTGCAACTCTTGTGCAGTATTCACATAAAAATTATTTTGACTAATATGCAGCAAACATTCTTTTTTTAAACGCGAAATCGTCGGGCTTATTTAGAATTTCTTATTAGCATTTTTCAATGTATAGATCCTACTTGCCCGAAGAAAGTTTGAAATACGAATTTTCATTGAGGCAGTGACGTTTCTTTGGACAAATTGTATAATTTATTATTTAAAAATGATTTTTTCACACAAAATGAACGGTTTATAATTACGCAGGTAAGTATTGACTATGGTTCAGTAAAGATTATTTTTTCAAATATGAAATCGTCGGGTATATTTCGACTTCCTCATTCGCATTTTCTTCAATACCTGCCCGTAGAAAGTTTGAAATGAGATCTTTCATTGAGATAGTGATGGTTTTTTAGATAGATTGCACAATATACAATTTTAAATGCGTTTTTTTAAACATCAAAATATTTATATGTATAACTGCTTAACCACCAGCCTAATTAACTATATGTAGAGATGGCAAAATTTAGCATTAATTTTCAGATTTTTTAGCATTAACAATTGGAAATTTAGCGTTTTATAGCATTTTGAGGCATAATTTAGCGTTTTGTAGCAAAATAGAAAAAAATGTATTTCCTGAATGTTTTTAGCGCATATTTTAAGTATTTTTGGTAAAATATATGTTTAACCTTCATTTGCAAGTATTTCCATGTTAAAGATTATAAATAATTAATTTTAATATTAAATTAATAAGGAAGGAAACTCTAAGTACGGGTCGAACACAAACACAACTAATGCAGATTGCGATTAACATCAATAGGCGTAATTTATTTCGCACAATTTGTGTAATGTCAAAAAGCAATTTTAGCCTACAGTACAAAAATATTAAATATTTACACATAAAATAGTACCAAAATTTGTAGCGCGCCGTTTTTACGCTTGCCACTACACCATCTCTTTCCCCCGTACAGCGCCATCCTGCTCACCCAAAACTAGGCGAACCAGGCTGCGCAGACGCCTTCTGCGCATTTCCTACTCTCGAGTCGCTATATAAACCACGCCCCGCAACAAGGAATGGCCTATATAAATTAAACCAGTTCGTCTGTAGCTCGCTCTTGACTAGTACGCTCTCTTAGTTGCGCTTTGTCCTTTGGCACGACCCTCTAAGGAGTATTCTACTACCATAAGTAAAGCACCAACCAGATCCCGACTGCTGCCTTAGTTGCGCTTCGTCCTATGGTACGACCCTCTAAGCAGAACCACAGTCAGTTTTGTTGTTCCCAAAGCCTAAACAGCAAGGTTCCCTCCGATCCCTTGCTCAGTTAATTATTATTATTGTGAATTGATACATTGTGACTATTTTTACTATATGTGATCTGTGAACTTACTTTAAATAAATAA
Organism: Limnephilus rhombicus; assembly: GCA_929108145.2. Classification (NCBI taxonomy): domain Eukaryota; kingdom Metazoa; phylum Arthropoda; class Insecta; order Trichoptera; family Limnephilidae; genus Limnephilus; species Limnephilus rhombicus. The sequence goes on from OV815274.1 coordinate 29,957,093, forward strand.
CATTTTACCAACAATTGTGTTATAAATTGTAAAAAGAGGTAGGACAGGCTGCCAAAAATGAAATAATTCGGTATTTTCGGGAAATTCACGCCTATTTCGCTAAATAGAATAATTTAGCTGAAATACGACCAAAATCACGTTTTTCGCTATTTTTTCGCGTTTTTAGTTTAAACGAAATTTTGCCATCTCTAACTATATGATATAATTTTCGTTATTTGTTTTTGGGGTGTTATGCCGTGTTGCGCTACCTCCTTCTTTAGCCAACGTTTCGGACATCGTTGCAGTGTCCATCATCAGGGCAGATCCGGCAGATCCGGTAGATGTGTCAATTGTCACATCTACCGGATCTGCCGGATCTGCCCTGATGATGGACACTGCAACGATGTCCGAAACGTTGGCTAAAGAAGGAGGTAGCGCAACACGGCATAACACCCCAAAAACAAATAACGAAAATGCTTTTGGCCGTGAAAATCTTAGAACTTATCTATATGATATAACTTTGGCAGAACTTTCTTTCTTTGAAGAATATTTTAGACGATATGAAGGAATGTTTGATGAAAAATGTGAGGTAAAATGATTTCAACTGTAACTCAAAAACGGCTAGGATTTGGAAAATTACGTATAGAATAAAAGTTACACATTTTTATGAGTTTTTACTTGTTTTCAGAACATTTTCGTCTGCAACGCACGGTTTTCGACATAGAAACCCAAACATTGTGACTTCCCCCCCCTCTCCCCCCAGCTCATCACCTAGACGTCAGGACTTTTAGTATTTTCACATCCTAAGCACCCTGAACAAGTTTCTGAAGGAATCATTTCGGTTCCTGCTCATGCACTCTACACCTCCTTCCTTGACTGGTCTAAAATATATCGCATAAAACATATCACAGCCTAAATAAAAAAGGTATACATTCATTTACTCTAAATATATAACTCCTAACCAAACATAACCAAACCGAAACAATTAAAAAGTAATACAAATTAAAAAAAGAACTTTCTTTCAGGACAGAAAATATTACCACTATATTATTTATACCAGTGGTCTGCTTTACAAGATAATTATTTAATTATTATTTTTAATTTATAAACTAATGTTTAAGACAAGATTTTTATGCATAACACAAAGGGTAACAATTATTCTAAGCAATAATTGTCAGCCTGAAACACTCATTTACATTGAAAAATCTTCCGAGAAAAGATACTTGCCGCCAATGGGACTTGAATCAGTAATTGTTGAATGAAACACCAGTATATATTGAATTATTTGGCGGGTATTAGATAAGCCGCCATAGCTCAGTGGTCAGAGCATCCGACCGGCAATCAGAAGGACACGGGTTCAAGTCCCGTTGGAGGCAAGTATCTTTTCTCGGAAGATTTTTCAATGTAAATGAGTGTTTCAGGCTGACAATTATTGCTTATAGATAATTATTTATTTATCTTTCACTGCTACTAATCTTAAATTTATTTATTTATTTATTTATTTACTTATTTATTAACGCCCTTTTTCGGGGCCTTTACATATGAATAGTAAGAAATATACAGTATTTATTGTACATAACTGAACTGCCTTCGTAACAATATTTTCTATTTGTTTAAAGATAAATTGAAGATGTCCACTGACTTGGTATAATTGTTTATGTACACGATACTGCCGCCATGGGTCGAAACACAATGATACTGTGTTTTTACTTCGACATAACACTTAATCCAAAACAAGCGGAACACCTCAGCACAGGTTCTCCCAGTGAAGTGATCACAAAATGCTATTACTAACCTTTTTACATACAGTTACTGAATATTAACCTACTTTTGTACTACTGAAACTTATGAACTATGTAAACCATTGTAATCATTTGTAAAATGTATGTTCATGAATATAAATAAATCAATAATAATAAAAGATGACGAACGCCGCTAATTTTGCCTTAAATTCCAACCCTTAAAGAAATAATCTTACTTCTTCTAACACAGCAAACTTATTTTGTGGCCCCATTTTGATTTAAATTAATAAAATACTTCGTTTTTACCACGTTTATTGTTTACAAAACCAACATGTTTCGTGAGCAACGCTCACTTCTTCAGGGTTTTTTATTGATACATATCAAATCAAACGAAGTATTTTATTAATTTAAATAATCTTAACTCAATAAATTCAATAAGTAATATGTACAACCATATTATATCGGTGAGTTAAATAATTGCGGGCCTACTAAAAATGTTAGTTTTAAATTGTACAGTAAACTAAGGTAGCTAACTTATACGTGATTATTCAACGTTTTTAAGAATGATCCTAAATTAATTATTTTCGAGTCGACTGCGAGAAAAGAATTTTCCACAAAAATAATACATTTTGCAATAGTATGCCTCTTAGTATTATGTGATTTGAAGTAAATGATATTTGATGTAATAATCTCTACGTAATCATAATAAATTATGCATTAAATTCAACGGAGATTTGAATTATTAGAGTTGATTACAATATTTTGCACAAGCGTTATTTATTTGTTTGAACATTGCGTTGCAAATTATGCTTGTGTTCAGTCATTGGAACCGTTCTCAGATTTGAAGAGCCTTTAGACGACAAACTTATACGAGAATTTTCGTTATTTGTTTTTGGGGTGTTATGCCGTGTTGCGCTACCTCCTTCTTTAGCCAACGTTTCGGACATCGTTGCAGTGTCCATCATCAGGGCAGACATCTACCGAAACGTTGGCTAAAGAAGGAGGTAGCGCAACACGGCATAACACCCCAAAAACAAATAACGAAAATGCTTTTGGCCGTGAAAATCTTAAAACTTATCTTATACGAGAATGTTATTGAGGATTCGTGCTATTTATCGTATTAACAATTTCCAATTTTGGAGCAATTTATTGGATAACCGACACCCCTGCCATAGGTCACCCCAAGTGGATCGCGGCGTTTGGTGACTTAGCAGGGGTGCCCGGGTTCATGCGTTAGGTTTGTCTAGTGGTGGCGAATGCGGAATGGTTGAGGGCGACCTTACGTAGAACTCTCCAGTCGGACTCTATCGACCCATCGCCTTGCACCGCAATGGGAGGGTGGATTCATATATAGAGGGATGGTGTGAATATAAAGTGTCTTATATTTTATAATGTCACTGACGGCAGCTTAATTTTTTAACAAATCGTCAACGTCATATGGTTTGTGTGTTAATTTTTTAAGACCCTTTACATTCTAATTTTCACCGTTTTAAAATTTTAAACATGAATGATCTGTAATGCATCTTGTAGGGAATCAGGTTATGGACGATATTAAAATAGCAACAAAGTACGACATGATTAAATGATTGTCATTTCATGAATGATTTTCATTAATTGGAAATACATAATTTATTTATTTATTTATTTATTGTTCTTATACGCCCGTAGGGGCTTTTACATAGGTTATAAAATAATATTTAAGATATCGAGGATTACACATACATAGAATTTATATCAAACGTTATAAAAGTGAAAAAACTTTTAAGAATATACAAGTAGTTTTTAAAGAAAAAACCACTTGTATATTCTTGCTTAAAACTGTGAAATATTTTAAACAATTTAACAATAACATAGAACAGAATATAATATAAAACATTACAATAACACATCAAATCGTTAAATATATTATACCCACGTTACAATAATTTGTAGGATTCCACAAAGTGTTTGTTTAAATAACATTTTAGAATGTAAAGGGAATCAGCGAATACATCTACAATACCACCAAACTTGCTGCCTAAATCATGCATCCTATTGTAATGTATGAACAGTAATCCAATTCAATTGCTATTATTGTAGATAGACATAAAAATAATATAGTATTACTAGCTGACCCGACAGACGTTGTTCTGCGTCTGGTCAGTGGTTGAGTGTGCATAGCGCTTGGGTCCCACCCGAGCGTCGCGTGTTCGGTTCCTCGACTGGCTAAGTCCTCCATCACAACACAAGCAGCATTTTCGGCTTTCTGTGGTGGTAGTAGGAGATTTTCAAACATTGTTGGGTTATTCGTAACCCGGGAATGTTTGTCTTTCTTTTTAGAAAAAAAAAAATAGAAATTATTTCTAGTGAATATTTTGGTTGTTAAATAAAAAATAACGAACGTATTGTAAGTGTGTGGGGAGGGGATCTATGACAGAAAGAGTAGGAAAATAAAGTAGGAAAAAAAAACAACTCAAGTAGGAAAATGAAATAAAGAAAATCAATATGAATTTCGAAGAGCAATTGAGTGTACGATATTTTTTGTCAGTCCGTCTTTAGCCAATACAAATAAGCTCGATGGTTTGCCCACGCGAGAACATGATGCCGAATGAAACATCAAAATGACGCGACGCTTCTCGTGAATGTCTTGCGCATGTGTGGATGAAAGTTCGATGAGGCGGACGCAGCACTATCTGTCATTCAACAACATAAATAAATTATTTCGTTATGAAATACGAAAGACGGTTAAATTTGTTCATATAAAAATATTAAAATCGCGATTAAAAAATCGGAGGGTGGGGGTAGGCGGGTTAAAATTTGGGGTAATATGTATTTTTGATGCCAAATAAAAAAAAATACGAAAAAAAAAATTGTTAAGAAAATTGATTTTTTCCTGGATAGGGACACTCTTAATCACCTAGCGTTATGAAATATACTTTTAAAACCTATTCTCATACCTGCAGTGTCGGAGGAGTGCGACCACGAACACCGTGACTAATAAGATGTTTTTAGAGAGTTATATATAAGATATTTTTAGAGAGTTATATATAAGATATTTTTAGAGAGTTATATATAAGATATTTTTAGAGAGTTATATATAAGATATTTTTAGAGAGTTATATATAAGATATTTTAGAGAGTTATATATAAGATATTTTTAGAGAGTTATTTTTTTTTTTTTTATTTTATTTTTATTTTATTTTATTTTTTTTTTATTTTTATTTATTTATTTATTTATTTTTAAATTTTTTAAATTTTATTTTAAATTTTTTTTTTAATTTTTTAATTTTTTTTTTTATATATTTTTTTTTTAGAAAGAAAAACATACCCGGGTTACGAATAACCCGACAATGTTTGAAAATATCCTAATACCACCACAGAAAGCTGAAAATGTTGCTTGTGTTGTGGTGGAGGACTTAGCCAGCCCAGGAATCGAACACGCGACGCCCGGGTGGGACCCAAGCGCGATGCCCACTCAACCACTGACCGATCAATATAAGATATTTTTAGAGAGTTATATATGAGATATTTTTAGAGAGTTATATATAAGATATTTTTAGAGAGTTATATATAAGATATTTTTAGAGAGTTATTATATATAAGATATTTTTAGAGAGTTTTCAGGAAGAAACAATTTTAAAGTTAAAGATATAAAAAATGGGACTCTTTCGACCCGGTAAGACGAGAGGTTCTGGGTTCGTGGCCCAGTTGCGACCATTATCTTTATATTTATCTGTGTCTTGTGGTCTTTCATATTTTCGTTTAGATTAGTGTTATCTTCTTCTTCAATCATATATTACATTGAAGGGAATAACCTTAAAAAATTAAAAAGCAATGTTTTGAAACATGTCGATTATTTTGACAGTGTTGTTTAAGCAGTGGTGTGTATGTGTATGTATAATTTAATTTTTATAAAATTTCATCTAAGTAATTAAAATAAAACTATTTCATTATTGAATTGCGAGCTGAATTTTATGTACGAAAATCAAACCCACTTAATTAGGTATCCAGACACGTAGCAAAAACATTGGAACGTTGATTTATGTATTATATTATACACATATCCTATTGCTAAAGCAATATCAGAAACCAGTGTCCGTAATAATGCCTCATTTTACAAATAAATTAAATGTAATAATATAATTCACTCTAAATTTTGCCACTATGTGGCCATAAATCCATTTAGCCTTTGCACATAAATTGCCTGAAATATTTTTTTTGCTTTATTATTCGGCATGTAAAAAAAATTTACTTGTGAATACTTGCCGAAAATCATTTAATTACCGACCAATAAATACTATTGAGTCCCTTCATGAAATATGTAAACGCTTGTTATTCAATTTGGGAAGTATGGGTACCGCCACCCCGAGAACCATTCATTGGACAACCAACATCTCTGCCATAGGTCACCCTAAATGATTCACTGTTTGGTAACTTAGCCGGGTTCATGGAGTGATGATTTTCTAGATCTTAGCAGAGGATAATATGTCTGCCCACCCAACGTGTAGCGGGTTGTATTTGGAGAGACTGGTAGAGGGTGACTTTTTTTACCTGTCCACCAGGACTCTCTCGACCCATCGCCTTGCATCGCAGTGGGAAGGAAGGATTCAAACGTCCGTCTCTCCTGGACACACTGACCCCAGATTCCTACCCACTCCTCACACACATAACTAATGTTAAAAAAATAGGCAAGGATGCATCTATGATAGGGGGAAGAATAATTTATTTCAGGACCTGAGTGAGCAGCACAATCGATTGCTTAAGGATTTATCGATAATATCGATAACTTGGCAATACTCCGAGCTGAACTGCAGAGCGCTAACGTTAATCAATAGTTCACGGTGAATTAATTAAAAACACATACGTTTTGAACTGTCGTTTGTTCATTGGCGATCTACATTAATGCTCCCGTACAATTAACCGTGATCCTGCTACATACCCTGTTTTAAAATAGAGAGGAGGTCAGATAACTTAACAGAACACATTAACGTGTTATTCTACCAGTATAGAATGAATGGAGAATCAAGGATCTTGGGGTGATCTTTGATCCCAGATCCCAGGCGGACATTTTCAAATCATATAGTGCAGCTTACTTCGGCTTGCTCCAAAATTCTTGGTTTTGTAATTAGAACTTGCAAACAATTCAGTAACATAGAAGCAACGACCGCCATGTTCAAAGGAGTGGTCAGAAGCAAGCTGGAGTACGCTAGTAATGTCTGGATACCTTATCAACTTAAATACATAAATATGATTGAACACATTAAAAAAAAATTCCTAAGGTATGTTTACACGCGATCATACGAAATATATCAGAAATTCATGCATCACGTGGAACTGCTAAAGGAGACAAATTATCAAAGCCTGGAGACCAGGCGTAATGCCGGACTCATGGTAATTGAATTAAAGTTACTAAAACACCTTATCGATTGTCCATATCTCCTGTCATGCTGTGGCTTATTCGCTCCTGATAAATACTGTCGAACTCGTAGTCACGCCCTATTCTGCATACGGCAGGGTCGGACAGATGTCATGGCTCAACACAGCTGTCATGGTCGGACAGATGTCATGGCTCAACACAGATGTCATGGTCGGACAGATGTCATGGCTCAACACAGATGTCATGGCTCAACACAGATGTCATGGTCGGACAGATGTCATGGCTCAACACAGCATAACAAGAGATATATGGAGGTATATAGAGGTTATGTTTAAAAAAAATTATGTGCATGTATTGTTAGTTGTAAGAAAATTGTACCATAATTGGACTTACCTGTCTGTCGTACAAAAAAAACATTTTTTAATGATTTTAAGTACAATAATCATTTTTAATAGATATTCTTATTTTAAGTTTCTCTACCTTTTAGTAAGATTAATAATCTAACTAGTAATAAATATTTACTGATTTATTTTAGGCATGCACCGCCGTGTAATTAAAATTTAATTGCCGGGTTGCTTGTGTTCAATAATTATGAATACTTAATTACTTAGATTTGGAACCTTGTGTGTTATGTTTCTAATTTAATTTAAAATTTGACAGCTAATTTTAACTTGATTTGTTTGCCCGTGCGAACACAATATTTGGCATAACAGTAGAAAAGCGCTTTACCATAATTATTATACGTTGTTTGAAGTTTCTTAGATAAGTTACAAAATTCTGGGAGTAATTAATTTCCTCTTCAAATGGTTTTTTGTGTGTTTCTAAAGATACGAGGCTCAGTCGATAAGTAATGCCTCCTATTTTTTTTCTTAAATAAAGTTAGTTAAGTAAATAGATAGCTTTCTGTGATTGATTCTTGACTGTTGAAGGTGAAACGCAAAAATTCAAATTCACATTCATTACGAAATATTCTAAATGAAAATACACTAAAAACGATATACGTTTCTATTTGTCAATCAATTATATCTTACGGTATAGTAGTCTGGGGAGGATGCTCAGATAGAGGTGTATACGTTGTTTACATGTGTGAGGAAGAAGAATATATGTGTGTGTACGTACAACTATGTGTGTATGTATCTATTGCATGTAAGCAATACCAACACGTGTGCGTATGTTTATGTGTATATGGATGTGTGCACCTGTATATACATATATACATCCCGCTATCATTGCTGCGTCTTCTAATGGTCCACTTTCATTCAATCCTGCGTCCGACCGTCATTCTGCGTCCGGTATACGGACGCAGGATTGAACACATGTAATTTCAAGTTTTCCCCACTCCTGTACCCTCATACAGTCCAAAAACGAAAATAAGCCAGACGCGGTATTGGTACCTAAATCAACTGAAATATGCTATTTTAGTTCAGTGTTTTGTCACCGAGGTGGCGAGCCGCGGCGCTGCGGAGATGAGCGTATATTTTTAGCAAAATATACATTTGATTGACTCGCGTATCGCAACTCCTACATTTGGCAACATCGCTTTTTAATAGCGTTTCTTCTGATACAGATCAATCATAATAAAAACATCGCACATTGCAATTAAGATAAGAAAAAACAAGATTTCATTCAAATTCAGCCTGTCATTATGTTATTATTGTACAGCAAATATTTCAGCAATTTTATTTTTTTATATGACTATTTTTAAACAAATATAAGTTATTTTCTTATCCACGATTATAAATTCCTACAATGTGGAATCGTGTGCCATACCACTCTATTACTATTAAAGAAGATAAAATAAATCTGCTTAATATAATAGTAATTTGGCAGTAAAAAAATATACGAGTATGTGAGATATTTGGAGATTCGTAAAGAAGGCTGATGTAAGTATAATGAAGAAGATACGAATAAGAGGCTGTAGAAAAAGCCGGGGACGCCCGAGGAAGGCATGGTATGATTAAAAAAACTAAATTCTCGTGTCATACCTAAGGACAGAATAAGTGTGATGATAAGTTATTGTTAATTAACGTATATTTATTATTAAAAGCAGGTTATTTTATTTGTTTACACATTTTTGTGCTTTCGCTTTACTTTTTTCCCCCTTTTCGTTTTAATAAGTCAGGAACGCTTCATACGTCATACATATGTCTGGTAATTGGTAATGTTATAATATCGTGAAAACAAGCTTTTGGGTCCGTGCGGCTACGAGGATTTAGCATATAATTTTATTATAAGGTTCGCAAAAGACCCTTAAAAATTGTTTCTCCCGTAAACGAAAATGCATTAGTTAATTCGAAAAGTTATCTAGCTTCCATCATGACATACTTGATGAGCATTTATGTTATTCTTATTTAATTTTTATATCTTAATTTTTAAAAAAATACAATATAGCGAACTAAAAATATTTTTTTACTAAATGCATATTAAAAAATCTTTGTATGCAGTAGAAGTGAAACCTTCAGAAAACGAAACTTCGAGAGAATGAGACGAATGCGGAGTATCTGGAGTAGGATAATTTTAGGGTTTAATTATAACAATATTGTTACCAATTATGAAAAATATTTTACATTTTATTCTACGAAGCACCGCACAAAGAAGACACCGATTAGTCAATCTCATTCTCTCGCAGGCTAAATCCTATGGATATAGGTATGCGTTCGTCTCTTTTTAGTGTCGCTCACAGAGTTTCGTTTTATAGAGTTTCAAATCACAATGGTGCTAAATAGCGATGAGGACCAATGGAGAAGTACATGACAATTCTATTTTCTTTTACCTTTTTTTTAAAGAAAGGCTACGAATAACCAATTAATGTTTGAAAACAACCTACTACCACCACACTAAGCATAAATTGTTGCTTGTGTCGTGATGGAGGACTTAGCCAGCCGAGGAATCGAACAAGCGTCGCCCGGGTGGGAACGCGACGCCCACTCAGCCACTGAGCGATTAATTCTGAATGGTGATCTTACGTCAGGGCGATACTGAGAGCATCGTACACACTAAAACGTGCGGCCCTTATTTTATTTTAAGTGATTAAATTGTGAAATAATGCAGATTAATCAAATAAAATAAACTGCGTGGAGCTAATGTAAAAAAAATATTAGCTCATATGGCGATATGAACCCTTGACTTCCTGATTGCAATTTGAGAGCCTTACACCTCGACCTCGGTAGAACCCGATGATTTTCACAGCAGGTGTGGTTGATGTCCTCGATATGTAGGTATCCGCTGTCGTTGAGAGATACTGTACTGTTGTCAAAAATTACGATTAAAATTGTTATCTTTTTAACGGCATCAACCGATCATTAAAGTAATGCAATATTCCAGAAGAAAAAATTAATGAATGAATCTCTTGTTACGTAATGGGTCACCTAATCCATTATCGAAGTCTATGAACCACATTTCAAGTGTTTTCATGTGATGTGTTTGTTTATAATACTAATAATACAAACAAATTTTTCGTTTAGTGGGTCAAGTTCGTGAACCAGTACACTAAAGTCTTGATGGTACATTCGATACAATGTTTAATTAACCCTTTAAATCTTTAAATTATCATCTGATATCAATGGACTAAATGTTTTGCAATCCTCTCGTGTTTAGAGTTCATTCTTCAAAACTGGCATAAATAGACTAAACGTTTTTCAAAAATGTAAGTAGGTACCTGGCTATAATCAGACACTCAAAAGTTAGTACGTACTTTAGTGAAAACTACGTAAAAAATGGACGCAGTAAAATCGATATGATGAAAGACGCAGATATGATAGTGGGATCGTTTACGTGCTATAATCTTTTTTTTTCTGCAAAGCGTAATAAACATGAAATGAGTTCAATGTTTGTTTAGTTTATACGATAATTATTCATTCATTTTGTTTATTCGTTAATTGGTTAACAATTAACAGGTATAGGAGCTCCATCGAAGCCAGAGTAAAGTTAGCCTCCCAAAAACTGGGCGTACTGTACAGGGCCCGCAGATACTTTAATAGTACACAACTGCTAACCCTGTACAAATCGCAAGTGCGCCCCACGGTTGATTTTGGCAGCCACCTCTGGTCTGGAGCTCCGAAATACCTGAAAAATACCCTCGACTCTGTGCAGAAACGGGCGGTCCGTTTGATAGATTCTCCCATCTTAACAGACGGATTGCAATCGTTAGAGCACAGGCGTCGGATGGGAATGCTATCCTTGTTCTACCGGTATTACAATGGAAGATGCTCCGAGGAACTAGCATCATTGATCCCTTCGGCACCGGTGCATAGTCGGGAAACACGCCAAACGCGTGCCCAACATTTGTACACAGTTGACATTTGTCACATGAAAACGGGTCGTTTCTTCGACTCGTTCTTGTGTTCAACAGCTCGGCTGTGGAATGATTTGTCGGCCTCTGTGTTTTCTCCTTCCTACAACATGGGTCTCTTCAAGACCAATGTTCATTCCTTCCTCTCCTCAAAAAGACCCTCCACACAGCATCCCAGATGACATAGGCCCTGAGGGAAATTATTTTCCTCAGGGCCTCCTGTGTGGAGTTAATTTAAAAAAAAAATTAAAAAAATATATATCGTCGACACCAGTAAGCACAGTCCCACCTAGTAAAAACTGCGCAGATAGGATAGTACATCGCTTATATTTCAATATCTTTGACTGCCGTAGTCCTAACTATGGAGATAGTAGGATAATAATAATAACAACACTAATAAGAAACTTACTAAACTTACTTTTTTTTTAGAAACGACTCATATTTCCTACATATTTTTGGTACCCTCATTATTATAATATTATATAAACAATCTCATTTTTACTTTCTATGATAGTTTAACTACGTGACATCTTACTAATATTATAAACGCGAAAGTTTGGATGTTTGTGTGTTTGTAACTCTTTCACGCAAAAACTACAGAATGGATTTTAATGAAACTTTATAATAATATAGCTCATACATCAGAGTAATATATGCTATCTATAATTGTAAGCTCTGGGGTTATGAAATTTGTATAAATGAATATGTGTGTATTTCATATATTTTACCCGAAGGGAGGATAGGCAGGGGGAAGGGGAACGGCGGAGGAGTAAGAGATGGGGGAGGGAGGGTGGAAGGCAACGGGGACGCACGGGAAAGGACATGCAGGGAGAATTAATTTATTTCTTTCAATGGCATTGTATCGAATGCCGGGTACCACCTAGTTATTTTTATAAATCTGTAATGTTGCATTGTAACAGAATTTAATTTTCTGATTTGAAATTCTTTAATCAGAATTTCTGATGATAATATAATTGTTTAAAGTATAATTGTATTTATTATTAATTTTAGTGCTATGTAAAGCGGCCGTGTGCGTAAGTGTTTTTTAGGTTAACTTCATAATGTATTTAGCACTTGTAAATTATGTATTAAGAACTCGCGTGAAATTATTTTTTTTATGTTAAATTTTATGCTATCTGCAGTTCAAAAACTTTTTTTTTTCTTTCACTTGTATTGTACATTGTTAAAAAATTAAAAATAATATTACACCCACTCATAAAACTCATGAGTGGAAGATACTCTCAGTATCGCCCTGGTGTAAGACCACCATTCAGAATTGAAATGTCGCTAGAAATGGCTTTAGCCGTGTTTGGTGACCAGATCTGAATAGCCAGGTACTTCCCCACCTTCCTCTCCCCTATTTTCTTCCCATCCCCACTACCTTCAGCCTCACAACATACGCCAATCGGGGATGCCATAGTCTCACTGGCTCCAGACGGGAGCAGTTGGGACTCTTGTGCGGTATTTATATATAAAAAAACACCTTTTTATCATGTACCATTTTAAATATTTTTTGTTATCTAAACTTTTAAAACTGTTTTTGATCCTGTATGCAGTAAATCATAGAAATTGGAAAAAGATGTAAGAGCCCACGGCGTTGATGATTAATAAAATTTTAAAATATGAAAATATGGCTCATCCATTTGGGGAATATTGTAAGGCGGAAAGAAAATAAGGATGGGAGTTCTCAGCAATACAGATCTATTCGCTAAACGTAGCTAACCCCATTTTAAGCAACGCCAAGGTTTAAATTCTGAATACGTCCCCAAAACATTCCTTACTAATTTAAAAAAACTTTTTGTGCGCATTGCCGCGCGCTCGTTTCATTTGAGCCCGCGACGTATGGACCAGTCACCTTTCCCTTCGTATTCGATACATACCTATTAAATCTTCCAAACAAAACGTGAATAAATAAGCGGCAACGTTGTAAGACGTCGGTTTGTCGGCAAAATAAAACGAAATATATATTTGGACGCAAAATTGTAGATAAAATGAAAGGGAAAATAAGCCGGACGCCTTACTACATTACATATGAAAGGAGTCTGGTTTGATGAGTTGTTAAAAGACGTTTTTTCGGTTTTGTATATTTTTAAATTAACGTTTTCCAAAAAGTTTAATACCTAGCTATAATCAGACAATTAGAAGGTTGTATATACTTTATTTAAAGTTATCTAAAATCAAGTCCTTCCGATAGACGCAGCAATGTCGATCTGATGAAAGGACGCAGAAATGATAGCGGGATGTATATACATATGTATATATATATATATATATATACATCCCGCTATCATTGCTGCGTCTTCTAATGGTCCACTTTCATTCAATCCTGCGTCCGACCGTCATTCTGCGTCCGGTATACGGACGCAGGATCGAACACATGTAATTTCAAGTTTTCCCCACTCCTCTACCCTCATTCAGTCCAAAAACGAAAATAAGCCAGACGCAGTTTTGGTACCTAAATCAACTGAAATATGCTATTTTAGTTCAGTGTTTTGTCACCGAGCGGCGAGCCGTGGCGCTGTAGTAGACCAGCGTATATTTTTAGCATAATATACGTTTTTATTGGCTTTTATTGACTCGCGTATCGCAACTCCTACATTTGGCAACATCGCTTTTTAATAGCGTTTCTTCTGATACAGATCATTCACAGTAAAAACATCGCACATTGCAATCAGGATAACAAAAGAAATGATTTCATTCAAATTTAGCTTTTGATTATATTATTATTGTACGGCAAATATATCAGCAACTTAATTTTTTTATATTACTATTTTTAAACAAATATTAGATATTTTCTTATCCATGATTATAAATTCCTACAATGCTTAATCGTGTGCCAAGCCACTCTATTATTATTAAACAAGATAAAATCAATGTTCTTAATATATTAGTAATTTGAAAACTTACTACAAATAACTGGAATAAATAAAACAATTTTTTCTTCAATTTATGACTGATTTGACAGTAAAAAATATATGTGAAATATTTGGAGATTCACAGAGAATGCAAGACTGATGAGTGTAATGAGATAATAATAGGAATCTTAGATGGTTTGGGCATGTAGAGCCAATGATCTAAAGATAGGTTGTAAGGAGATTATATTTTTTTTTTTTTTTTTTACATTAACTCCACACAGGAGGCCCTGAGGAAAACAATTTCCCTCAGGGCCTATGTCATCTGGGATGCTGTGTGGAGGGTCTTTTTGAGGAGAGGAAGGAATGAACATTGGTCTTGAAGAGACCCATGTTGTAGGAAGGAGGAAACACAGAGGCCGGCAAATCATTCCACAGCCGAGCTGTTGAACACAAGAACGAGTCGAAGAAACGATCCGTTCTCATGTGACAAATGTCAACCGTGTACAAATGTTGGGCACGCGTTTGGCGTGTTTCCCGACTATGCACCGGTGCCGAAGGAATCAATGATGCTAGTTCCTCGGAGCATCTTCCATTGTAATACCGGTAGAACAAGGATAGCATTCCCACCCGACGCCTGTGCTCTAAAGATTGCAATCCGTCTGTTAAGGTGGGAGAATCTATCAAACGGACCGCCCGTTTCTGCACAGAGTCGAGGGTATTTTTCAGGTATTTTGGAGCTCCAGACCAGAGATGGCTGCCAAATTCAACCGTGGGGCGTACTTGTGATTTGTACAAGGTTAGCAGTTGTGTACTATTAAAGTATCTGCGGGCCCTGTACAGTACGCCCAGCTTTTGGGAGGCTTATATGTACATATGACGTGAACTTGAATGGTAGAAAAATTCGGGGATGCCCGAGAAAGACATGGCATGATTGAGTTAACCGAATTCTCGAGTAATGTCGAAAGACAGAATGAAAGAGCGATGTATGGATGTGAATGAGGCAAGGAGTGTGTATGATATAGTCAATTCTCGAAGCTCCGGCGCTCCTAGATTTGACTAGTCAATCCTCAGGTCTGACTTGAAGTCTTAGTCAAAGCCCAAACAAATGAAGTTTTTCGGCCACTGACTAAGGAATTTTCGTCAAACCTAGGAGAAACTAATTTGGTCAGGCAAACGTCAAAACTCAATTTAATGAAATTTCGATGTTTGACGAAAAAGTGAAAAAGTTAGGAACTTCTAGGTTTGCCTAAAAATACTTTAATCAAAGGCCGACATTGGAATTTATTTCGGGGTTAGCCCGATATACCAGTCATTCCGCGAAGAGACTGCATACAGACCTTTAACTATGACATATGCACAGACCGAGTTGTTTGGCGGTCGTCTCTGCGAACCCCTGCGAGGAAACAGCGGGTTGGTTAGTTTTTGTGAGATAATATTTATTTATTATTAAAGGCATGTTATTTTATTTGTTTACACAGTTTTATGCTTTCGATTTTCCTTTTGAGAGATTTAACATATAATTTTACATTAGCACAACACAGGAGGCCCTGGGAGGAAAATAATTCCCCTCAGGACCTATGTCATCTTTGGGGATGCTGTGTGGAGGGTCTTTTTTTACATTAACTCCATACAGGAGGCCCTGAGGAAAATAATTTCCCTCAGGGTCTATGTCATCTGGAATGCTGTGTGGAGGGTCTTTTTGAGGAGAGGAAGGAATGAACATTGGTCTTGAAGAGACCCATGTTGTAGGAAGTAGGAAACACAGAGGCCTTCTTAGAAAAAGAAGGAGAGGAAGTTCTGGGAAGGAAAATGGTATTGGGGTTGGGTAGGAATCTAGGGGTCAATGTGTCTAGGAGTGACAGTCAAAGACGCTCTCTCAACCGATCTCTCCCGACTTGGCCTGCCATGCAGCTGGTGGGCAGACGCATCCGCTAACAAGATCCGGACAAACCTCACCCCATTAACCCGGGCACCCCTGCTAAGTCACCAAACGTAGTTAACCACTTGGGATGACCTGTGGCAGAGGTGTTTGTTATCCTATAAAAGGTTCCTGCGGCGGCTGTTCCCACACCCGCCTCCCAAATTGAATTAATTATAATTTTGTTATAAGATTCGCAAAAGACGTAATATTTCTACCGATAATGGTGTTGTAGTAATAATTACCCAATCTGCCAAAGCTGCAAGTAATTTGAAAACTGTTACTTTTCTTTTTTTTTGTTTATGGCAATTCACCCTAAAGAGAGTGCTATGTGACACGTTACTTTTCTTCTTACTCGAAAAACGTGTTGAAATTCATTGCTAGATTAACATTTAAAAATCAAGGCACGTGATGCTGTATTCTGGCATATTTCTAATGATAGAAATTGTATTTTTCAAAGTTCTCCTACTTAACCGAAAACGTTCAGGTGAACTTCAGAGACTAATCGAGAAAAACTACTAGAATTGGCTATTGGCGATTTTAATCAACTAAAAATATTGGTACATTTTTTTAACGTGAAGTGTGTAATGATAGGGAAAAGACCCGGTTCCATTTAATTTAGACGTGCAAGAAAACCTAAAGACAGGAAATAAAGACCTCCGCGGTCGAGGGCAAAGCTCTCTATTAGCAATCCGGAGGTTTCGGGTTCAAATCCCGGCGTGAGCTCATAAAATTTTATTTGATTTAATACGTATATTATTACAAAAATTTATTAATTAAAATATGTTATTGTATTAGTAGCTATATTTGTGACTTCTTCTAGAGAAGATGATAATTTCAGTTCGTTCTGGTGTAAGACCACCATTCATCCAATGGAGCCAGTGAGTCTATGGCATCCCCAATTGGGGTACCTATTCATGCTGCGGGATTGAAGGTAGATTTGAAAGACTTTGAGATTTGAACCCGTGTCCTCCTGATTGCAATTCGAGAGCCTTACACCTCGACCACGGATACCGGCAATGTAGAACACGATGAATTTCACAGTACGTCCTCGATAAGTAGGTATCCGCTGTCGTTGAGAGATATTGCACTGCTGTCAAAAATGTAGATTAAAAACGTTATCTTTTTAATGGCATGAACCGTTCATTAGAGTAATCGGCAATATTCCAGAAGACAAAATTAATGAATGAATCCCTTGTTACGTAACGGGCCTCCTAATCCATTATAGAGTTCTAGGAACCACATTTCAAGTGTTTGGATGTGATGTATTTGTTTATAATATATATAATACAAACAAAATTTTCATTATTCGGTCAAGTTCATGAACCAGTACACTAAGTGTACACCGTACAACTCTTGATGGTACATCCGATAAAATGTTGAAGTAATATTAACCCTTTTAATTATTATCTGATATCATTGGACAATTTTTTTTTCAATCCTCTTATGTTTAGAATTCATTCTTCAGAACTGGCATAAATAGACTGGCTACAATCAGACACTCAAAAGTTAGCACGTAAGGAGCCGCAACCGGGCTCAAAAAGAAGAATATGGAGAGATATGAAATTACGAGTGCTAGAGGAGCGCGCTTTTATTTAAAGCGACGAAGTCGATGCAAAAATTGTGAAAATGTTTAATAAAACACGACTCGTTTAAAATAGAGCAAAAATGTCATGGGGGTTGTCTTAAACAGCATTTAAAAAAAACACTGTGAATTTTTTCATACATATAATTTGTAAAATAACTGAAAACAATGTGTTTATAATAATTTTTGGAGCATATTTTCTGATTTTTTTCCATGGAGGGAATTTTTTTTTTTTTTCAGCACGGGGAATGTCTAGATATTATATTCAAGAATAATATATATTTTTTAGAGAGCTTTAAAAGTTAACGTGATCGAGGCAAGGAGTGTGTGCCAAGATCGAGTTCTTTGGCGGTCCTCTCTGCAAAGGACAGTGTCATTTATTATTACATAATATTTACTTATTATCCGAAGTCATATTATATTATTTGTTTAGACAGTTTTATGCTTTCGCTTTTCTATTTTCCCCTTTCCTTTAAAGGATTTATCATATAATTTAGTTGTTAAAAACCTAAGCCACTAAAAGCCCTAAAATTGTTTCTCCCGTGAACGAAAATGCATCGTCAATCATGATAAGCATTAATTTTTTTTGTAAAGAAAGATAAACATTTCCGGGTTAACGAATAACCCGACAATATTTGAAAATCTCCCACTACCACCACAGTAAGCCGAAAATGTTGCTTGAGTCACGACGGAGGACTTAGTCAACCGAGGAATCAAACACGAAACGCCTGGGTGGGACCCAAACGCGATGCCCACTCAACCACTGACCGGTCTATAATATTATTCAAAATAATAAAAAATATATAAATAATTAGTGACCGACCGAAGGTTCGGTTTCGGTTTCGGCAAGTTTTGGCAAAAAAATCTAGTTTTGGCATCAGTTTCGGTTTTAGAAACCGAACCTTTTTTAGACATGTTAAAAATCGGTTGTTTACTGTTATTTGGCTTATTTTGTACACTTATTCCGACAGTTAACACGTGTTAAATTAAATAAATAAATAAAAACAATAATTTAAGTATGTGAAAAAAGAATTACTTCTATAAAACAAACCAAATTTATAAAAAAATAAGCCAAATAACAGTATTCAATCGATTTTTAACAATTCTAAAAAAGTTTCGGTTTCGGCCGAAACTGAGACAGACACCGAAGATTCGGTTTCGGTGGAAAGGTCTGTTTCGGTGGGACGCTATATATATTTAACTAATTATAATTCTAATTTAATTTTTCATTAATTATTAACATAATTCCTCTCAGGGCCTATGTCATTTTTGGGGATGCTGTTGGGAGGGACTTTTTAGGTGAAGAAGGAGAGGAAGTTCTGGGAAGGAAAAGGATACTAGCGGTGGGTAGGAATCTGGGGATCAGTATGTCCAGGAGTGACGGACATAATAGGAGTGACGGGTATGAATCCATCCCTCCCACTGCGGTGCAAAGCGATATTTCGAGAGAATACGGCTGGAAAATCAAAGGGACTCCCTCAACCATTCTCTCCCGAACCGGCCTTCTATGTAGCTGGTGGGCAGACGCATCCGTTGCCAAGACCCAGACAAACCTCACCACATGAGCATTACACATTATAGGGCACCCTCGCTAATTCACCAAACGTAGCGAACCACTTGGGGTGACCTATGGCAGAGGTGTTGGTTATCCAATAAATGGTTCCCGGGGCAGCGGTACCCATACCGCCTCCCAATTTGACTCTTTGCGAAGTCTGCGGCTTCTTTATAATTAATAGGTCACATAATATTTCTACTGATAATCGTGTTGTAGTAATAATTAAGCACTTATATCTAGAGTTCATTCTTTAAAATTAACATGAAAAAACTGTTTTTGATGAGAAAACCATACAGGAGTCCACTGATATAGCCAAAATATGGTAATCACTGTCTGATGCGAAATCAAAATGGAGAAAAGAGGAAGCAAAGGAAGATCCCAGCAATATAGATCTAGTCACTAAAAATAACAAATCACACTTCAAGCAACGTTTTAATTCTGAATGATAAGTCTCAAAAAATCTCATACCAATTTAATAAATTTTACGTGGGCATTGCCGCCGCGCCGGGTTGATTAGAGTCCGCGACGTATGGGCCAGACATATTGTCGCCTTCATATTCTATAAATACCTATACAGTCGTTCAACCAAAAACTTGAACAAATAAGCGGCAACGTCGCAAGACGTCGGTTTGTCGTCAACATGAAAATGAATATATAATTGGACGCTTCATTGTGGACCAAATTAAAGTAAATATACGCAGGATGCCTCTCTGCATTGAATATGAAAGGAGTTCAGATTGGTGGAACGCTAAAGGGCGTTTTTATCGTTTTGTATATTTTTAAATTAATGTTTTTCAAAAATTTAAATACCTAACTACAATCAAACACTGAAAAGATAGTATATACTTTAGTTAGAACTATGTAAAATCAAGTCCTTCAGGTAGACGCAGTAATGTCGATCTGATGAAAGGACGCAGAAATGATAGCGGGATGTATATATATATATATATATATATATATATATATATATATATATATATATATATATATATATATATATGTATGTATTCATGTACGTAGGTGCATGTATGTGTGTGTGCGTATGTTTATGTGTATATGGATGTGTGCACCTGTACATACATGCACGTATGCACGCACACACATTTAATCATAATCTTATCCTTACGCACTTCTTTTTCTCTTTTCTATTTTTTATTATAACTTTACCATTTTCAACATCATTACATACTAGTACCATATGTTTGCAGGTTTATTTTATTTACATGTTTATTTTACGCATTTCTTTTTCTCTTTTCTATTTTTTATTATAACTTTACCAATTTTCAACATCATTACATACTAGTATCATGTGTTTACACTAGACTTCACTCAAAGTAACTAATCTTCATTGATCACCATAAAACAGGCAGCCGCCTAGTATGGTGATTTAATGTATCGAATCTACGTAAATGTCTATATATGTAACATGTATTTTATAAATATATAAAAATGAAAGACTGAAAAATGTGTATCATTATGCAACAGTGGACGTCAGTTAGACGATGGGTTCGTTATTGTAACGAAGCTGAAGGACAAACACCTGGCTGAGGAAAAGCGCAGGCCGTTGATTGCGGCGATTGCACTCATTCCAGATAACTACAGATGTCGCATTCTCTCTCTCAGTAAAGACAGTGTGAAGATGATTATTCGACAACTGATTTTTCAAAAAAAAACTTTTGCATGGTGGGTACCAAGACACTTAATCGGCCAGAATAAAGAAACAAGAAAAAAATGGCCTCACAACACTTGCAGCTCTTAGTTTCTGGAAAAAAAATGTGACTGGAGACGAAAAATGGGTTCATTTTTTTTCAACCTGAATTAAAGAGGCAGTCAATGGAATGGCTTTGCATAAACTCACCAAGGACAAAAAAATCTCAAAACTGTGTGATCGGCGGGGAAAGTTATGGCGATAGTGTTCTTGATATGACCGTGTTTTTTACAACACTATGATACATGCCCTTGTTAAAAGATGGACCAAAGCTGTGGAAATGGACGGAGATTATATTAAAAAAATAACAAATTAATCGTCAATAGTATGGTTTTTGACCCCTGCAGTTGCATTTTTTATTACTTGACAATTAAAGGAGAAAAAAGATAGGAGGCATTACTTATTGACTGGCCCTAGTATTTTGATTTCGGAATATTATAAATTTCGAGTAAATATATGAGGCAAATATTTGTTGCAAAGTCAAATGATCAAATTAGATTCAAAAGTCATTGGATCGCTTGCTGGTCGCCTTATAAGTGTGCAACAAAATGCGTAATATTTCATAATAAGTTTTTAAAAATTTATTATTATTTCACTTATTTTTGTGGTATTATGCCGTGTTGTCTACCTCCTTCTTTAGGCAACGTTTCGGACAACGTTACAGTGTCAACATCTGGCTAGATGCGTCACATCTGCTATCTGATAACTCACACTGTAAAGCTGTCCGAAGCATTGACTAAATAAGGAGGTAGCGCAACAAGGCATAATACCCCAAAAGATACAACGTTTTCCGCCGGGATAGAAATCAATCTACAAACGATGACATTATAAACAATAAAAGAAGAGGTGGTGGAGTTCTGATTGCAGTAGCGAAAAATATTGTCTCCAGACAGTTAAATACAAAAAACGTAGAAATAGAGCAATTATTTGTTATGATTAATACAGGTAAAAACAGAATTTTATTGGGTAATGTGTACATTCCGCCTAAATCGGATATTAGTATTTATACTAAGCATTTTGAAGATATTGAAATTTTACAATTAAAATATCCAAAAGTAAAAATAATTATAACTGGCGATTTTAATCTTCCGAACATCATTTGGAATCAAAACTTTATGGAATTGACAGGTATAGAAAACGCTGGCTTGTCAACTATAAACAAAGAAGTTATAAGCATGTCAAATTTTATAAATCTAACACAATTAAATAAAATTGAAAATTGTTATAACAAAATACTGGACTTGGTATTTTCAAGTGATACTTCAGTAACTGTAGTAAAATCAAGTGAAATAATATTACCTGTAGATAACTATCATCCTCCATTAAATATTAGCGTATCACTAAATAAAATACCAAATCTACAGTGCAAAAAATCACTTCACAATTTTAATAAAGCTGATTTTAATCATATTAATGAATGCTTAAATGCTACTGATTGGACTTTTTTAAAACAAGAAAATATTAACGAAAATATCAACGTATTCTATAAAATAATTCACAATATCATAGAAAAAAGTGTGCCTTACATTAAATGTAAAAATAATGTTTTCCCTCAGTGGTTCAATAAAGATTTAATTGACTTGACTCTATTGAAGAAGAAAATACATAAAAAGTACAAAAATTCTAAATCAATTAAAGATTATATTCAATTCAATTCAATTCGACGCCAATGTCATGATCTTTCTAAAAACTGTTACAAAGAATACTTAAATAATGTGGAAAATTCAATTGCAAATAACGACATCAACACTTTATGGAAGTACTCAAAGTCATTAAAAAGAAATGAAATAGATATACCTGCTAGCATGTTTTATAACAGCATAAATGAAAATAATGCAGAAACTATTGTTAATTTATTTGCTTCATTTTTTAAAGATGTATACGACAACACAATTGATAATAGTGAAATTCCTTTTTTTTCATCTAACATCAATTTACAAATTTCTAACATTCACATAGATATAAATGAAATTAAAACCCATATTAACAAATTAGATGTAAAAAAAAGTTCGGGTCCTGACAAAATACCACCAATTCTATTGAAACACTGTATACATGCCTTGTCGTATCCCCTCTATTTAATTTTTAATATGTCATTGTCATCGGGATATTTTCCAATTGCATGGAAAAATAGTAACATCACACCCATATTTAAAAAAAGGTGACAGATGCGATATACGCAACTATAGACCTGTGTGTATACAGTCAACTATTCCAAAACTTTTTGAAAAAATTATTTTGGATAAAATTATTTTTAAATTAAATGGGATTATAACAAGGTTTCAACACGGTTTCATGAAGAATAGATCAACTCTGACAAATCTACTGATATATGAAAACTTTATAGCGAATGCCTTTGCAGATAAATGTCAAGTAGATTCGATATATACTGACTTCAGCAAGGCGTTCGATAAAGTTTGTCATAAAATATTGATAAATAAATTAAGGAGTATGGGTATAACCGGGAAATTTCTTAAATGGGTAGAGAGTTATTTAACAAATAGGCAACTGTTTGTAAAGTTAAATGACGTAATATCGAATGCCTTTTCTGCCACTAGTGGTGTGCCACAGGGCTCCCATTTAGGACCAGTACTGTTTATTTTATTTATTAATGACATTGTAGACGTTTTTTCCGATGTTGATATCCTGTTATTTGCTGATGATTTAAAATTATATAAAAAAATTAAAAATGTTTCTGATTGCATAATTTTACAAAAAATTTAAACAACTTGTTTAATTGGTGTACATGCAATAAACTGGCACTTAACATTAGTAAATGTCAAATAATAAGATTTTATAAAATAAAGAAACCGATCATATATGAATACAATCTTGACAAAATTATATTAAACTCAGTAGAAACAATAAATGATCTAGGTATTATTTTTAACTCAAAACTTACATTTATTAGCCATATAAATAATATTATTAATAGAGCAATGAAGATTTTAGGATTTATTATTAGAATAAAAAAACACTTTTGTAACATTGATACTATTCGCATTTTATACATAACGCTAGTGAGAAGCATTTTAGAATATAATTCTACGATTTGGGCTCCACATTACAATATCCATATTCAAGCGATTGAAAAAGTCCAGCATAGATTCCTTAGGTATATTAATTTTAAATTAGGTATTCCAAGAGAATCCGTGGACTATAATTTGTTATTAAACTGGACTAATCTCGTAAATTTATCAGATCGCAGAAAAATCTGTGATCTATTAATATTATATAAAATAATTCACTCGGTCCTGGATACCCCTGATTAAATAGAACTAATACGATTTCATTGCCCTGGCCCCCTAGCATGGTCCATCGATATAGGTTTTATCGAAAATGTCGGTAACTTGAAATAGCTCCCGAGCACGACTGCAGGACGCTAACGAACAAATAACAGTTTACGTCAAATAAATTACGAACCCTTAGTCGATGTGAACTGTTGTTTGTTCGTTAGCGGCCTGCAGTCGTGCTCGGGAGCGATGTCAAGTTACCGACATTTTCGATAAAACCTATATCGACCGACCATGCTAGGACCCCAGGTCGCGCTAACAATAGACTGACTCTACCGTTCTACTATAATAACACACATACATTATCACATTATTACTCACCAATCAGTCGATTACACATTTTGGGAAATGAATATGCTAACATCGGCGACATTTATTTCTTAAAATTAGCGCAATATAAACATGCACTCAAAAATTATTTTTCCATAATGTAACTTTATATACGCAATATGGAGATGTTGAAATGAAATGTGATATTTCTCATTGTTCTTTTTTGTTATTTTTTGTTGTGATACACAAAATAATTGTATGTTATTTTAAAGTTTAAAACTACTATTATGTAATGATATTATTTTTCTTACTCTATTATATATTATTATGTACTCTTTTATATGTTTATTTATAAAAGGCAGTATAGCCGTTTATGTATTTAAAATAAAAAAAATAAATAAAATAAAATAAAAATAAAAATAAAAATAAAATAAATCACTGCAATTTTAAATTTCTTGTTTATTTCATATTTCGGGAAGGGTGGTACAATCACACGAATTCCATATAATAAGGGTAACTGGAATATATCAAAGCAAAAATAAAAAATATTGTAAGATAATTCATGGAAAAGAAAACCAAACAAAATACTAACAATAATGCAAAAGTTGGAATTTTGTGACATCGGGAATTGGCTCTATCGCTTATAAATGGGACCCTTCACGAAGTGCAGTGTTGCCATCACAAGTGGTAGGTTTTCGCTCGTGGCTAGTCGCGTTCTGTAGCTAGTGATCCGTTTTCTGATCAGTGCTCGGAATGCGGAAACGTGCCCTTCATCAAAAACCTCAGTGATACTGCAGTATCAGGACAACCCAAAAAACATTCGGTATGGGTTGTCGTATTGCATATTTCCATTCTTTTCGAAATGCTTTGTTGAAGTTGGTTTTATAGGCTGGGGCAGTTCGTGTTAAAAAGTTTCTTTGGGCTACACTTATTAAATGTTCG
The DNA here is from genome assembly GCA_929108145.2 of Limnephilus rhombicus. Taxonomy (NCBI): domain Eukaryota; kingdom Metazoa; phylum Arthropoda; class Insecta; order Trichoptera; family Limnephilidae; genus Limnephilus; species Limnephilus rhombicus. Next base: position 29,982,587 of record OV815274.1, read on the forward strand.
AGAAAGAGTATTTGCCCTAACGCACAGTGATCTTATTTGTTTCTCGATGTCCGATCATCATTGAGCACCCCTGTTCCGATGTGTCCGTAAGTATTTGACCTTGGATTTTTGAGTTATTTTCTTGTCGTTTAGGCTGAAGGGTGATACTTTTGTAGGGTCTGCATCCGACTGGAATACTAGCAACACATGCTCTGCTCAGTGGCATATTCTTCGCGTATCTCTAACAGCTTTCTCATGTTGGCGACAAAATGATCATGTTATCTGCATTTTCAATTTGGGAGTATGGGTCTGCCGCGCCGCTCCGGAAAACATTTATTGGATAACCAACACCTCTGTGAAATGTCACCCCAAGTGATTCGCTACTTTTGGTGACTTAGCAGGGTTGCTGAGGTTTGTCCGGGTCTTGGCGGCGGATTCTTCTGCTTGGGATGACCTACGGCTGAGGCGGCAAGCAGTTGCGCTTGCTTACCTGTCGAGCTATTCTCTATTTTTTCTGGGAACGAGATTGATATCGCACGAGATCTCCTGTCAGATTTGTGTGGTTTTCTAACGCTGTTAAATAAATAAATAAGCACGCATACTTGCAGGAATGTGTGTTTTAAATGACCTAAACTAACATATGTGATAGCCTTCAGCTGAAATTCTGATATCGGCCCGTAGAAAAAGCAAATAACAACCATTGAAAATCATCCAAATTTGACAGGAGATCTCGCGCGATATCGACCTCGTTCCCACAAAAAATAGAGAATAGCTCGGCTGTTTCTCTCGGAACATCACCTTGCACCGCAGTGGGAGGGATGAATTCATGCATCCGTTACTTCTGGACTCTGACCCCCAGATTCCTACCCACCCCTCACACCCTTTTCATCCCCAGAACTTCCTCTCCTTCCTTTCCTAAAAACACCGTCCACACAGCATCCCCAAATATGACATAGGCCCTGAGGGGAATTTTTTCCTCAGGAGCCTCCTAATAGCCAATGAAAACTGCAATGTTATTTACGCACGAGTTTCCCATGTGACAAACTACATTTGCCGTGGAGAGTTTATCGCTTAAATCGTTCGATAAGACGTTAAATGGAATCGATGAAAAAATTTCCCCTCGTCTGGAGTTAATTCACTCAGAAAAATTATTACAGTTTCATTCACAAAGCAAGGTGTCAAAAATGCGTATTCTCCCAAAATTTGTAAAATAATTATACATGTCCATCTTTTTATTGCCTAATATTAGCAAAGTTCAACATTTCTCATGATTTTTCAATTTTGTTTATACGAACTGATTTTTATATAGGTAGGTTCCTACTACCTTTCAAAATATTCTTGCAACATAATATATCTAGATTCCTACACAACTTACTAAATTCTGCTAGAAGGTCCAAAATGGGAATAAGAATGTATTTAGAAAATGAGATACATTTTTCTGGGTAGTAGAATGTCTATCTTTTCACCTACTCAAAAAAAGAAAATGTCTCAGCAATTTGTAACCATTCCTCGAATGTTGGTTCTCAATTAAGGTTGGTAATAAGGCCTTAATTAAACTATGGTTGTTTTAATAAGCAAACTGGTAAATGCCAACGGCATAGGAATTAACCACAGCTGAATATTAAGGAAATTCTAGTTTTTTTTTTAAAATAACGTGTTTTTTATCTTCATTTTTGTAAATCACATTTCGAAAGATTTTAAGAAAAACGCTGTGCGAAAAGTGCGCCAAGTTTTAGGCAATCTGTATATCTCGGCAAGGCTTTAGATTTATCAACACATTATTGTAAAAATTTTACGATATTCGCATAAATATTATACCGTTGCGTTTGATTGCGTCAAATTTCTTCAATTTTATATATTTTTTACATTAACTCTAGACAGGAGGCCCTGAGGAAAATAATTTCCCTCAGGGCCTATGTCATCTGGGATGCTGTGTGGAGGGTCTTTTTAAGAAGAGGGGAGAATGAAAATTGGTCTCGAAGAGACCCATGTTGTAGGAACGAGGAAACACAGAGGCCGGAAAATCATTCCACAGCCGAGCTGTTGAACACAAGAACGAGTCGAAGAAACGACCCGTTCTCATGTGACAAATGTCAACCGTGTACAAATGTTGGGCACGCGTTTGGCGTGTTTCCCGACTACGCACCAGTGCCGAAGGGATCAATGACTCTAGTTCCTCCGAGCATCTTCCATTGTAATACCGGTAGAACAAGGATAGCATTCCCACCCGACGCCTGTGCTCTAAAGATTGAAATCCGTCTGTTAAGATGGGAGAATCTATTAAGCGGACCGCCCGTTTCTGCACAGAGTCGAGTGTATTTTTCAGGTATTTTGGAGCTCCAGACCAGAGGTGACTGCCAAATTCAACTGTGGGGCGCACTTGTGATTTGTACAGGGTTAGCAGTTGTGTACTATTAAAGTATCTGCGGGCCTGTACAGTACGCCTAGTTTTTGGGAGGCTAACTTTACTCTGGCTTCGATGGAGCCCCCATACCTGAGCTGGTAACTTAGGGTTACACCAAGCATATCAATGGAGGGCCTGTTCGGAAGATTGCTACCGTTGAAAGACACTAGATTTTCAATAATATTTACCAGAGTTGGCTTTGGCTATTAACTCCTTATTCAACGACATGGTTCCCCAAATATACAAACCTTCTTCTCACCTACACACGACTTTGGCCTATTACACAATAAATAGATAGATACGTACCTTATCAGAATAGTAGATAATCGTACTTTCGAAACTTCACTATTCAGAATCGAATGTAAAATGAAATGGGTGTATCCGTTTTTGGTGACCAGATCTGAAGTAATCAGGTACTTCCAACATTTATCTGCCTCATATCCCCTTCTCATTACCATCAGCCTCACAACGTATCCCAAGTAAGGGTGCCATAGTCTTACCGGCTCTGATTAGCACTAGGAACCAAGCTATAAATTTGGATGCCTTTATACAGGAAACAATTCTGCGTTGTTTGTGATTTGTTCAAACATTTTAGTTTTTTATATATATTTCTTTGTTTCTCCCATATACGTTTCTACCCTTCGATCAAGTATTGTCCAATGTTTCTACCCCAATCATCCAATTTTTTATGCGCCCGCGAAGTGTTGTATTCAAGTAAAAAATCTTTTCACGTTTCCAGTATGTTTTGGTGCATTCCACTCCTAAATTTTTTTTCTTAGGTATCATAGTAATGGTCCCATAATCTTCAGAAAATTTAAATTTTCCTTTGAGTGGTTGCACGGATCCTTAAGGGGTCTGAACAGTATACGGTCACTTGCCACTTATGAACAAAAATTAATACACACAATAATTTAATTAGAAAAATAAAAGTATTAGTTACTCGGTTCTCCTTGAGTTCCGAGTATTTTGATAAGAGTCGTTTAAAAATATTGCTAATTATTTTTGCCGTAAAATTTTTATGCCGTATTGCCTTTAACGTAATATCCGGGATATGGTTAGATTGCTTACGCGCTTAGGCTAAAGTTACGCAAATAAAAATTGTTAACGTTCGCATTACATTCTAGGAAATAATACGAAAACCGACCTGAGTCCAGTTGTACTCGTAAATCAAATGCTTTGATAAAGTCAGATTTAAATTTGGTAATCGAGGATATTAAATATGGCGTTCGGCCCCAAGGACCCGCATTACCGGAGATCAAATTTTATGCTTAAAGTGATAAAGATTTATTAATGACAGACGGTGTGTTATAAACAATGTATGTTAATTACAGAATTCATTTGATCTCTACCACAATCAAGGTAATATTTAAATTTTGTGAAACTTTTCATTCATGATGGAATTTAATTGCAATATTAAGGTAAACACGTAACTTAAAGTATAACTTGCCTTTTATAGAAAACTAGCAGACCCGGACACACGTTGCTGTGGCTAACGAAACACAACGCCATTACCCAATCTTTATAAAATCCACACCACCCACTTCCCAGCTGCCCGCTGCCTGAATTGAATATTTGAATTTATCGGCTTTTCTCTACTATAATAAGCATGTATTATATAAATAAACTAATTAACTCGCCACTAATTATAGAATGCTTGCAATGCAACACTGGATATTTGAAAAGGGAAAATCAAATACCTACTTACTCTAGGACATCTATTTTCCAATTTCTTCCGTAGAACGAATTTCAAAAGTGACTATAGTACGGCCCGCCAGCCGTTTTAAATCGCACAAAAATATGTTTTCTTTGAATTTCTCGGCTTTTCTCTAATATAATTTACATGTATTATACATATAAAAAATCCTCTTCAATCACTCTATCTATTGGTGAAAACCGTATGAAAATCCGTTGCGTAGTTTAAAAGATTTACGCGCACATACATTTTGAGCGACTTCATTTTATACTATGTAATGATTTTATGATTTAGTATCATGAAAGTTATACTCTACTGTTGGTTGTTTCAATCCAATTACTTTCAATAATTTAGTATTTATTCTTCAAAAAAATTCAGGAAAATGTTGCTGTGTCGTGATGGAGGACTTAGCCAGCCGAGGAATCGAACACGCGACGCCTGGTGGGACTCAAACGCGATGTCCACTCAGCCAATGATTGGATTATTTCTATTGCGCCGCTTTCGTTGGAGAAAATCACACCAAGGGCTTTACAACTTTATTTATTTAACCTGTAACTTATCACTAACTAACTAATAACTTACAGCTTAGCTTTTTAAAAACTAAGATTGATAACTAGAGAATTACAATACAGGCGTTCTGATATCAACTAACTACTCAGTCTTATATAATTAGTAACTTAAAGCTAATGGCCTACAACTAAGAATAATTATAAGTAGCAACTAGTAACCAATGCATACTCGTATTTGATATAATATTTAGCATCAATAAAGCAGCTTATAAATGGCATTCTTTGTTGCTGTTTGTTTAATACGTTTTTAATTATTTACAGCATGTTTATTAGGTAGTATGTACATTTAATATTGAGTCATACCTTATGATATCTACTACAATTAAAAATTGAACAATCTTGTGACTAAAAAAAAAAAATCAATGTAAATTGCTTGGCCTGGTAAAATAAGTCGTTTTTAGTGCATGTCAGTTCCTTTGAAATAATCTAATACATTTTGCATTTCTCAGCTTTTGGCATGACTAAATTAAAGTTTTAAATGAAAACAATATTAGCGAAACTCAATCGAAAATCTGAATCAAAAAAGAAAAATCTGAAAAGAAAAATAAGAAAAAGATACGGTCACTTCTAGGACACGAACCCAAAACCCACGCCTTGCCGGAGCGGAGCTCTACTAACCGAGCTAATGTGTCCCTATCAGATTCGGTCATATTTAACTGAATCATACTACGATTAAAAACTATCAACATTATATCCAATTTCTTAACTATCAACATTATTTCTTTTATTGGCTGCTATCTTTGTGTATGATTGCAAGATTCAAACCAGAACTAAATGCTCTTTAGACAGTGTCTTGGATATTTTTTTCTATTTCAGATTTTGGATTGACTTTCGCCAATATTGTCTTCATTTAATAAAAATATTATCTAATTTTTGAGGATTTACTCATTAAGTATAAAAGTGTAAAATAAAAACAAAAAAACTCATTAAGTGTAAAATAAAAACAAAAAACAAATTTGAATTATATAATCGTGCTTTGTACTCCCGAGACGCCCCTGACTACTTAGGGGGCATACATTAATTACGTGAGCAGTTTTTATTCAAATCTAGAACCCCCCCCCTCCTCTTGTGCTCACTTAATTAATGTATGCCCCCTTATTCATTTACTTTCTTCGTTCATTTGCTGAATGGATTTTAACCATCTAAAAAGCCTTACTCTTTCAATATTAAAAAAATGATTACGCTTTCATAAATGATTCAACCATCAACTTATAAAGCAGTATAAACTGCTTATAAGTTGATGGTTCACGTATATTAGAAATAATAATGGTCCGAGGACGGTACCTTGAGGGATGCCAAATTTACATGTGAGAGGTGTACTAAACGATTGATTTAATTTTACTATTTGAGGTATCTCTGTTAAGTAGCTTACTATCCATTTGAGGGCTATGCGGTCAATGCCCTTTACTTTCTTAATGAAAAATTTCCACCGTGTTTGTTCGAAGTAACGAATATAGTTTATTTATTTGTATTTTTAACTCAAATTGTAAAATTTAATTAATGAGTTAAAGCTCACATTGTAATATTAAATTAATGAAAACAATATTAGCGACACTTAATCGAAAATCTGAAATTAAAGGTCGCCGCCAAAAAATGAATATAATGCTGGTAGTTCTTAGTCGAAGTATGATACAGTTAAATATGACCGAAAAGGTCCCATTAGCTCAGTGCCAAAGCACTGCAAGGCTAAGGTCTTGGTTTCGATTCCTAGATGAGACCGTATATTTTTCTGATTTTTCTTTCGATTAAGTGACGCTAATATTGTCTTCATTAATTAAAATTATTTAATTTATGTGGTCTAATATAATCATATATATATAGTATAAGTATATTTTTTACATTTTAATGTACTGTGCTTATTTCTAATACGTGTTACGTGCATAATTATGGCATTTTTCTAAGCTAAGCTAAGCTTTTCAAAACTAAGCTATACATTTGGATGCATTTATACAGTAAACAATTCTGGACTTCAAAAAGGAGGAGGTTCTCAATTCGATTATATTTTTTATTTTATTTTTTATGTTTGTTACCTCAGAACTTTCGACTATGTGAACCAATATTGATGATTCTTTTTTTATTTGAAAGCTAATGCTTCTCGTGTGGTTCCACTTTAATTTGGTTCAGTTCCGACAATGGTATCTATGAGAAAACCATATTAGTCTTAAATTTGCATTAAGTTTGTGCGCGACAAATGGACGAATAACTAATATCACGCCAACCGATTTCGATGATTCTTGAAGTACATCTTTTTTATTGGAAAGGATGTACTTCAAGGGTAGTTTGATGAAAGTTTGGTTAGGTTTTGATTATCGGATCCATGACAAAGTAACGGAACTCTTAGGAGCAAATTAACGAAACTCGGCCGAATCTCTTAATTTGACCCTAACGTCGTTATGGTCAAATTATGTATGACTCATATGAGCAGCACGTTTAGTAGGCCTACTCATATTCAGAAAAATTAGTTATTGTCCTTCAGATTCACTAAAAATTAAAAAATAAACAAAATTTTTAACAAAACAAAAAAACGACTTAAAAAAATGCACTAAAAAGTAAAAAAAATATTTCATATTCTTCTACAACTTCAATATCAATTTACTTTTTCTACTCATCAATATGTAGGTAAGATTGTTATTTTTGGAGTCGGTGTCAGCAAAGGTACCCGGCCCGGCGTGTTCACTTGACAGCTCCCCTCACGCCGCGGCCCCGCTCTCGCCTCTCGTCACGTCAAGTGGCTTGTGCGACACAAGCACATCTCACCTATAACTATGTATGTAGTTACAAACCTACCTTGACTAACACCGACTACAAAAATAACAATCGTACCTACATATTCATGAGTAGAAAAAGTAAGTTGGTTATGAAGTTGTAAAAGAATATGAAATTATTTTTTTACTTTTTAGTGCATTTTTTTTAAGTCGTTTTTTTGTTTTGTTAAATTTTTTGTTTATGATTTGTTCAATCATTTTAATCCAACGTTTTAAATACTATTGTACGTAAGAAGTGTTAGTAGTTTAGTATTGTCAATGACTACATTCACAAGGAATGATTATATCCATTGCTTTCAGAATAGAAATTGAGTGAATGTATTCTGTTACCATACATAGTATTAAAAGGTATTACCAAAGTTAACTTACATATTAATCACTTTTATTACAGTGAAAGTTGTTATAAATAAAATGTTCTGGTGACCATTAAAGTAATCAATCGATTATCATATTCTGTCATAACGAATGTAATTTCAATAATCGCGATTAAAGCAATATAATAGGTGATAAAAATTACCCATTGTTAGGCAATAGAAAGTAAACGATACAATGTCTCGACTCACGCACATTAAAATTATAATAAACTTTTTATGTAAAATCCATATTGATTGTTTTTTAGACTTCCTATTGTAAATATAATTTTCCATTTTATCATAATTGGCACAAATAGTCATTGATGGATGACGGTCTCACGTTTATCGCATTATTTCAGGTAACTTACTATAAAGTGTATGCATTTACGCAAAACTCTTTATCGTTGCATAAAACTATGGTAAACTTAATTGGGATAGATTAGGAGGATGAAGGGAACAGGGGATGTTTAAGGGAAGTGGTATAAAATACATGAATGTTATGATTTTATTTATGTTTTCTTGTTTTTCTTTCAAAAGAAGGATATCACGGATATGCCAAGGTTTCAATAAAGGTAATTATTTGACAATAATTATTTACTAATTTCATCCCTTCAGTTATTTTACAAATATTATTATTAAGGTTCATGATTAATATTATCGAACCTTCCCAAATTTGTTCACTGCTGGGAATACAACTAGATGCAAATATAAACTGGAAAGAACATGTATCCCAAATAGTAGCCAAAATCAGTAGCTTTTCTTTTGTTCTAGGTACACTGAGAAATATATTAAACATCGAATCAGTAATGGCCGCATACTATGGTTATGTATATTCAATAATAAAATACGGAATTATCTTTTGGGGAAACTCAGTAAACGCCAAAGATGTTTTTATCATCCAAAAGATGTATAAGAAAAATGACAAACTCTGCTAATCGGGATTCATGTAGACCTATATTTAAAATTTTTAAAATTCTTACAGTCACCGACATATATATAATGGAGTTATGCATGTTAGTGCGATCATCTCCAGAAAAGTTTCCACAAAAAAACTCTACTCATAAACACAAGGTTTACAGAAAATTTATTAATACCAAAAGCAAACAAAACAATTTTACAAAAAGGACCCTTTTACATGGCCATTAAAGTATACAACAACCTTCCACATGATATTAAACAAATACAAGATACACTCAGCTTTAAGTCATCACTAAAAACATTCCTTCTGAACAGGTCTCATTACACATTAAGTGAATACCTCACATAGGTACAACTGTTTTTATATTTATGTTTATATAATAAATTAAAACAAATTCACTTTGTATTACACCACTTTTATAATTATATTTCATTTGTGTTCATATCTGCATAACATGTTAGGTTAACTGGAAGAAATAGGATATAGGTACCTATAAGTTATACCTTTTGTACTAAATGAAAATTTTGTACAATAAATGATTTTGATTTTGATGTGTTTTAGATCACACAATGATGTGATCTAATTTAAGATTAATAAATAAGCAATGCAATTCAATACAATGAATTTAAAAAACTTTTTTTAAATTGCTCAGACCTTGAAGTTACCTTCGCGCCAAATTAATATTTTTGCAACACTTAATAACATTATGCAGGTAATTATGATTCGCTATTATAATATTGAAATGCCAAGATAAATAATGGTTTTAGTTCCACTCTCTGTCCACCCACTCGACATCTATCAACGCGCTGAAAAGTTAACAAAACCTTTTTTACGATGACGTACTCGTAATGATGCATTTTTCCCGATCATGGTTCATTTGTCTCGGTTATTTATTTTATTTATATCTTCGATTTCGTGAGCCACAGTTTATGGCTGTTAAGAGTATTTGAAATAAGGCCGCCATAGACGGGTTTATACATTTTATGGTTTTGAATAAAAAAACATAAAAATAGTGTTGACATTATATCTACTTTGCAAGGTCGAAGAAGCTAATATTTAAATGATGTCTTATTTTGATTGCCAAGTCTTGATTTATTACTGTGAAAGAATCTGGGTGACATTTTGATGGATTTGAATTTTTTTTTCATTTCCGCCTTTATTATTGAATTTTTATTTCTTTCATCTCATATTTTATTTTATTTCAATTTTTTATTCCATGACATTATCTTTATATTAAATTGTAAAATGGGGGCCACAGAACGGGCAAAGTACCCAGAGAGGCTCACATTATCATATATGCATAATATTATTGCATCAATAAATATTTTAATATTAATTTATTTAAAATAATATGTGAAATGTGACAAAATGCTGAGAGTGTCAACCTTAAGATTGTGCAACCACGACAAAGAGCAAAAATATTTGTGAAAAAGTGTTATTGACACACAGGCTTCGTTAATTAAATTCGTCTGGCTACGTCCTCCAATACAACACAAGTCACACAGTAGGAGATTTTAAAATTATTGCCAGGTTATTCGTAACTCGGGAATTTTCGCCTTTATGGTAGGTATAAAATGATTTTCCCTTTTATTTTATTGGGGCATTGCACGCGAAATTCCTTCCAGATAAGTCATTTTACTCATTGGCTCTGGTTAAAATACTAATAATAATTTGTCAAAATTGAATGACTAACGATCTTTAAGTTATTAATGAAATCCATAAAAAATAATCTTCTCTCGACGTTTCCATAAGAGTTGACAAAGAAGAGCGGTGACGCACGCACACGTGTTTTCCCACGTACACTTCTCATCCTGGTTGTTTCTGCTATGAACACTGCTCTGGTTGTTTACCTTTACATTACTTTGAGAAGCTTTATCACACCTATTTTTCCGGGTTACAGGCCTCATCATGTCATCAACTATACACAACATTGTGCTGAACGTTATATATATTTGTAGTTTTAGAATCACCCTGCGTTAATATCGAAAATTGGCTCGCTAGATTTGTTTTGCATGCTTATTGAAGTTAACGGCACTTATTTACGATAAACTCTGCAGTTTACACATCAACAACAATACAGAAAGTAAGTAAGTAGGAATATTTGCGTATCTAAAGGACAAATTAAACAGATTTTAGGTAAGTGACTTGCGGTGTGCTGAAAGAACTAGTTCGAATGATATATAAATTAGACGGGTTAAGTAAACAATATTAATTATTATATGCTCATATTTGCTTACTAGCTTAAGAAATCTAGGTATGGCGGAATGAATATACATGCATTTATTAATGCATGTAAATAATTAAATGTTATAATTTATCTAGTGTAAATTAAAAAAAAAATTAGGTCCTTACATATGAAATTGGCGTTTTGTATGGGAGGAACATAAAGTCGATTTTTTAAAATATAATATATTTATTTAATCAAAGTATGTACCATTGCTATCCATGCACTTTTGCCATCTCATAGGTAGTTCCTTTACTAAAAAAACCATTTGGACGGGAATGAATAAACTCTTTGAAGGCGGTTTGGACTGCCCCATCGCAGTTGATTTTTTTCCCTTGCAAGAAGTTATCCAAATTTCGAAAAAAAATGGTAATCTGTTGGGGCAAGGTCCGGAGAGTACGGTGGATGTCTTAGACATTCCAATTGAAGCTCCTCTAAATCGGTATTCGTCTGTTGTGCAGTGTGTGTCTAGCGGTCAAAGCGCGTTTGTTGATTTGCTTCACTCAATTCGTGAGGTACCCACCTTTCAAGCTTTTTCATCTTCCCAATTTGCTTCAAGTGGATTAAAACAGTTTTATCACTAACACCGCAGCCTGCAGCTAACTCGGACGTGGTTTGCGATGGATCCGCTTCCACAATAGCCTTCAATTCTTAATTATCAACTTTGGTCTCCGACCGTCCACGGGGCTTGTTCTGCAGCTCGAAATTTCCAGAACGAAAACGTTGGAACCAAAAATGCACTGTGTTTTCTTTTACAGCACCGTCGCCATACACATCATTAATCCTTCGAGCCGTTTCTGCAGCACTGGTGCCACGGTGGAACTCGTGTTCGTAAATAACGCGATATTTCAAGTTTTCCATTTTGTAAACTAAGTGACGCAAAGAAAAAAACAAGTAAGGAAAAAACAAATGAATTATAATTTTCGAAACACAAATACACGAGTAAATAGCTGTATAAATTTGAATTTGGAATTCCTAACCAAAGAGAAGATATTTAGTACGGCAAAACGCCAATTTCATGTGTAAGGACCTTATGTGAGAATTTCGAAAAAATTTTGTTCAATTGATTATACAATACCACAATTGAATATTAATATTTAACTAATTTGAATTATCTAAATTGTTTTGTTAATCCTATCTCAAAAGACACTAAATATTCTCATAATTGATGTAATAACCGACAGTAGATTGGTGGAACATATAAATCTTCTCAGTAAATATCTAAATTTTGCTCTTTGAAGAACAATCTCTAAAAGTAGATTCAGCATTCTCAGTCGACACATCATCGAAATCGTGTGTCACAAGGGACTATTACAAAACAAACATTTCGTTGGTCACAAAGATACCGATTTCGTTAAAGTAAAAGTGATAATCAATCTTTAACGACAAAAGAAGAAGGTTCGACCTAAACTGACATCCTAAAAACACAAAGTATTTTTTTACGCACATCAATGGTCCACGTGTATTTTTTTATTATGTTAATGATTTATTTATATTTGTTTGTTTTGTCATCACATGCTGCACATTATCTAAACATTAACTCCGTACAGGAGGCCCTGAGGAAAATAATTTCCCTCAGGGCCTATGTCATCTGGGATGCTGTGTGGAGGGTCTTTTTGAGGAGAGAAAGGAATGAACATTGGTCTTGAAGAGACCCATGTTGTAGGAAGGAGGAAACACAAAGGCCGGCAAATCATTCAACAGCCGAGCTGTTAAACACAAGAACGAGTCGAAGAAACGACCCGTTCTTAAGTGACAAATGTCAACCGTGTACAAATGTTGGGCACGCGTTTGGCGTGTTTCCCGACTATGCACCGGTGCCGAAGGGATCAATGATGCTAGTTCCTCGGAGCATCTTCCATTGTAATACCGCTAGAACAAGGATAGCATTCCCACCCGACGCTTGTGCTCTAAAGATTGCAATCTGTCTGTTAAGATGGGAGAATCTATTAAACGGACCGCCCGTTTCTGCACAGAGTCGAGGGTATTTTGGAGCTCCAGACCAGAGGTGGCTGCCAAATTCAACAGGTTAGCAGTTGTGTACTATTAAAGTATCTGCTGCCCCTGTACTGTACGCCCAGTTTCTTAGAGGCTAACTTTACTAACATTTATAATATAATAAATATAAGTAGGTAATAAATTAATTAAATTAATATATGAAATTTGATGGGTTAGTAACTGAGTTAGCATCGCGTTCGGGTCTCAACCGGATGTCGCGTCGCGTGTTCGATTCCTCGGCTAGCTAAATCCTTCATCACGACAAGCAACATTTTCCGCTTACTTACGTGGTAGTAGGAGATTTCATAAGATTGTTGGGTTCGTAACCCGGGAACGTTTGTCTTTCTTGTAAAAAAACAAATGTAATAGGTTTCGTTTTTTTTTTTATAAAATTGAGTTTTGTTTTTCACTTTGATATTTCGTTATATGATTTTTGTAATTTTAAAATTGTAACATTTGGTTTTTCTATGACGTGAGTTGTCTTAATTTTTTGAAATTCGTCATTGTCTTTACCGATACCACACAAAGCAAGTAGCGTTTGATGTCACGCGTGGTCCAGATATCTACTTCCTATTTAGTATCCGGTTATGCGAGTCTATTCTCGGTATTGAATATTCACATTGGGAGCGTGTAAATCACTGGACTCTGAGCAGTGGAGAATTCATGAGTATAATTACTATAGCCGATGGCTTCAAATACGCTAGAGGAGATTATTACCTTAGCAATATTCTCATTTCACTTATCTGCGAGAAATTATATTGATTCTTAGGTACTAAGAAGTAGTTTTTCTTTTAATAAACAATTTACCGGCTAACACGCAAGTACAAATAAAGATCTCATACATACGCATAAGCACTTCAAGCATTGATAAATGCATTATTCAAACCTATCGTTTATAATTCTTCAGAGAAGGGTGGGTATTCCAAACGTTATTTTGAAGAAACAGCATATTTACTTTCAAATTATTTTTAATACTTCTATTAAATTAAAAACCTTTGTTACTTTTTCTAATTGATTAATTGATAATCCAAAAAATGTTTTGAATAATTTAAATGTGATCAAAAATCATTTAAATGAAAAGAAAAAAAAGGGGGCGTTGAGATGGCAGAGTGAGGGCGTGGTAAAAAGGTAAGAATATATGGTGTAAAAAAGATTAAAAAAGCCCTAAACACGAACCAATAATCTTAATTGTATTATTATTAATAAGAATTGAGAGAGTTAAATATAAGAAGGAAGGAGATAGAAACCCAAAAAATACAAAAGGATTGCTTTTTAACTTGCTAAACAAAAAGGTATAACAAGTAATTCCCCCCCCCCATAACAAGTTGTTCAAAATATAATCGTAGCAATAGCCGTTTCGGATTCGCGACAGATGGTAAATAAAAAAAGGGAAGCTCCCATCACTATCTTTTCTTCTATCGTATGGCTGGAGGGGGTCGGAAGGGAAGTAGGGCAAGTCTGCTAACCAGTTTAGGGGCCCCAGGTGACGTCCTGTGGCATTCGTCGATTACACGTTCGGTGGTCTGCAGCTCACCAGTATAGATCAATAGATTGATCGCCAATGTCCAATCTGGTGCTTGTTATATCGGTGTAGTAGTCTGTCGTTAATGATATCGGGCGGACATACCTTAACAATGGCCGGCGAAGGTCGCGGGTGCCGACAACGCCAAAGAAAAGGCAGGGAAGGTCGATGTTGTTGCAAATCATAAAGGCTGATTCTCGCTAACGTAACCACTCATAGCAAATCTGTGTAGTATCGACCAACAACCGTGTCTTAGAGGCTTTGATAGTTTCGTTCAACAACCGTGTTTTAGAGACTTTGGTAGTTTAATTCAGCAACTGTGTGTCTTCGAGATTTTGGTAGTATCATTCAATAACCATATTATCTTAGAGACTTTGGCCGTTTCGACCGACAACAGGAGCGTTTGAGACTCTAGCAGTTTCGAGGGACAACCGTGTCTTAGACTTTGGTATTTTCGTTCAACAACCGTGTTTTAGAGACATTGGCTTGGTTTCGTTCAGCAACTGCTCCTTAGAGACTTTGGTAATTTCGTAATTTTGGTAATTTCAACCATATTATCTCAGAGACTTCAGCCGTTTCGACCGATAATAGTATCTTGGAGACTTTGGTAGTTTTGATCAATAACTGTGTCTCAGAGAATTCGATAAAACTTTCGTCCAACAATCATATTACTTTGGAGACTGGCGGTTTCGACTGACAACCGTATCTTGGAAACTTTGAAGGTTTCGAACAGCAATAGTATCTTATTAACAAACTGGGGGGCTTTTGGTTCGCCTTCGCACAGTTTGCTAGTTGATGACCATTTTATAAATCCGATAGAAACTGGTTCCAAAAATAGCCGGTTTCTCGGATCCACTGTGATCCATTGACAGCTAGTCACCTGGACAAAGTAACCGCGACCGGCAATGACGTCATATGTAATATGTAGCCGCGTGGTACTATTATTCACAACTTGCCGTTACAATAATTATCATATTACCGTCAATCTCTCCATATCCGGTGGGATTCTCAAAATTAAAAATCCGTAATACTTATATTTGCTTGCAGCAGTCCCTCATGCAATCTGTTAACGTAAGTGGCGCCATATTTTGGCATTGTTGGCTTGGCTTCGCTTGAATTCGGTTTTATTACAAAATTAGTTCTTTAACAAATTTCAAGTACGAAAATGGTTTTGATGGGTTTCTTAAATTTCAACCGTACAATCTCTGGCCTATTAATACTGTTCGATAGATTTTGGTACAGTCGACCAACAAACGTGTCTCAGACAATGGTGATTTGGACCAACAACCATATTGTAGAGGCTTTGATCTACCATGGCTTTGATCTACCATGGTAGAACAAAGCCTCTACAATATTAGTCGATCGACAGCTGTACCTTAAAGACCTGGAAGACTACAACCATATTGGTTATTGAACTATATGTTTGTATTAGTTCTTAGTAATTTTATCAAAAAGTTTATAAAAAGTACTACTTTCCCTTTTTTGACCACTTTTTAGAAATGGTTTTGAAACCCATGGCCTTAGGCAGATTTCTTTAAGTGATCCCGTGTGTCATTTCTCTAACTTCTTATATTCTCTTGTAGTCATTCTTGGAAAAATTTTAGTAACCTAAAAAGGATACTCAGTAACTGGAATGCCTTACAGGTAGCGGTTTCCGCAGCCACAGCGTCTAACAACCATAACCTTTTGGTCAATCCCTAAGTTCCTATTTCGAAGGTTATGAAGATTGTTACCGAAGAGCACTTTTTAGACTGGTGGTAGACAATAATGTATTCGGTTTTTAAATAAATCTATTGTATACGTGTACAATATGCCAATCTTTAAACCATCGTAGGGCATTGGTGTAGCAAGTGGATTTTAATCGGGCAACCTACAGAAGATTTCACCATACTGAACCATTTTGTTACAAAACAACACGCATAAAAGGACAAGTGTGAAAATTGAAAAGCTAAGGAATTTGTGTACCTCCAGGCTATATTGAGATTTGATTGGTTAATATTTACACCAACCGAGTCGGGAGTGAGAAATCGCCTTGCGCAGTAATTATTGCAATGATTTAATTTTACTCATAAATTATTAACCTACGGCCACTTTTTGGTTTCGTAAGAAGTACCACGTTGACCTACGAATACTACGAGAATGGTACATACTTCGTTGGCACCCCGTGAAATATTACGAGGATAAACTTGTACCTAAAACAGGAATAATTCACTATGGTTGTGAATTTATCTAAAAAGCATAGATCTTAACGTGTGAGGGGATATTGAAGATGGGTGCATGTTTTAAATGAGTAGCCTACATATAGGCAAACGTATCCATAACATACCGTTCACACCTTGGACCAATATTATTTATCTTGTTTATAAATGATCTTACAAAAATATTTCATGATGTATTTATCTTACTTTTTGCTGACGACCTCAAAATTTTTAGAATAATTCAAAATATTTATCATTGCAACATTCTTCAAGATAATATCAACAATTTGTTAATTTGGTGTAATGAAAATAGACTTTACTTAGATGTCTCAAAATGTCAAATAGTTAGATTTTCTCGAATAAAAAATCCAGTGATCTTTAATTACAACATTTATTTTTTTAAATTTTTTTTATTTAGTAACTATATAATATTTTTTACATTTTTATATGAAACATGTTAGTTAGATTTATATATATATATATAAAATATATTCGTAGTCCTCCTCACTAGGAGATCCTGTGCTGAGGGGGACTATGCTTTGGATAAGTTTTTCAGCGACTTCTATGGTTTAACTTTATTGATTGGATAAGGTTTTCCAGAAACTTCTATGATGTTTTAAGTATACTAGTAAGTCCATTTTCCGATAGATTCTTCAGCCAACATTTAATGTCCTTAATGTAGCTATTTTTTATTTTTATTTGTTTGATACTAAGTGGGAGTTTGTTATATAACTTTACTGCTAAAAATGCAGAACTTCTTTGACCAAATGAAGAGTTACACTTTGGTATATTAAGTATGTCTGTTTGTTTGGCTCTGGTTTTATGATAACAATAATAACAAACATTGATTACAATACTCTCGAGACATTAACACAAATTAAAGACTTGGGCACCACTTTTCAATCAAATCTTTAATTTTTGTTAACCACATAACAGAAATCTCTAATAAGGACTGAACATTTTTGGGATTTATAACTAGGCTAACTAGAAATTTTAACAATATAAAGTTTATTAAACTGTTATATTTTGCATATGTTAGAAGTCAACTTGAGTGCAATTCTGATTCTGAATTCTGGAACCCATATCATTACATAGTAAAAAATGAAGTCGCTCAAAATGTATGTGCGCATAGATCTTTTAAACTACGCAATGGATTTTCATGCGCTTTTCACCAATATATAGAGTGATTCAAGAGGAAAATTTATATGTATAATACATGCTTATTTTAGTAGAGAAAAGTCGAGAAATTCAAATATTCAATTCAGACAGCGGGCAGCTGGCAAGCGGGTGGTGTGGATTTTATAAAGGTTGGGTAATGGCGTTGTGTTTCGTTAGCCACAGCAACGTGTGGCCGGGTCTGCTAGTTATATTATACATGTACAAGCTGTTGAAAGAATACAAAACAAAGTCTTACGTTTTCTTAATTTCAAATTGGGTATTCCAGCAATTATGTTACTACAACACTATTTTAAATGATATGAATGTGCTCAAATTGTCAAACAGAAGAATTTTTACTGACTTGGTATAAAATTCTGTATAAAATTCTAAATGATTTAGTTGACAGTCCGGTATTGCTCGAATTTATAAGCTTCTGGATTCTACCACGTAATACTAGAAGTCAGGATTGATTTCAGTGTAGTAATTCTGGAACTAACTACCATATGTATTCCTCTTTGCCCAGAATACTAATGGAGGGAACAATTATACAATTTCAGTGGACATCTTCAATTTATCTTTAAACAAATATAAAATATTGCTACGGAGACAGTTTAGTTATGAACAATAAATACTGTATATTTCTTATTATTCATATGTGAAAGCCCCGAAAAAGGGCGTTAATAAATAAAAAGCAATATTTATTTTACCAATTATGTGATTTGTAATCATTCGGACTGACATCAAAATGTTACAAGGCACAAGTTTTTATCAGATTGATTTTGAAGATAACGCCCCATAATAATATTGTTCGCGTTCATTGTATGAATTGACAGAACGCCACAATACAAAGATCATGAAAAAAAACATCGACGTTTAAATGCCTAATTTACTTCGATGCGGTTTCACCTATGATGGCAGAAAAAACAAAGCCTTGAACTCTGATTTTTTCAGTACATTTTACAACAATTAGTTCTTGAAACGTGCTACTTTGTTTAAACTGCAATCAGCTATAAATAGTATTTATTTATTTATTTATTTCTTGAAGGCTTTTACATGTACCATTGGTAAGTTGTACAGGAGCATCATAACAAGTATATAGTAGGTACATAAATAATAAACTAAGCATGACAAACATAAACAGGCACATCACAAGTAGGTATAAGAAATCAATAAGTATATAAGTTCAACAACCAGCTCCATATTAGGGCTCAGGTTTAAAATGTACGATTTAGTAGTTATTGTCACAACATTACTCAAAACATGATTTCAGTGCACCTCAGGTGCCTACTGGTGGCAGTGGTGTAAAACATTTTTTAGCAATTAATATAAAAAATAGTTAATTGTAAGTGTAGGTTTTTTTTGCTATTATAAGTGTACGTAAGTTTGTTATTATTATTATAAGAACAGAAGGTACACAACAATTCCATATATAAAAGAAGTAAGTAGGTACTATAAAGCAGTTACAGAGCAGTGTGTATAGAATTTGTTACCGTTAACAATCTAAAACATTTAAGGATTGTTGCATAATATCTGCATACCAGTGGCGATCCGTGAGTATTCAGTGAGCCAGAGTGCTAAGATTGAAAAACACGACCTTATTGATGTTGTTGCAGCTGAAAATGATTTTTTTTTTCTAAATTTCAACTTATTGCAGAATTCTTCCAGTCAAGGGATGCGCCGCATCCACAAACTGAAAGATCTTCATACAAAAAGTTAAAATTTAGAAAAAAAAAAATCATTTTCAGCTGCAACAACATCAATAACGTCGTATTTTTCAATCTTAGCACTCTAGCTCACAGAAACTCACGGACCGCCACTGCCGCATGCATATACGCTTTTTAAAGGAAGCGATGTTTTTATAAATAAATATGTTAACAAAGCAAGTTTCATTCCCCACACGATGTAATCTCTAAAGACAAGAGTTCGACATAAAATTAGTGCGAAAAACAACTATATTAAATGTGGCATTAAGTCTAGTGTTTTAAGTGTATTAGTATACTTTAGATCTTTGGGCGATCTTGTGATTGAATCAATGTGGGGGACGAATTTAATCTATAGGTACCGATATAGCCATTGACTCAGTGGCGTAGCTAGCTAGCATGGGTGGCATCCGGACGGATGTCACCCCCCGGGGCGTGGTGTCACCCCTCCCCCTAATAAAGCTGATTAAGAAATTCAAAATTCTCGCCTATAAAAAGACCGAGCGACACAAAATAAAATTCGGGGCACTCCACGGGAAGTCACAGAGCTATGAAAATATAATTATATGATATTTTATTTATATTTTTCCACTTCTTCTTCTTCTTCTTTCGTATGGTGGGGGGTCAGAGGAGGACATCTAGCTCTGCGAGCCAGTCGGTGGTCTGCACCGCATCGCATTCACACATCGCCGACACTTTAAGGCCCCATCTATGCATCATGTGAGCACAACGGCTGTAGGAGCACCTTTCGTATGGTGGGGGGTCAGAGGAGGACATCTAGCTCTGCGACCCAGTCGGTGGTCTGCACCGCATCGCATTCACACATCGCCGACACTTTAAGGCCCCATCTATGCATCATGTGAGCACAACGGCTGTAGGAGCACCTTTCGTATGGTGGGGGGTCAGAGGAGGACATCTAGCTCTGCGAGCCAGTCGGTGGTCTGCACCGCATCGCATTCACACATCGCCGACACTTTAAGGCCCCATCTATGCATCATGTGAGCACAACGGCTGTAGGAGCACCTTTCGTATGGTGGGGGGTCAGAGGAGGACATCTAGCTCTGCGAGCCAGTCGGTGGTCTGCACCGCATCGCATTCACACATCGCCGACACTTTAAGGCCCCATCTATGCATCATGTGAGCACAACGGCTGTAGGAGCACCTTTCGTATGGTGGGGGGTCAGAGGAGGACATCTAGCTCTGCGAGCCAGTCGGTGGTCTGCACCGCATCGCATTCACACATCGCCGACACTTTAAGGCCCCATCTATGCATCATGTGAGCACAACGGCTGTAGGAGCACCTTTCGTATGGTGGGGGGTCAGAGGAGGACATCTAGCTCTGCGAGCCAGTCGGTGGTCTGCACCGCATCGCATTCACACATCGCCGACACTTTAAGGCCCCATCTATGCATCATGTGAGCACAACGGCTGTAGGAGCACCTTTCAGCAAGCATTCTGTTTCTCTTACACTGCCTGACATTGTACATCGACGTTTCATAATATCGAATGAAAATTTCAAGATGATGATAAAACGAATGTATGTATTCAAATAAACAAATATATATTTTTTTATTAACTCCATACCGTGACCCTGAGGAAAATAATTTCCCTCAGAGCCTATGTCATCATCTTAGGGGAGGGTTTTTAAGGAAGGGAAGGATAGGAAGTTCAGGAAAGGAAACAGGTATGAGGGGTGGGTAGGAATCTGGGGATAATGATAATTATTAATAATGATAAGATTTTTGGAACACGAAACACGCCCACATTGTATTTTTGTGTTATTCAAGTGAAACTTCTTTAGCCCCGTTAGTGATTTGAAATTCAGATGAAACGGAAATGCGTTACAATGTGGTAAATTCACGTTTCGGCGCGAGTATCCGATAGCGCAGCGGGCAAGGCACTCGACCAGTCTCAGCGGCCAGAGAGACGGACATCCAGCGAACGGATATTCGAATCCTACGGAATAAAAAAAAAACATTTTTATTTTAGTGAATTCAATATCCACTCTTCAAACCACTTGAAAGTAATCAGGGAAAATAAAAGAAAGCCACATTTAGCGTTTCACACTCTGATTTTTTTATTATTCCAGCTACAAGTTCTAAAACAGGTTCTAAACTCAGTTAAGAATTATGCATCGTTTTCAACGAGTTTTTATGCGATGTCCACCGAACATAATAATTGAATCATAGATATCGTAAGTTAAGAATCATTTAGCTACTAAAGGTCAACCAATGGGAACTAATTTTTCTTATATCTGAGAACGAGCTGTAAAAGTGTTTGCTGTGTTGCGATGATTGAATACTGCAGCTGGCAAGGTCTTTCGGTATCATGAATTCAAGTGCAAGTCATAAAGGAATTTAGAATAATATATTATCAATTTATCTGACCATAGACCCGATTGTTAAGAATATGGTCAGGTCCAATCATTATTTTTAAAGATATCCTATCCGGTCTCGCTTAATTATATTTTCGCTCAACTCAATATTGGCATGTTAATGAAATTTCTAAGGTCAAGGTGTTATATTAAATTTCAATAGGTGTTATTGTTACACATTCTAAATTAATGCAAAAAATTGTTATGCTCGAAAGAATGGCTGGAAAATAGAATAAAAATCATAGGCGGGTCACATTATTTTATTGTAACATTTTATAACGCATTACTAAGGCATACTAAAATGTAATAAAATGAATTAATTTACCACACGTGTAGGAATATTATTATTAGTGTCTATCGTTTACAAATTAAACAGTGTAACTTTATTATCCTTTTAATTCCGAATTACCGACTCTACCCGCTTATTTTTCGCTGGCCTACATCATCAGGTTTTTCGAATCCGATTGTCTGATCAGACAAAAATCGATTTGAAAACCGGATTGGTTATTTATTATTTTTTAATATTAACTCCACACAGGAGGCCCTGAGGAAAATAATTTCCCTCAGGGCCTATGTCATCTGGGATGCTGTGTGGAGGGTCTTTTTGAGGAGAGGGAGGAGAATAAACATTGGTCTTGAAGAGACCCATGTTGTAGGAAGGAGAAAACACAGAGGCCGGCAAATCATTTCACAGCCGAGCTGTTGAACACAAGAACGAGTCGAAGAAACGTTCTCTCGAAGACCTGTTCTCATGTGACAAATGTCAACTGTGTACAAATGTTGGGCACGCGTTTGGCGTGTTTCCCGACTATGCACCGGTGTCGAAGGGATCAATGATGCTAGTTCCTCGGAGCATCTTCCATTAATACCGGAGCATCTTCCATTAATTCCATAATACCGGTAGAACAAAGATAGCATTCCCACCCGACGCCTGTGCTCTAAAGATTGCAATCCGTCTGTTATAATACCGGGGCCACGCCCGTTGGCGAACCGGATTGGACAGCCGGAGCGGAAAGGCGTGGTCTATTTTCATTACCGATCCGGTTTTCGAATCGGATGTGTGCGGTGTTTATCCGATTTTTATAAGAAATGTATAGCGCGAAGGCCTTCCGGTTGTCTGATCAGACGAAAAAATCTGATGTATGCTCCAAGCCTTAGATGTGGCTTCCAAAACTTAACAGTTTTTTAGGTGGAAAGAATTGTCGAACAATATGGAAGACATTGGCTACGTCCTGATTGGAACCGCTCAATTTGCAAATAAATATTGAAATTAATAAGTCAAAAGGGGAAAACACATCTATGAAATCGATTGTGATTAAAGGTGTATTGGGGAGCGCTTTGCATCACCCAGTTTCCTGTAATGATATTACAATAATAATATAACAAATAGCGTAGCGGATAATAATGATCCTGAAAATTTTAACCGGGAACATTTTAACAGGGAATATTTTAACAGGGAATATTATTACCTAGAACCAGCAAATAATAATATTTTTTTGGACCCTGTGAAAATAATAAAAAAAAAACAACTATACCGTCGGTTATGAATCACCTCACACATTCCTTAGATCTCTGCCGCAGACGCATGTAGGGAGCTACTAAATAAATAGAAATACCTAAACTAACGAAAACGCCGGATCGAGATGAGCGACCAGAAGGAACGGAGACTATTTTCTTCCCCAAAGCAGCTGCACTCGTTTGCGGGAAAGGGTCAAAGGAGTATATGAGGCAACCCGTGGCTGACGGTGTATTCGACATGCCCCTCTATATGCGCAAGCAATTACTTGGCGTAGAGATTAATACCGATCAGTTCCAGCAGTTAGTTAAGCAATAAGCAGATACAAATAACGACAATTTAGGAAACAGTGATGCCGTAAAAAGTGCTGCTGATCCTTTGGTGGGAGTACTACCCACTAATAGCCCCATTAAATTGATTTCGTACATTTTATGTTCCCCCTGAGTCTGTTTAATTATTTATTTATTTGAAATTTAGGAGCATGAGCAGTCGTTGCACCAAAATGACTCTCAGTAAGCGTTGGACAAAATGTATCGAGGTAGATGGAAACTATGCAGAAAAAAATCAATTCATACCAAAAAGTTGTGGTTTTCCTTCCCGTTTCAGAAACTTATCAATCCAACCTCGAGTACTGAATAAATGTTCTTTCATTTGATGTCTTTAAAAATGATATTGATTTAAAAGCATGAGTGAAGTTTTCATTAACTCTGTGTTCGAAATCGGTAACAGGAAATAAGAAAATAAGACAACGAAAAATGGACAGAAATTGAGGTTTTAATGTAGACAAAATATTTGTATCACGCATATTGTTAACGAAAAACATTGAATTTTCCAAACATTCATGGGCAGTATGTTTTCCGTACCGCCCTTTGTAACGTACGATTTCGTTAAGGATTTCCGCCCAAAAACATAAGTATTACTTAATAATGGGTTCCTTCCCAGTATTAAGTAATACAATGCAGTTCAGCCATTGACGGTTTTATCAATTTTATTGTTGAGCAATTAGTTCGTTTCGTTTTACAGGCAAATATTCATATCGATGCGTAACATGATCCAGTTTTTTAAATTTTTTAAAATTGTTTTTCTTTCTTGCTAGAGAAATCCCGATGAGTTTTAGAATTCATTTTATGTCGGGATGAACTTACAATTTATAAGTGGGAGGAAATAGTTTTAATATGTAAACAATTTTACATATGTATTTTGAAATTCAAAACATAAGCTTCACGTACGGTAGAGCTGATAATAATAGACAGGTTAAGTAGAACAAACACCATTAGAAAACAAATGAAGAAAAAAGAACAAGGTTATACAAATACGGATGATTACAAATAAATGGAAAAGAAAAGGAGAGAAAAGGAAATAAGACAGAACAGAACATGACAAAAAAATTACAAACTTTCATTTCTAAACGAACCTAAAAAATATTCTCAAATATTTTTTGTTTCGCTGGATTCGCTTGTAAATATCTGGAAGCGAATTATATAGTGTGTACCATAGACATCAGAATGAATAGACCTGAAGATACAGGTGAGGGGTAAAACCAAACTATGGGGGACGAAGAGAGGAAAGATACTGTGATTCGTTGAAAAATCAATCTGTCAGTATATAGGCATCTCGCATTATAATATCACCATTTAGTTCTTAAAAGCAAAATCTGCTTTGAATGAATAGACCTTTTTACATGGAAGCGCAAATTGCTGCCACGTTAATAACATATTTGCTAAAGCCAAATGCTTGCCCCAAAAACATTCGCCGCAATTCACATAGCAATATTTTGTTGCCGTGTTTAGTTAAGACACTTTTACAAATGTTTCATAATTTACTTACCCCTGTAACCAGCGACGAGGACACTGGAGAACCGCCCACATTCGCTATGTCTTTATAATATGTACCTATAATGTAGAGCGCAAGCTGCCGTTTTTGGCGTGATATTTCGTAAAACGTAAAGACGTTACTTTCGCTCTGGTCACTACAAGAATGATGACGTCACATATTTTAGATTCTCTCCCCTCCCCATGGAGCGAGCTGGCGCCAAGGCGGAGCTTATAGCCGGTTCCATGGGGAGGGGGAAATATTACGTTTTTATCACTTAGGGCAGGTCCAGATATATTCATATGTCCGTGGTGTGTACGAATTATATAGGCAATATAGTTCATAATACACTGAAGTTAGTAAAGGAATGGGTAGTAATCCTTGAAGCTTGTATAGTACACCAGTTATGGGGGTAATTTTCTCCTTCACTTGATTTATGATCAGGTCCAAATATTTTGTGCTCATTTTCTTTTCGAGGCAGTTATCACCATCTTTGATATTAAGGGCTGAAACTTTTCTTGTTACTGAAAATTATATAATGGGTTTTTTTTACTTTAAGAGTTAGTTCGTTTATACTCAACCAGCTTGTGAGTTCAGAAATATCAATATTCATTTCCGTTTCAAGCTCTGCTAGGTTAAGTTTATTATAAAAAATTACTGTATATCGTCCGCATAAAGTTGGAGTTGTATTTAATAAGCAGAATGCTATTTAGATAAACATTTGTTATCCACTTGCGTCCCGGGGGTAGTATACAATCCCATTTGGGGTATATCATGAGGATGGATTTTTATTTATTTATTAATTTACGGACCATTAAAAACATTACAATAACACGAATAAAAAAACAGAGGTGAGAGTGAAGGGAGAGCACATATTTTTATTTATTTATTATTTCTTCACAATTTACATACATATATTTTAGCATGTAATTATTAACCCCACTAGGCTTCGCCTGTATCGGGGTTAATAATTTCACAATTTAATAAAAATAACACACGCAAATATCGGTCGTGCAAAACAGTTAAGTAAAAGCAAAATAATAAAATTTTAAATAAAATAATAAACAGAGAAAATAATAAGTGATAAAAATACATGAATTAACAACAAAGTGTTGAGAGATCAGACAAAATGTTATCATTCATTATATGATTAGTTCATACCATTTTCAACAATAGATAAAATTAAAAAAATATATGTCCTTAAGGTTTTTTTTTTTAAATAATAATAAAAAATAACTTAATGAAAAAAATAAAGATTTATAAGCGATTACATTAGAGCGAATCTTTCTTATGCAATATACAGGGTGTTAAGGTACGTACTTGACTTACTTTAACCAGTGATTCCTGACATTATTTGGAGTAAAAAATGTAAATGAAATTTTGGTCTCCGGTGACATTTTTGATGTTTTTTTTTTTTTTTTTCTACAAAAACATAAAAAAATGGTAGTTGTTGAACAGTTGGAGGCGGGGTAAGGGGTTCGTCGGACACCCGGCTGAGTGACCAGTGACGACATGCGGAAGAATTTTTTTTTTGTTTGATTTTGAAGAAAAATTTTTTGAAAAAAAAAAAGTGATCAAAAAAAGTCACTGGAGACCAAAATTTCATTTACATTTTTTACTCCAAATAATATCAGGAATCACTGGTTAAAGTAAGTCAAGTACGTCCCTTAACACCCTGAAGTGACTATCAAATAATTATGAAATAAATATGAAAGAAACCGTTTTGATCACAAAATTATTGTTTTCATTCCATTTAAGTGCCCGTTTTCATTAAAATATGATTGTATTTTATAGTGTAAGTGACACCTTACAAATGCCATTCATAAAAGAATAGCAATGACAATATAAAATGTAAAATATATATATAGACGACACTATAAGTCAAAGCATGAAGAAACATTTAAATTTTGCGTATTGACTGCCGAAATTCATTTAGTTTTACACAAAAAAATCAATGATTGACTTGCGTTGACACGTCTCGACATTCTGGATAAGGGAGAATGGTATCCATAATTAGTAGAATGTTGATAGAGAAATAGCAATTCATTATTACGGAGTATACGGGAAGGGATGTTGAACTGGATGAGTTGTAACAAAGCAGGTGTATCAGTAATACTGCTGATAATTTTAAATATGCAAATTAGATCAAAGTCCTGACTACGTTTTTCTAACCAAGAAATGTTTAAAATGTGTTAAATTTCATCATATGAGTACTCGCCTCTTTCAAGACCCAACCTCCAAGTAATTCCTCTTAGGAAACGATGTTGTACGGATTCGATGTGACAAATGTGGACAGCTTAGAAAGGAGACCAAATGACACAAGCATATTCAAGGTGAGGGCGAACAAGCGAACAGAAAAGACTTTTAAGAGTATATATGTATATGTTTGAAGTCAGAGGTAATTCTAGGAATGAAGCCGAGAAGTTTAAGTGATTTATTTACGATATTATTAATGTGATCACGGAAAGAAAGTTTGCAGTCTAGAGTGACCCCAAGGTCCTTGATAGATGTGACAGTAGATAGACAAACACTATTTAGTTTATAATCAAACTGAATAGGTTTTTTGGTTCTATAAAAGGACAAAATTTTGCATTTATCAACATAGTGGGGAGAGGAAGGAGATGGATAAATTTAAAGAAGTTCTGGGCTAAGCTTCTTGGCGGTCAAAATAATTTCGGGCATTGTTTGGATTCGAATGGCGGTCTTTCGTCGGTGCGATACTGAGAGTAACTTCCACTCTGGAACGTACTTGAAATTAAATTAAATTTATTTAAGTAGGTACGCCAAGTTTCTTACCCGCCACATTTGCATGGGGAGCCAAGAATCTTAACCGTTTGAACACGAGGGTCTTCTTTTATATAACTGGAGTACTAGCGTCAGGGATAGTTCTCGAACTCGGAGAGGAAATTGCCTTTATATTCTATTTCACATATGAGATATTTTTTAATAACGGAACAATTTTATTACGAAACGAATCTTTTATTAACAGTACAGTATTACCATATAACTTTCTTATGGTAATACCTTACAATAAAAGCGTGGGCATTGAAATGCATCGCTTTCTTCTTGGCACTAGAGTTGTATATCTGCACAATACATGTCGATTTCAATTAAACGCATTCTAGAATTTCAAATGGACTTCCGCCGAGCGTGAAATAGTGCGGAGTGAAGATGGACGGAGGTCAGAAAATAATGAAATATTCGGCAATGAAGTATAATATTATGGTATTCATTGGATGTGATGAAAAAATTGAAGTTGCATTGCACCTGAAGCAATTACCCGTAACTTTGCTGTTTGTTCTAAATGGCTCTATTAAAGCAGGATCGCATCTGCATCTCGCATGAATTTTTAACAATTGATTGCAAAACGATACTTACATTTATGCTCACTTGTGCTTCGTATTTTTTGCCATATGATAAGTCGAAGGACGTGATTAAGATTTTCACTGCCAAAAGTACTATTGTGATTTGTTCTTGGGGTATTATGCCGTATTGTGCTATCTTCTTCTTTAGCCAAAGTTTCGGAAAGCATTACAGTGTCCATCACTGGGGCAGATGCGTGATTACACGTGGAGGTAGGTAGCGCAATACGGCATAATACCCCAAAAACCATTCACGATGAATAGTCGTAGTTTTTTCTCCGTCTACCTGTTCTACAAGCAAACCATCCCAACATCTCTGGCTTATTAAACTTATATCATCGAAGGCGCATTATTTCGAGTGTACACAAATGTAAAAACGCTCATTCACGATTTAACTTTAGCGCTTCGGGTATTTATTTTAAGGTCATTTTAACTCTCGACAGACCAAAATGCCAAACATAACTTCCGTGACCAAATGGGTCGGTCGACGACCCAATTAATTTTTTTTTGTTTAATTTTTATCCATAGAAATCCCTTTATTTAAAAAAAAATATTTGTCCATTTATTGGGCAGGGAATATTACCTATATTTGACAAAATACTTTTTTCCTGCGATCAACGATTTTTTCACATTTTTTTTAAATGTCACTTTATGGATTAATCCTTTGCGCAGGAATACCTAAAATACTAAGGGAGAGTGAATGTTTCCTCCACCCTTTTTCCTTTAACGCCGAAGTTGGATCCGGCGCTGGCCTTAAAATTGTACAAAAATCATCTCATTGAAGAATACCTTAACGATACTTACGAAATATAACAACACTTTATTTGTTGATAGCCGAATGACAATGTATGTACTTTGTAAGAGACCATAGAATTTTAATAATCTTTCTTCGCATTTCACAAAAAGTATATCTTAATAATTATAATATATTATAATAAAACTTTATTCCACTTAATTTTATTTGACCGTAACCGGTTTCAGCTCGTTAAAGCCATCTTCAGACTGGTATAAATAATTCTTAGTCTACGGTTTATATATAAATAAGAATTATTTGTACCAGTCTGAAGATGGCTTTAACGAGCTGAAACCGGTTATGGTCAAATAAAATTAAGTGGAATAAAGTTTTATATTAGTTTTATTATAATATATTATAATGGAATTCCACCATGAATTATCACTCTCAAAAATTGAAAAATTAATAAATATATTTATGTTATATCAAAATTCGTGAACATTGTGTAAAGTGGGTAGGATGTACATAAAAAAGGTTTCTTTGGTTCAGTGCGTTATTATACAGGTTGTGAAGGGACGTACTTAACTTGCTTTAACTAGTGATTCCTGACATTATTTGGAGTAAAAAATGTAAACGAAAAAACATAAAAAATGTCACAGAAAACCAAAATTCCATCTACATTTTCATTCCAAATAATACCACGACACACTGGTTATATAGTAAGTCAAGTACGCCCCTTATCACCCTGTATAAGTAGGGAATTTATACTATATTCATCGACCTGGAACTAGGAATTTAAAACAAACGAATACATTTCGTAAAAGGTAATATCTTAAAAATGTGCAAAAAAGGCTTCCAGCAGGTACTTAACTTAACCGCCCAACCCTTAATAGGGCGTGTAACTTGTACATTAAGTACAGTAATTTAGCAATACATTTAATTGCAGTGACTTAAAAGTACAACTGACTAATATGATATTAGTAATGACTGTAATTATTGCAATACGCATGCAAAGGGTAAATTCCCATGACCTTACAAGTCAATTTATTGGTATCTATTTTTACAAGGAATTTCTTATAGGATTAGATAGCATAAGTATATTTGTTACTGTGGGACATCTGTCTCGCCTTCCAAAAAGGACTATAAAACTATGCGTTTCACAAGAAAATCCGCTACCGCGCATATTTCAAATATACATGCACGTCCAAAAAAACTATAATTGAATTAAAAAATGATTACCGAGTTCAACAAAACAATAAAGAACTACATCAGCCTTATGGTTTTTTCAGTTAACTTATAATTACATCAAACAAAAAAGGGAAAACTGAGCAGATAAGTGGATAAACTAATAACAATAACATTAAATTTAATCAATGTAAAAACTTCATGCATGTTTAATATATGCCGCCACCGTCAATACTAACAAAAAATGTTTCGGTTAGATAATTTGAACAGAACAAAAAATATCTATATCTGGTAACAAAAAAATGGGAAAATTAATATTTGATCGAGCTCGCCTATTGTGTATGTCCACCTGGTTTTTATTTATTTCCCCGTTCTCTCAAATCAGCGATATGAATTATTGTTTGTTTAAGAATATAATTACGATGAATTAGCAATGACCGTTTCACAAAAAAACCACATAAAACTTAAAGTAAATTTAATTCTTTAGGTATTTTGTTTTGTGTAGTTGTGACCTTCAGGAAGGAATGGGTGGTGTATGTTACAGTTTATTTGGTAAGTATAAACGTCCTTGTGGAGTTTGTGTTGTCATACAAAATAACGACCATGAGATGTTCTAGCCGAGACTTGGCACTTAGGACAGTATAGTATTTTAAAATACAATATAGGTGTGTCTTCTGACGTCTTGAAGTGCCAAGATCTAGAGGTCAGCGTTTATACTAAAACCTTTTTATTATTGAAAGATATCAGTGGAACTTACTATAGGGCCATTAGTTAAATAATAAATAAAATTTTCTCAAAACGTAATAAGATTAGACATAACAAATATCTTTTTATATTTTTGTAGAAAGCAGTCACTTTGTGGTTTGACATTTTAACTGAAATAAAACATTAACTTTGTTTGTAACCACGATTTTTTTTTAATACGGTCTGCATTTTCAGAGTGTACAATTAAATTGGTTAAACGGTTTAATTAATAAAGGAAATAATGCGCCTCCGATGGTGTAAGCTTAATATGCCATTAAGTTACTGGTTAAACAGTTTAATTTTATTTTAAGCTAAACTGATAGGTATTAAAAAAATTAAATAAATAATTCGCGGTTAGAAACAAAGTTATTGCTTTATTTCAGTTAATAAGTAATTTTTTATTTTATTTTATTTGATTTTTCTTATTTTTTTACTATTTGACAGATTTAAAAAAAAAGAAAACAAACCACTTTACGTAAGTGGTGTATAGAAAGTGATTTCTTTTCATTTAATTAAAAATTACACAACAAAGTGAATTTGAAATATAAAAAAAAAATAATAGGTAATATGTTTTTAACACAGTATAGTATAAAGTGACCATGTAGATGTCCTACACCTTTAAGAAATATGGTTTAGTGAGAGAATTTCACTCAAATATGTAATAAAATTTATCTCTACATACTATAAATTAAAGCCCTCCGCTGCATCTGTATGTCTGTTCGCGATAAACTCAAAACTATTGAACTTTAGGTCGCACAGTTGACACCCGCGCTGTGCAAGCGGGTTTTCCACAGAGCGTCGGACCATCCCATTTAAATGTTTATCTTTAAAAAATTGTGCAATTGAATATTTTTTGTAAATTTTAATAATTGTAGGTACTTTGAATATTATCAGAAGGATTTTAGTTGAAAATGTTTTATTTTTTTAACAAGTTTAAAAAATTTAATCGGTAATTATAATTTTTTTTCAGGTTTACCAGATTTAGGTGTTGGAGTTGTGGTAGTTTGCTGCATCTGTATGTCTGTTCGCGATAAACTCAAAACTATTGAACGGATTTTCATGCGGTTTTCACCAATCGATAGAGTGATTCATGAGGAAGGTTTACGTACATAATTTGTCAAAGTTTTGTGTAAATTGGTCTTAATATATAATTAAAAGAGAATGTCTGTATGTGGTGGACGAGCGGGCGGGCAAGCGGGCGGTGTGTTTTTGATTTGTATGCAAATTAACAGATGGTGGTGTGAGTTAAAAGGTTGGGAAACTATCCAGTATATGGATTTGTGTTTCGTTAGCCACAGCAACGCGTGGCTCGTTCAGCTAGTGCATAATAAAATAATGTAGGTATAATAAAATAATGTTTAGTTTTTAATACCACAATAGAGAAAACACGAGGCAATTGTGGAAAATTCGTTATAGTAATAAATATGTGTAAATAAAGAAATCAAGCTTGTGGAAAATAGAAAAAAAGAAAAAAAACAACGGATTAGCGAATGAAAATGAAAATTATAATTACAATAGGGTAATTAATAAATGTTTCAAATTAAGTTGCATAAAATTAATGTTGTTTTCTACGATTATTGGTGGATTTAAAAACAATTTCAAAAATAATTCTTGGATACACGTTATACGAGGCGTTACGGAAGCACTGCTGAAAACCAGCTGCATTTCGGAAGATATCTTAAATTGCAGTCGAGCAGTGATCTTATCTTATATCTTATCTTATCTTATATCATGAGAAACCTTGAAAATAAAATAGAAGAAAACAAAAATAAATTCATACTCAAAATTAAAAAAAATGGATTAAAGAACAAAAAAGATTATGTTATCTAAATCTTATTATATAATTAGAATAAAACACATATACGTAACACACAATAACAAATATAAGACACATCATAAAAAGTACATTTTACCTTGATTATAAATTTTTATTTTTAGTTTAATTTTAGCTTTTTTTTTATGCAGCATATTTTTTTAATATTATTATAAATTTTTGTTTTATAAAATGGAGGCCTCAGCACAGGTGAGCTACCCATTGAGGCCGACATTGCTGAATTGTATTAAAAAATAATTGGATAATTTGTGGATCGCCGTTTTTGTGAAAAATCACTTCAAGGGCGCTGTAATAGAATCAATGATAAAAAAAAACAAAATGTGTAATTTTGTTAAAAATCTATTGATGAATAAATGTTTTTATCATTATTATTATGTATATATATATTTTGAGTTTGATAAACATTTATTTTTGGGATTTTTAATAATATGCTAATATCTTGCTTTGCGGATGTCTTACGTTGTATTATAATTTTCACACAAACGAATTATTGAAATCCGTAAGTCTAAACTTAAACTTTAGGTCGCACAGTTGACACCCGTGCTGTGCAAGCGGGTTTCCCACAGAGCGTCGGACCATCCCATTTAAATGTTTTTCTTTAAAAAATTGTGCAATTGAATATTTTTTGTAAATTTTAATAATTGTAGGTACTTTGAATATTATCAGAAGGATTTCAGTTGAAAATGTTTTATAAATTGGTTCTTTATTTTTTCTAACAAGTTTAAAAAATTTAATCGGTAATTTAAATTTTTTTTCAGGTTTACCAGATTTAGGTGTTGGAGTTGTGGTAGTTTGTTTTGTAACTTGTACCCATATTTCCCAAAAACAATGTTAAATCAAGAGAGTGGAAGATACTGAAGGCTTTCTAAGTATATTAATTTCAAAAATATTCAAATAATTTTGAAATTCTTCGTGAGGCCTTAAGAGGAAGCCGGGCGGTGTTTTGTCCATACAAACCCAAATTTCCTCTCTGGATTTTGACACTACTCCAAATATTTTAATACAATATAGGTGTCGATCACCAGCGTCTCGGTACGCTTTGTTTTTTTGATAAGTTATTTCTAATAGAAGTTAGGACCCTCCAAATATCATTAAAATTATTTGTAAAAAGCATTAACTTTGTGGCTCGCCACAATTTACAATAAAACACATATAAATTTGTTGTAGACCAGTTTTATTTTATAAACACTCTACCGGTTTCAGAAGCACCCTTCCTTCGTCAGGAGAATATTATAACTAAACTATAATACAGAATTTTGACAGATATTTTAGGTGTTTGAGTGGAAGGTAAGCAAAGGGGTGGAGGTAATTGCGGGATTTCCGGAAAGAATAGAGCGATTAATTGGAAACATATTTAGAATGGGACTGAAAGATAAATTAATTTGGTTTACGCACCAGATTTAAATGTCCGGGTTTAATTTTCCCCACAGGAAAAACTAAACCCTTTCACACACTTCCCAAATGATCATCTGGTCAATCCACGTTATGCAATTGCACTATATGTATTATAATTACAAAACAATACAAGAACAACATGTCAACCTACCAGAGACCAGATGGGAAAATAATTCACCGACTCCAGATATTTTCATATCAGAGGGTTCGGCTCTGTGGAATTCCTAATTGAACCTATAAATCCTACTGATCCCTCAATATAAATATTTAAAAAATCTTTTGTAATCCTACATGTATTTAAAATTACCGATTTTTGCATTTTTATGTATAAATTCTTTGACAAATCTAATACGCCTAAATTTTGAATCAGAGACCTAGGTATAATGCCAGTAGCCGAAATAACAAATGGTAATATTTTTATATTCCGAGAATGCCAAATTCTTTTAATCTCATTTCCTAAATCTGTGTATTTTCTAATTTTTTCAGAAACAGTTTTTTGAATATTACAGGAATTTGGAATAGCTACATCAATGATATAAGTTATTTTTTTAATTTTGTCATGTAAAACTATATCAGGTCTATTATGACTAATTGTTCTGTCTGTTAGTATAGTTTTATCATAATATATTTTATAAAATTCATTTTCTAAAAATGAATTTGGCTCATATTCATAATATGGTACTATATTACGGCAGTCAATCAAGTTATGTTTAATTACCAAGCTTTGGTGGATTATTTTTAAAACCTGATTGTGCCTAAATGTGTACTCGGACGGCGCTAATATAGAACATCCCGATATAATATGTTCTATAGTTTCCGGAAAAGCCAAACATTTTCTACATAAATCATCAATTTGATTTATATCTTTGATTATATGCTTCCTATAATTTTTAGTATTAATGACTCTATCTTGAATGGCAAGCATAAATCCTTCTATTTCTGCGCTCAACTCTCCAATACTCAACCATTTGTTTGACGAAAGTTTGTCAACATACGTTTGGTTGAGATAATTGAAGTGTTTTGCATGAATAATTTTATTTGACCAGGAATCTAATAATTCCTGGTTAGTATTTATAAGAATGTTGGCATTCTCGTCATATAAATTTAAAGGTGTAATGTTTCTTTCTGCCTTACAAATTATTTTGTGCATTTCTGAGCTATTAGCTTTCCTATGGAAAAAATTTCTAAGCATTTCTACCTGATTGTGTTTCAAAGATGTTATTTTGACTATACCTCTACCTCCTAAATTTCTAGGTAAATTAATTCGTTCTATAGCTGAATTTGGATGATGGCAATTAAACTTTGTTAACGTAGTTCTAATTAATCGTTCTAAACTATCTAAATCTGTATTGGACCATTTAATTATGCCAAATGAGTACGTTAATAAAGGTATTGCCCAAGTATTTATTGCTTTTACTAAATTTTTAGCAGATAGATTGCATTTTAAAATTTTTCTGATCCTAGTTTGAAATTTAATCCTAATATCATTTTTAATACTAGTGTGATCAAATCTATTCGATTGCGGGTATCCTAAATATTTATAAACCTCATCCCTTTTCATACTTTTAATTTTGAAATTTCTAAATATACCCTCGTCTCCATCTACAATTTTGCCTTTCTCTAAACCAAAAGTCATTTTAATATCATCTGAAAAAATTTTAACTACCTTAATCATTTTTTCTAAATTTGATTCAGAATTTGAAAATAATTTTATATCATCCATATATAATAGATGTGAAACTATACTACTCTCTCTTGTATTACCCTTAATTTTTATTCCAAACTTGCTTTTAATTAACATTTTAGACATAGGATTCAATGCCAAGCAAAACCAAAGAGGACTCAATGAGTCTCCTTGAAAAATCCCTCTTTTTATTGAAATGCCCGGTACTACTATTTTCTTACCTTTTAAATTTACTAGTAAATCTGTATTCCAAAAGGACATAATATTTTTCAAAAAGCTAATTATAATTGGGTAAACTTTATATATTTTTAATATTTTTATTAGCCACGAGTGCGGGACACTATCAAAAGCTTTTTGATAATCTATATAACAAGTATGTAAATTACGCTTTTGATTTTGAATTTGTTTTAAAATTACAGAATCAATAACTAATTGTTCTTTACATCCCATATGTTTTCTGCGACAACCTTTTTGTTGTTCAGATAAAATATTTTTTTCATCCAAATGAGTATATATTAAATCTGTCAAGCAAGAGGTTAAAATTTTGTATATTGTCGGTAGACATGTAATGGGTCTATATTGAGAGGGATTATTAATATTTTCGCTTTTAGGTAACATATAAGTAATGCCCTTAGTTAGAAAATTAGGAAAATTTTGAGGTTGTTTGACAAGTTTTGAAAGATTTTTTGCAAAAAGAGGATGTAAAGTAGTTAGACGTTTGTACCAAAAATTATGTATCCAATCGCAACCCGTGACTTTCCAATTATGAGTATTTTTTATAATTTTGGCTAACAATTCAACCGATATATCAGAAAAACTCATTTGTTCAATGTCTGAACAATTGAGTTCTTCATTTTCTATCCATGAACCTGCCTCATTATGTTTTATATCTTTACTCCAAATGTTTGTCCAAAAATCGCGCATATCTGATTCAGATGGCAACGGAATATTATTATTCGAAATAATATTTTGTTTATCATAAAGTTTGGAATAAAATATTTTCTCATTTTTTTGAAATAATCTATTATTATTTCTTTTATTATACGTATAATTATATCTTTTTAATCTACTAGCTTTTACACCTAATTTTTGTTTTAATAAATCTAATAAATCATTGATTATATTTTCATTATTATTACTACCAATGTTATAACCAAATTTTCTCCCAATTTCATCTACTTGTCTCAAAATATTTCTACTTCTATTCCCATTTTT
The DNA here is from genome assembly GCA_929108145.2 of Limnephilus rhombicus. Classification (NCBI taxonomy): domain Eukaryota; kingdom Metazoa; phylum Arthropoda; class Insecta; order Trichoptera; family Limnephilidae; genus Limnephilus; species Limnephilus rhombicus. The sequence goes on from OV815274.1 coordinate 30,019,923, forward strand.
ATATTCAATTACTCTAGCTATACTACTTCTTAAAAATACTACATCATTTTCTAATCTAATCTGCCATTCTGGTTTACTATAACTATATGATCTATCATCAGAGGATGTTAATTTAACTCCTAACCTAGTACATATAGTGATAGCACTAGCGTACACTAACGTATGAAGATCTAAAAAACTAATATCGTCAAATATTATTTTTGGTAAAATTAAATTATTTAATTCAGAAATTAATTTTGATAATTTTTTTGACGTATGCAATTTTGGTAATTTTGGTCTAACTGTGGGTTCTATATCTATATATCTATTTATATTATTATGAAGCAAGTTAGCTAATTCTATTACATTATGATCTAGTAAGTTTAAATTTGCAATGTTGATTTCCCTAAGATTATGAATAGCGTCTAAGTTATTTGAATCTACTGTAATATCATTAGATTCTTCTACTAGAATATTATCTAAACTGTCTTCATTCAATGTATCTAATATAACATTACTACTCGTATTAATTTGTTCTAAATTATTCTCTAATTGCAATCTATCTCCTATTTCCTTTTTTATCTGATTTAATGTTACTACAGGGATTAAATTATTTTTGAAAATTGCCCTTTTTTGGTCAGCTAATCTTTGTTCGTTTACTTGGGCAACCGGATAATTTTGTGAGAAAAGTAAATGTAATTTTTTCCTATACAATAACATATCTGTTTCTAGTTTCGTCACATAAAAATATGAACGAACGATGAACATATTGACATCGTTCGTCCATTTCATTCTCTGCCTAGGAATACCTGCTTTTGTTTTTTGGGGTCTCAGATTATCAATGTTCATCTGTAAAGATGACACAATCAAGCATTATTATTTAGGGATTTTCTGATTTCTAGGGCTTCTAAATTATCTAATTTTTTGCTTTTATTATTACGGTGAAGAATTTTAACCCCTGTGTCCTTATTAAAAGTGTGATCTGTGGAAATAAGGTGATTAGCTAACACTGAAAAATTATTATTATTTAAGCATCTTAAATGTTCTGTGATTCTGATATTTATATTTCTAGTTGTCTTCCCTATGTAGAACGAAGGACAATCATTGCAACATAGATGGAAAATGCCTGAGTGGCTTAATTTATAGTCTCTATCATTAGTGTTTTTTTAGTAATTTACCTAAATTGTTATCAGTATAGAACGCGGGCTTAATGTGAAAAAAATTCTTAAAAATCGCTCCAGTTTTGGAGGAGAAAAATGAGAAATACAAAACCTCGGTTTTGATGATTTTATTTAGGTATTATTAGCCTGAAGTGCAGTTGTCCTTTCGCTCAGTATTCGGGGGAGTCAGAGCGACTGGGTCAGCAAGAGTAAAAAAATTGCGAGGTTTCCTCTTAACTATCTGAGTAGTAGATTGATGGTACTGTCGCTTCTTGATTGAAGATGCTTATCACAACCACAATCATCAAAATGATGGTGGAAGGTTTTTGTAAACTATTTTATAATAATGTATAAAATCGGAAATCAAGAAAAAGCCATTTTAATACTGTTATGTATAAAAAAAAATCTATTTGGCACAAAACTATTTTCTAGTAGCTTAAAAAATCAGCAGTGATCATTGGAGAATAAACGAAAGTTTCAATAACAACAACTTTTCCCTAAAGCTAAATTTTACATAGATAAGAGTAAGCTTTCCGTTTATTCTGGTTGGCCATCGCACTTTTTTCCCTCTTGATGAATACATTGTAGGTTTTTGTCAGTCTTATCGTCTTGTTTTCTGAAAGATTTTGTTCGTTTTTACGCACAAATGAGAGGAAATTTAGATTAGCACTGCAGTTAAAATAACTCAAATTTATTATTTGAACATTGGTGGGGTAAATTATATTTAAGGAGCACCTTTTGTAATCATTTACGAGTAACTTTACGTAGCATGTAGTGATCGTCATGGATACGCTGTGAGGAGTATCTTTTTAGAAAGAAACGAGTGAACCAATGATTTGAAAAGACCATCATCATTGGAGGAAGGAAACATAAACATCAGAAAATCATTCTACAGCCGAGCACAAGGATCAGTTTTCCTGTAAAGAAGTGTCAACCGCTTACATATGTCGAGAACGCGTCCGGAGTGTTTCCCATCTGGAGGTCTAGCATGACAGATCGATGAAATCTTATATTAATACGATAACCATTGACCACATCCGTCAACTATGGCCAGTAATCAATATTTGCGATGACGATCAACAATTTGTAAGAAATATTCCGACCGACAATTGATAAATTTTAGCCCGGACTCCATAGTATCAGATTAGTTTCGGTTAACTGTCAATATACGCATTTATTTAGATCATGTCGGTCGTTATGCAAAATTACTGGTTTATTAATGAACGGAGTTCAACTAACGAAGCTTTTAAAATTGATAGAAGTCATATACGCAATTCTTAGAATTGAATAATTCATCCAAGATGCGACCAATTTATTCCGTTCGATCTTTGAGAAACTAAAGTGGTTGAAATGTGACTAAAGACCTGATTAACTCATTAACTCCCGTTTAGTGTCAAAAAGTAAATGCGGACTGCCAAGGCATATTTAGGTTACGCTAGTATTTGAAAACATTGACAAATTATTAATACATTTACGCAATTGATTGGCGTTTGACGTTTCGGGATGTGAATTCGTAGACAGGTTCTCCAGTGTTGTATTTCGATTTCTTATTTATTCCATGTCAGTATCGGTTTGGCTGTCAACGGTGGAAGTATGCTAGGGACATCGATACAAAATCATCGGAAGTTACGCCTATCGATCCGATATTGTATAGTCATCGATTTCACCGTGCTAGAGCTCCTGCTCATGTGTACCACAGGGATCAATGCCGCAAATTATTCAGCATATTTTATTGAAATAGCAAAAGAACTAAAATAGCATTCCTTCAGGTGGAAATATTTTAATGTTTCAAAATGCATCAGTTAAGAGAGGTAAACCTATCGAGTAGATAGCTCGGTTTTGCACGGAGTCACAAGACTTTTTCAAGAAATTCTTCAACGGATTTACAATTTCGGTAAAAATAGTTAATTATTTCGAATCACCTTATAATTTTTGAAATAAATAAGGTTTTTGTCTTCATGGAAATGGCTGGAGAATGTGAAATACATACAAAAAACATACCTAGTCTGATATCATTTTGCCAAGATTTAGGTCCATTGTCGCCTGGGGACAAAAATTAAGTCCTTGTAGATTTTAAAACGTTTATGTGATCAAGCAAGACAAATGCATTAAGGTTTTTATAAAGATCATTAAGGTATTAATTATTATGGCCATTAAATCCAAAGCCAAGTATAGGGTTTCGTTGTGCTCGTGCATTAAAGTTTCTACAGTCAATTAACATTGTAATAAAATTATGGTAAATATACACTTACCTATTTTTATGTTTATTCAAGAATGTAAAGTAAAATAAGTTATTTCGTTTAATTACCCTTTTTGGTTTAGAATATTGTGGGTAGGAAGTACAACTCAGATAAAGATCGCATTGTGGGACGGTGCGTTATTGTGATGCAAAATTGATGCCATATTTAAAAAATCGAAAACACGCACAAAGGTAGAGGTCAGTACAGCGTAAACTTTTACAAACGTCAAGCTATGACGCTGAAATTTGGAGGAAAGTGTCAATGAGGCTAAGTTTACACGAAGCCAGTGCTCTGCCGCCAGTCCTAAAGACAAGCCAGCGCTGACCCGGCCCGTGTTGTTTAGACGAGGCCAGTCATTTCTGGATTTTTCTTGTGGTGAGCACACGTTCGAAACAAAATGAATTCGGGACGAATCCGGCTGTTGAAGAAAAAATGTTTAAAAAATATCTCTACTCTATTATTACAAGAGATAATTAATATAATAGAGGAAGAAATCGAAAAGAAAAAACGACTTTGGACAAGAAACTGGATAACCAATAGAAGCAGTACTGGAGCCTCTGCTTTGTTGCTACAACAACTTTAGATTAGAAGATCCTTCCGGGTACAGGTTGGCCTTGCGAGTTACGACTGAAAACTTCGAAGAGCTACTTTCACTTATAGAAAGCTCAATTCAGCGTCAAGACACTCTGATGAGAGATGCATTACCAGCAAAAATAAACGTGTATACACTCCACGGATATGCGCCAGTGACTGGCGCGATTTGTCTACACGTGTTGCAACGCTGGCACGGGGGCTGCGGGGCACGCGGGCGGAGGTCACTGGCTTGAAAAATAGACTCGCGCTCTATTTTAGCCAGTGCTGGCAGCCAGCGCTGGCTTGGCTTAAAAAACTGTTTATACAATAACAAGCCAGCGCTGGCCTCGTGTAAACCATACTTGACAGATGTGATAACCTAACGAAAAAAAAAAGAATTCCAATCGGGTGACTGACAGCGTCACACGGTGGTCGGTCCTAAAACTTCTTGATCCAGCTAATATGTAGAAATAACTAAATATTCCCAAGAATAGTTGCATTATGAGTTATTTCCACTAACTTACTCCGGGCGATGGGAAACAAAAAATCAATTACTTTTTATGATTAACACATTAACGGACACCTATTGTAATGTTTTTTTAACACTCATTTTACACTTTTCTAATTATCGTTATAATAAGTGATATATGAGTTACATATGAATATGTACGTATTTTTTGAGGCTTAACCCTATAAAAAATGTTGATTTATTTATGCAAAACTGAACATAACCCGTAATCTAGTATATTTATTATAAGTATGTGTTCATAATAGTTTGGTCGCTTAAAAAATTCAGGGTCATTTTTTTCCTAATTTTTTAAATACATTTTTGTTCCAAATAAACTACTGTTAAGTTTTGCAATACAATCTTGGATATAATCAATAGTTTTGATTTATATTGGCCAACTTCTGAATCGGTGAATTCATTAAGACAATATCTGTACGAATGATATATATTTTAAGTTGTTCATTTACTTTCGAAATTCCATAGGCAATGACACTATCTTTTTTCAATCTATGATAAGAGTATCATGGCTGAATTTATTTTTACCCTACCTAAAGTGCAAAATCATGGTTAAGGCGATAATGAATAAGGTATAAATGAAATTAACGTTTTGTCGAATAAATAACTTTTAAAAACCAATAAATTTATTATTGGTTAAACTAGCAAGTAAAATAAAGGTGTTTTAACTGACACTGATCAGTTAAATGGGTGAATGGTAACATCAGGTCATGGCGATGTACTAAGAAGTAATGCAAAATCATGTGTTTTTGATTTGAAAATTTGTTTGTTTTGAAATATTTTAGGAGCTTCAATTAAATATTGTGAGGAGAACACATCTTTGCCTTTTAATGATCGGGATTTTTAAGGGAGAGAGGGGGGGGGGGGGGGGGGGTTAAGATTTTAAATGCGATAAACAGTCGTAGTTTAATTTTTTTTGGAGATATGAATGATATTTATTTATTGTTTCTTTACACTTCAGGTAAAAATGTTTACAATACAATTTGTTACCTCACTATGACAAGCGTGTGTTGAGTTTAACAATAATTATACAAGTTAACAAAATAACACAAAATTATACAGATTTTGAAAGAACAATATTGTTGTATTTCTTACAGATTGAGATTAGATTATGGGTACCTACTGGTACCTACTGATGGCGCTAGGTAGTACATTAATGTAGACTTTTAGGGTGACCATAGTTTTGAGATCTGATTTAAAATAAAATAAAATAAAGTTTTGTTTTTTGTTTTTTTTTGATTTTAAGGATTAAGTTGTGAATAATAAATATATGTATATAATTTAACATGCTATAGATTAGGCAAGAGGAAGATGAACAAAAACGGTTCAATCAAAAATAATATTATTTTAGCTTATTATTATAAACAAACTTATTTAGCTAATAATTTAGAAAGGACAAAGTAGAGAAAATCAATTGGCAATCCTCGACTAACACAAATAATTTAAGATCCTTCTTAAAGAAGATTTAGTTTGAATTGCCATAAAGTTCAGACCAGAGCCAATTCTCGTAGTACGAATTTGCTGTGTTCTTTCTGCAAAATTAATATTATTAAAAAATCTACAAAGCGTTTGTGTAATATATAACTGTTTTACGTTCATTACATTACATTCCTTTAAAAGTAAATGAGTTGGATATTTAATTTTTTTCTTGAATATAACTTTATGAATCATTTTTTGGTTTATTTATTTCATATGCACGTTATAGTATGACATCTGAAGTATCTTTAAATTTCAATTAAAAATATCAATAAATAAATCCGTGAGAGCGAATCTCCGGAGGCGCCTCGATAAAAAGTTGTTATGCGGTGAACTCCATAACTCGTTACCGGATCATTTGAAACAAAAAAGTAGAAATGTGCTTAGAAGTAGATATATTTTCCCAGATAGACAGGAAGAGTTTTTATTTTATTGTTGATTTTTTGCAGCATGTTGAATTCAAAAATGCGATTTTTGCTTAAAATTTTCGGTGAATTTGTTATTATAAAATGGAAAAAAATGGTTAAAAAAACTCTTTCTGATTACCTGATGATTTATGTGTAGAAATAGTGTACAAAATTTCTAAAGGATCGGTCACAAGTAGATTTTGAGTTATGATGTTCACGAACTTCAAAAATTTGTTTGCCAGAAAATCGAAAATCGAAGTTTGGTTATATTCGAAATATACTTGAATTGAGCATGAGGGCCGGTCATTTAAAATGCCGTATCTTCATTAGTTTTGCTCCTATTTACTCGAAATTTTAATACAATACTCTCGACATATTGTATATTCAGAAAAAAATATAATTAAAAAAAAGGTTTTTGAACCTTACCCCCCCCCCTCAATGTCTTTAAGCCCAAAAAAATAAAGTATCATCAGAAAAAACTGCTTTAAAGTTCAAAATCTTCTACTTACGAACTATTTTTTGGTTATGGTTTTATTTTGTAATGTGAAAATTATGTTATTTACATGTAGAAAATGATCGTAAAACATTTAAATTTTATGCCTGAATTTCACACAATAAAATGAAATATGATTTTTAGCCACGTTTTTTCATGAATATATCTTCATCTACATATTATAATTAGTGTTATTACTAGCGGCACGATCTCGAACTTTACACAACGTGGTATACCGCATCGCATTAAAAAAATATGAATAGTAGGTAAATGTATTGTTTGAAAGATAAGTAATACACGAATTATAATAACATTAATAACTAAATTCTTTCATATTTTATCAGTGATTAGTACGAAGACATTGAACAGACAAAAAGAGTAATCGAAGAAAATAATTGAAAACATCTACAACAAACATCTAAGAGAAATAATATAGATGAAAACCAATCAAGAAGACCATGGACTTTTCTAAACTGCGCAACTTACTATGAAAATAATTACTATGAAAACGTTTTGATTCTACCAAAAATTCCTGCAATTCACATGTGCAATGTTGATGCTTCATAAAAAATATCTAACTTTTTACGTAACACTTCAACGATTGCTTACAAAAACTTCTCCGTAATATAAACATTAAAAATATGTACTTTGGAGCAGTGGTGTAGCTAGCATGGGTGGCACCCGGGGCGGATACGTGACCTTCCCCCAACTTCGACATCATAAAAAAATAAAAACACTAAAACCTAGTGTGGGGGGGGGGGGGAGGGGGTAGAGAATTTCAGACATAAGCTATTTCTATTTTCGCCTATAAAAAACACAACAACCTAGTCAAATGTTTAGAACATTGGTCCGTCCTGGGGGGGTAGAGAATATCAGACATGGGCTATTTTTATTTTCGCCTATAAAAAGTTCTTCAGACACAAAATTCTTCCGTTTCTGGGCACTCCACGGGGAGCCATAGAGCTACGAAAATATAAATAACTGACCGTGTTCAATATTTTTGTGACAATATCCTTCGTGTGGTGTCACCCTCCATCGAGTGGCACCCGGGGTGGATCGCCCCCCCCCCTCGCTACGCCACTTACCTACCTACTGTACCTTGGAGCAGTGGTGTAGCTAGTATGGGTGGCAGCAGGGGCGGATAACGTGATCCCCCCCAAATTTCGACTTCATAAAAAAATAAAAAATACTACAACCTAGTCAAATGTGTAGAAAATTGGTCCCTGGGTAGGGGGTGGGAGGGGGGGGGGGTAGAGAATTTCAGACATTGGCTATTTTTATTCTATAAAAAGACCTTAAGACACAAAATTCCCCCGTTTCGGGGCACTCCACGGGGAGCCATAGAGCTAAGAAAATATAAATAACAGACCGTGTTCAATATTTTTGTAACAATATCCTTCGTGTGGTGTCACCTCCCATCGGGTGGCACCCGGGCGGGCCGCCCCCCCCTGCCACGCCACTGCCTTGGAGTAATACGGATGTGACATTGAAATATCTGTGTTCTTAACTATGTATTAATTAGGTTGTTTGCCACTTTTTTTCTTCATCATTATATTATTTGCGAAAGTTAAAAAGGCAGGTGTTATTAATTTTATTCGTGGTGTTTATTTGCCAAAGTCACACTCGAACAGGAATGCAATGAAATGATATTTTTTGCTTCACGTGACCATGCAGTCGGAAAGTATTCGCATTATTATAGGCTTTCAAGGCTAATCATGCAATGATATTATTGTGTTGCTAAAAACAGATTTTGTATTAACTGTGCCGAGACTGCCGAGCCCTACTTTGGCGGATTAAAATGATCAATTCGTATAAGTATTTATACTCCAAACACAGTAACCTCTGATGAATAATCATTCTGAATTATTTGATATTTAAACATCGATAACATCGTTGATATTGTCTGCCACGCCTTGGTCAGGGTACACATATAAAATAATGGGTAGAGTAAAATGCAAATATTTTCGAGAGACCGTAATTTCAGTACAAATTTGGAGGCCTACTTATATTCCTTTTTACATTACGAAATAATCATTTAAGTAAAGAATCCACTTCGTGCATAAAATATTTTTTAAGTAAAACATCTTTACGCACGCTTGACTTTGTGAGTAAGCTGGTGAATGCGTGACGAGAGCGTTATGAAAAGTGTGATCGAGCGAGGCGAACGGTCGGGCCTTTATGCACGCTTGACTTGGGGAGTAAGCTGGTGAATGCGTGACGAGAGCGTTATGAAAAGTGTGATCGGGCGAGGCGAACGGTCGGGCCTTTATGCACGCTTGACTTGGGGAGTAAGCTGGTGAATGCGTGACGAGAGCGTTATGAAAAGTGTGATCGGGCGAGGCGAACGGTCGGGCCTTTATGCACGCTTGACTTGGGGAGTAAGCTGGTGAATGCGTGACGACAGCGTTATGAAAAGTGTGATCGGGCGAGGCGAACGGTCGGGCCTTTATGCACGCTTGACTTGGGGAGTAAGCTGGTGAATGCGTGACGAGAGCGTTAAAAGAAGTGTGATCGGGCGAGGTGAACGGTCGGGCGAGGCGAACGGAAGTTGAGAGGGAAATATAAGTTAGTGAAGGTTTACTTCAGTCATGTGGTCTAAAGCACACTCGTTTTTTTATAGTTCTAATGATTGTTAATGACGACCTCCGTAGTCCAGTGGGTAAGACTCTTGACTCACAATCCGGAGGTCGCGGGTTCGAACCCGGCATGCGCAAATAAATTTTATTTGATTAATTTGTGTTATTTCACAATTAATTCATTTAAAATAATATATAGTATATTTGCGGCGTGTTCCAGAGTGGAAGATACTATCAGTATCGCCCTGGTGTAAGACCACCATTCAGAATTGAAACGTTGCTTGAAAATGGCTTTAGCCGTGTTTAGTGACCAGATCTGAATAGCCAGGTACTTCCCAACCTTCCTCTTCCCCACCTCCTTCCCCTCCCCACTACCTTCAGCCTCACAACATACCCCAATTGGGGATGCCTTAGTCTCACTGGCTCCAGACGGGAGCAGTTGAGATTCTTGTGCGGTATTCACTGTAAAATGTAACTTTTTTGTGAAATGCTAACTTATGTTAATTCCTTCTTTTCCACAGAAAATCCCCTCACAGCATCCCGATAGATTACATAAGCCCCGAGGGAAATTTTTATCCTAAAAGGTTATTGTAAAAAATATCCCAATTAATTTACAAGCCAAACTAACAATGCTATGATAAAACAATTTGAAATAAACATTGTAGTTATTATTTAAAAACAACGCAAAACCCAAATTCAATCCTTAGCAAACGACCTCGGTGGAAGGTACTCTCAATTTGATGTATACATAAAATTAACCCCTCCAACTACTCAACTTTCTTTCCCCACTTCCTCCAGTCACACAACATTCCAAAAATTGGGATTAACAGAATTTAAGTATAATAGGTCCGTGTATATATATATTGTTATATTTACTTTTTAGGGAAGTTTCTAACCGTTCTTCTCTGATTACCAAGCATTTGGTAATTCATTTCAGCAGCACGCAATTTTTTTTTACATTAACTCCGCCCTGAAGAAAATAATTCCCCTCAGGGTTTATGTCATCCATTAGGGTGAAACTGAGAGCATCATACGAGTTCACTCTGGAACAAGTTTAAATCACCAGATTATTATTTTACCTAACATATTTAACATCTACAGGTAAATTAATAAGTATATAGAAAATTATTTCACATGGACAAGATCTATGTTGTATGTATCGTCACGGATACAAAAGTATGTTCAAATTTTTTTCCCAAACAACGAAGCAATTCATTGACTCAATGCGAAAACCATTACAAAAATCATGTGCACTGTATCTTTAATGTCTCACAATGGCCTCATTCCATAATGATTAAACTCAAAATTTTAATGCATTATTACATCTTACATCCTGGATTTGACGTGCTAAGAAGGCCCGCTTCAATATTCAAGTACAATAATGACTCATTGAGTGCTTGTTATAACCCTTTCATTAGCTTTCATAGAAAAATCAAGGTCAATTTGTGATAACATATTGTAAACAAACATACATACTTTTTTTGTAAATTTAAAAGTAAAATATACAGTATCATATATTATTATTATACCTATTGCTATGATCAGTGAAGACTATAGTCGAAATATATTAAAACATATATTTAGAATCACATTAATGCGTGTTGGTAGTGTGTTCTTACAAATTTGCATTCACTTCCATCATTTTTAATTTTTTTTTATATGAACACCGCACAAGAGTCCCAAGTGCTCCCGTCTGGAGCCAGTGAAACTACGCATTCCCAATTGGGGTATGTTGTGAGGCTGAAGATAGCGGGAAGGAGAAGGAGACGGGGAAGAGGAAGGTAGGGAAGTACCTGGCTTTTCAGATCTGGTAATGAAACACGGCTAAAGCTATTTCAAGCAACGTTTCAATTCTGAATGGTGGTCTTAAACTACGGCGATACTAAGAGTATCTTCCACTCTGGAACATGCCGCAAATATACAATATATTATTTTAAATGAATTTATTGTGAAATAACACAAACTAATCAAATAAAATTTATTTGCCATGCCGAGATCTATCCCGCGACTTTCGGATTGCGAGTCAAGAGCCTTACCGCTAGACCATGTCGGCCGTCGAATTCTTCTGTTTTCATCTTTCTATCATGTTTCCCAAGTGAGTTGTTTTACGCAACATGTAATTTCTCGGTCACATCGTATCATGTCGATTAAATCGAAACAGTTTTCGATTATATCTACGACGAAAATCATTAAAATGAATTAAGATGGTTTCAATGTTTGGACACATTTTTTCGATTACTAATTCATTTGAATCGATCTTTTCGGAACAAGCATTATGCTTCTGCCCATCACTAATGTCGATCTCAAAGTCGTAGATTATTTGATGGATTGTATTAAAAAGTAATATTCGTATTAGCAATCAAAAATTGATTACACCGCTAATTGATTATAACTCCATTAAAATATTTTCAGTCAATCAGCATCAAATAGATACTATTTTGTAACTTCACACATTTTTATACCATCAGTTACATTCCGACATTACTCAAATTTTAAACCCATTTTTCTGACACCTCTTCTTCTTCCTTGCGCTGTCCCAACTCATTGCCTAGGTATGCTGTTGGGGTCGGCTCTAACCCATTTTTCTGACACCATTGGTTTATTATCAATAAATTAGTGTTTCATTTTTTCGTAATTTGATACCCATAACGCCTAATTTCCTGTTCCAAAGAAGATTCCTACCAAAATTATCACTAAATATTAACTTGACTGTCCGCTCAGACTGGGTGATTACCATAAACATATGAATTTACAATAATGATGACGGTTAGGTAAACTAATGTCATTCAAACGAACGAGCATTCTATTGAATTTCAATGAACATACTCGGAGCAGACAATAAAAACAGTGGTTATTTAATAATGCAACATGGCGCATAACGAAAATGATGCTGCAAGCTGAAATATTAGCAAACAATAATGTGCGAATTTCACGATGGCAGTGCCCAACGGTAGAGAGTATTTACTGAGTCAAACGTGATACGTACTTATCAGTGGCGGTCCGTGAGTTTTCAGTGAGGTAGAGTGTTAAGATTGAAAAATATGACTTTATTGATGTTGTTGTAGATGAAATAATATTTTTTTTTTCAAAATTTTTAACTTTTCGTATGAAGATCTTTCAGTACGTGGATGCGGCGCATACCCAAAGTGAAAGAATCATAAAGATCTTAAAAAACGAGTGTGCTTTAGACCACACGACTGAAGTAAAACTTCACCAGCTTATATCTCCCTCTCAACTTCCGTTCGCCTCGCCCGATCATAAAGCTCTCATCACGCGTTCACCAGCTTACTCCCCAAGTCGAGCGTGTGTAAAGAAGTTTTACTTCAATAAAGTTCATTTTCAGCTACAAAATCGTAACGTCGCTTTTTTTCAATCTCAGCTCTCTAGCTCACTGAAAACTCATGGACCACCACAGATATTTATACAGGATGGCGAAAAATTAATCATCCAATTTTGTTTTTGAATAACTTTTTTACTAAATAAAAAAAAAAGATTTTGAACAATAAAAATCTTTATTTGGACTTTTACAATTTTTCTGTTAAGTGCAAAAGATGATATCTGCCAAGTGGCTGGCGCCAGTGTTGATACATATTTGTGCCAGTTTTATCGCATTTTCCATGACTTTCCGCAAAATTTCCGGTGATAACTGTTCGCATTCCTGTCGAATATTCTTCTTATGCGATTGTCTGAGGCTTGTTGGCATAAACCCGCGACTTCAAATAACCCCAAAGAGAGAAGTCTGGAATGGTTAAATCGGGCGATCTTGCTGGCCATACGAAATCGCCAAAATGAGAGATTACGCGACCAGGAAACGTTTCCTTCACAATATCCATTGTGGCTCTTGCTATGTATGCGGTTGTGCCGTCTTGTTGAAACCACATGTTCACCAAGGCCCGCTCATCCAATTCCGGAAGTATCGTGGCCCTGTAGCGTTCGCCAGTAACAGTGACCGTAATGCCAATGGCGCTCTCAAAAAATACAGCCCGTTCACTCCTCCCGCGTCAACGTCGCACCACACAGTGGCTTTGAGTGGATGTAATGGCTTTTCGTGTATTATACGCGGATTTTCAATGCCCCAGAAATGAATATTATGCTTATTGGCGTAACCGTTTAAGTGGAAATGCGCCTCGTCTCTCGTGGTGACTTTCGACACAAAATCGCTAAAAGCGCTAAAGCTTAAATCGACACAATTGACTTTCGACACAAAATCGCTAAAAGCGCTAAAGCTTAAATCGACACAATTATTCCACGCTCTTGCGGAGTATAGCGCTCCATTGCTTGTCTGTTTGTATTTTGCAGCTGTCTAGTTCACAAATGTCAAATATGATTGAAGTACCACGCCATTTGCAAAAATTATAACATCTTCCTATAGGCTGATTAATTTGGCGCCACCTTGTATAATATGTTTTTTTCGAATATCATTTTTAATTTTGTAAAGACTAAAAATTTCATTCATTTTTACTTAAACTTAATTTGGCAAGCGCTAAAAAGTTGATATGAGCATTCACACAAAGATGTTAAATTATTTAAACCACCTTCATTGGTAAGAAACTTAAAACTTGATTGAGGAAAACATTACAATTAAAATGATTGTTTCCAGTGCGGTGGGTAATTCGGTAAATGTTTAAATGTTTATCGACACAAACGAAGCGGCAGTAAATCCTGTGTAATAATTTTACGTGCTGTTAACATATTTTTCTTGGTTATTAGTATTTTTTATGACCATGATTGAGATATTGCAATGAAGGAAACACCGATCGTCATGAATAATTCTCATTTTTTAAGAGGTCTTGTTTTTCTCCAATCTTCTAAATTTTTGACAGATTTCGCAATTTGTCAAAATCGAGACAATATATATATATATATATATATATATATATATATATATATATAATTTTTTTATATACTTCCTTTAAATATAAATCCTAAATTACTATATTAATCAATATTAACACAGCATTAAAAACTACCTAGATCGAAAATTACGTAAAAAATATGTGACCACAAACTCTAGATTCTTACGAGTAGGTTGTTAAAAATTAAGTTTCTTTTCTTATTGAGGTTTTTTTAAAAAACTAAACCGAGAGGTCAAAGCTTCAGATTACCGGGTTCAATCCTTTGATTGCTTAGTTCTCCACCATTGTACAAGCAACAGTATCCATTTAGTATATCCGCAGTATATACATTTTATTTATAATGATGGGATTAGGAGAAGTTGTAATGTTGTCAGTTTAGTATTAGTATTTGACGACCTCCGTGGTCGAGGGATAAGGCTCTCGACTAGTAATCCGAAGGTCGGGGGTTCGTACCCCGGCGTGCGCAAGTAAATTTAATTTGATTGATTCATGATTATTTTACAATTTAATCATTTGAAAATTAATATAATTATGTTTGCGGCATATTCCAGAATTGAAGATTCTCTCAGTATCGCTCTGGTGCAAGACCACCATTCAGACTTGAAACTTTGCTTGAAATGGCTTTAGCCGTATTTGGTGACCAGTTCTGAATATCCAGGTATTTTCCCACCCCTCCCACCCCTAACAAATTGACAAATCTAATATACCTAAATTTTGAATGAGAGAGCTAGGTATAATGCCAGTAGCCGAAATAACAAATTGTAATATTTTTATAGTCTGAGAATGCCAAATTCTTTTAATCTCATTTCCTAAATCTGTATCTTTTCTTATTTTTTCAGAAACAGATTTTTGAATATTACAGGAATTTTGAACAGCTACATCAATGATATAAGTTATTTTTTTAATTTTGTCATGTAAAACTATATCATGACTGATTTTTCTGTCTCTTAGTATAGTTTTATCATAATATATTTTATAAAATTCATTTTCTAAAGACGAATTTGCTTCATATTCATAATATGGAACAATATTATATTGAATTACTATTTTTGTCAAGCATATTATTTATAATTCCAATCTGTTAACTTCACCTGCCATAATATGGCGGGTGAAATAATACTAAAAAATGTACCCTTTTTCGTGAAATAAAAAAATATGTTTATTTACTGAGTTTGATGAACCTTTGATCAATAATAAAGAAAGCATCAACGTTTCCGTCATAAATTAATTTATAACAAGTGTATTATTCTAATAAGTATACGTTTATACAAAGCATGCAACTATGCAAGATTTCTTTAAGACCAAAAATGGCTTTCGATGAATTGACTTAAATATTTGCAGCAGAATGCATAATCAAACGATGCTCATTACGGACTGGCAAATTTCATAACGCAATTTGCAAGTCAATTATTTTCGTTTCCCATTCTGTTCCTTCCCGTAAGATGATTAGTCGGTATAAACAATTAATTATTGCAAATGCGTGCTGATATGGTTGCGTTACAGCCAAGAAAGCGTGCGTAAGACAGCGAGTTAAAATGAGTTACTGTACTTTTTTCCGAATTACATTAAAACATAAACGGTGCAAAGAAAATTGTTGGTAATCGGTCTAATCACTGGAGGTTCAATCTTAATAGGCCACTTACATGGATTTCATAACGACTTGAAAAAAATCGTGTAGATAGATCTTTTTACTAATATTACAAAAATGTTAGTAAATTTTATTAGAAATGTACAGTTTTTTATTTTTAAATAAATAAATCCATTATTTGGGCTCGTGACATCACTACATGAAAATGTCCCGTCTCCGAAAATGTTCCTATTAATTTTGTAAAATTCCACACTGATTTATTTTTTTTATATGGCATCATTTTGATTTCAGGCGAATTTTTGAATTTGACATTTAACGTTCACTAGATTTATTGTTTGTTCTCTGCGAACGTATCATTTGATTTGATTTTTTGACAGATGTAATGAAGAGAACCCCGTACATTTTACGTTGTCCGTACATGTTTTAGAAGTATAATGATAATGGTGCGGATTTTAACAAAATAAAATTTTATAATATTCTTATTATTATTATAATTTACAAGTACAAGTATATTACATTTGATTTAGTAATATAGACGTTGAACATTAAAATGATTTATGATCAATAAGATGAATCAAGGAAAAAAATATTTATGAGATTTAATATTTTTGGTGTGCCTCGTTATTCTCCTGTGCCATTCGTGTGGAAAACGTCCTATTTTTTTTATGATTTTCGGCTACGTAATTATCATTTTTTCGCACCTATAAAATTATGTCCCGTCTTTCCGGTTTATAAAAAATGGTCTGATTTTTCGGATTGAAATTTCAAAAAATCGCCAGGGTTTCAAAAATACGATTAAAAAAAAATACAGAATGTCTTAGAATATTTGCCTAAACCGGATTTTTTTAAAAATGTGATGCAAGTGGCCTTTGTATTTGAAGCCGAAAAAGTGTTGAACGGGCAAACAACTTTAGAAATGTATGCTCTAGCATTCTGAAAAGAATACACTTTTTGACTGGTAGTATTTTAAGGTCATCGTAAATAATTTTAATTGGCTTTGTAAATTGTAGTGTTTTGTAATTTTGTAGTAACAATAATAATTATATATATATATTTTTTTATTAACAGAAAATAGTTTTTTTTCTTGTTTACATTGCACCTGCAAAGCAGTAGCTTGTCGGCAGGAAAATAGTGTGGACATAAACATGATACAATATACAATGTTTTACAATAGAAGAAAAAAATATTGCAATTTAATAAAAAAAACATAATAAAACATAAATAAGTATAAAAAAATTATAATAAACATGTCTAAAAAAAAAAAAAAAAATTAAAATTAAATATTAATAATTAAAAATTAAAAATTAAAAATTAAAAATTAAAAATTAAAAATTAAAAATTAAAAAATAAAAATTAAAAATTAAAAAATAAAAATGCACGAGGAGTCAAGTCAATACATAAAATCTGATTCCAATAGCCATGTTCTAAACAATAGTGCAAATGTAGGTGTCGAGCAACATTTTTTCAAATCATATGGCAGCATATTAAAAATAAGTGGTACATATTCAAGAGTTCGCTGGCCATGTTTATTAGAAAATCTAGGTACTATCATCCCTCTATTTTGTGTAAGCCTAGTATTGTACACGTGATCCACCATTGTTTTGTATGGGCTATCTAAGATATGTTGTATACAGATTTTATGCCAAAAAGAGCTCTAATAGGTAACACATTTATGGATTTATACATAATTGTGATATTTTGCCGCTGGTCATAAACTGCTTTGCTGACGAGTAATTTGACCATGGCGTTTTGAATTGACTGTACATGTTGGATGTTTGTTTTACATGAGTGCCCCCAAGAAGTTATACCATATCTCACATTAGATTCAGCCAGGGACAAATAGATTAGTTTCATAGTTTTGATGGGTACATAATATTTAAGTTTATACAGTTTGCCTACAATCGCTCGAAGGTGCTTACATAGCAACAATATGGATATACCATTTCATATTACAATCCACCGTCACCCCTAAGTAGACATATTCTTTGACTAGGTCAATACTTCCACAGGCGCAGGGCTGTATACAGTTATTGTGTATGCAGTCAAAGTTATGGGACACCATTGAAAGTGCTATTGCATATCTGGCATGAGGCGATCTTATGTGCATTAGTTTTGTTTTTTGTGCATTTATAACTAAGCCAGAGTCGTGAGACCATTTTAGTAATGCTATGAAGTCCTGCTGTAGCATCTTCATGGCCGTGAGCAGATCTCTATGTGAGATGACAAGTGCTGTGTCATCCGCATATACATAGTGCTTGATAAAAGAAAAGACTTTATTCATAAGAGAGACAAATACTATATATAATGTTGGACCTAGGATAGAGCCCTGCGGTACACCAGTAGACAATGTTCCCACTTTACTCAATTTTCCATTTATTTTGACCTGAATTTTACGATCACTAAGGTAGTTCTTCAAAAGTTTAAGAAAACGTTCTCGCAACCCTATCGCCTCCAGAATTTTAAGTAATTTTGTTGGATCTATAGTATCAAAAGCTTTTGAATTGTCTATAAACAAAACTAATAATTATTTTTTATCGTTTAGTTCATTATTTATGTAATTTGAAAAATCTTGAAGTAACAGTTCCGAGCTCTTCTTTTTTTGAAAGCCATATTGGTGTGGATCTATTATTGAGAATGACTCGAGGTATTTATTCAATTTTATGGAGATGTATTTTTCAAGTATCTTTTCTATTACAGGCAAGATACTTATCGGTCTGTAATTTCCTATGTCAATATGTCTGCCACTTTTGTATATAGGTCTAATAATGCTACATTTAAGCTCATCTGGTATTACGGCTTGCATTAATATTGTGTTAATTAAATGTGTCAAAATCTGTCCTAAAATATCTATGTGTTTTTTTTAATGTCAAACATTCTGATGTTATCTATTCCGGGTGATTTTGAATTTTTTAGAAGTTTTACAATATTCTGAATATCTAAAAGTGTGGCACGTGGTATATAAAGACTATGTGGTAGCTGTGTTGGTTCAACATTTGATGCTCTAAGATCACATTTATGTACTAATGAGTTTATACTGTCCGAAAAGTAGTCGACAAAGTTGTCCGACACTGTTTCTGCAGATTTATCTTTTAGTAAGTACCTTGAGATTACTTCATCGCAATTACTCTTAGATCTACGTCCTAATATTTTATTTATCTCATCCCATGTATTCTTTGTGTTTCCATAATAATTTTTGAATGTTTCATTAAAAAAGGTAGATTTACATTTAAATATTAATTTAGTTACAATATTCCGAAAAGATTTATATTGTTTTTCATAAATCTTATTTTTGGTGAGTTTTTCCAAATTTTACATAAATTATCTCTCTTTTTAACGCTATCCAATACTTCATTTGTCATCCACTGTTTTATAGGCCATGGTATTTTTCTTGGCTGAAAATTTATGTATATCTTACTTTTTTCATAAATATCGTTAAATTTACATTTTATTTGTTTATAAAGCTTAATGCAATCTTTTTCACAGAGTAATTCATTCCAATTGAAATTCCTTATGCTTATATCGATCCTTTTTTGAGATAAAATTGAAACTTTAGTTGTTGTTAATTTCTTATTACTTTTGGGAAATGGAATATTTATCGCCGTAACAAAGTGATCGGCTAAATTAATCTCGCACACACACGATGAAAGCGTATCAGTGATTTTGTTTCCACTCTTGAATCTTACAAAAATATGATCAATGCACAAACGTGTTATTTTTCCTGCACTAACCGCTTCTCGCGTGATGTCATCGATACATTTAGTAAAATAGTTCATCGATAATAAGTTTTCATATTGAATGGTTAGCGGATCAAGACAGTTTAACAAGTCAATATTTACATCCCCAAAGATTAGTACATTTTCACAGTGATTTGGGGAAAGATTATTGAGTATTGTTGAAAGTTCATTAATGAAAGCTAATTTACTTAAATTTGGTGGGCGATATATTGCAAGTAAGGTAAGTTCATTATTATTTGGGAGTGTGATTATACCGAAAATATTTTCAAATACCTGAGTTTCCAATTTCTTTTGTGTGAAAACAAATGTGTCTCTGATGTATACAGTAATACCCCCACCAGACCTGTGTTCGCGAATATAGCTTACACTATTGTAACCTGGAGTCTTGTATAAACTGGCATGTTCACTTTTAATAGAGGTTTTACAAAGCATAAGTACATCTATTTTTTTCCAACAGTTGTGAAGGTACATATATGTAATCCGTCCCAGTATTTAGAAATTGAACGAATATTAACTTGTACACATATAAAATTTCCCACTTCACTGTTTTGTTCTACCATTTCTTCGGTTCACTGATCTAACCTATTAGTTCTCTTAAAGTCAACATCACTGTCTTCATCTATGTATTTAGACGCCATAGCTGATCGTGGAGAAATCCCTCGAAAGCGCAGCTAGGTATGCCGGGCAGTTTTCCCTGTCTCCGGTAAGATGATCGGCGAGTTTTCCAAATCTGGTGCAGGTGGCACAAACTGCCTTCGCAGCAGTATTTGGGCAACTATCGCGAGCGTGGCCATCCTGGCCACAGTGACCACATCTTGTTTGGTCTTTACAGAATTTAAAAGAGTGTCCAAGCATTTGGCACTTGTAGCACACTGTAAGGCCAATAAAATCTCGGACGCGGCACACTGTCCAGTCGACAAATACTTTTCCCTGTTCCACTACGACGTGTCGCAGGTTAGCAGGAACTTCGTAAACCCGGCGTAATAACGTAGTATTTATATAGCGTAGTTTTGTGATATTTCACTTCAAGTGCGCTTAAACACTAACAGATGCTCCAAACACTTTGTATGAAGATTACTTTAGGGAATAAATAGATTCTTGATCTTTTATCTGGTTTGATTAATACTTCGCTTATACAATATGGACCTCGTTAGTCGACCTAACTTGGAGCTACCTAAATTGGTTCCAACGAGACTGTTACGTTGTGTGACTTTTTAGATACACAACATAAATTTAGTTTTTTTTTACATTAGCTCCACTCAAGTGGCCCTGAGAAAAATAATTGCCATTAGGGCCTAGTCATCTTTGGCGATGCTGTGGGGGATCTTTTTTGGAAAATGAGAGGAAGTACTGGGAAAGTACGAAGGGTGGGTAGGAATCTAAGGGTTAGTATGTCCAGAAGATTACTGGTATGCAGTGCGAGAGTCCTATGGGAGAGGTCAAAAGTCTTCCTCAACCAGTCTCTACCGATCTGGCCCGCCACGAAATTGGTAGGCAGACGCATCTACCGCCAAAATCCGGATAAACCTGGAAATACGGACAATCCGGATGAACCCGGGCATCCCTGCTAAGTCACCAAACGTAGCGAACCACTTGGGGTGACCTATGGCAGAGGTGTTGGTTATCGAATAAATGGTTTCCGGGGCGGCAGTCCCCTTACCCATCTCCCAAATTAGTATTTTTCTTTAGAAATATTCGTTGAATTGTGAAATGCCGAGATGAGACGCCATGTAGTTTGTCAATTTTTTCCATTGTTTTCATTTTACTTTCCAATTTTTTTCCACTTGTTTCCTACCTCATAACATAACATTTGCCTATTCATCTAATTTTTGCGTTTTTCTTTCATTACCACCTTTATGTATTTTGTATAATGGCTTGTTTATTTCAGTGTATTATCTAATTTATTTTTATTTTTATTAGACGTCCGTTTGGGCTTTTAAATGTAATTTTTTTTAACAAAGAACATCTAAATGTGCATAACAAAATCAAAATCAAAAACAAAAAAACAAAATCATAACAAAATCTAAAACAAAACTACAATAAAAAAGAATTGATATAAAAACAAAATACTCCACCATGCAAGATGGAAAAAAACTATAGACTGGGAAAAGTACAATACACGTGAAATAAGTCGAAGCAGAGCTATGTATCTGATTTAACTAAACTTGTTATTCTTCTATCTGATATAAATTCTACTACGGCTTGTTTATATTCAGTGAATGATGAATGTGTTAAATGTGTCAAGTCATTACCTTATCTATTTATAGAATTTTATTAAATTGCAAAATGGCCTCAGTACGGGTAAAACACCCAATGAGACCCACATTACCAAATAATACAAGGTGCGACAAAATAAAGACTGCAGTTTTGAGGGGAAATTAAAAAAAACGGCGTAACTTACAGAAATGGGGTTTATTTTATTTTATTCGGTACATCATGCCGGTAAATCAGAAAGATGATGGCTGCATTTTGGCACATCTCGATGGGTGTAGCGAATAAACAAAATTTTCGGTACTGGGCTGGAAATAACCCAAGGCAACTTCTATGAGAGACGTCTTCACTCCTCAAAAGTGACCGTGTTGTGTGCAATTTCCAAATTTGGAGTGAATGGGACGTATTTTTTTGAGGAAAATAGACGAACCGTGACCGTCAATGCTCAACATTATGTTTCCATTTTGGATTTTTTTTTGAACTTCAATTAGAAGAACTAATGCATGAAACAGATCTGGGAGACATCTGGTTTCAACAGGACGGTGCTACGTCCCATACTGCTTGAGTTTCAATGACAAAACTGTGACAGATGTTTCCTGCGCGCCTTGTCTCTCTGAGGGGTAGCCCGTGCGCTCACCTGATTTAAGCATTTGCGACTTCTTCCTGTAGGACTATCTGAAAGAAAAAGTTTTTAAACATCGGACTCACACCTTGGAAGAACTCAAAGATCGAATTTGGGAAGAAATCGCCGCTAGCCCATAGAGGTGTTCCAAAATGCAGCCGTAAACTTCAGAAATCACCTTCATCAATGCATCGCTGCTGGGGGACATCATCTTTCTGATTTCATCTTCAGGACTTGCTGCATTAAACGGCATGATGTACCGAATAAAATAAAATAAACCTCATTCCTGTAAAGCCCTTCAAAACTGCACTCTCTGTTTTGCCGCACTCTGTATTATAATGTAAATTTAAAGTTTAAAAAAAAAGTTCAAACGTATAATAAATCGTAATGGTTTGGCTGGTTCAGCCAACAAACCGACCAACAAACACTTTGTAGCTACTGATTTCTTTTGTTCTGTTTGTCCTAAATAGTTTTTAAATAAATGTAATTTTTTTCAGAAAAATTAAAAACAAAATATTCTGAACGATCTATTCAATGTGGTTTTAATAATTGTAGGTCTACAAAAACAGGACAAATGTTTAAACCAATTGAATAACACTTTCTTTTTCGCGCTCCTGTACTACCTACTAACATTTTGTCCTTTACAGCATTTCAATTTTCCGCCATCGATCTAATCATTAATCATGAATTAATATCAAATACAATTATTTACGCATAATATGGAGGAATATTTGACAAATTGCGGCATTTCGCCATCTTCTTGATAGCTTATCCATAAGATAACACATAATTATTGATTAAAGATTTATGATTTATTTATTTATAAATCCGAGTTTAATTTTCGATTCTCGAACTTTAGAGTGCTGTATATATCGGACACGTTAGCCGAGTTCTTTATCTCTATCGCGAGCATTAATGAATAACCTGCAGAGGATGGTGAAATACCGCCTAAGAGTAATAGACACGTGAGGAGAAAATACCAAAGTATAAAGTTTCTTTTTCGTCATTTTTCTAAGGAAAATCATAGTGTGAATGTTATTTAAAAAAAGAACAGTGAAAATTTTAAAATTTTCCGTTATTCCTACAATTTTATTGAAAAAAAACGACTGTGATGTAAAATGTAACGCATCGCCAAACCGTTTTCATTTAACATGTTGGAGTTAGAAACAATATTAACATTTTTTAATTACTTAATGGTGGGTGTGCCGGACAAGTTTTTAGAAATTTATGTTTCATACACAGTCTATGTAGTAACATTTTTTAATTTATAATTTTATTGACAAATTTAAAAGAGTTATTGCAAAATTCTTACTATGTTTCGCATTTTTTTTTGATAAGATCGCGGAGAAAAAAGTTGCCAAAAGAGATAATAACAATTTATTTAATACCACTGAAGGTAAAATAAAAACGCAGATAATTTTAGATCTACTGACCGATAAGTCCGGTTAAAAATGATTATCTCCCACGTGTGTTTTTTCAACAAGATATTGTCAAAATTTACCAATTGAATTTCAAAGAATCAATAAAATAAGTGTAGGCGTTAATAAATATCTCAAAAATTACAACATACGAACAAATTACGATACAAACAGTTATTTTAGGAACATGTTTTTATGATGACGACATTTTTTCAACCGAGTGCAACGCGTGTTGTTGAATATTTCACTAAAGAAATTTCAAGGAGTTCGGGCGGAAGTAATAGGAGTGATATTTATTTAAATGTATTTTAATTTATTGATCCAGTTTATAAAAATAACAAGACGTCTGTTTTGGGTGACGCCCATGCTGACGAAAAAAATACAGAAGTTCTGTTAATGATTATTTATTACTTTTTAATTAAATGAAGACAATATAAGCGAAACTCAATCGAAAATCTGAAAACAGAAAAATCAGAAAAAGATATTGACACATCTGGGACTCGAACCCAGGACCTCTCGCTTACCGGGCGAACGCGCTAACCACTGCGCCACCGTGTCGATATCCAATTCGGTCACTTTTAACTGTATCATACTTCGACTAAGAACCACCCACACTATCTTCATTTTTCTTAACGCATATACTATTGGCTGCTATCTTTATGTATGATTGCAAGATTCAAACCCGAACTAAATTAAATATTACAATTTGAGGTTTTACTCATAAAGTTAAAATAAAAATAAAAAAAATTATTTATTACGTTCATTCAAAACTTTTGGAATTTGTGAGAAACATTTGTGTTTCTTTCATTTTGTATCTTTGTGTGACGGAGGATTTAATGATCGTAGTTTCGTAGAATACCTACTCGCACAACCTGCTGCCATTAAGATTTTTACACTATGTCCATGATGTATGTCTATTTTTATAAATGCAACCGATATATGATATTATTATAATATTTGAAAATCTCCTACTACCATCACAAAAGGCGAAAAACGTTCTTGTGTCATAATGGAAGACTTAGCTGGCCGAGGAACTCTTGAACTTTATTTGTGTTCTTTAAAAACACTCGTGTCATGAAGTGGTATATCTCAACAAGTAATTCTTCTTCCTTGCGCTGTGCCAACTCATTGCCTAGGTAGGCTGTTGGGATCGGCTCTTCTCGTTCGGCCGCTCCTCTTCGTCCGTTCGCTCTCCTCCTCCCGCCGCTACTCTCCAGTATTTTGGAGCATTGAGTCATCCAGGAGTTCTTCGGTCTTCCTCTGGATGACTGTCGATGAAACTCCATAGACATTGCCTGCTTCACTGTGTGGTCTGATGGTCTCCGTCTTATGTGCCCATACCATCTCAACTGTCGTCTCATCTCACCAAATGATACGTCCTCATAAAAATGTATCCATCTCATTTTTTATTATTATCAGATATATAATATAAAGAGATTTAGAAAGAGAAAAAAACAATCTTTTTCTATGCATTTAAAAGTTTACCACAGACGCAACCGTATAATTTAAAAAAGTCTATTAAACATGAATCACCCAGTTAAACTTTACACATTTTTTAAAATAGTTTCTTATTAAATAAGACGAAAATAAATTAAGTGACAATAATCTTTATTTACTTAGTTTAATTATTTTTTTTATTTCTCATAAAGGGGTAAATACAGTTTACAAAAAAACCCATCGGAGAACGAATTTGGAAACTTTAGCTATTTTTGCGATAAAAAATGCAATTTTGATTGAAAAATATATTATGTTTATAAAATAAAATGAATCTCTCATCTGCTTTCAAAAATAGTATTCATTTTGGGAATCATTCAAGAACATCGAATGTATTTGAAATTGAATGTCAAGCGGGAATATTTGATGACATGATATCATTTTGCCTATGCCCAAGGGTTAAAACGCGTAATGCTAGTCAATGCTAGCTGCCTATCTTCTTTAATATATAAAACAAAGTCGGGTTAGTTACACTATTTATAACTCGAGATCGGCTGGACCAATTTTGATGATTTTTGATTTTTTGGATTTGTCTCCGCCCCGGATAACAGAATAACTATTAAAACATCGCAAAAATCCACGAAAAAGAAAGTTATGAAGAAAATTATTTTTTACGTACATTTTGAATGGAACGAATTCTCATATTTTGAAAGAACTGCAGCAATATTGTGTATAATATTTAACTGTACGTGAATTCCAAAAATTCAAAAACGTCAAATGTCAATCGCTGATTTTTTTTGCTTTTGTTCATAATCATATAATGCTGCCCCTCTTTCTTACACACTAAATGTCAATAGTCGAAAATGAGACAAACGGCGAACGTATGTCTTTGCACCCCTCCAAAGGAAAAATACAATAATAATAAAATGAAACGCATTTTTTCAGTATGCATTCACTCAGGACCTATGTCATCTTAGGGAATGCTGTGTGGAGGGTCTTTTTAAGGAAGGGTAGGATAGGAAGTTCTGGGAAAGAAAAAGGTATGAGGGGTGGGTAGGAATCTGGAGGTCAGTGTATCCGGGAGTGAAGCCATCCCTCCAACTGAGGTGCAAGGCGGACTCTTTCGACCCATTGGTCGAGAGAATCCGGCTGGAAAGGCGAAAAGGTCTCCTTCAACTAGTCTCTCTCGATTCGGCCCGCCACGCAGCAGGTGGGAAGACGCATCCGCCGCCAAGACCCGCACAAAAGTCACCCCATGAACCCGGGCACCCCTGCTAAATCACCAAAAGTAGCGAACCATTTGGGGTGACTTATGGCGGAAGTGTTGGTTATCCAATAAATGGTTCCCGGGGCGGTGACACCCGGCGAAACCGCTTCCTTTCAAAAATTCCCGTAAGTAAGCGGAAAAGTAAGAAAATCACAAAAAATATAAATCCGTACACAACGCCATCTCTGATACTGGCAAAAACAAAACACGGACAGTTGGGCATCGATAATTGCTTCATTGTGTAATTTTTAACTTAATAAAAAACCTAAATTAATTCAACAGTTTCTTTACAGATTCTTAGGCGGTACGAAGTTCGTCGGGTCAGCAAGTTAATAATAAAGTAAAACCGATCAGCAATGACCCTCTTAAAATTCTGGGATTATTGTTGTATAAGCATAATATATTATGCTTTTTTTATTTTTATATCTGAATACAAAATAACTAAGCCATATAAATAAAAGCTTATCGTTGTTTGGCTTTGTCCTACGAGACATATTGCATTTATTTTATAAATATTATTAGCTTATCGGAATACTTCAAAGCATTATTGTTAAAATGTTGTGACACCTTTATAACTCTAGGGCAGTTAATATAGCAATTAAACACATTACATCCGCGGAAAGTGATACTACTGAGATAATATTATATTATAGTAACTAAGTAACTACTGACAGCACGAAGGACAATTTTGACTCCTTTCCTGAGGCTATTTAATCGTCTAAGCCGCTTAAGTTAATGAGTTTTTAATTACGACGTTTTGTAATAAATATTCCAACAAACTGCTCTTAATAAGATCCAATAATTGGCTAACGTTGCAAAATTTATTCAACATTATTGTAGGAGTTATTTGTCTTGGACTGCAACTGTTCTTATTCTTATTTCGTATGCACATATTAAAAAGATATCACGCTAAACTAAAAAAGCGGTATTATCTGAGTATGGCTTAACCGTTTTGTCTTTTTTACATTATTACAAATGCTAATTTACAAATAACAAGTCAAATAACACTCTTTTATGCTTCTTTAGGCTCTCAGCATGCAAGATTCCTATGGAATTGAGATGCATAACCAACTCAGCGGAATTTAGATCCAAACTGAAAACTCACTTTTTCCGATACTCCTTTCCATAAATTCATCATTCTATTTAAACTTTGCAATTTTTAATAGTTTTTTTTTCCACTTTTCTCTTTTTTTATAGTTAACTCAATCTGTTTAATGTAATCTGTTAATTGTGATACCTCAATTTGTTTACTGGTGAGCGATGAATCACCTTAATGCAGTAAAGATCGACTATTAAATTTATTAATTTATTTAAAATATGTATACCTTCCCGTAAATCCAGTTAACCTTCATTTTACTTTTTGCACCCGTATTCTCGAATTGTAATATTATGTAAAAACTTCCTACTTCTTCTGGCGCTAATCTTAATTGTAAATATGTGTGTTAATAAGTCACCAGTTTTAGTTTAGAATCTATATGTCTTAGTCATAAGTCACTAGCTATAAGTCTTAGATGTAAGTCACTAGTTATAATTGTAAATCTTAGTTGTAAGCCAGTAATATAAGTAGCTATAAGTCTTAGATGTAAGTCACTAGTTGTAACTGTAAATCTTAGTTTTAAGCCAGTAATATTAATTATTTTGTATATTATTTGTACAGCGCCCTTGAGGTGATTTTCCACGAAAACGGCGCTATATAAATTAGCCAATTATCATTATTTATTATTAAGATGTGTTCCAATCCAACGTCTGCGGGTAGAATTTTATCACTCTCTTTATGTTTCGGAAAATATTGGGAAATCGGGGTGGACGATTCAGAAAAATCAGATTGCATCATTAATTCATTACCAAAGCCTTTGCACACAAAGTCCTAAATTTGATCTCTCGCATCAATGTGATTCCTACTTAAAGTACCCACGATTACTCATAAAATTCATGCACAACTGAAAGGATCATAACAAAGACTCAGTCGGAGGAAATAATTGCTATGCGGAGCATTAAAAAAGGTAATCATTTTACAAAAAGTGTAATTGAAACAAGCAAAAAATCAGCAATCCGAATTATTCATAATCATCAGCGTCCGGAGGGGCAACTACTGCAACATCTGCACTGCCTGCATTCACCTGTAATCGGCCGGACACGCTCATTTGCGCGTAGCTTTTGCGCATGCGCGAAAAATATTTCGAAATAAAAAAGTTTATCTGCAATTTTGACCCTTCTATGTACAGAATTTGTATGAAAACAAGGTCAGAATCGCTTGCGCCAACATCATTGATGATATAGCCACTAGTTTCATTCACCTGACAACACCAGATTATTTTTAAATGATTTTTATCTGTGGAATCGAAATGTCATTTTTGGCGCAAATTGAAGCTGTCAATATTGACGCGTGTTCCTCGACTAAAACATCGTAAAACCTATTAATTTACGTAATTAACGCAAGTAATGTTGTTTTGGTGCATAGTTTATTGTTCTAGGAACGTGTTTCAGTCAATGAAATATACGATAGCTCAAAATTAATCAACAAAACATTCAATTCAAAATTCAAAATCGTGTTTTGTTACGAAATTTCAGTATTTTTCCTGGAATTTGCGGGCCTTTGACAGGTTCATCCATGTCTACAAGACTTAAAAAAATGTAGCACAGAACAGGTGCGCCGTAAATCGTAACTAATCAAAATGATTTTATTCTTCATTGCACACATTGGATTTCAGTTGGTAAATCCAATGTTATTTACTGAGTTCATATTAAATTGTCACTTGTCAGGTATGTCAAAACTGTGTTGTTATATACATACCTCAATGGTTGAGGCATGAAGAAATAATGGAGAGATTGATATTTCCTTTGATTTAGTTGGGCTTAGGCCCTTAGGATTGGAATGTTCTATGACCCAATGGGTAGACATGATTTTAGTTAGTGTTAATTTAATCATAGCTTATCACCAGCAGTTTTGTCGTTTAGGATTAATAATGCGTTCCAAGGGCGGTATGTGTTTGCGTTTTGGTCGAACGTGCAGTTGAGCACTACCTTAGATTGTGCGTTGAATTTTGAACCAACAATATTAACGAAAAACCACCAGAAGTTTCTGTGAAGTGAATATTGCTAAGCAAACGGTTCACGACGAGTTCATCGAAAACGAATTCATCGAAAATCAATTCATCGAAAATCAATTCATCGAAAGCAAATTCATCGAAAACGAGTTCATCGAAAACCAATTCATCGAATGATCAATTCATCGAATCGCCAATTCAACGAAAAAATATATTTTGTTGATATTTGAGAGAAATGCCGAGCGGACCGAGAAGTTAAAAAAGCAATGGTCAACCTAAACTAACCTAACATAACCTAACCTAACATAACCTAACCTAACCTAACCTAACCTAACTTTAAATATTTTTTTATCATAGAATATGTATAACATAACCTAACCTAACCAATTTTTTAATATTTTTTTATCATCACTCTTAATGACCTTTCTGAGTTGTTTATGAGTTGGTTTCATTATGAGTTGTCTGGTGACCGTTCCTTAGATATCCCTTTTTTGCAGTATCAGACAATCGGAAATCGAAGAGATAACCTATAAATTTTACATTGTCACTACGAAACTGACAGTTGCTAAACACATTTAACTCAGTTAAACAGACCTTTTTGGGTATTAAATTTTGACAGCTGTAATATCTACAAAAAAAAAAATGTTTTTCGATGAATTGGCGATTCGATGAATTGATCATTCGATGAATTGATTTTCGATGAATTGTTTCGATGAACACGTTTTCGATGAATTTGCTTTCGATGAATTGATTTTCGATGAACTCGTCGGTTACCAAGCAAACCACTCTACTTAATAATATAAACATTATTTTTAAGGTAACTCCACGAAGGCCCTGAGTGATTATCCCCAATAATCTTTGGGGATGCTGTGTGGAGGGTATTTTTAAGGGAAAGAAGGAGAGGAAGTTTTGGAAAGGAAAAAAGTATGAGGGGTGGGTAGGAGTCTAAGGGTCCAGGAGTGACGTATACTGACGGACGGACTACCCCCTCCAGATGGGGTTGTCTACAAGGATTTTATTAAATTTTTATGTTTTTTTTCTTCATATTTGTTGCTACGTCTTCGACCCGAAATAATTATGTCTACTGCTGATAGCCAAATAGCTCGATATCCAAACGTCAAAGACGACATACCAACAAATTAATTTTAAAAAACATATAAATTGAATAAAATCCTTGTAGACTACTTTTCCTTGATATGTTGTATATGTAGAAAAATATATTCTATAGATTAAGTGGGTATTACCAGAAAAAACCAAAAATATGTCATTTTTAAATCAGATTTTAGACGTATTGACTCTTTTCCACAATTTTTTTTAAATGGATGGCTCCTTTATCTAGCATTCGCATGTTTTAAATTTTGAGAAAAAATGTTCATTTTTAGTATAATAAGATTATACCATAGGTCGTTGGCAGATTTGTTAAATTTTCAAAAAAGATTTTGTATTATGCCACACTCATTTCAAATCATATAATCATGCGGTAAAATAAATCAATACACTATCTGGGTGTCGCATGTTGCAGAATTTTAATTTTAGTTTAAATAAAATCATTAAAAAATATACACGTACGTGTATTTCTTGATGAAAATTGGTCCTTTTTTGTATTTATTTGCGCACTTACAAACTAACTTATTTTATTTTTTTTAACATTCTTATTAAACTTAGACATTATTGAAAAATGATAAATACTTATAATCAAAAAATTGTCACAAAATGTACATTCTTTTAATAGTTTTATCCTCACGCCTTTCAGCATTTTTGGATGTAGGTATGAATTAAAGCAAATTTTGAATGAAATAAAATCGATATTGAGATATAATTTTAAAAAGCTGATACGGAGAACAATTAATCTTTCTCGTTGTAACCGCCCTGCACGATCGTAAGAACAACTTTCGACGAAATGTGGATTTTCGGTCGCTGGCTGGTTAAACGCTCTTAAGAAACATTTGTACCAGCTGAAGATGGCTTTAACAGACTGAAACCGGTTAAGTGACAATATGTGCTCTATTATATTATTATAATGAAATTCCACCTCGAATTGTCAGTATTAAAGATCGAAATATTACAAAAATATTTATTACAATAAATTAATATTCCTGTCCATAATAATTTGTCAGATCGAACCCAACCACTGGAAAGAAAATGTGTGTCTATCATGCAGTTAAACGGTATGATGACAAATTAAAATTCTTCACTATTCCAGCCGCGCTGGTACCATAACGTACATTAAATGTACAGTAATGTTTAGTATCCAAAAGCGCATTTTAATTAAATAAATGTTTTTACCATCATGAATTATGATTACAATAATTGTTAATACCACGAATGAAATGCTGAATCATTAACTCAAATGATACCGTCTAGTAAACTGATAGCAACGTCCTCGAGGTTCTGCCACTTGGTATCGTTCACACTTTTACATCTAATAATGGCAATAATTACAAGAATGATTGCACGCTTCAGAATTCATATTTACAATAAACATTCCGCTGGGTAAAGAAATCAAGAAATACCTCTCGTGGGCGTCTGTTGTAGCAGCGATCTCTGATGTAATCTGTTATGTAGTCTTAGGAAGTTATATGTATCTTATGCACGTTATGAGTAACTAAATATACCTACAAGAACAAAGGTCTAATAAACGCAAATGAAACCCTGTGTCTGCATAAGGTTACGTTTCCGTATGGTCCTGTGGTCGCCAAAGTGGTGGTCCGCAAAAAAATTTGTGGTCTGCGGATAAGTGTGGAAAGAAAATATTTTGTTTTCACAATTTTTGTTTATTTTTTTTTTTGACTACAATTAATGGTTCCGCGCGTGTTCATTCTCCGACAAAATTTCCCTGACAAAACATCCTCCACAAAATATCTACTAAAACCTAACCTAACCTAACAAAAAAAGAGATATTTTGTCGGAGGTTGAAAACGTGCGTTACCATAATTAATAGTTTTATTTTATTAACTAGACACAGTTGGGCGAGGCAAAATCCAGAAACTGTGTGAGGAGAGGGTGGGTCTACCATGGACGGAGGCCGAACAATCAGCACAAGACAGGGACGTCGGCCCGAATAGGATAAGGGAAAGAACATGGTGATGATGATTTTATTAACTAGATGAATTTTATTTGTTCTTTGATCACTTTTTCTAAATATATAATGAAACACTAAAAAATCCTCAATTTTTTATAAGAAAAACTCACTTTTAATAACTTTTGAAGGTTATTTCGATCAATGTAATATATCATAAAAGAAGAAGATAACAATAATAATCTAAACGAAAATATGAAGGAAAAAAAGACACAGAAAAAGATAATGTCCTATTTGCAACCATTATCTTTTTCTGTTTTACTGTGTCTTGTGCTCTTTTATATTTTCAAAATAAGATCAAAAGTTATAGATCAAAAGTTATAGATCAAAAGTAATAGATCAAAAGTTATAGATCAAAAGTTGTAGATCAAAAGTTATAGATCAAAAGTTATAGATCAAAAGTTATAGATCAAAAGTTATAGATCAAAAGTTATAGATCAAAAGTTATAGATCAAAAGTTATAGATCAAAAGTAATAGATCAAAAGTTATAGATCAAAAGTTATAGATCAAAAGTTATAGATCAAAAGTTATAGATCAAAAGTAATAGATCAAAAGTTATAGATCAAAAGTTGTAGATCAAAAGTTATAGATCAAAAGTTATAGATCAAAAGTTCACGCATTCGTGGTATCCTGGGTGTCACAGACATAAATAGTAAGCTGGAGGAACGACAGTTGAGATGGTATGGACACATAAGACGGAGACCATCAGACCACACAGTGAGGCAGGCAATGTCTATGGAGCTTCATCGACAGTCATCCAGAGGAAGACCGAAGAACTCCTGGATGACTCAATGCTCCAAAATTCTTCAGAGAAATGGCCTGGATGAAGGCGATACCCAAAACAGAAGATATTACAACCTGAGAACGAGAAGAGCCGACCCCAACAGCCTACCTAGGCAATGAGTTGGACAGCGCAAGGACGAAGAAGTTCTCTTTTATATTTTTGTTTAGATTAGGGAACGTACCCATACCACGTAACCCACTTTTTGCAATTTTTAACCTTCCCTTCCCCCTCGGTGACCATATGTAGTATATTCCAAGACCCCCCCCCCTCCCCCTACAGTTTTCACGTAGTAATTCACAAATATGGTTTTGAATTATTTCTTACTAACAAAAAAAAAATTATTTGGTTTATATTTGTCTTTATAAAAACGGCGCTTGCTACGTGACGGCAAGAGTGCATGCATACCTACAATTACAAGTGGAAAAAATATTATCAAGATAAAACTTAAGTCAAAATATATTGTAACCAGAACTTAATTTAGATGTCTAGATTGATTATGTGATACAAACCTAAGCCCCCCGCCCCTCATTGTGACCAAGCGTAATATTTTGAAGATCCCCCCCCCCCTGAACGGGTCACGTAGTATGGGTACGTTCCCTATATTATTGTTATGTTCCTCTTCAATGATATACTAAAAAATCCCATTAGTGGTCTGCGGGATTTGAAATTATGAATTTAGTGGTCAGTGAGGTCCTAAAGTTTGGTGACCTCTGGTGTAGTCTACAGTCAGACACGCGGACCCCTGGGCAATGGGCACCGGGAAACGGCCAATTTACTATCTGCTCCGCTCAATTCGATCATTTTTCTGCGCTCTGGAAGCCCTGTCCATTGTCTAATGGTATACAGACTTGGTATGTCTCCGAGGCCAGCCTTGTAGAGGCAATTGCGGGTAATATTTCTCACTAGCGGGGGTCAAATGTTAAACGAGTGGCATATCGTTAAATTCACCGTGCACTAGGCAGTAGGCACGATGACGATCTGAACGTCGATGATTAATTCTCGAGTGGAATTATTAATGGATGTGGAAGGCGCGGTGGCGAAACTATGGTAAACCTTTCAACCAGACAAAAATCAATGAATTAAATAATTTGTTATTGTTTATTACATTTAACCTCAACTTTCGTACTATAAAAACAAAATATTGTGAAGTGTCTGGGACGTCTTGGAGGGTGGCTATATTTTAAGAAAAATCTGCTGTTTTATTCCGAGATTGTAGAAATTTTGCTCACTTGACGTTCATAATAAGAGAAAGATTACTGTCTATTTCTCATATGAAAAACTGATCACCTAAAGTCATGGTAAAGCCGGGAACTAGAAACTAGCACATATTATTTATTATATTTTGGGAGGCGGGTATGGGTACCGCCGCACCGGGAACCATTTATTTGATAACCAACAACCCCGCCATAGTTCACCCCAAGTGACTTAGCAGGGGTGCCCGAGTTCATGGTTGAGGTTTTCTAAATTTTGGCAAAGAGACCCTTTTGACCTCTGCGGCCGGACTCTCTAGATCCATCGCCGGTTGAAAGGATAGATTAATATGTCCGTCACTCCTGGTCACATTTAGCCCCAGATTCCTACCCACCCTTCATAACTTTTTCATTCCCATAACTTCCTCTCCTCCCTTTCCTTAAAAAGACCTTTCACACAGCATTCCCTAAGATGACATGGGCCCTGACGGAATTTATTTTCCTTAGGGCCTCCTGTGTGGAGCCAATTAAAAAGAAAACATTTTCTTCTTCTTTCGTATGGTGGGGGGTCAGAGGGGGACATCTAGGTCTGCGAGCCAGTCTAGGGCCTCAGGCGTTGCCCTGTGGACCTCATCAATCCCGCCGGGGAATGAATGGAGCGGGCATTCGTTGACCACATGTTCGGTGGTCTGCACCGCACCGCATTCACACGTCGCCGACTCTTTAAGGCCCCATCTATGCATCATATGAGCACAACGGCTATGGGAGCACCTTATCCTATTGATGGCAGTCCAGAGTTTGCGAGGCAATGAGAACCCAAGTTTGCCTCGCAAACTCTGAAAGAAAACATTAATAGAAAATCATAAGGAGGAGTTTAGGGCAGTTAGTAGTTATCAGCCAGTATTTGTAAATTAATGTTTTTGCAACTATGTTGCATTGATATTTAATGGGTTTCATGTAAATTAAGTGGGCATTAATGAAAGCAGTCTTCTTGGATTATTACGACTTGGGTAACAGAAGTTCACTAAAAAGGTTTTTTTAAATCATCTTTGTACATCGATAGAGTTTCTACAATGTAAAAAAAAATATTTCAACCTTTCATGATACGAAGTTGCAGGAATTTACCTGAAGTCATATATAAATGAATTAAATCTGTTTAGAAATTTAAATTAAAAATAAATTTGTATTGATCTAACGCACTACATTTTAAAAGTCTTCATCTGCGGTCAGAACATTGGTAGGTAAATAAATCATGTAATTAAAATGAGAGCTAAAGAACAAGAGGGGGTCGGGTAAAACCTTGCCCCGGGCTTCGGCAATTTTTTACTTGCTACGGCTACTATTTTCTATTGGCCACCTGAAATCGGTATGTAATTTCAAACTGGTTTGGCAGAAATTTAAATTAGTGAAGAAATTTGAATCTTTTAATGCATTTTGTAGATTATTGTGGTTAGTAAATTTAATCCATGATATAAAAACTCGTGAATGTACAAAACTGATTAGTCTTTTCTTGTAGTATGTTTTTAAATTATCTGAAGTGACTTCAAAAAAGCCCCAGAAAACTGAGTTTGACCTACCAGTACCAAAAAAAAAAATAATTTTATACCCCGAAGATGCTTACAAACAAAGTTATTGTTTTATTTAAAAAAAAAACACTACCACACCTTTTTGCTCTTTCTTTGAACAGTAGTTTTATGGACATTATGAAAATATTGAATTCGATGTAACATCCCTCACAATCTCATAAATGGCGCATGTGCCGGATGTGCCTATCGGAAAGAGGGTTGAGAGGAAGCTCTCCGCGGCTGTAAATCTGTTTTTGGCTGATGTAACTAAATTCCCGATTGGTAAACTCTGACGCAATGAAAGTTGGGCATTTTTTTAAACGGCATTTTTAGGTTAATGCAACTATTTTTAATTTTCCACATAACTAGCGACTTCAGCAATGTAGCTTTTAAATATTTAATTTAAATATAACACAATGATTTCGAAAAAAAGGTTTTGAAATCTGCCCTGAGAAAAATATACAAAATCCCAAAAATGTACTTAATTCCACATTAAGAATATTTGTTTAAAAATGCGTTGATTGCTTGGTCAAAATACCTTTTTGTCTGTACAAAGACCTGCATATTTTTAGATAAGCATTATTAACGTTTAAGTAACATAAATTACATACCAAACTACTTTCGCTTAATTTATTCCACACCTTTGCAAAGAGGTAAGATTTTTGTGAACATAACGTCCAAGCACAATATTTTTATTATTGAAATTTATTTCTAGTCAACAGCCACTTTCTTTGCTATACAAGGCTGTTGGAATAAAATTACTTTTATCTTTTGGTTGTATGTGAAGAAGTGCTCGTAGCGTTAAACTATTTAATAATTATTTTCAACTCACATTGATTGTGATTTCGAAAAAAGATATAATCTACACAATTCTAATATTCCTAAGAAGCTTAATAAGAGCTCATTTGCATAAAAATATGACTTATGATTTTCAGTACCCTAGAAAGATATTTTAATAGTACACAACTGCAAACCCTGTACAAATTGCAAGTCTGCCC
This sequence comes from Limnephilus rhombicus, assembly GCA_929108145.2. Lineage (NCBI taxonomy): Eukaryota > Metazoa > Arthropoda > Insecta > Trichoptera > Limnephilidae > Limnephilus > Limnephilus rhombicus. The sequence continues at coordinate 30,057,144 of OV815274.1, forward strand.
CACGATTGAATTTTACAGCCCCAAAATACCTGAAAAATCCCATGACTCTATGCAGAAATTGATAGATTCTCCTATCTATATAATCGGATTGCAATCTAAGTCAGGTACGCCTCCTACGTCATACGTACGTTTGGCAACAATAAATTAGCGTGAAAACAAGCTTATGGGTCCGAGCACATGCGTCGGGTGGGAATGCTGTCCTTGTTATACAGGTATTTAAATATATAGACGCTCAGAAGAACTAGTGTGATTTATAAAATATTGCCAGGTTATTCGTAACCAGGGAATGTTAATATTTCTTTAAAAAATATATATAGGTTTGTATTATTTTTTTATATTTAAAACTGCATGACAGAGTTATCGGAAAACTTCTAATGTAGTTAATGTTCAATCATTAAATGCATTACTGGGTTGATAAAGGTTTCAAAATTGCAACAACCTCCTATTTTTTTAAATAAAAAAAAACTGGATAAGTTTTTACCTCTTATTAAAAATTGACGCGAACATGTAGAACGCATTTACATAAAACGCGAGACATTAAATAAACGCAGGTGAAGTGTCGCAATATTTCGCAAATCAGTCTTGTGTGGCACTGTTCTAATTCCGTCATGAAATTTTAATTATATTAAACATGGAGCGATATATTTCGTATGTAAAGCTACTTACGTTTGCATTTGAAATAGTAGGAATGTTATTAACGAACTTATCTAATATTATAATGGTACTAGCGGTGTGAATTATACCTCGGCTGTGTGAATATTTTTTAAACATTGCCCTCACGATATTGAAATTTATTTATTTTTTATTCATTAGGGCCATTTAAATTAAAAAACCTTTATAATTTTTTTTGGTAAATATGCAGTTAGTCCACCTCACGGATAATACGGAACGATCGTGTTGTCGAAGTTTGATGCACGGATAATACGGAATGTTCCCTAATAGACAATAAAATATGACATTTGTCGGAAGTACCAATCTTATAAAATAAATTCTCTAAAATAAACTCGCATTTCATCATTATTTTTAAAAAACATCCCAGGTTTTGAATGGTTTGTTTGTCAAAGCAGGGTTTGTCTAATTATTCTAATACATTTAATTCCATGTTCTACTGTTATAATATATCTATACATGTACAAATATATATTGTATTATAATATATACATGTTCTAATGTTATAATATATACATGTACAAACTTGTCAATAATGCATTCACTTTGTTTTACGCAAACATATTTTTTCTATGATTGGCAGCATTGATTAATTGTCTATGAAATGTTAAAATAAAAACGATGAATAAACAATGGCGTTACCGCGTGTGTGAATTAATTTTTACAAAATTAAAATGTTAAATGCATTTTTTTTGCATGTTTATTGGTCTCAATACTCAGTTTTCGTAATAATATAGCTAAATCCAACTGTTTGAATAAAAAATATTCCGTATTAACGAGTAAGCGGTTTAACGCATAAATAATATTTTTTTTTATATACCCTCAATATTTAAGATTGTCTATTTGTACAAACAAGTGTTACTGCACAGAGGTTTGTTGTCTAAAAGAGTGAAAGATTGTCCAATTTGACAGTTGTTCAAGATGGCGTAAAGGTTTACTGGGCCATTTCACCATTACAATGTGCATTTTGCCTTCAGATTTGAAAACAGTAGATTGAAAAGAACTCGGAGGTATATATAGTTCTAGCAAAAATTTGATTTATTATGTATTACGATTCCATTTCAGTTGGCGTAATGCGAAACTACCTTAACGGGAATATCGCGGTCACTTTGTTTGATAGATGTCGTGATTCAATCATTCCGAAGGCGAATTTTCTTTAAAAACACATTTATATTCTGATGTTGTGGCTAGACTTTTCGACATTCATGCTGTCAAGTTTGAAAAAAGAAGTAATGGCATTATTAAAGGTAAAATCATTGAAAGGAATAAAAGTATTTTAGGAGAGTCCCCAACTGCCGTGAGTCAATGAAACTATTGCGTCCCCATTCTGGGGTAATTATACGCCTTTTTGAACGCTGAGCTCTTCAAATGCAAGAAGCAACTAAATATTTAGGGCACCATCAACAATGATGATGACAATATCGACATACAGAGACGAGTACCGAGCATAGAATCCAACATGCTTAGAAGTAGAAGATTTCAGCCCTGCAGTTCATTTAGTTGAAAAGGACGCTCTTCTGAGCTTTTGAACCACTTTGCACACATACGAGTTTTGGGTTAACTTCGAAAAGAGAACCAGGGCTTTGGGTGTATATAAAACAATGCGCAGGAATCGCACGACGTTCGGACTCCCCAGGCGCTGCAATGCAGAACATTCCTCTGTTGAGGAATGTTCTCCCGAATTTACAGTTCTAATAATAAGATTAAAAGAAAATATTATCCATATTTATGATGTAAGACAGATTGTAATTACATGTAAGAAGCTGTATGTATATATTTATACTCTTCATGGGGTGTTTTGGATTGAATTAACCTCCCCGTAATTAATTAACTTATTATTATTATTATTATTATTACTACGAGGCTGAGGGCAGTTGGGGTAAGGGGAAGGATACACCAATTGTGAAGTTGGGAAGTGGGAAGTGGTTGGCTGTTCAATCATATTTGGTCTCTAAACATAATATCTAAAGTAATTTCAAGCAACGAATTTATTGTGAATTATGGTCTCGCACCACGGCTAGGTTGGGTATACCATATTTCACCTGGGAACCAGATTCAAACGAACCGTATTAACTTTTTTTATAGTTTAAGGTAAGGTGACCAGCTCAACGGTCATGTGCCCATGAAACGGATACATTTCCTTCCTTTTCAAAAGGGTCATAATCTATTAGCAAAATAAATAAAAAATGTACGTGAGTTCTGTGAATAGGTTTACACCTTATTCCTTATTTATTAACCTTCAAGCCAGCGCGCGGGCTTTTATAACAAAAGATTTCGCTCTAAGCCTAATCGACCTGCGGAATAGTAAAGCATATTTTCAATGAAGATTAGTCGTTTTTCGCTCGACTGAACTTTGAATACTACGCACGCACGGCGCGCGAGTAGATGTGAGAGGGATGAATCGCATACGCGTACATTGCTTCCATAATTTGGGAGACGGGTATGGGTACCGCCGCACCAGGAACCATTTTTTGGATAACCAACACCCCTGAAACAGGTCACCCCAAGTAGTTCACAACCTTTGGTGACTTAGCAGGGGTTCCCGGGTTCACGGGGTGAGGTTTTGGTCTTGTGGCGAATGGGTTTTACCACCTACTGCGTGGCTGGCCGGATCAGGAGCGACTGATTTGTAGACCTAACCAAGAACTCTCCAACTGGAATCTGTCGATCCATCGCCTTGCACCGCAGTGGGAGGGATGGATTCATACGTCCATCACTTCATTGGCCCCCATATTCCTACCCACCCCGCATATATTTTTCCTTCCCAGAACTTCCTCTCCTTCCTTTCCATAAAAAGACTCTCCACACAGCATCCCCAAATATGACATAGGCCCTGAGGCATTTTTTTCCTCAGGGCCTTCTGTGTGGAGCTATTGTAAAAAAATATACATCTCTATCTCAGGTTGCCCGGCGGAGCACTTGAATATGATGCAAGACGAGCCCGTAACAAACAGAAAAGGGTCACGTGCGGTTAAGGCTCTGCAACCGGGCCCGAAAAGAAGAAGATGGAGAGATACGAAATAACGAATGTTAGAGGAGAGAGCTAACATTTACAGCGACAAAATCGATGCGTAAATTGCGAAAATGTTTAATAAAACACGACTCGTTTAAAATAGAGCAAATATCTCGCGGGCATTATCTTAAACAGCATTTAAAGAAACACTGTGAATTTTTTCATACATATAACTTGTAAAATAAATGAAACAAACGTGTTAATAATAATTTTTGGAGCATACTTTGCGATTTTTTTCTATCGAGGGAATTTTATATAATTTGCATTTCGGCGCCGGCAAAGTCTAAATATTATCTTCAAGAATAACATATATTTTTTTAAGAGCTTTAAAACTTACCGTGTTTAAGGGAAATATGTAATAAATCGATACAAATCCGGGTTGCGGGCCCTTAATTCGACACCGCTCGACCGTTGAAAGGTTAAGGTGATTAAGTAAATAACCGCTTGCATTATAAATTTAAGATTGTGCAGTACTAGATTTGAATATAGAGAACTGAGAAAAAATATCAATTCATGGATACTCTTCCTTGTCTGCATTGACTTTCCGAAAGATGTCCTTTATAAATAATTTGTCCTTTATATGTAATTTATGGTTCGAATGTTACATTAAAAAGTCCAAAGTGAAAGTATCGCGCTGTATTTGAAGGAAACTTTGGGTTTGTTGACCTAACCGTTGCAATCAGCCTAATAGTAATATTAAGGTCGAATAGTCTCATTATCCATAATATACTCGTATTAATATTTTGAGGTTGACTTTTTCACTACGCTAGACTAATTTTCGTCATTTGTGACAGTAATAAGCGTCATATAAATAAATCACTATTCGGAAACTGTTGCTAGCAATCAAATATGTATTTGATATTCTATAGATTAAAATATCTGTAATGTTGATTAATTCATTACGTGAAGACTTCCTCTTCCGTGTCTTTAATTGATTAAGATATTTTTCAACGGACAGAGATCAAAACGTTACTTGTAAAATGTAACAATTCATTGTTCGGCCATATGGTTCGCTAATTCAATAATATCTAAGCAGAAACGTTGTGTTAGGTACTACAATATTGCGAGAATGTTACTGGTGTAAAATAGTTCTTTTGATTTATGGAGACGTGTCTGAGAAGAGGAGTTTTCCCTTCTGAATGGAAGAGGGGCGTGCTCAGGATTATAACAAAGGGGAACGGTAAGCCCAAATCGGACGTGAAAGCGTACCGACCCATCACCCTGCTGCCAGTCCTGGGAAAAATTTTGGAGAAACTAATCAAGGAACGGCTCCGGCGTACATTGTCCCCCCCCCAGCCCGTATCAATTTGGGTTTGTCCTCGGTAAATCTACGGAACACGCCTTAAAGTTTGCGCTTGACTGGGTGAAGGCTTGTCCCATGAAGTATGTAATCGCTATTTTCTTAGACATCACAGGTGCCTTCGATTATGCATCATGGCCGATGATACTAATAAGACTATTCAAACTCGTAGGAAACTACCTAAGTGAGAGGACGATCATCCTCTCGTTTGGAGACTTTGTCATTGAGCGTGAGGTTGATATGGGTGCCCTCAGGGTTCTAACGTTGGACCAGACCTTTGGAACATTGGGTTTGATGACTCTTCCAGGTTACCCTTGCCTGAAGGATGTATCTCAGTCGATTATGCTGATGACAAATTGTATCTGGTCTCTGGGAACAGCAGGAGAGAACTTGAACGCAAGTCTGAAGAAGGTTTGAATACGTTCGTCCAATGGGGACAGAGAAATAAAATGACCTTCGCTCCCCAGAAGATCATGGGTCTCCTGATGAAAGGTATCCTCAACAGAGATAGAAACCCCACCATCAAAATGGGAGACACCAGAGTCAAATTTGTTGAGACGGCGAAATATCTTGGAGTAACTCTAGATCGATCGTCCTCGTTCTTAGCTCACGTTAAGGAAGTCTCACTGACTGCAACTGAGGTGGTAAGCTTTCCTAGGTTATTACAGAGGCTAGTTTCGGATTGAGCTTCCGGATACCAACTACTTTATTGTGCTCTTACTTCAGTGGAGCATTTTTACCTGTAAATTCTTTTAACAATTCTAGATTCATGTAATGCTGAGCTAGTGTCCCGGAGACAGAACTGAACTCCGTAATGTTATGTCCCATTTCCCCATATTAGGGGTGGGGTATGACCTCGTCTCCGCTACGTGAGCCTGTGAAGCGCTCCCGGAGTGCTGCTTCTCGGATCGCCCGCGCCACCCCTGGGGAAGGTTGGCGGTCAGAGGGAGGTCCGTGCGAGCTAGGGGACCTCTCCGCCCCGCCTCCGACAACCCGACGCTCACTTCCTCAGGGTCTTCGGGCGATACGCCCCCATCTCCCACTTACTGATCGTCGAGACACCACCGGGATGTCGGCTTAGGGGCGCGGTATCTGAACCTCGTATCCGGCCTGCCTGATCACCGACTAACTTTCAGCAGGACTGCCGGGCGATCCGCGCTGTAGCACCTCCGTCTGTGGATCTACTGTCTACCATGATTGCTATTTCATTGTTTGAAATTTGCTTAGTGCTTTATGTACATAAATATGTTAGGGAAGGCATACTGCTTACATATTTCTTTATTGTTATTTCATCCCCTTACCTAAAAGAGGTCCAGGTAAGATTTTCTTAATAATTACTAACAACTGTACATAGTAGCACTTGCATACTGCTACCTAATAACGTATGCCAGGGCAATGGAGGTCTAGTATCATTTATTAAATGTAGAGCCGTTTTTATACAAAAAATTAGAGTCCTTGCAAGAGCCTTGAAGGGGTAACCATCTGTTACCTATACCAGGGCGGGTATGTGGTGGGTCCTCCAATGAAGTTCTTTGATTCACACTTGGCTATCTTTGGTGACTTAGCAGGGGTGCCCGGTTTCTTGGGGTGATGTTGATCTATGATGTTTGTGTGCGGCGGATGCGTTTGCCCACCTAAAACTGATCGGGAGAGACTGGTTGAGGGAGACCTTTTAAAATCTCCAGCCGGAATCTTTCAACCCATCGCCATCGCCTGGCACTGCGGTAGGAGAGATGGTTTCATACACCCGTCATTCCTAGACACATTGTCCCCAGATTCCTACTTACCCCTCATACCTTTATCCTTTCCAGAACTTCTTCTTCCTTTCCTTATAAATACCCTCCACATGGCATCTCCAAAGATGAAATAAGCCCTAAGGAAATGTAAAAAAAACACATGGACGTGGAAGACCTGGATACCCCAGATTTCTACCCACCCCTCATACCTTTTTCCTTCCCAGAACTTCCTCTCCTTCCTTTCCTTATTAATACCCCCACAAAGCATCCCAACTAAGGGTAATTATTTTCCTTATGGCCTACTGTGTTTTTTTTCATGAATACCCCACAAGAGTCCCAACTGCTCCCGTCTGGAGCCAGCGAGACTATGGCATCCCCAATTGGGGTATGTGTGAGGCTGAAGGTAGTGGAGGGGAGGGGAAGGTGGGGAAGAACCTGGCTATTCAGATCTGGTCACAAACACGGCTTAAGCCATTTCAAGCAACGTTTCAATTCTGAATGGTGGTCTTACACCAGGGCGATACTGAGAGTATCTTGCACTCTGGAACGTGGGGCAAATATACTATATATTATTTAAAATGAATAAATTGTGAAATACACAAATTAATCAAATAAAATTTATTTTCCACGCCGGGATTCGATCCCGCGACCGTCGGAATGAGAGTCAAGAGCCTTACCGATGAACTGCGCCCGCCGTCTAGAGCTAATGAAAAAAAAACTTTGGAAAAAGAACTTTGAAAACTTAAACTCATTTGCTTTAAAAAGTTACTGCCATATTTTTGCTGTTGTGTACACTTCAAATATAGACAAAAACCTGAACAGGAAAGATCAAATCAACCTTACCGTTAACAAAATAAGGAAATTAATTTACATATTTTTAAAAATCCGAAACTTTCTCTCATTAGAAAATCTAACATCAGTCTATCATGCTATAGTACAGTCAAATCTCCAATACGCTGTAGTAAGCTGGGGAGCTGCATACAAAACAAATCTACTCCCTGTTGAAATTGTGCAAGGTCTAATTATAAAAATTATATTGAAAAAACGAAGAGATTATCCGACTCACTTTATTTTTGAAGAATTTAAAGTATTAAAATTTAATGATCTAGTTCGAAAAAATATAATAATCCAAATAATAAAAGAAAAACAAAATCATAGCTTTTTAACTGAAAGTCATACTCATCAAAAACATATATTTCCAACACAAAAATGCAACACTTCGTTTGCACAACACCATTATACACTAGGAAAAAAATACTTTAATAGCCTACCTGAAAAAATAAGAACAACCGAAGACGACAAATGCCCACTAAAAGCAATCAAAGAGCAATTTAAAGTAAAAATACCAAATTGATAAAATTTATCATCATAACTTTTATAACTTGTAAATTTGTTATTTATTAAGTGTCTACCACAAGTAAATTATAAGATACAAAATATATTTTGTTAATATATTTTAAATATTTTCTAATCCCATACTCGTCCCTCTTCTAATCACAAGCGTCTGCTTCTATAGAAGAGAAATATCATAAAAAAAAAATCAGTGAAATTTATTATTATTTATATGTTAATGTTATTGTTAGAAATTTTTTTTTTTTTTCTATATATATATATTGTCGCTTTTGCGTGTCTTATTTTCTGTGATTACATTACGAATCTAATGGCAATACCAAAGATGGGTGTGGCTGCACACCACTGGTGTTGACATTGAATATAAAAAGATTTAGAAGTATTACAGTTCTTATCAATTATAATAAGATGGAGTGTGCTGAAGTAGACATTTTCACAATCTATAATTTAAACGATTTCAGAAAAAAATATTCCGCTATTGTTCAGATATAAAATGTTGAGTTATATTATGTATCACATGTGCCTTTCTTTGTGTCTCTTGTCTCTCTTTGTGTGATTTATAATTTGAGTTAGCTATTAATTTTTTTAATTTTTTTTTTGTATGAATACCTCACAAGAGTTCCAGCTGCTCCCGTCTGGAGCCAGTGAGACTATGGCATCCCCAATTGGGGTGTGTTATAAGGCTGAAGGTAGTGGGGAGAGGAAGGAGACATAGAAGAGTAAGGTGGGGAAGTACATAATTTTGAATTGTCCTAACGTGTAGGTTTTTATAATTTTATTTACCTATTTGCATATTAACTGATTTTTTATAACTGGATTGTTCTCAAATAAAATAATAACGAACAAAAAATTACTCAGGATAAGATTGAGTAAAAACATAACTTTTTTTTACATTAGCTTTACAAATAATTTACCTCAGGGCCTTTGTCATCTTAGTAAAATAATTTCGCTTAGGGCTTATGTCCATTTGTGATGGACATGTGAATCCATCCCTCCAACTCCGGTGCAAGGTGATGGGTCGAAATAGTTCGGATGGAGACTAAGCCACCAAACATAGCGAACCACTTAGGGTGACCTATAACAGGCGTATTGGTTATGCAATAAATGGTTCCGTGGGCGGCGGTACCCAACTGTTAAAAAAAACGGTCCGCAAAAAAATAATCGTCGATTTCACCCTGAAAACCGCAGAGAATTTATGATTATGGGTGTTAAAAATATTAAATACGATTATCTTTGTAGTTCTACTTCTAGTATAATTATTCATTACGCATAACGAATTTACACGTAAACTTTATCTGGAGAAAGTGAAAAGAAAACTTATATATACACTGTACATTCTACATTTCGAATTAATTACCATACTGACATAAGTATGCATATTCAAAGCGTTTCGGTTAAAAGTCGTTCCGTCATTTTAATTTTATTCAAATAAAACGTCAGTTCAATCCGCGTTTGAAAGTGTATTGACAGAAACAGGGTGTATTATCGTATTTTTTGTTAGTTGTTTATTTTAGACCGGACTTATTCCACTCATTGCGGGTATCTTCAGACTAATGTATTTTATTATTGACTTCAGGCCTCGGGCATATTCCGACAGAGAGTCAAAATATTTCCGCCTTTTCCTTTTCTTTTCCTTATTTTCCAATAAAATCCAAATTAATGGAATATTTTTTTCTGAACATATCCAAAAACTAAAAACTGTTTTTGAAAATTAATAAAATACGGTTTCAAATTTAATCTTCGAAATAAACACAATTTTTTAAATATATATATTTTTTAATGCAAACACAAAGAAAGTTTTAAAAATGCCTCATCTTACGTTTTTCTAACCATAATTAATGATAACAAAAAAAAACCATGAACACATATTTTATTAGACAAATGCAATATAAACGTTACCGTGACCTCACTTTTGGTGGTTTCATGAATAAATAATTAGTAAAAAATTCCAAATGTTTCTCAATTTATTTTCCGTTGCGGTCGGAAACTTTGGTTTCATAAAGGTATACGATTTTATTATTTTGTTGTTATCTTTTAGATTTGAATATAAAGCGTTGTGTTTTCTCTTTCTAACGTTGTGATAAAGTTTCTCAACCTGATGGTAAGGGAGTCACCGTGGTTTCCATGAGACCTATATATGTGTTGTTCCCAAAGGCGAACAAAAAACACCAACTAAAGTAGGAAAATGAAATAAAACAATCAATATGAATTTCGAAGAGCAATTGAGTGTACGATATTTTTTGTCAGTCCGTCTTTTGCCAACACAAATAAGCTTTATGTTTTGCCCACGCGAGAACATGATGCCGAATGAAATATCAAAATGACGCGACGCTTCTCGTGAATGTCTGGCGCACGCGTGAATGAAAGCTCGATGAGACGGACTTAGCGCCATATGTCATTCAACAACATAAATAATTTCGTTCTTTTTGAAATACGAAAGATGGTTAAATTTTTTCATACAAAAATACTAAAATCGCGATTAAAAAATGGGAGGGTAGGGGTAGGAGGGTTAAAATTTGAGGGTATAGGTATCTTTTGATGCCAAATGAAAAATACATAAAAAAATGATTTTTTTTCTAGTTAGGGACGCCCTAATCACCTAGCGGTATGAAATATACTTTAAAACCTATTCTCATACCTACCAAATATACGTAAAAAAATTATAAAAATCGGTAAAGCCGTTTCGAAGGAGTGCGACAACAAACACCGTGATTTATTATATTGCATCATCTCAGCATTCTAATTCCAACAGGATTAATTGAATTGACAGTTTTTTAACTTGACATGTAAGTTAAATAAATTTCATATTTTCCATTAATCTGATTACTGATTTCATGAATTCTAATGTTAATTTCAAAAGATAATTACTTGTAAAACAACCCTGAAGTGCTGCACATTAGCACAGAATTGTAAATTGAAAATATTATTACCTTTCGAAAACCATGGAAGAATTCATCCTTTTGAAATGTTATTAATAAAATGTCACCATTTACTTAAAATAGAATAATAATTCCGCATACAAATCGATGCTTTATTTAACATTTGAAATCACTTTAAATACAATTAATTTGGCCACCCATGTTGATTTCCAACGTGACAATTATATCCATCGTTATCGACGACCAAAGCTATAAAAGCAGAAAATATTACTTGGATAATAGTTTCTCTAGGGCTGGAATGCGATGCAAATAACCACGTTTTATAATAAATCAGATTTTATTACGGTAAAATACTGCTATATTTTCAGTTACAGTCGTTTTCGAGATACCTAAATACATTGCAATGAAATACTGGAAAGAAAGATTCACTAAATTCCTTTGACGGTAGTTCACCGGAATTGTCATTAGATGACTTCTGTATGTGTTATTACCATCAAGATAGAACATACTAACTAACCATCACGCCGATTCCTCGCAGGAGTAGGCAGAAAGGATCTACATCCAAACAACTCGGTCTTGGCACACGCTCCTTTATTCATTCACATCAATAAATCGTCTCATACACATACTTTTGTTGTTCTGGCGCTTGACATGGCTCGACTCAAGAATTATCCTAACACTCCTTTTTTTTGTTCATTCGCTCTACAAACAAACTAGATGTCTATTTCTTAATCTTAGTCATTACGCTTTCATCAGCCTTGAATTTTTTTTCCACATTTCTCTCACGATTATACATGATTTTACCAGACCTACGCCTCAGGGATCTCATTTCTACAGCATTACTCTTCTTTCATAATTCCTCTGCCAGTTTCACTGCCATATGATATGATGGCCGTCCGACTATCGGCGGACTACGGTCTAAAGTTCCTAGTTTGAATACGGTATTTTGCTGATTTTTTAAGGCGTGCAGTAGTATTGGTTAACAATGCAGTTTGAATACGGAAAGAATTCGTTCATTTAGTTGATTTTCTGAAGGTGTGCAGTAGTATTGGTTAACAAGTTAACAATAACGTAAAAACTGGCGACAGCACATCTCCTGTATTTAAAAATCTTTGGTACACCAGCACTCCGTTGTGGACTGCTAGCTTCGCTACTTTGGATACATTTTTTTAGCGCCAACCGCGTTCTATCCTCCATGGATTTTTCAGTATTTCCGTCTCTCGTAAACATACTTCCTAAATACACAAACTCATCCTCATGCTCCGAGAATTCATTGTTCACAACTATATTGCTCAAATATCCAGGCGAACGGTAGCTGACATGACATTTCTCCATAAAATTATACATAACGAAATAGACTGCCCAGAACTTCTATGACAAATAAATTTTAACATCCCATCTAAAAGAACTCGCCACACCAACCTTTTTTACACAACCAGTAGTAATACGAACGCTGCAGCCAACTCCCCTATTTCCCGCATCCTTCAAAGTTTCAACTCAATTAAAAAAACCACAAATACCGATATATTTTTTGATTCCCTCCCTCTATTTAAGAAAAACATTTTTAGCACACTGAATTCGCACACATAAAACACACATCCACACACCCTCACGCGCATTTACACACATACAAACACTCTCTCACACACCCCTCTCCTTTAATAAGTTACTAACTTAATTTAGGTATATTGTATTATTTATCTCACAAAAATATAAGTAGATAACAGCGACATGTCATTGGTACCAATTATCGTATTAATTCTATAACTTTGTAACTATTTTCCATTATGTAATAATGTACTGTTTGTTTCTGCAAAAAAAAAAAAAAAGATAGGACATAGACGCCATAAGTAAATCGATGTATCCCTCTTCATATTTCGCATTTGGAGCTTTCCGCAATATCTGAGCAGATGTCTCGTTAATATTCGTGTCCTGATAATATTCATACTAATTCCCTTTTATAATATTGAATAGGTACATTGTACATGGCTACTATAAGCTTTAGACCGTTCATACACGCGCCTACAGCAGTTGTGCACAATAATAATAATGGAAGAAAAATCTGTAAACGATATTCGTAAAATCACGGCGAATATGATTGTTAATTGGCATGTAAAGAATGCATTTCTGAAAATGTTCAATAGGTGGGCAATAATTATTACGGTAAATCGAAAAGCGGTTATTCCTGATCAATTTTGATGCATGAGAGTAAAAATGGCAAACTTTCAACGATACGTGAAATTGGCTAAAAAATCATAAATAAATATATCGCCTTTGATTCACACTTTCAAACTGTTCTCACTTTCAAGTTACGCTTTTTACAGCAATAAAAAAAAATCACAATGTTTTACGTTTTTTAATCCAATCCAATTGATTTCTGAAATTGGCAAAACACTTTAAAGTCTAATATCTTTTTTGATTATAATTGTTTTACAAACTCTTCTCACTTTTAAATTAAGTTCATTTTTTACAATTGTTAAAGACACACCGAAAACCTGTGAAACGGTTCGTTTAGTTTTTTGGGTATTAACTTATATTTTTTTTATTATTTTCAACGAGTTGGTTGTTTCGCCGTCAACATAATCAGAAATAAATAATGTAACAATGATTTCGGAAAGTAAAACAACTGTATCGAGTAGTCTTCTTCTTCTTGTGCCTAGTGGAGGTTACCTATTATGGAAATGTTCACCCGCAAGCAGCAGCCCGGACCATGTTTTACCAAATGCAGTTAGTTCCAAAGGAGGATGCATGTCCCCGATTTTGTTCAACCTGTACATGGACGAACTCACCGACAGGCTAAACAATGCAGGGGTAGGCTGCCAAATTGGAGGACAGTTTCTGAACAACATCAGTTATGCGGACGACATGGTATTGATGGCACCATCCATAAGGGGCCTACGTATTCTTTTAAAGATCTGCGAAGAGTTTTCTGAAGAAACAAACATGCAATACAACCCCACTAAAACGGCTCTACTGGTCGTATGGACAAGGACCAAAAAATGTTCCTCCAGCTACCCTGAATGGTGTGAACCTGCAGGTGACTGAAGGAACTAAATACCTTGGACACATAATCACCAGTAATCTGATGGACGATGACGACATCGATAGGCAAAGAAGAGCTCTCAGTATAAAAGCAAACATGCTCTGTAGAAGATTCCGCCTTTGCAGTACTGCTGTAAAAAGGACGCTCTTCCTTTCCTTCTGCGCAACACTGTATACGTGTGAACTCTGGGCAAAATACAAGAAGAGTAGTATAGAAAGACTTCGGGTTCAGTATAACAACGCCTTCCGCATAATGTTTGGTCTCCCCAGATATTGCAGCGCTTCCCGGATGTTCACGGAGGGGCGAGTTCCTGGCTTTGCAGCCCTTATTAGATCCAGGGTGGCAGGAATTAGGGAAAGGATAACCAGCTCTGGAAACATCCTCGTCATCGAAGCCCGCCTCAGTCCATCATCCAGTATTGATGCACACTGGAGAAAAATACTGGCTCCTTACGTGCTCACAGAATCCTAAAAGCTTAATATTATTATTTCTTTTGTTTTCCTTTTACTACTATAAGCTTATTATCTTTTTTTGTTTCGTGTACATTCATATCCACCTTCTTTTTCTTTTTTTCCTTTCAAATACTTTGTACATGTATGTGTATATTATACCCTTATGGAATGTGTGGGATTGCACTCTCCTCCCCACATACTAGAATAAACACTTATTTATTTATTTTATTTATTTATGGCTCTCTGCATTTGGTTAAAAAATATTTGAAAAAGCATTTAAGCACAACAGACACTTTATATTGACAATTCATAAAGTATTAATTAAGGTGGGGTTCTGAGCACAGCGACAGCAGCGATAATTTTTTTTAGCCCTCGCAGGAGACCCTGAGAATATGTCATCTTAAGAGAAGCTGTATGGAGGGTCTTTTTGGTAAAATGAAAGATAGGAAGTTAAAAGAAAGCAAGTATATAGGCGATCAGTAATAAGTGGAGTCCGCCGGCGATAGTGTCGCGGTCCTCTGAAGTCACTATTGCTTAACTGTCGCTGCGACAGTGATGCGGAGACGCTGCCGCAGCCTCACTGACGCTATCGTCGAAACTCCACTTAAATGTTCCAGATCAGTCAAGTAGTAGTAATGGGATCAACCTTGCGTAATTTCAATGGTACCTACGTTTTATCTTTGTCGGTCTCATTTTTACTAGAAAAAAACATTGGTGTCCGGGTAGGTTCATTAAAATGGAACAATGGTTTGTTTTTGTTTTCTTCTGTTTTAGTTTTGAAATCATATCTTGTTTGCTTGTCAATCGGTTGGAGCTATGGTTGAAGTCAATATCTGGTTCCACCATCTATATGCTACCAGTACAGATCTGATGTAATCTCTCTCTTTCTCATAAACCACGATTACAACAAATATAACAGAATGAGTGGCTACAACGGAGCCCTCAGTGATATGATAAAGACTACTACTACGTTTGTTTTGTTATTATAAAAATATTAACCTAATACGTGCTTCGTGCAGTTTTGGTTTTATCAAAGTCGATCGACGTTTTCAAGGTAAGTTTTTGTTATTTCCTCAATGGCCAATCGTGAAAAATATAAATTCAATAAGACAAACATTTATTCGGAAATAGTTTATTTATAAATTTATAAAAGTAGGTTCTCGTAAATGCAAATTATAAGAACAGAATAAATTAAATGAATAGTTACAGTCGCTCCTATATTTGACGTTGAAACAATATTAATACAATTTAGGTACACGAAAATTATTTTGATAACATTTTAAATCAAATGAAAACAAATAACTTTGTAAATCACCAAAATTTAATTAAAATTGTCAACATGTTCCGAAACCAAAGGTTTCTTCGTCAGGATAATATTAATAAAAATAACAGAAAAAAATGCAAAGGTTGAAGAAGTAAACATTTAAAATTATGGGTAAAGTTCGGTTTATGGGCGAAATTCCTAAAAAATAAAACTAGTTATTTTTATACTAACTTTGGGCTGGGAAATCCGAATCTGAAAGAATTAGTTTACACTCGGCAATATTAACTGAGTTAAACGACTGTACAATTTTGAATTTACATACAATGTAACAGGAATAACAGGCCATTTTTTTCTGAGAATAGAGATCATAGAAAAAACTAAAGATAACATATTACCACATAAAATTAAGTTTTGCCATTAAGCAATAATATCAATAACGTAAAAAACATGTTTATAATTTCATTAATTATTTTTTATAAATTTTATTCACTTTTGTATCACAAACCATGTTACACAAACCTAGCGTAGCCGTTAAACTACTTGCAAACTGGGATGTTTGTTGCCTTGACGCGAGTAGGCGCTACGAAGGGGGGCACTTTCTTTTGTATCACAAACCATGTTACACAAACCTAGCATAGCCGCTAAACTACTTGAAAACTGGGATGTTTTCTTGCCTTGACGCGAGTAGGCGCTACGAAGGGGGCACTTTCTTTTCTATCACACACCATGTTACACAAAACTAGCGTAGCCGCTAAACTACTTGAAAACTGGGATGTTTTCTTGCCTTGACGCGAGTAGGCGCCACGAAGGGGGCACTTTCGTTTCTATCACACACCATGTTACACAAACCTAGCGTAGCCGCTAAACTACTTGAAAACTGGGATGTTTTCTTGCCTTGACGCGAGTAGGCGCTACGAAGGGGGCACTTTCTTTTCTATCACAAACCATGTTACACAAACCTAGCGTAGCCGCTAAACTACTTGAAAACTGGGATGTTTTCTTGCCTTGACGCGAGTAGGCGCTACGAAGGGGGCACTTTCTTTTCTATCACAAACCATGTTACACAAACCTAGCGTAGCCGCTAAACTACTTGAAAACTGGGATGTTTTCTTGCCTTGACGCGAGTAAGGAAGTATCGTGTCTGAAAGTTTTACGTTATTGATATTATTGCTTATGGCAACACTTAATTTTCTGTGGTTGAACATAAAATATCTTTTGTTTTTTCTATGACATTGTTGATAGCGTCAAAATGGCCTGTAAGCTGTGCATGAATTTAAAATTTTGCAGTCGTGTTATTCAGTTTATATTTGCTTGCCCCAACCTACTTCTTTCAGATTCGGATTCCCCGGCCCAAAGTTAGTATAAAAATAACTAGTTTTATTTTTTAGGAATTTCGCCCATAAACCGAACTTTTTCCATAGTTTATTTATAAATTCTCGTAAATGCAAATTTTAAGAACAGAATTAATTAAATGAATAGTTACAGTCGCTCATATATTTGACGTTGAAACAATATTTATACAATTTACACTACAATAATTTTGATTACATTTTAAATTAAATGAAAACAAATAACTTTGTAAAATACCAAAATTTAATTAAAATTACCAACATGTTTCGAAACCAAAGATTTCTTCGTAAGGATAAGATAAAAAAAAGCAAAAGAAAAAAATGCAAAGATGAAGAAGTAAAATTTTTAAATTATTTACAAAAAATAATCTAGAATTTTTAAAATTAAAAATACATTCGTTTGTTTCGCCAATTTTATTGCTTTAAATCAGAGCAAATTGCATATTTGTACTATGTTTGTTCTAAGTCCATTTCGAAATGATCGAAGATTAGGTCTCCACAAATAATATCAATGTACGTTAACATCCCAAAAATTCCTCTGCGTGGAAA
Organism: Limnephilus rhombicus; assembly: GCA_929108145.2. Taxonomy (NCBI): domain Eukaryota; kingdom Metazoa; phylum Arthropoda; class Insecta; order Trichoptera; family Limnephilidae; genus Limnephilus; species Limnephilus rhombicus. The sequence continues at coordinate 30,074,748 of OV815274.1, forward strand.
TTGCGAATGAAATCCACAAGAAGCTGTAGGAAGCAATTTTTTAACTATCTGAAATTACAATAAAGTGTGCAAACTACGTGATGGTTTAATACTAAAGTGGTAAGCACATTGTTTCCGTGGTGTCACCATCCCATTGTTGAGTTTTAAGACAAGTGATTAGGTTTTTTTGTAAGAAAATAATATTCGGTTAATATTCAATTTGAAACCTTTCATACCCTTCGAAAAAATAAATCGTTTATTTGATCAGATTTAACGACATGTCATAATGATTTTTTTAGAATATTTCTTTCGAATCTGCCATTGCCAGTTTGTTTTGGAATTTTCTTTCGATTGTACGATCTAGAGATACAATGCTATTTTTTAAATTTAAAAACCATTTTTTTCTAAAAGGAATCAAATGACTAGCTAAATTATTCGAGTGAATTTTTGTGATTTTGAGATGTTTGTTTGATTTGGTTTGATTACTTCCCAATTCAATTGCAAAACAATATATTATTTAGAAACCAACATTTCAATCCCCATCACGTGTAACCGGCCCCTATACAGGGTGTCAAGGGACGTCTTGACTTACTTTAACCAGTGATTTCTGACGTTATTTGGAGTAAAAAACGTGAATGAAATTTTGGTCTCCGGTGACGTTTTTGAGTTTTTTTTCATTTTTTTTTTCATTAGCTCCACACAGGAGGCGCCGAGGAAAACATTTTCCCTAAGGGCCTATGTCATCTTTGAGGATGCTGTGTGGAGGATTTTTTAAGGGAAAGGAAGGAGAAGAAGATATGGGAAGGAAAAAGGTATGAGGGGTGGGTAGGAATCTGGGGGTCAGTGTGGCCAGGAGTGACGGACGTATGAATCTATTCCTCACACTGCGGTGCAAGGCGAAGGATCGGGAGAATCCGGCTGGAGAGGTCAAAAGGCCTCCCTCAATCAGTCTCCTCGGATCCAGCCCGCCACGCAGTGGTTGGGCAAACGTATCCGCCACTAAGACCTAGACAAACCTCATCCCATGAACCCGGGCACCCCTGCTAAGTCACCAAACGTAGGCAACCACTTGGGGTTACCTGTGGCAGGGGTGTTGGTTGTCCAATAAATGGTTCCCCGGGCGGCGGTACCCATACCCGCTTCCCAAATTAAATTTCTACAAAAACATATAAAATCGTAGGTATTAGACAGTTGGGGGTGGGTGAGGGATTGATTGATCATTTGTCTGAGTGACCAGTGACGACATGCGGAAGAATTTTTTTTTGGTTCGATTTTGAAGAAAAAAAATGGAAAACGAAAAAATTTCACCGGAGACCAAAATTTCATTAACATTTTTTACTCCAAATAATGTTAGTAATCACTGGTTAAAATAAGAGAAATACGTCTCGTACCACGTGTAAAGAGTGTTAAGGACGTACTAAACTGACTTAAGCAGCGATTCCTGTCATTATTAAGAGTGAAAAACGTAAAAATATTTGAATTTTGGTCTCCGGTGACATTTTCGACGTTTTTTTTAACAAAACATAAAAAAACAAAAAAGCAGTAGAAATCGGACAGCTGAGTCGGTAACTCGGCTGAGTGGCATTTTGAATTTTTTTTGTTGATTTGAAGAATTTTGAAAAAAAAGACAGCTGTCATATTCTTATATATTATATAATTTTATTATATTATTATGATAGCTGTCATAAAAGAAATAGAAATTAAAACGGAGTTCTACAAAATAAACTTGATAACAATAAATTAAAAAAGACATCTAAAAATTCACGGGAGACCAAATATCATTTAGGTTTTATAGTTCAAATAATGTCAGGAACCACTGGTAAAAGTAAGTCAAGTACGTCCCTTAACACCCTGTATGTATGTATAAGAGTGATCTACCACGGAATGGATCAACTTGTCTTAAAAACCAACAATGGGATGGTGACACCACAGAAACAAAGTGCTGACCACTTCGCTAAAACGCATAAAATTGTCTTCTGACTGCTTCTTATGGATTTCATTCACAATTTGCACGCCGAGGAATTTTTGAGATGAAAACGTACATTGACGAACATTTTTTAGAGCGCGTTAAGACTTCTTTGTTTGTATCGTCTCGTGTCTGTTCATAGAGTAAGCTCAACAATTTTTACCAATTTTTTAATTTTATTGTGACAGGTGTTTTTTTGTAAAATAGAAAACTAATTTTTAACTTTTCATTTGTAAAGCTATGTCAGAATTTCTACGATAAATTATACTCTTGGATAAATCGATATAAATCCAAAAATAAAACTATTTTTACTTCAACGTCTTTCAAAATTGTTAAGCTTGATAAGGCTACTATATTAAATACTAGGTGGCTTGTTCAAATAAACTTAATGTATTTATTCAAATTTTGTTACCATATAATATGTACCTGTAATATTGATTTTAATAGAGTCCACGGTGGTCCGTATCATTATCTGATGTAAGACATGTATTTAATAATCACAACGTCTTATACAATGAAAAGAGTGGCGGTTCTTCAACGTGTTGGATATAAAAATTGAATTATGTTTTTATTGGTAGAAGCATTTGTGGCATTTTCCACACTTCCACGCCATATTTCCATTTGTATCTATGGACTGAAAACGCTTTCAGAATGTTCCCCATATCTGTCCACATTAATTCGTATATTGTTCACGCTTTTCGAAAGAAAGACTCTAGATTATTTTCACTTTAAAAAACGCTATTATACCTCGCTTTTCATTATATCGTAAGTTGCCCGATTGTATTAATTTGTGATCATGTAATTGCTGTATGGAATGCGTATGTTAGCGCTAACCGCTATTGTTTTAATTAGTAATTTTGATTCGGTTCGAAGTGACCAACCCAAGCGAGTGGAAGTTTTTGTGATCGATTCACGACATTCCTGGTACCGATCCAATCGAAAGTTATTTGCACAACAAACTAACCAGCACACTGCTGGTTTTTACCTTCTATTAAACATGTACTGATTATTGTTTTTATGTGTGGAATGGACATGCTTTAAAAATCAGTGTATATTCTAAACAAAAAAGGAAAACGACCTTTTAAAAATATACATGTGCAAAAAAATCAAGGCCTCCCAGTAGATTTCTCGTAGAAAAGCAAGGCATATAAAAAAGAGTTAATTAACATACCTATGAAAGGAAAGTTGATATCGTGATTTGGTTCACACATGTTTTCAGTTTTGAAACGAGACGTATTTTGCTGAAAATGCAAATAATGTTTTTTGACTTTTCGTTGTTGTGTTTTCGGCTATCGCCATATTTTGATATGTCTGATTAACACAGGGCAAATACGACTTCAAAGTTTTAATTGACCATGCATATTAACCCCTGTAGCGCGGCTGGCTACATTTGCAGTCCAGTGTAACAATAACAACTTTGAGGTGCACTGCAAGGTTTTAGAAGTTTTTAATGTATTTGATTACCCGTTTCACACACAGCCCTTGGGAAAGTGGGATATTTCATTACCCGTTTCCTCATACAGCCGTTGGGAAAGTGGTGTATTTCATTACCCGTTTCATACATAGCGTTGGGAAAGTGGTGTATTTCATTACCCGTTTTACACACAGCCGTTGAGAGAGTGGGGTATTTCATTACCCGTTTCCTCACACAGCCGTTGGGAAACTGGTGTATTTCATTACCCGTTTCATACATAGCTGTTGGGAAAGTGGTGTATTTCATTACCCGTTTTACACACAGCCTTTGGGAAAATGGTGTACTTCATTACCCGTTTCCTCATACATCCGTTGGTAAAATGGTGGGTCCCCTCCAATGTATTTGATTACCGTCAAGAAAATTCCAAAGAAAAAAATGTTGATTTTGTAGAAAATATTTCAAAGCCAAATATATTCTTCAATATTACATTTGGCTTTGAAATATTTAATACATTCAACTGGTCCTATGAGGGTTAAGCAGTGAATAAGTAATTAAGTAATTTAATCCGGCGAGAGTGCGGTGAAAAAATGTAACAAGAAGTATGTGGCAGGGTATGACATACCCGTTTACAAATTTGACTGTATAACTTGATTCTTAAGAAAAAGCATTACAGTAATTATTTTGAATTATAGCAAGACTATATTATAATGTATTGGATATAAAACTTTTGCGCCATTTTAACAATTTTTATATTTTACTTAAATGGAAACAAGTCACTATGAATTTTCAACAAAAAAATTTTCTCAAAAAAACTACAAAGGAACTAAAGAAAACAAGTTTAATGAAAATAAAACTTAAATATATGATAGAACATGAAACAAGCAAAAACTGAAAAAAAAAACTAAAAATATTAGGAACATCCTAGGAACTGGAGTTCAAATCAGTGCAGTTTTTACTTATAAAATACTTCCGATGAGCTTGCCTTATCGGGTTTAATTCATTTCAAATACTTCTTCCAGCATTGACCGAAGTCGAGTTTCTTCACTGTCAACGTCCATTTTCTATTAAAATGTACAATGCAACAAAGAAATAAAGTAAAAAAAGCAGAAAAAGTAATATTAGTTTTTGTCACAAAATATATACACCAGCTATGTGGCAGGGTATCATATACCCGAATGCAGTCTACAAGCGTACAACTCGAGCGCAGGCTGCCGCAAAACTGCGATCACACCACTATCCACTACCGCAACTCTTTAACACCTGCTACTCAAAGCAACAACAGGTTTGAAGGTCACAATCAAAAAATACATGCAAATAAGTAACGTGGTGGGTATGATATACCCTGCCACACTCTCGCCGGGTTAAAACTAAATTTTAGCGTGATAATGCATAGGAGTAACCGAATGAATCAAAATATTCAATATTCCACACTGTCAGACAGAAAAAAAAACACATCTGTGCATTGTGTGATCTCATTTTTCTGATGAAACAAAAATCATCTTATTATATTATCTCTTCACATGTGTATTAAGAATTTATTCCAAAGTTAATTACAGTGCATTTTTAAAACTATATACATATAATCTGCATACCTAAACAAATTAAAGTTTGATTGATAATAATTCAGGATGATTGGTACTTGATGCGATATATTTAAGGACGTAAGAGAGTCATACTCAAGATACAATTGATGTGAACTAAGCTTCAATTTTTGATAATTAGTTAGGTATAAAAAGAATTGTTAACTATATCCAAAATTGCCTTGATGACAGAATAATCCACCGGAAGCCTGCGAAACTGCGATTCCGGGTCTTAGAGTTCGCCGAACTAGTTTTGAGTGAGTTTCATAAATATTTAATAATACTTTTGAATAAATTTTAATCATTTTATTAAGAGCGAATAACCAGACAGAATCGGAAATATGTCATTTTTAAATCAAATTGACTCGTTTCCACAAATTTTTTTAATGGATTTCGAAAGATTGTTCTATTATCTAATAAACGCACGTTTTAAATTTTGAGAAAATGTGTTTATTTTCAGTACAATAAGTTTTTACGACGACTTTGCAGATTTGTTAAATTTTAAAACAAAATTTTGTATGATACAACACACATTTCAAATCATGTAACCATGCAGTAAAATAAATCAATAGATTATCCGGGAAAGCTATTTTTCAGAATTTTAATTTTAATTTAAAAAAAAACTTTTTTTATGACGAAAATACTTCAGTTTGTCTATTTATTTACGGTCTTACGAACTAATATATTTAAGATACGTTTTAAGATTTTCACGGCCAAAAGCATTTTCGTTATTTGTTTTTCGGGTGTTATGCCGTGTTGATGTGTACATCTACCGGATCTGCCCTGATGATCTACACTGCAACGATGTCCGAAACGTTGGCTAAAGAAGGAGGTAGCGCAACACGGCGTAACACCCCAAAAACAAGTAACGATAATATATTTAAGATTTTTTTACATTCATATTTTGCTTAGACATTATTGAAAAATTATTAATACTTATGATCAAAAAATAATTACAAAAAGTAAATAATTTTAATAGTTTTATCATCATGCCTGTCAGCATTTTTGAATGAATGTATAAATTAAAGCAAATTTTGAATGAAATAAAATTGATATTGAGTTATTATTTGAAAAAGCTGGTACGGAGGATATTTAATCTTTCTTATTGGAACCGCCCTGTACGATCTTAAGAACACCTTTCGATGAAATTTGAATTCCCGGCCGCTGGCTGGTTAATGGCCCTTAAGTGATTATTTATTCATGTAGGTAATGGGGTAGATTGTACGAAGTCCTGCTGGTATAAAATCTTGAATAATCGGAATCAATCAATTTGCAAATTATACACACGCACTTCCATGTTTATTTGGCAGATATCGATTGTGTATCTACTTGTGTAAAAATTTGGGAGGCCGGCTTATTGGATTTCCAACAACTCTGCCATCCTTGGCCTTTTTTAAATAATAAGATTTTTTAAAATAATATTCGGTTTTTAAATAATAAGATTTTTTTATATAAGTAGATTTTATTTGAGTTCCATTTGTCAAAATCGGAGTGTCACCCTAGTTGTTTTGAACTACCTTTGTTTCTTAGTGGGTATAGTAATTAATGATTTGTTTTATGGTCCATATTGTTACAAATTACCCATCTGGTCACCAATATAATATTGGTTATTTCTTACTTTCTGCATATAATATTTTAGTGTTTTGGAAGTAGTGTTTCATATATAGTGATTTGTGTGTAAATGCATCACTCAAATTTATTAATGTTAACCACAATACAGGCTGCTAGTCCTAGTGAGGTTAATATTTTTTAATGTAAAAAAAAAAATAATAACACATTAATGGTGAGAAATTATAAAATTTATAGGTCACTCTAATGACCTGTGGCAGAGTCATTGGGGTGACCTATTCGCAACGTTTTGAGATTTAGCAGGGGTGCCATGGGGGTAGGGTGAGGTCTTAGCTAGGTGTTGGTGGCGGTTGCTTTTGCCCACATACTGCGTGGTGGGTCAAATCGGGAGCAGCTCTCTCGACCTATGCCTTGCACCGCAGTACGAGGGATCGATTCATACGTCCGTCACTCCTGGATTGCCCCCAGATTCCTGCTTACCCCTCATACTTTTTCCTTCCAGAACTTCTTCTCCTTCCTTTCCTAAAAATACCCTCCATAAAGCATGACATAGGCCCTGAGGGGAATTATTTTCCTCAGGGCCTCTCATGTGGAGCTAATGAATAAAAATACAAGTGCGCAGTTCACAAGCGGTAGAAGTGAAACCTTCAGAAAACTAAAGTATACAAGAGGGAGGCTACGACGCACAGCACAAAGAGGAGACCAATTATTCTATCTCATTCTCTTGCAGGCTAAGTCCTATAGATGTATGTGTTTGTCTCTTTTTAGTGTCGCTTTTTCGTTTCATTAAGTTTCAAATCCCAACGGTTCTAAAGAAGTTTTTACCTGTTGCACTTTGATTTTCAAGGAGTCGAGTTGAGTCTGAGTTGTCATAGAACTTTTTTTTAATATACACTCTTGAATAAAGTATATGATTTTAAATCGTTACCTATTCCGCCGGACAAAATAGCCTCGGGCCATGGTCCAAGTAAATGAATTAACGTTCAATAGAACCCTGTTGAAATTAATTTAACAACTCCAAATAAGAACCCAAGGAAGCTCTAAACTCACTTTATGAATGTTTATGTATATTTGTTATACTTATGTACTTTCATTTTTATTATTTTTTATATTGGGTTGTTACAGAATTTGAATAATTCGTGACATTTCAAAGTTAACATGAAAATTCTGAGAAAGTATTTCTCAAGTTTTTTTTTTACATTAACTCCACACAGGAGGCCCTGAGAAAAATAATCTCCCTCAGGGCCTATGTCATCTGAGATGCTGTGCGGAGGGTCTTTTTGAGGAGAGGAAAGAATGAACATTGGTCTTGAAGAGACCCATGTTGTAGGAAGGAGAAAACACAAAGGCCGGCAAATCGTTCCACACCCGAGCTGTTGAACACGTCGAAGAGTCGACCCGTCCCATGTGACCAATGTCAACTGTATACATATGTTGGACACGCGTTTGGCGTGTTTCTCGACTATGCACCGGTGCCAAAGGGATCAATGACGCTAGTTCCTCTGAGCATCTTCCATTGAAATACCGGTAGAACAAGGATAGCATTCCCACCCGATGCCTGTGCTCTAAAGATTGCAATCCATCTGTCATATTAGGAGAATCTATCAGACGGACACAGAGTCGAAGGTTTTTTCAGGTATTTTGGGGCTCCAGACCAGAAGTGGCTGCCAAATTTATCCGTGGGGCGCATATGTAATTTGTACAGGGTTAGCAGTTGTATACTATCAAAGTATCTGCGGGCCCTGTACAGTACGCCCAGTTTTTGAGAGGCTAACGTTATGTTATTATCCAAGTACCTATGTACTATGAAATAACCAGACAATGATGCTATATTTGGGAGGCGGTTATGGATACCGCCGCCCCGAAAACCATTTATTGGCTAACCGACACCCCCGCCATGCCATACCAAGTGGTTCGCTACGTTTGGTGACTTGCTCTGGTTCATGGGGTCTAGGTCTTGGCGGCGAATGCATTTGACCACCAAATGAGTATGAGGGGTGGGTAGGAATCTGGGGGTCAGTGTGTCCAGGAGTAACGGACGTATGAATCCATCCCTCCCACTGCGGTGCAAGGCGATATTCCGAGATAGTACGGCTGGAGAAGTCAAAGGGACTCCCTCAACCACTCTCTCTCGATCGGGCCTGACATGCACTTGGTGGGCAGAGGCGACCGCCGCCAAGGCCCGTACAAATCTCACTCCATGAATCGGGCACCCCTGCTAAGTCACCAAACGCAGCGAATCACTTGGGGTGACCAATGGCAGAGGTGTTGGTCATCCAATAAATGGTTCCTGGGGCGACGGTACCCATAACTTTAAATTTGATGAATTGTTCAAATTCTGTAAAAAAAAATCGTCCTTAAACACACACCACATATGACCTTCAGTCTGCTACCTCAAAGTTATTCGTTTCCTTTAAAATATTTTTTATACCTTTATGTTACGTACGTTAAGTTCGTTATGTTTTGACAGAATGTATGCATAAAAATGTTATTATTTATCTTGATGAATATTTATCTGTAAGTGGCCTGCTATGTATGTAGATTTTATTCAAAGTTATACAACAGAAAATGTAAGCATTTTAAATTCATTTATTGGTTTAGAACGATGTACATTGGATATTTGAAAATTTTAAACAAATATTTGACCGTCTAAGTAAAAATAGTTGAGGATAGTAAATTTTTGATTCATTATTAGCAATATTTAAAAAAAACTGTATTGGTTTACCCGTGGTGAACCCTCCATTTTACAATTTTTTAATGGTACAAAATATGTATTAAATAATATAGTGTATTGAAATTAAATGATATTAAATAAAATATCAACAAATAAAAATAAATAAAATAAAGTGATTAAAATAAAAAAAATTAAGAACATTTTATTTTTATGTGACACCTCACAAGAGCGCTCCTGTCTGTACGGTGTAACGGCAGGGAAACTATGTCGCCACACACGTTGTGAGGCGGGTTAAGATAGGGGCTGCGGGAAAGGATTTATTAATGCGGATCTTGAAGAGGTCGACTTAACCAAAACGAGTCGAAGAAATGACCCGTTTTCAAGAAGCCAACCTCAACTGCGAACGGGTGTTTCGCTTGTGTCCGTCGAGTTTCATTGTTACTAGTTACTTATAGCAGGTTGTTTAAAATACCCGCAGAACAGATACAGCACGCCCTCATTGTGCCTGTGCATTAGATATGGCAATCGGTTTGTTATCAACGGATGTCAATCAGACAGATCATCCTCCAAACCATCAGAATCAAGTAGATTTATCAAATATTGGGGGGCTCCAGCCCAATGATAGCTCCTAAATTCAACTGTTGGGCGTCATTCAGATTTGTATAGGGTTAGCAGTCGGTTACTACTGAAGAATTTGCTAGCCCTATACTTGATGCCCAGTTTCTCGGAAGCCAGATTTACTCGGGCTTCTACGGAGCCCCAACGCAAATAGGGAGAACGGGGTACCCCAGTTAGGACACATTTTCTCTAAAAAACTGTAAAAAAATATATATAAATAAAAAAAAAAATAAAAAAAAAAAGATAATGCAAATTAAGCATTAGATACGTATGAGTTTATTATTAATAAAGTTAAGTAATTGTGGATGCTGACGCAGAAAACACTCTCGAAAGGTAAACTCTGGCGTCATGAAAAATGCACAGCTTTTCTGAATGGAAGTTATAAGTCACAAAAATATCTTCATTTTTTGGTAGAAAACAGTCGCTTTGTGGCTTGACATATTAATGTATTAACAAAATTCCTTTGTTTGTAACCACGAAATTTAATTTATTTATTACGACCGACCGGTTTCGCTTAATGCAACCGAAACAGGTCGGTCGTAATATCATCAAATATTTCAGTTCGCAACTTCGTCATCATGAGCTACGGGGTTTTTTGAATTATGCATTCACGTGTAAAATTATAACATGCGAAATCATTTTTTATCCGTATTCTTCAAATGTTGTTCAGTTTAAAAAAAAATGTTGGGAACTTGGGCGAAACCGGGTTGAAACTACTACTGTAGGTACTTAGCGCAGAGGTAGGTATTAGATGTACCTACGTGGTCAATCAATTATTTCTTTATAAATATTATATTATTTACACGTTTTGTCAATTTGGTACACATTGTTAAATTTAAATCGAAAAGAAAATCGAGGGTTACATAAACTCCTGGTCCATTACGCCGGTTTTTTTTTTTATCGAATACAACTTGTCAATTTGACGAATAACTACTTTCATTATTTTGTCCAACATGTCTGCTCTGTGTTCCGGAGGCATGGCCACTGTTCGCAGGTGGATTGCGTGTGCACTTAAATCGAATTCAACCTCAGGTGTTTTATTTTTAAGCATTTCAATAAAGGTAATGATAATAATTGTATCCGCTTTTAAAATAATATTGATATTTTCTCTTGTACTACCTTTACTAGTGGAAATGTCTAACTAAACGATAAGAGAGTGTCAGAATAATTTATGGTGCATTAAACATGAGAGATGTAGTCGGGGAAGCTTGATCATGGTACGATCAAGTTGATCAAATACTTTCTTTTAATTATGTCAAGAGATGATTCAACACATGGAAATAAAATGTGGAAGATTAGTTTAACTGTACATAATATCCAGCTAAAGGAGATACGAGTGTCAGTACATTTACCTATATGACGAACATTTCTAGTATATGAAAGTAGAGTTCGGTAATGTTCGAGGAAGTCATGGCAGTTTGTCAATTTCTGATGCAAATATTAGTTTAAAAGAATAATACTTGTAGCCCAGTCAACGAAGGGAAAAATACACCCAATGTTGGAACTAATTTTCCGCAAGCTGAATTTTTCGCAGATGGTAGAACACCTTTAGGCATGTATTCAAAAGTTCACGCTTATCCTCCTCGTGCTTCCCTCCCCACCCTCTCATGAATATATTTTGCAAAGCCTCTTGGAATACGTTAACATGAAATCAGAATTTGGGAGGCGGGTATGGGTACCGCCGCCCCGGGAACCATTTATTGGAAAACCAACACCTCTGCCATAAGTCACCCCAAGTGGTTCGCTACGTTTGGAGGCTCAGCAAGGGTGCCCGGGTTCATGGGGGTGAGGTTTGTCCAGGTCTTAGCGGTGGTTGCGTCTGCCCGCCTGTTGCATAGCGGGTCGGATCAAGAGAGACTAGTTGAGGTAGGCCTTTTGACCCTTCCATCAAGACTCTCGACCGATCGCCTTGCACCGCAATTGGAGGAATGGATAGTCACTTCTGGATACACTGACTACAGATTTCTACACACTCCTCGTACCTTTTTCCTTCCCAGAACTTCCTATCCTTTCCTTCCAAAAGACCCTCCATACAGCATCCCCTAAGACGACATAGGCCCCGAGGGATTTTTTCCTCAAGGCCTTCTGTGTGGTGCTAATGTAAAAAAAGATTAATTATTTTGCTTTTAGTGGCTAATTAGTTTTTAAAAAGTATTGCTTCTTTTCGATTTTGCGATAAAAGCCATACAAAGTAAAAATTTAAATAAATAACTAAAAATCCAATCATCATAGATGACTTGGCAACAAATATTGGAAAACCATATTAATTGAATAAAATCCTTGTAGACTACCCCCCTCCCTCTCCCCCATATGTTATGTATGGAAAATCTAGATTAAGAATAATTTGAAGATGAATTTAAGCTAAAACCGTTTACGGTTAAAAAATAAGTTAAGTTGGAATAAGTTTTATCACAACATTAATAATTGAATTCCACCACGAATTGTCGGAATCAAAAATAGAAACATTATTGTAGCTATTTAAAAGTTATTCTTCTGTACCTATTTTGTGTATTGTGGTTTCATGTTATATTTGTGATTTAATGTTATATTAATATTGTTAAATTGACCTGCTGACAAACTGCTTTGGCAGTTTAGCGGGTGCTTAAAATGAAGAATAAAAAAAAAAAAAAAATTAACTTTAAACAAAATTGCTAACGTCGAAACATTTTAAGTATTTACTTTTATTTCAAACACGAAAACATGTATAATGGGACCTTAAAAGGAGGTACCCAAGAAAGGACACATTTTTTTTCGGAAGAATTATAAAGTTTTTTTCGTATCCAGACTTCCAGGAACAGGACACAAGAGAAATAAGCTCATCAGGAGCAAACGTTTTCATAGAAGGTAGTGTACAAGGGGCGGACGGGCAAAAATATCAACAATTACTGTTAGGATTTTTTTCTGGGGGAGGCACAAGCGGCGGACGGCAAAAAAATCAACAACTACTGTTAGAAATAAACTTGAAGCACCATACTTATAATAAAGGGGTTAACACAATAGAAAAATTAAATGTTTAATAAAGACAGTTTTCTGTACTGTGATGGAATCTCCACAGTACACAAAAATACCGTCTGGGGGGGGGGGGGGGGGGGGGGGGGGGGTACGTGCCCCTGAACACAATACAATTAATTTTCACATTAATTAATAAGTTAATTTATAAATATGTATAATAAGTAGTGACCGACCGAAGATTCAGTTTCGGTTTCAGCAAAAAAATTTAGTTTCGGCGTCAGTTTCTGGTGTTAACAATTTATTCTTTCCACCATTTTAATTTAAATATTCATATCTCCAGCCTCAGTTTATAGGGTTTAGTTTTTTTATTTATTTTTATACAAATATTTAATATTTTGTAGTATAATTTAATAATGTTGGTCTCATTGGGTGACTTATCCGTGCTGATAATACAAAATACCCCCATTTTATAATACAAGATATGACTAAAATGAAGTACATAATAAATTTTGAAAAAATATATAGAGTTGGTAATGAAAAAAAAATTTTTTTCATTTAAAATAAAATAAAAATAAAAATATATTATGAGTTGTATATTTGTGATGTATATTGATGTGTGTTTTATATTATAAAATTTTGGTAATATTGTCTTTTTTGTTCTTTAATCAATTTTTTAAATTTATTTTTGTTGTCTCAATTTTTTTTCAAATGAATGATTGTTGAATGCTTTTATGGCATGTTATTTATGGCGTAAACGCTAAAGCACCTGTGGTAGTTTGTAGTTTGTTTGCATTCAGGGTATTAAATCCATTAAAATAATTAGTAAAAAACTACATTTCTTCTTATTTAGGGTACTGAGTATTGAGAGACATTAGTATTAAATATGGCGCGATCACAATTGGACACGCTGGCTCGTTTACACCTGCTCGTGGGGCAAGAACTAATCTCTTGGGAAACGATATAAAAAACGTCGTGATACAAAGTGTGATGGAGCTGTGGAAACGAGATTTTAATTTATTTGAATTGCGCGGCCACAAATGCTGAGTTTTTGGACTGTTGCCACAATTTTCTTACCACGTGCGTTTAAACTAGTTATTTTATAAACGATTTTGCAACGGTTGGAATTGTAATGGAAATAACTGGTAGACAAGTGGTTATTTTCGGGCATAAGTACCTACCTGCTCCGCGTAATGGGTTCCTTTGAGAAAATGTGGTTTGGCAAAACGGTTCGATCAAGATTAACGTAACTAAAAGCAATAGCTTATTTACCACCAACGTAGTTCGTTAATGTCCACCTGTTTGTTGCTAACTCAATGTAAGTATGTACATAGGTAGGATTATTTTATTCTTAAAGATTATTAACATGAATATAAAATCATTATGTACCTAATTTTAAAGATTTTAAAGATTTATTAACTTCAAGTTACACATACCTATTCAACACATTAACTACACATCTTTACTAAATACACTTAAATTGCATTACTTAGAAAACAGAAGAAAAATAAATGACCTGACTTTTTTGTTTAAAATTATTCACTCCGAATTAGATTGTTGCGAACTCCTGCATCCCATTGACTTTAAGGTACCAACTCGAGCGACAAGGCAAAACATATTATTCTGCAACAATAATTCTCTAACCAACTACCACACACATGCATCAATTTCTCGACTACACACACTAGGGAACAAATTCACCTCAAATATCGATGTATTTAATATAAGTTTACCGTTATTCAAGAAATATCTGAACAATATTTTTATGTAGAATATTTTGATATCTAAGGAGCATCACGTAGGGTCTATTGCTTATTATTTTTGTGTATTTCTATATTAATCTACAATGTAAAAACTTGTTAACGTTTTCTTTTTATGTATCTTGCATTTTGTCATGTATTATTCATGACATTCACCTGTAAATTTTGTAATTACTAACCTTTGATTGAAATTTATATAATCAAAGTTACTAACATACCTACTAGTTTATTTCTATGCCATTTACAACTTAGAAACTTTTTCTTTTATTGTAATGCACTATCTTTCCTTAAATTTATCTGTATACCTACCTTTCATACGATGTTTACTAGTTATATTTTTATAGTTTATATTTTTTATTAAAAAAAAGTCTCTGTATTATAAACTTGTCATGTAAAAGCCCATCAGGGCGTTGAAAATTAATAAATGAATAATAAACAGTATTGTTGACCAAAACAAAGTGTTACCGAAAACAAACTTTATACTAGTCTACCTTATCCAGATACAATAACTTTTATTTTAAACCTGAAGGTTTTATAATATAACACATTTAAATACATCATTACCACCATGTGATAGTTTAATTGCTAACACAAAAAGATTTAAAAAATACTTTAGAATCCCTTTGATTGCAGCCTTGTTTACCTATATATAGTTCTTAGTATTTTATTGCTCAATTATTCTTCAACGATTATAATATGAATTCATGTCATTATGAAACTTATTATTCTATTGTTCTAATGGGTTCATTAATTTTATATTATGTGTTATTATGTATCCTTATATCTACATTCTTAATTATTCCACTGCCATCATAAAGTTCATTCCATATTATTAGTTGTCCCTAAGCCTACGTATCTACTCCTTTATTTTCCACTATTATCAACATGAATATATGGAATTATGCATTCGATCCGAATACATTCCTCATTCTCTCATTGTTCTGCCACCGCTCTATATTTATATGTTCTTATTACTGCCTATAAATACCATATAATCATATAACTGCTGACAAACTACTACTGTTATGTAGTTCAGTCAGTTCGAATTAGGGCTTTCCCGGGAATTTTTTACAGCACCGGGATTATGGTGCCAGCATTTTTCAATCCCAGGATCCCCTTGCGAGCACCGAGAATTATTTTTAAATTATTATAAAGAAATGGAAGTTGCAAAAATGTGAATTAGGCAACATAGATAATAAGCTAAATTCCAATAAATATGTGGTATTAATTACCGTTAACATTAACAACCGTTTTTATGGATTTACTTCATACTGCGTTCGGAATTTCGAAATTTGCCAGCATCTTTTTAATAATATTTGATGTACTGTTTGATTGACTGTTCTAATTTTTAAGAGGTTTTGGAATTAAGTCCACGATCAAGCTTTTCTTGTAGAGGCAGGTTTAAATCGACTTTCTCTTCAATTTCATTGTATAATTGCAAGACAGAAATATTTTTTCTGCTGATTTCTGTAGTTCAGCAACCATTGAAATTATTGTCGTTTTGTTCAAACGTACAAAATTTAAAAGTGGGCCTAAAATGATTTTTTGCATATTGCAACAGAAATTGTATTTTGCACAGAGGTAATCAAATGCCTGTGTGCAAAAACTGAAATAAAGAAGATACACGATCCCAAGATCTGAAGAATATTTTTCAATAAACAATATGCTGTCATTAAAAAAATATATATTTTCGCTGTCGAACCAAGGCCGTGAAACAAACAAAAATCCCGTAATCCCGGGATTAAGATCTCCGGGATCCCGGTTCTCGTAATACCGGGATTGAAAGCTCTAGTTAAAATGTAATGTGTTCTTTGTTTACCAGAAAGTAGTTCGTTTGATAATATTTTACATCACATGCGTTACATTATAAAACCTCCTTCTAAATTATCCATCTAAAACATGAGGGTATATTTGTACACACCGTTGACTTAGAAAAACAAGGTTCTATCTGTCATTTAAATGATCTGAGTTTTTAAGTTTAATTTTTTGAATCTCGAATGAAATAGCAATACTAGAAATTTGAAGAAGTTAATATGAAGAACGTATTCTGATTGATTTTTCTCTGGGTTTATGAACATTCTTTGAAAAAAAGGGCATTTAGACAAACAACTATGCAAAATCTGTAGAACTTGTTGCTCTGAAAATCAGCTAAATTAAAAGCAACGAGGTTTTAATGATTTTGTTGTCATTATTTTTTCAGTTTCACCCTTTTGGCAGACGAACCTTGCTGTCCTTAATCCTAGGCGATTTAGTTTGAAGTACAACGCAAATAAAAAAACATGTTGCTCCAAATATATTTTATCTACCCAGATAAAACTAAGTTGCCAGTAAAATTTGCAATGCAACCTTGTTGTTCTAAAAATAATGTTATACAGAATAGTGCGTTGTTAATTGTTAAATAGTGGGTTACCGTGTTAGGTAAAATAGAATGACTTGCGTCATTTGTTTCATTAAATATAGACTTTCACGTTGTGGACATTGTCAAGTGGTTAGGAAGAAAATATAATTATGAATGTAATGCACCCTCTCATACTTACATTTAGACAATTTCATGTCTGATGCAGTGCCACGGCTAAAACCAGAGATCATAAATTAAATATGAGCTGAGGGTGTGGAAGGAGAACATCCCTTCAAGATTACCAGCTTTGTGGGGGGGGGGGGGGGGGCCCCCGCCGAAACTATTAAATAAGGTGGTTATGCCTCCCCCAAAACTATTAAATAAGGTTATGCCTCTCCCCACGTGGGCATGTACCATGCACAACTTCCAAGGGGTCGTCCATTGATCACGTGATGTTTTTTTAGCAACCTTTTCAGAATATTATCACGAAAAATAAATACACGTGATATCTCATTATACCCCCCCCCCCCCACCGTCGTGATATTTCATGTTTTTTTCCGACCCCCCCTCCCCCCTTTCGAGCCTCACGTGATTAATGGACGACCCCCAAGGGAGTCTAATGCTCCGAAGGAAGGTTCCTCCAAGATACATAACCTTATTCAATGGTTTTGGCGCGTGCCCCCCCCCCCCACCCCCACAAAGCTGGTAATCTTGAAGGAATGTTCTCCTTCCACACCCTCAGCTCATGTTTAATTTATGATCTCTGGGTTTAGCTGTGGCAGCACTGCATCAGACATGAAATTGTCTAAATGTAAGTATGAGAGGGTGCATTACATTCATAATTATATTTTCTTCCTAACCACTTGACAATGTCTACAACGTGAAAGTCTATCTTTCATGAAACAAATGACGCAAGTCATTCTATTTTACCTAACACGGTAACCCACTGTTTAACAATTAACGCCCAACGCAATTTGGCGCCCAACGTGGGGCTCGAAAACAATATTTAAGATTTTAAAACACGGTACAATCTGACGTCCTCCACCAGACTCTTCCCTAAACGAGGCTTGCGCAGAAAGTGCGGTTAAAAAAATCAGCAAACTCCTACCTACTTCGTTGCCCGTAATATGCTTACTCTGCAACCCATAGACAATAATAAATTACTGTTCACCGTACCTGTTCGAATTTGTATAACAAATTTTAATATTTTCATAACAACAAAAAGAAGTAGTTTTTAAAAAAAAATAGAACTACGTGGCTCTTAAATTGAAAATGAAACCTTGTTACTCTAAAAAATATTTTAAATATGCATATTTATCTGCGAACGTACATTGAACTAGAACACAATATTTTTTATGCGGTTTTAACCTCTCCGAGAGTATGGGCGAAACGGTTCGGCGAAGCGAAAAAATGTCCAGAAGAACATGGCCGAAACGTTCGTCCGCGGCTATTATTCAAATACCTTCGTATTTAATTAAACTATTTGACTTGTAGTGGCATCTATTGACATCTGCGCGTAGTTTGTTGAAGTTTTCGAAGACATACCTACAATACTGACTTCACAATTTTAGTTTAAAAATTATTTTTGCATCATTTAGCGATCGTTAGAGGAAGGATGCAGTTTTTTTGTATGAACATGTTTTTAGAAGTAAAACTTCTTTACGCATGCCCGACTTGGGGAGTAAGCTGGTGAATTCGTGATGAGAGCGTTATGAAAAGTGTGATCGGGCGAGGCGAACGGTCGAGTCTTTACGCACGCTTGAGTTGGGGAGTAAGCTGGTGAATGCGTGACGAGAGCGTTATGAAAAGTATGATCGGGCGAGGTGAACGGTCGGGCGAGGCGAAGGGTTGAGAGGGAGATATAAGTTAGTAAAGTTTTACTTCAGTCAAGTCAAGCTCACGAGTTTTTTTTTTCGATGTTGGTTTATTTTCGTGGATTGATGTCAATTACGTTTTAATTCAAAATGTTATATTATTTTTAGTTAATCTATGATAATTTATAAAAAAAGTATTTAAAATATTAACCAACAAAAAACACACTCCTCACGTACAGTTTTGTTCGCCAAAACTCGCACGCGGAGAGGTTAAAGAGAAAAAAACACTTATGCAAATAAGTCAATTTAGGTAAAAATGGTAGATAAAACCTTGTTATCCAAAGAGCAGGATATGTTATTATATCGATCATGCGTTACATCAGGAATGTTAAAAAAATAAAAACAATTGATATCATTTTGTGGTATCCTGGTGCGGTAATTAGTTAGTGAATTTTACGTCCGGATGGCCTTAAATTTTTTTATTGAAATTTAATCGTAGTGCCTACTACTTCAAAGTGTACATAAGTAAAAGCAAATTAGACCTTAAAAAAATCAGCCAAACACTACAGCCAAAACACTCGACAGTCAACCCACAGGTCAGCAGCATCATCAGCTATCGGAAGGTTAAAGGAACCAAAGCGCACACCGAATACTTAGTTCGATGAACGAGCTTCCTGGAGTGTCTGGACCTAAAATCTGGATTGGACTGCCACAAGATTTAAGAATGATCACGGATTCGGTGGAATTTAGAGCTAAACTTAAAACTCACCCTTTCAGACAGTGGCATCCAAAAAGTCAACAACCTTTCATCTTCAACGTCACCTTGGAAACTCGCCTTTTCAGACAGTCGTATCCATAAAGTTAAGAAGCATTCACATTCACCTTTACGTTCACCTTGCCCGCGACACTGAAAATAAATAATTGTGTAAAAATGTAAAAAATCTTATTTGTAAGCTTTTGTAAAGGTCATTTCATGAAAATTCTCCAGCCCTAAAGAATCATAAATTCTCCAGTGTTTCAAAATAAATATCAACTGTTCTTTTATCACTTATCTTCCCTTAAATTAATGTAACAGTGGTGGGGGTGTCTAGTATTTTATATATAATGTGCTCCGCGTCAAAGCAGTATCTACTCCAAGTACAAAATTTCTAATTAAAGTGTGTTTATCGGAAATGACCAGTCAGGTAAGTATGCTTTCTGCATCTATTTGTAAATAATAAAATTGGATAGATTCTACGAATTCATAATAAATTGTACAGCGCCCTTGGAGTGATTTTTCAGAAAAACGGCGCTCTACAAATTATCCAATTATTTATTATTAAGCCAAGATCTCATTTTGTCAATTTACTAGAAACATATTTTTACCTTTAACGATCATTATTTAAATTAGACTGATTATCTAAATCCTGATATAATATTTTTATTACATTGTGTAGTATCGACTATGTAACTATCATTAACTGCGTCGAATGTCTGTTGAGATGTAAATATTTGTTACGCTAATTGAGTTTAAAACTCCTTTCCAATAGATAGTAATTTAATTCGTAATTTAATGATGCAGCGGTTGAATAATAAAAGTCATTGACTTATGTAATCCGATAAACAACAGTTAGACTTATTAATTTTGTGCATCTTGTATTCCTACATATTAAGGTAATTAATTATGATGATGTTTGCAAATGATACGTATGATATGCAGGGACATGACTTATATTTCTTAATAATCATCACTTAATTAATAGTCCAACAACGGTAGCATTTAGAAGTGAAAACTTCTTTAGAACTGTTGTTATTTGAAACACGATGAAACGAAAAATAGTGACACTAAAAAGAGACAAACACATACTCGTTCATCTACTTAATATGATCTGGCCTGCGAGAAAATGAAATACCTAGTATAATCGGTCTCCTCTTTGTGCGGTGCTTCGTAGCCTTCCCACTCTTGTCTACTTTAGTTTTATGTTATTTCTGAAGGTTTTACTTCTACCGCGTGTGAATTGCACACTCTGATTTTTTTTTGTGAATATCGGACAAGAGTCCCAATTGATCCCGTCTGGAGTCAGTGAGACTATGGCATCCCAAATTAGGATATCTTGTGAGGCTGAAGGTGGAGAGGGGTGGGGAGGGGAGAGGAGAGGGAAGGGGAAGGAGATGGACTTAGCAGGGGTGCTCGGGTTCGTGGGAGGTGAGGTTTGTTCGGGTCTTGGCGGCGGATGCGTCTGCTCACCAGCGGCACGGCATGCCGGATCTGGAGTCCCTTTGCCTTCCCAGAACTCCCTCTCCTTCCTTTCTTAAAAAGACCTAAATCCTAAGGGCTTTCTGTGTGGAGCTAATGTAAAAAAATGTACGTTGTAGTAATTCATGAAACTACACATTCCGAAGATCTAGTACAGGGGTCACCAATTACTTTCATTAGGGGTCCGTTTTTGAAAATAACATGACCGTCGCGGTCCGGAAGAGAAAAGCCTAACCCCCCCCCCCCCTTCCCCCCCCCGGGCTTTACAATTGAAATAATAAACTATACTATTTAACTAAGTATAGATACAATATCGATGAACAAATAAAAGGAATGGGCTCCAGAGCATTATTTTATTAAATAATAAACAAATGATATGAATAAAAAGAAGAACCGAAGGTTTTTTACAATAATAATGAGAAAAATTAAATTTTTTGCCTTGGACTATTTTTTTTATTAACACAAACAAATTTTATCCAAATCTCTTGACAAGAAACTTCCTGTTTTTGGTGTCTTAAAAGTGTATTTTTTTGGAAATCGATAATTTCCATCTAGAGAGCTAATTAGGTCGGCGGTCCGCCATTTGGTGACCCCTGATAGTACCTACTTAAAATGATATCTATTAAAACGATAAGTAAACGCTGATATTTTGTAAAAGTAGGTAATGTCGTGCTTAAGGTTCCATGTTCACTCATTTCCAGGAGCCACGATTACTTAAAGTACTCACGATTATGTTGTCCTTGTATTTATTAATTGTAAGTACTTATAATTTTTTGTCACATTCTAAACTAACAGTTGTAATTAGAGCACATTTTAAATAAAGGATGTGGGTGTGGACGTCGGCCAAAATTAATAGATACCTGTGAGTTATAGCCTTTTAAAGTAGATCTAGGACAGCCTTGAAGATTTAATTATTTGACAATAGTAAAATATTTAAGAAAGTTCTCTTACCCTGGTAAATAACGATTGGTTGGCACTTGTAAATATGTATTTCCTTTGACTCCAGATACTAATATCTACAGCCTGTATGTCGGACGAATATATACAGCTCGTATGTTGGATTAATATCTATGAACTTCAGAATGAGGACTAATATCTACAGAGCTAAGGTCGGACGAATATCTATGACGGTCCCAGTGGTGACTAATATCTATGGAGCGTAGGTTCGACTAATGTCTAGAGAGGGCAGCTGAGCAAGAGGTTGTATGGAAAAGCATAAATTCTTCAATTATATAAAGGCTTAAACGTTTAAAGTAGGTACATGAAGTTTTTGAAACCTAACCTAGCTTAACCTCACATAACCTAACCTAACCTAACCTAACCTAACCTTACCCAAATCCTTAATAATCAGCTAAATGTGTCCAATAGTCCAATATTAGGGATTTTTACATACATACATACATAAATTAAATTTTTTAAACTGCATACGCAATATAACGTTATTACAATTTGCTATACATAATTGCAAATCCAACCTCTGCCAGTGCTGTAGATATTCGTCCACACTTTGGTTCTCATAGATATTAGTCAGCAGTTTGAACTGTAGATATTCGTCCTCACTTTGGTTCTCATAGATATTAGTCCGATTTGTTCAGTTTTTGGGATAGCTGTAGATATTAGTAAACCCCTCCTTTCCTTTTCACATTCTCCTCCCAAATTGCACAATTGCACAATATTAAAGAGTTTTGGTATTAGAGACGCACTGGCTCTGGAAAATTGAAATATTTTATACAGTTCTAAAAATATATATATAGACCTTCACAAGTGCAATCACTTTATAGTTACAAAATTGTTTTTTGAGAACTACTTTTTTCGGTAAACATATATATAAAACACGGTTCCATACAACTCGGAATCTCAAGCCAACTCAACACCTCTTTAAAAAGTCATATTCTGGCCGGTCTCGTTATCCCTTATTAAATAAGAGGGATAATTAACATTTTGAGACCTTAAAAGTGTCGAATAATGTTCATTACTGTGTGTACATTACATATGTGAACTCAAAATAATTTAATCGTGAGCAGTGTGGACGTATAACGAGTTGTAAGAATATGTGCAGATTGTTATCGTGATTCATTAGATGCGAAGTGTTTAAAACCCTGGATGGGTAGCGAACATTTACCAGATGTGGTCATTTGTTCGGTCGTTGGGTGTGATAGCCGTACCCCTGCGCACCCTGCACCTTTACTGCAACCCCCGCTGCTCGTCGCTACGCCCGCAGTCGCTATATTTACGACTGTGGACCATATGACCCGTTCGGTGTGTATGCCACCGAAGCGGCCTTCTAAGAAACGCACCAGAGAAGAGAACCAACTGATGACCTCTGCAATCTCTACATCCCTAGCTGCCCCCGCTGCCAACCGCCCGCGCCTGCCCCCCGCCCCTAAGCTCATGGACTAGGAAGTCATCGGACTGAGCCCGCGCCCTTCGGTTTCTACCAGTGCCGTACGTATGGAGTGATAAATGACAAAATAAAATACCTAAGAGATAGTGTATAAAACAACAATCAATAATAATAAACAGTTCACAGTGACAATTAATACAGTGTATTACGAGTATATACATTTTCGTTAGCGTTGATTACATGTTATTTTTATGGTTTCTTTACAATTGTTATGAACTGCAGATTTATTAAATATAGGTTTTGAGTATGTGTGAGTAAGATTAAGTTAGGCTAAGTTAGACTAAGGATGTTAAGTAGATTACTAAATACATGAGTGATCACAAGAGTGCAATGCTTTTGCATTATCTCTAGTAAGACTGCAATACGATTGTGTCCGCAGCAGGCATTATTATTTGTTTAATAAACAAGAGCGGTCGGTAGCTAATTCTTATTTCTAGGTTCAAATATTGAAGCGAGAGAGTAATTATGTATATTCCGATAATCTTGATACACGTACATATAAAATAAATATTTAATTTAATTTAGTGGGGGGTAAGAATTCCAATAATCCATGCGCTTGATAGCTGCAAGACGAGTTGTTATCTAGCCTCCTACATAGTTAAGTAAATTAAAATACGTACATATAAAAAGATATTTTATTTAATTTATCGGGGGGCTAGAATTTCAATAATCCATGCGCTTGATAGCTGCAAGACGAGTTGTTATCTAGCCTCCTAAGTTAAGTAAATTCTAATGTAAAATTCATGCTAATTTGTACAGCGCTCTTGAGGCGATTTTTCGCGAAAACAGCGTTATATATGTTGTCCAAATTTATTATTATTATAAGAGTTGTGAATAAAAAGTAATAATGCCAGGTCTGCGCTCATTGGCTGCTTTGATTATGACCTCACTTTTCAAAGCTCCTTGGTTCTTCATTGGTTGAGATTGTTTTGGTAAAATTACGCTTCTACCGCGTGTTAACTGCACTCGATTTTTTCATTAACTCCACACAGGAGGCCCTGAAGAAAATAATTTCTCTCAGGCCCTATGTCATCTTTGAAGATACTGTGTGGAAGGTCTTTTTGAGGAGAGGAAGGAGTGAACATGGGTCTCTCCGAGACCCATGTTGTAGGAGAGAGGAAACACAGAGGCCGGCAAATCAAATTCTTGGGTTCAACAGCCGACCTGTTGAACTCAAGAAGGAGTCGTAGAAACGACCCGTTCTCGTGTAACTAATGTCAACCGTGTACAAATGTTGGGCGCGTGTTTGGCGTGTTTCCCGACTATGCACAAGTGCCGAGGGGATAAATCACGCGAGTTCCTCGAGGTATCTTCCATTGTAATACCGGTAGAACTAGGACAACATTCCCACCTGACACCTGTGCTTTAAAGATTGCAATCCGGTTGTTAAATTAGGAGCATCTATCAAATGGACCCCCCGTTTCTGCACAGGGTCAAGGTTTTTTGAAGCTCCACACCAGAAGTGACTGCCAAATTCAACCGTGGGCGTGGGGCGCACTTGGTTAGCAGTTTTGTACTATTAAAGTATCTGCGGGCCCTGTACAGTATGTCCAGTTTCTGAGAGGCTAACTTAATTCTGGCTTCGATGGAGCCCCCGTACCTGAGCTGGTCACTTAGAGTTACACCACTAAGTCCTCCATCACGACATAAGCAACATTTTCCAATTAGGCAGGTTATTCAAAACCCGGGAGTGTTTGTCTTTCTTTATTTTTAAAAAGAAAAAAAACTTGAAAACACTTAAGAGAGTGCATCTGTCAAATATTTTTTGAATCTACTTAAATCGAATATTCCATCGAAATGGCCCTTTCGCAAAAATATTTTGTCATACGTAGGTAACATAATTATATTTGCTTTACAGTCTGTCAAATAAGAGTAGAAAACATAGGAGGGCGCCACTGTCGTTCTAATGGCATACAAATATAATTGTGGTGTTTTTCTAAAGCTGTGTAACCTCCATTTTAATTAAAAATTAAAAAGGCATGAAAATGAAAAAAAATTTTTTTCATTCCACTGATCTCAAATTAATATTACACGTAGGTATATTATTATTATATCTTTAGAATTTTATGTTAACATAATGAAGAATAACATAACGATATTGTAATAAAAAATAAAGCACACTTTAGAAATTGCTCACATTTATTTAATATTAGTTACTAGCATTGTCGAAGCTTTAGATCATGTCTCTAATTTTAGATCTGAATATATTTAACTCAGTCAGAACTAAAAGTAGTGTAACTAAACTCACCATTAATTATTCTTCCTTTCTACCTATTGTTAAATTCAAATTTTTGTTAAATTAAATGGCAGCCAATCACTTTGTAGAACACAATTTAATTAAATTTATGTCATTAAGCAGGTACCTTAACAATAGTGCTTCCTCGATTTTTTTTTCAGGAACAAAAAATGTGTATACAGTGTTCTGTATTTTTAGTGTGATTGCACTTTAAAAGAATATTTGACAGGTAAATTGGTGTTGCCAGCTTACAAATTTTGTAGTTCAGTTTTTTTATATTTTCTACTCTTATTTGACAGACTTTACATTATCATACAGTATTCCCAGAGAGAGGTCGTACGTGACGACATCATTCTAGTATCTAAATATAAAAAAAGTAAAGAGAAAGAAGTCATATTGTAATTATAAGAAATAAATAAAATTATTGTAAAGTAGGCAATTATTGCATTTATATATTTTTTTATAAATTAACACAAAGAGTATCCAAGATGTTTTTTTGTTTTTTTTCTACATTAGCTCCACACAGGGGGCCCTGAGAAAAATAATTTTCTTCAGGGCCTATGTCATCTTTGGGGATGCTGTGTGGACTGTGGAGGGTTTTTTTAAGGCAAGGAAGGAGAGGAGAGTTCTGGGAAGGAAGCGGGTTTAAGGCGTCGGTAGGAATCTGGGGTTTAGTGTGTCCTGGTCATCCGCCTCCAAGACCTAAACAAACCTCACCCCATGAACCCGGACACCCCTGCTAAATCACCAAACGTAGCGAACCACTTGGGGTGACCTATGGCAGATGTGTTGGTTATGCAATAAATGTTCCCGGGGCGGTGGCACCCATTCGCACCTCCCAAATTGATGTATCAATATCAAAAAGTAAATTATTTTCAATATAAAGTATAAGTGAAAATAAATTTACGAGATGGCCATAATACTCGTATTTAATTGACTATTAACACTGTTTCTATTTTCTGAAATGTACGTGTACTTTGTTTACGTATCTGTATGAATGTGTGCATGTACAAATTATATATACATATAAATATGTACACATCGATTGTCCAATTGATTAGACAGACATCTCCGAAAAACGGAATTTGAGTATATATAAAAGTGTACCCTCTATCTGATAAAAAACTCATTTATTAGTCACTAGCAGACCCGGCCACACGTTTTTGTGGCTACCGAAACACAACACCATTACACAACTTTTATAAAATCCACACCACCCGCTTGCCAGCTGCCCGCTGCCTGAATTGAATATTTGAATTTCTCGGCCTTTCTCTACTATAATAAGCATGTATTACACATATAAACCTTCCTCTTGAATCACTCTATCTATTGGTGAAAACCGCATGAAAATCCGTTGCGTAGTTTAAAAGATCTTTGCGCACATACATTTTGAGCGACTTCATTTTATACTATGTAATGATGATGATGATAATGATGAACATCACCAAACCAATTATAATGCGGAAAAACCTGTAGTGAAATAAACAAAAAAAATGTACAGGACCGTTATGCTTCCCGGTGTTATTTTATAGCATATTTAATATGTAAAACACAGTCATGTGTAAATAATATTTGATTTATGGCGAGCATTCGAATATTGCTTTCCTTGTTATCTCAAATCAACTGAACTAATCGCTTGATCATGTCGGAAGCCCATTAGGTATTAAAATGGATATATTTTGTATCTAATAATTTGATATTTTTCTGTGGGTGAAAGTGATCCGAATAGTTGTCGATCGCTCTGCCTTCGACCACTTGCTGTACGTGCGTCCTTGTCGGCAGTTGGCACAGAGCTCATAGTCAGTGGCCGAGCGAGCACGGCCAAAGTGCCGCAATATGAATAATGGCCCCGAAACACAAGGAGAATACCTTATACTTGGGTGTGTGTGTGCCGGTTACCTCACTCACCATATGGTAACAAATATGATGGACAGGACTCGCTAACAGATGGTTCTCGAACGTGTTTAAACCCCTCAGGCTAATTTGTTCGCTTTCGGAAAAAACTCATACATGTCTCAAGGAAATTGTTGTTTTCCTTACAATCATGATGAGAAATATGATTTACACGGTATTAGAAAGAGAAAACGCTTTACATTCAAATTTATCCACAAAATAATTAAAATGTACCCCTTCTTGAAACCAGAGTTCCCGACCGCAATTTAGAAAAAATGAGTTATTTTATGTGTTGTTGTAATTAATTATAATTACTACCCAGAATAACCACACAAACTAGTTAAGTGAATATCAAGATCATTAAGTATTATTTTATACGTATGTTGGAAAGCTGGAAGTGTACGAAGATTTTTTAGAATCAGTGGCAATTATTAAAACTATTCAAAACAAATTATTATTACATTCTTAAATATACTATATTATGCAAAAATAATGCATTTAATTTTTTTTTCTCAATTTATCTATTCTCGGCCTCGGCTCTCGGCTCTCGGTCTCGGCCGAGATTGTAATTTATTCGGTCGCGGCCGAGAACGAAAAACCTGTCTCGGTCGACCCTTAGTTTTTAGTTTCCGGATTC
This sequence comes from Limnephilus rhombicus, assembly GCA_929108145.2. Lineage (NCBI taxonomy): Eukaryota > Metazoa > Arthropoda > Insecta > Trichoptera > Limnephilidae > Limnephilus > Limnephilus rhombicus. The sequence goes on from OV815274.1 coordinate 30,102,815, forward strand.
ATTTATAAATATCCCATTTATTTGGATTCTATTGCAAAGCCGACCTATTTTGAACTTTTGACAAAATACACCCGAGGACTGAAGGGTTAATATATATTTTTTACGTGTAACAGTAACACATATTAAAATCGCAAGAATATGGGTAAGGCACAGTTGTTTCTCAGAAACTAACGTGTGAAAAGGTCATCAAATGGCCAGTCAGCGCCATTTTGTTTTTTTACATTTGAAAGGTTCCATTAAACGCCGATTCTAGGTGCGTTATAGTTTTCTATCAAATTTAAAAAAAACTGACATGACATGCTTAACAAAGTGGTGGTTGTCTTCTTCTGCTGAACACAATTTGTTCAAAAGCTGAAACGGACTTAGAATTGGCATATAACGGGACCTTTCAACTTACAAAACAAAACGCATATTTAAAAAATAATATTTACCCATGTGTAAGCTTTTAATTCTTACTTGTAATATTTTACAAGTAACAATTATTTGTATTATTTTTTTTTTAAATAGCAGAGGGCGCCACTTCCGCCTTTCACATCTTAGTTTGTGAACATTTTGAACACCTCAACATGAGATGCACCATTACATCAAGTACATCATATATTTTGTTTGGTTCGTGAATTTGAAGTTTATTGTTTAATGGTATTCATTTTTAGCATTAAATTGTTACGTTTATTTTCGAAGCACACTGTGTGTAATATTAATTTATGCTAACCGTGTACAAAACGATTGATTACACCGTGCTTGCTTAGTACCTTGCCATAATCTAGGAAAAAAAATCTTTGAATTCCGAAACGGATATTGTATGAATACGTTGTAGCCAGTGAACCAATTGAAAACAACCCACACCTTGAACCCGGCAAATTACCAAGTACAAAATGGAAACTATTCACTGTGCCACCTAGTGCCAACGTAATTAAATCATATGATTATTAGGTTAATGGAGTAAGTAGGCAAAAAATAAAAATGATGGTTTTAAAAATGTTAGGTATATAAAATATAAAGTAAATTTGCAAAAGGAGACCTTCTCGTGCGTTTCTAACTTAGACCGCTCCCTTCCTGGTTGGACTGTAATATAATATGTATGAGTGTGAATTTTCGCCCTGCGTGTTCCGGCACGGGTCACCACTGCTGCATAGGTACAAATTATTTAAAAATGATTACAGTTTTTTTTGTATTTTGCTAATTACCCTCGACTCTGTGCAGAAACGGGCGGTCCGTTTGATTGATTCTCCCATCATAACAAACGGATTGCAATCTTTAGAGCACAGTCATCAGGTTGGAATGCTGCCCTTGTTCTACCGTTGTTTGAATGGCAGATGCTTCGAGGAATTAGCGTCATTGATCCCCTCGGCACCAGTGCATAGTGGGGAAACACGCCAAACGCGCTCAACATAATATATGTTCTCGGTTGACATTTGTCACGTGAAAACGTGTCGCTTCTACGACTCGTTCTTGAATTTAACGGTTGTGGAATGATTTGCCGGCCTCTGTGTTTCCTCCTTCCTACAACACGAACCCATGACCCATTCAAAGGTGAGGGTGGTGCAATCTCATGAGTTCCATGTAATGAAAATTGCCTAATTGTTGTCTAAAATTCTTTGGCAGAAAATTATGTATACCTAACCATACTTCGGCATCCCACTAGCGTCTAATTAAAAGGTAAGTATCAATTAATAAGGCTTGTAGGTTTATCAATTAACGGACCCAGGAAAGGGTCTTAAATACATTGAGGTCCATAAACACAGATTGTTTCCATATTTAATGGTTGTTAAGAATTGCTGGACACTGATTTTAAGCCATAGATGCATTATTTAGTAAACTAATGAATATTAAAAGCCTCGAAACCCTACAATTCCACACATATTTATCACCATCTTAAGAAAAATATCATTCCTGTCGGTTAATGCGTTTCAAAAAATTGCCATAAGATATTGTCATTTGTATTTTATCGCTAAATGGCGATTAATTTTCTTAACACCTGATTTTAAGCAGCCTAGTAAGGGCTTTAGGTTATTTCTAGCAGGCTGCGGCATTTTTCATGCCAGAGCCATAAATTCAGTGGAATGATTAGCCCATGAATCGTAAAATTCAGTGGCCGGGCGCGCAGCTAAACACTACGCCATAAAGTTTATGGGAAATGAACTAATCACATTAGGCTGATTGAGTGTTTGATTGTTCAAGGTAGCGCAGCTTGCCCATACATGGAGGGATATTTAGTTTTAGAGCACAGCGTTTAAACTAGCGGCATAAACTTAAACATGAATGTTGCTCTTTTCATGTGAAATTAACTCTACCGGACTGGAGTTTATATGTAGTTAAAGTCGATATTAAAAACGTCTAGAGACATTAAACTAGAGTTTTTAAAATAAAATACACGTAAATCTTTATTTGTTCAGATCTTATCTAATGATTGTCTCACACATATAATGCCTACAAACATGTAAACAGAATTCATTCACGTGACATTTTTCACACGCCTTTATTTCACATAAGAAATCCGTAAAAAGGAGTTCGGTGTTTTAAGAAAAAAATTTACAAAGTTTCTGTTCCGGACGGGACGATGAGGGAAAGACGATTCCCTTCAGGACGTCTTCTTCTTCTATTTTAAAATTAAATATATGTTTTGCAAACGAAGACGAGGATGAGTTCCCTCACAGGCCGTCCTCGTCTTCTTAAATAACTTAGGCTTAAGAATTGGGAACGAAGGCGATATGATTATGATTATGTTTATATACTATAATGTACCCTTTTTCATTTAATAAAAATAAGCTTTTTTACTGAAACAGGCCATCTAGAGAGATCGAAGGCGGGAGCGGGTTTTTGCTGGGTCAACTCTCGTTTTCGATCTTTTCCGCATGCCACTGGTGCCCACCCCGAGGGGCAAAAACTACCCGCGGGGGACGGGCGGGCCCCGCTTCCCTACCCTTCCCCGCACCTACCCTCCGGGCGGGCCAATAGGAACGCTCCGTCTGGAGGGATAGGTATTTTTGCCATCCAAACGCAATGGAGAATTTGTGTTTTTTATCAAATTGTAAGAGTTCGGTCTAATCGATCACCGAATAAATGATATGGATGGATAGACCGGACTCTCCTTTATGTAACCTTATGTCTTTGATGAATATGCAACTAGAATTAAGCTAGCCACGTAAGTTTCCCTGAAGAAATGGGGGTACAGGGACCCCGGAGAAATTTATATATTTTGTCATAATAAATTAAATAAATTAGTAGGAGAAAGGTCATGGGGGTCAGACGGAAGAGAAGGATAAGGGGAAGAGCTGAGACAATAGCAATCTCTGCTGTGTGGAACACAGCACAGGTTACGACCCGCCAAAACTCGGACTGCTGGAAAAATGGGCAAAAATCTGAGTCTGCCCACGCCGGCGGCGAGGGTGGGGGGTCGTGCTATAAATAGAGGTTATAGATATAAATATATATAAATAGAGGTCGTGCTATAAATAGAGGGGTACCACCGGTAACAGCACGCATTCTTACAACTCGATTTGGTACCGTCTCAGCAATTCTTCGCCTCTTCTGCCTGGCGCTTGGACCTTCCTCTGGACTTGACCTGAAACTCGGATCTTATTTCTGCCTCCCTTGGACCCGGCCTCTTCCTCTTGAGGGCCACCACCCCGGCGATTTGTCAAGCATCTTGGCGGCTAACCAGGACTACCCAGCCCCTATTTTACAGTCTATGTTAGTGGCGGAAACGTCGCTTACAGTTTCCCTAATGTCGAGACCCCCCCATTCGTATGAATGGTAGTAAATTAATACCCTTGCGGTTAAAACTTGCAAAAAACGGATACTGCATGATTTGACCACCTTAGAAAATTGATAAAGTGAATAGTTAATGCACTAAATTGCTCTTGTAACGATTAGCGAGTAATTAAATGTTGATAGGTTGGTGTCTAAAAGGCTCGCAATTAAATCTGAACGCATTTCAAATGATTTCAACACTGATTACACTGGGTAGGTACATTACGTCAATTCTCACTAATATAACGATATTTTCCGGCAGCTACTAAACCAAATGTTTTTTCATGGTTTTATGATGTTTCATTTCAAATTTTTATTTTTTCATACTTATAAAAAAAATAATGAATGGGTCTCTTCAAAACACTCAGGCGTTTCAGCGTAGTAATTAATAACATGGGAAAAATACTATATGACCCAAATAACTCGGCTCAATCAGTTCGTAAAATCATTATTTCGAAGTAAGTTTTAGCAAATTCTTCGGTAGGCACGATTATAACAGTTTAATGTATTCGTATTCGCTGACGGTTCGCTTATTTCAATATCCGATCATGAAAGTCGATTGTTCCTTGATTGCGGATATAAAATAGCCAAATGGCAGGGCTAAGACTAAACACTAGGACAGGCTCACCCACTTTATAAGTTTATTGCTAATTATTCAACCCAAGGCGATGTTTGTAACCTGATATTGTAGAAAGATAGAAATGCTAGGACTTTGCACGAAACAATTAAAGCGTTATACAAGAGATATGCAATTATGCAAGCAAACAGATAAAGAATGTGATTCAATTTGAAATACCTTTAGATACCAGCAATCAAACGTAGAAGATCTCTGGATAGTAGGTATTCGTAGCGTTATAACCACTAAACTCGTATGTGGGGTAAAGAGATATCCCCTTTCCCAACAACTGTAGAAGGAAAGTTTCGTTACTTGCCGAGCGATTCTATATCTTTTGTGGGATCTTTATCGAGATAACGGACGTGATCTCCTGTCAGATTTGTGTGATTTATTTGCTTTTTTTGCGTACAACGTACATTAAATGAAAAAATAACCACGCACACTTGCGGCAATTCGTGTTTAAAACAATAAACCGGGTTCATGGGTGAGGTTTGTCTAGGTCTTGGAGGCGGATGACCAGGACATACTGAATCCCAGATTCCTACCCACCCCTTAAACCCTTTTCCTTCCCAGAACTCTCCTCTCCTTCCTTTCCTTAAAAAAACCTTCCACACAGCATCCTCAAAGATGACATAGGCCCTGAGGGAAATTATTTTCCTCAGGGCCTCCTGTGTGGAGCTCATGTAAAAAAAAAAAGAAAAATATAATAAATAAATATAAACTAAAATATGTGACAGTAAATATGTAAAAATCACACAAATCTGATAGAAGATCACGTCCGTTATCTCGATAACGATCCCTCGAAAGGCCTTGTTTGGTAGAAATTTAAAATATTTTGGATTTTTATACATAGTAGGTGAACACCGTGTCCACCAAAAAAAGCAGAATATTTTTTTCAAATTCCGTGATACATAAGGTATTATGATACCTACATTTTTTAACGTGAACAGCGCAAAAGAGTCGCAACGAAGGATTTACATAACAGAGGAATTGAACTCACTATGCCAGGGTGAAAACCGGTGTCAACTCAAACACTGGCCGGTCGAAAGAGACATTGCTGAATTTCAGACGCGGTGGTAAAGAAAAAAGATAAGACAGTTGTTGTAAGCATAGTACCTAATTTTTTTATTTTGACTTTCAATGTTTTCGATTACGCATTAACTAACCACTCTATTTATGAACGGTTTTCGTTTTTATTTTACACAACTATTTTTAAAAATCTTTTATTTAGTTTATTAAAGCATTGTTTCAAGAGCGTGTGTAGAGAACGAAACGCTTTATTAAAAAATAGATTCAAAGTTTTATTTTTCAAAAGATGTAGTTAAAGCATCGACCAAAAAAAAACTTTTATTTGGTTTAATAAAGCATTGTTTCAAGAGCGTGTGTAGAGAACGAAACGCTTTATTAAAAGAAAATATATTCAAAGTTTTATTTTTCAAAAGATATAGTTTTAAGCATCGACCAAATATACCTACCGGTCGAAGGTCTTAAGGTATACTATCTACTACACATCTACTGGTTATTTTGTTATTATATTATATACGTTTTCGTTAATCTTTAAAAAAATCATGTCCCAGTGGTTGAGTAATGTCAATGTGTAGAGAACGAAACGCTTTATTGAAAAATAGATTCAAAGTTTTATTTTTCAAAAGATGTAGTTAAAGCATCGACCAAAAAAAATCTTTTATTTGGTTTAATAAAGCATTGTTTCAAGAGCGTGTGTAGAGAACGAAACGCTTTATTAAAAGAAAATATATTCAAAGTTTTATTTTTCAAAAGATATAGTTTTAAGCATCGACCAAGTATACCTACCGGTCGAAGGTCTTAAGGTATACTATCTACTACACATCTACTGGTTATTTTGTTATTATATTATATACGTTTTCGTTAATCTTTAAAAAAATCATGTCCCAGTGGTTGAGTTATGTCAATGGTACCTACCTACTTATAGAACGTAAAGATAAATATTTGCAATGATTTCCAACCTTGCGATTTTGGTGAAAGTGTCACCTTTCCATTTCCCTTTTGCATTTAAATAAATGTTGAGTAGAACCTTGTTCCAAAAAATACTATGACAACTACAGATATTTTAATAACCACAAATAAATAGGTGGGTACCAAAACTAAATAATAATAGGGTCTTTATTATCGTGAACTTGCCAAAACACTCTAAATTTCGTACATTATTACCTTTAATAAATTTTACTGTCATGGCGCCTGTCACTTTTAGACATTCTAATGCACATGTTAACATTACTTTTGTAATACTTTCCCTCAAGTGCAAAAAGCTTAACATAATTACGTAAATACCTACAAGAAATTTACTAAGTAACCATTTTATCAGGGCTGCTTTTCTAATTTGAAAATTAGGTCATTTTTCCGGATTAGTGTCCATGGTTATTACGAATAATTTTAGAAAAAAACTTTAGATTCGCCTTAATCTCCTTAAAAGGAAACTTTTTGCATCACGGCCGGCAAAAAATAATGCATTCTAATTTTCAATTACCTAAAATAAAATTTCTCTTCGCGAACCGATACTGCGACAGCCCGTCGACCATTATGTTACTGTTTGTTATGTTGGTATCCCTGATACAAACAAGAGCTAGATACGACTATAGCCGACTTCGTGGGATACATGATAAGGCGCGTAATTATGAAAAACAGAATTAATAATATAATGTAAATGAACCTCTAATCAGGCACTGGAATGGAGACAAACCATTCAAATCCTGGGATGTTTTTTAAAATATAGATAATATACATAAGCCCGCTACACAAACCTTGCCAGATAAACCATTCAAAACCTGGGATTTTTTTTTTTAAATAAAGATAATATACACAAGCCCGCTACACAAACCCTGCTTTGCCAAACAAACCGTTCAAAACCTGCGATGTTTTTTAAAATTGTGATGACATGTAGCTTTCGTAGTTTAACCTCAAAATTCCGTATTATCTGTGAGGTGGACTAAATGCAAATTGCGCAACTTTTCATGTATCCCACGAAGTCGGCTACAATCCTATCTAGCTCTTGTTTGTATCAGGGATACCAACATAACAGTGATGAAATGGCCGTCGGGTTGTCGCAGTATCGGTTCGCGAAGAGAAATTTTATTTTACGCAATTGAAAATTAAAATGCATTCTTTTCGGCTGGCCGTGATGCAAAAAGTTTCCTTTTATAGTGATTAAGGCGAATCTAAAGTTTTTTTCTAAAAATTATTCGTAATAACAATGGACACTAATCCCGAAAATTTATCGAAAATTATATCGAGAAGTAATTCAATAAACCAAAACATGTTTGCAGCACATCTGTAACAATGTATCTACAATAATATAATATCTATTTGCCAAACCCAAGATTATTTCGCTACGTTTGGTGGCTTAGTAGGGGTGCAGGGGTTCATGGGGTGAGGTTTCCGGGTCTTGGCGGCGGATACGTCTGTTCACTAGCTGTATGGCAGGCATGATTGGGAGAGAGTTGTTGAGGGAGTCTTTTGAATTCTCCAGCTGTACTCTCTCGGAACATCGCCTTGCACCGCAGTGGGAGGGATGGATTCATAGGTCTGTCACTCCTGGACACACTGACCCCCAGATTCCTATCCACCCCTAATACACTTTTCCTTCCCAGAACATCTATTCCTTCCCTTCCTAAAAAGACCCTCCACACAGCATAGGCCCTGAGGGGAATTATTTTCATCAGTACCTCATGTGTGGAGCTAATGTAAAAAAAACCACAGCTGGCAACTATTGGATTCTGAACTTTGATCTTACATCAAGACGATGATCAGAGTATCTACTATCTAACACTCTGAAACATATAGTAAACCTACTGCTTATGTGTACGTGTACGAGTATATTAGTTTAATGTGAAATACATAAAAGGAAATTAATCAAATAAAGTTTATTTGCTGGGTGTAATATTAATTGCGTGAGTACCGTAGTGCATTAAGTCAAAAAGTATAGTTTTGAGATATCAGCGTTTGAAGTCACGAATTTCTTTACAGTTTGGCAATTAAGTGTAGAAAATAAATGATGGCGCTGCGATCGTTTTCTAGTTTTAAATGGCAACACCAAGATGGCTCATAAGACAATGAATATATGTTTAAAAAAAACACTTCTGCCAAAATGCATATTTCATAGCGTATTTGTATTTTCAAAAATTTTGCAAAAAAACTGTAATTTAATAGAAGTAAAATAAAACAAAACAAGTTTTAAGTGGGCGTTTATTTCGATATGAAAACGTAGGTACTTAAAAATTTAAGTCTATTAATTCAACACCCGACATGTAATTATTGTCTTCGTCCTCGTGTGATTCTTCTTCTTCCATATCTTCATCTTCATCTAAACGCAGTTCATCGATATCATCATATATAGTACTGCCTCGTGCGTAATATTCTGCCTCAATTTTCATCACGTGTTTGCATCAATTTTTCAAATCATCAGCACTTATGCTATTACATATTATTATTATTATGCCCATTTTCTGTTTTCCCGGTGTTTCAAATTTTCCATCTGCCTTTTCCCCTTCTTTGACGATTCGTCTGACCGTTGATTCAGATTTGCCTGTGTGTGAAAAACATCATTAAAATTATTATTATAGAAGGTAGTTTCAAAAACACACATTAGATAATATTCACTTAGAAAGAAAGAAAGAAAGAGAAAACGAGGAAAAAGTAACTTTTCTACGAGTTTAAAGAAGTTGCATATTATTATTTTTTTAATTGAGTTATTCCCTTATTCCTGTGGCCGCATATTAACTGTCAAATCGAAGTGTCAAATTCGGTTTTTTTAACATAACCTCAAATTAGATTGTAATGGTTATTATCGCTCGAAAATTAGCATAAATCTTGTAATACTAATGAAATTTATTAAACAAACTATACTACGTACCAGTCATTTCTGCAGTTCGTTTGTAAACATCTTCTAAATCAGACAGAAGCTTCTTCGCGTGATACTCGGCTAGGCAGCGTTGAAAAACGCAGAATATAACCCCTCTTGCATCACTATGTAATGGTTTATTCATTTTAAATAAATTCAGGCAAACAATGAATAAAAATATTATCAAATCAGCGATCTTCTACTCAGATTTAAGACAATAAATCAACCGTAACATGCGATAACATGACAGCCATAGGAAACGTCATAAAATTCGGTGATGCCATAGTAATGAAAACGTTTAGTTCCAATTATTTAATTTCTACACTTAATTGCCAAACTATACATAACTGATTTTCAATTAATTGTTATAGAATTTTTTATATAGGTACCTACTACCGAGATTCAGGTTGTCTCATACTCGAAAAATATTAAATAAATGGTTTTTGCATTATATTTTTTTGTTTATTTTCTACTTACCAAAGTACTCAAATATTTGTTTTAAATCCTCCTAGTTGGGCTGGGCGAGTTTTGGCCGAGTCAAAACATTAAAAAAATATGTTTATGAATGTATAATCATATACTAAATAAAAAAAATAATAAAAAAAATTAGGGGACGCTACAATAATTATTTAAGGTCAAAACGATAATGAAATAAAAATATTCGATTTTGTTTCTACTGTTATATTTCGGTAAGTCGTCGTATCAAAACAACAAAAATATACATTTCATCGATGCATTAACATATTATATCATAACAATATAATAAAGCAACTTCTTAAAAAATAATTTGGTAAAGTAACTCAATTACAACGCATGTCAAATGTTATTTTAGCTACAATGTTAAAACCACTCGGATCCATAAGCTTATTTACACATTACTTGAACAAACTTGTGACGTATTATGAATGAAGAAAAAAAAATTGCACGAAACTGCTTTATCTATAATATAAAAATGAATCGCTAAATGTGTTGGTAAGCGCAAATCTCGAGATCGGCTGAACCGATTTCGCTAATTCTTTTTTTAGAATGTTCCTTGAAGTGCGAGGATGGTTCTTACGGAGAGAAAAATTAAGAAAATTGCGCAAAAAATTAGATAATAACAGAAAACATCGCACGTTTGACAGTTCGCGTGTTAGAGAATGACATTTTGCAAAACAATGAATGATTTTTCAACCAGGATTCTATTTTTGAAAAGTTGAAAAATTTATTTAAAGTAGGTACTCCCCTAATATTTTGAATCGAATCAAGAATTTCAGATATTTTAAATAGGTACCTATGTAAGGTACCAAATTTAATATACATGAAAAATGGAAATTTGAAGAAAAATTGTAAAAGGTGGCACGCGGGCTGTTTAAAAACTGAATGTACTGGGATTGAATATAAGGAACGCGGGTGGAGGGTTGGCGCAACGAGGGAGCGGGAAAGGGAAGAGGGAAGGCGGGGAAGGTGATAGGGAAACGCAGGAGGGGGGAGGGGGGAGGGGAACTCGGGAGGGGGGTTCGCGGGACGGGGAAGGGAGGGAGGAGTGGAGTAAGGAGAGGGAAGGTGGAGGTGACGGATTGGGAACGCGAGAGGGGAAGAGGACGCAGGAGAAGAAGTAGAGGCGGAAGGGGAACGGGACGAATGGGAAAAGACACTCAGGGAGAAACAATTTCTTTATTAAATGGCATAGCAATGCATGCCGGGACCATATGGGACGCAGGAGGAGGGTTGGCGGGATGAGGGAGCTGGAAAGGGAAGAGGGAAGGCGGGGAAGGTGGAAGGAGAACGCGGGAAGAGAAGGGGAGGTGTGAGGGGGGAGGGGGTTCCGTTACGGGGGAAGGGAAGGGGCGTGGAGTGGAGAGAGGGAAGGTGGAGGTGACGGAGTGGGAACGCGAGAGGGGAAGAGGTCGCAGGAGAAGAAGGGGAGGCGGAAGGACACCCAGGGAGAAACAATTTCTTTATTAAATGGCATAGCAACGCAGGCCGGGACCAGCTAGTTAACTATAAAACGATAATTTCAAAGTTCTCATGGTGCGGTCATAATATAATAATGTCATTCTTGCGGTTTGTTATTTTTGAAGTGATACTTCTTTAGCCCCTTTAACGATTTTAAATTCGGATGAAACGGAAATGCGCCACAAAAATGTATTATTTGACGGTCCTCGGTTTTTAGTTTCGAAAGCAATATTCTCAAAATATAACCGTTTAAGGCCTACGCCCGAATATAACCGGGTGGCTATTATGTGCGAAAAATTCCACACACGAGATAACTCTGTCAAACTTAGTACTAATGTAGTAAAAATGTGTTTTATTTTCTTTTGAATGATTACTAACGTGTTATATTTTTTAAATTTTTAATGATCACTAAGGGTTTAATATTTTTTAATTTTTCCAACCCGTGAAAAATCACGGGATGTTACACTTGTAGGATTTGTGCCTTTCTATCAAAAACAAGTGTGTATGGTGAATTTACTTTATAATAAAATTATAATTTTGGTAAACTTCCGGGATAACCGAATGAATATTTTTTTAGAAAAAACCTGTTGATTCACTTTTATTGCCGTAAAATACAACTATTTGCATTCAGGGCGATGGAAAATACTACTTTCAAAATTTAAATACAAAATGTCATTGCGGTCATTAATTATTGTAAATGGCTGTCAGCTGTCATCCCATAAAATGAAATCAAATATTCATTTTACGTAATTGAAATTTTAAACCAGTGCTCTACATCGCCCCTGATGAAAATAGTTGCCTTTTATATTAATTAAGATTAATCAAAAGTTTTTTCTAAAAAAATATTCAAAGGTTTCCGTCCGGTTGTCCAGAAAGTTTACAATATTTTATTGTTAACAAATAATTAGAGAAACGACCAAAATTACATTTCGAATGAACACCTCTAGTAAACCTTAAAAGCCGTTAGTGATTCAGATTTAGATCTGCCAAACGTAAATAAAATAAATATACAGTTCAAATGCAATTTGGGAGGTGGGTACGGGTACCGCCGCCCCAAAAACCATTTATTGGATAACCAACACCTCTGCTACAGGTCACCCCAAGTGGTTCGCTGTTAGGTGTGCTCGGGTTCATGGAGTGAGGTTTGTCCATGTCTTGGCAGCCGATGCGTCTGCCTGCCTGCCTGCCGCGTGGTGGGCAGGATAGAGAGAGACTGGTTGAGGTAGGTCTTTTATCCTCGCCAGCCGGAATTTCTCGACCCACTGTCTTGCACCGCCGTCCTTTACGCCTGGACACACTGACCCCCAGATTCCTATCCACTCCTCATACCAATTTCCTTCACAGAACTTCCTCTCCTTCCTTTCCTTAAAAAACCCTCCACACAGCATCCTCTTATATGACATAGGCCCTGAGGAAAATTATTTTCCTCAGGGCCTCCTGTGTGGAGCTTTTACTAATTTTGCAATTTTACTTTTTAATTTATTTTTTTCAATTTAAAGTTTATTGAACTTGAATATTTTTTCTCATAATTCTCAATTTAGGAGGCGGGTATCGCCACAGTATTCCCGGGAACCATTTATTGGATAACCAACACCTCTTCCATAGGTCAGCCCAAGTGGTTCGCTACGTTTGGTGACTTAGCAGGGGTGTCAGGGTTCATGGGGAGAGGTTTGTCAAGGTCTTGTGTCTGCCCACTGCGTGGCGGCAGGATCGAGGGATACTGGTTGAGGATGTCTTTTGACTTCTCCAACCAGAATCCCTCGACCCATCGCCATGCACCGCAGTTTAAGGATTGTTGATGGATTCATATGTCCGTCACTCCTGGACACATTGATTGTGATTCCGACCCAATCCTCATACCTATTTCCTTCCCAACATTTCCTCTACTTCCTTTTCCTTAAAAAACCTTCCACACAACATTCTCTAAGATGACACACGCCCTAAGGGAAATTATTTTCCTCGGTGTCTCCTGTGTGGAGCAAGTAAAAAAAGTAACCACCCGTGCACCGACAACCAAATTAGTATCTTTAATTATTCAACCATTTTTGTCTTCCGACTTCTCTTTCGTACCGATTTATGCATCGGTTCCAGTGACCGTTACTTAGCAACGGCACCGATAACTTCCCTGATGCAATCGATCAAATTGCAATGCAAACAACTTGTTAATAACTCATAATAACACAACGACTGGCATGCATGTGCCTCTATGCACGTGCTCTTTTATAGAGGCGATCATTCATTATTGTTATTTTGTATGCACCATGAAGCAACACCTCCTAGATCGCAAAACACGAACCGAACAGAAAATTTACTAGATTTTGTTTTTATTTATTTATTTATTTATTTTCCATGTTCTCCGTAAAACGGTTATTCACCAATACATTATGGAGAAGATTACAAATTAGACAAAAAGTATAGCAAAACACATAAAAAGGTCAGTTTCACTACTTTGTGACATACGTCAAAAGATAATTGTTAAACTGCCTGTAGGTTACGTTAAAAATGTCGATGGTCAATGCAGACTCGTTGAGCAGTTCAGTCGCTCTGTTGACTGGCGCGTTCTGATAGGCAGAAGTCCTGGCTTTTGGAGCATAAAAAAGGGTATGGGACCTTCCACGAGTATACTTGTCTGGGACATATAAGTTAATCTCTTTCAAAATAGGTGGATTATGTATAGTTCCAGAGATTATCTTAAAAAAATGTTTTCCTAAAAATATTTTTCGGCGAGCTTCTAATGTATTAAGATCGAGCATTCCTGCTAAGAATAAGGATGGATACAGGAAAGGGTAGTACATATATTCCCTCATGTATAGGTAACGCATGAATCTCTTTTGTACTTTTTCTATTTCGAGAATATGGTTTTGCTCAGAAGGGGCCCAAATAATGGAGCTATATTCCAAGATACTGCGAACAAGTGCTTCATACGTTCTTCGGATTGCGATTCCGTTGGTAAATGATCTTGAATTACGAAGAACAATTCCAAGCATTTTGTTGGCACGGGAGACAATATCAGATATATGGGATTTGAAAGAGAGATTTGCTTCAAAGATTACGCCAAGGTCTCGAATCTCATTTTTACGTGTTAATTCATGTTTATTAATGTGGTAGGGGAACAGGAATGTATCTTTGGATCTTGTAAATGTAACGACACTGCATTTCTGAATGCTGAAGGGTAAGTTGTTCAGTTCCGACCATTTGACAAGAGAATCAAGATCGTTCTGCAGAAGAATGGAATCGATGTAACTTTTGATTGCTTTGAAAAGTTTTATATCGTCAGCAAAAAGGAGATATTTTGCGTGGTTTATGGTGTTGCCAATGTCATTGATGAATAAGAGAAAGAGAAGGGGTCCTAGATTCGATCCCTGAGGAATCCCGGAGTTAGTTTTGTATTCGTGAGAGAGATGGTGCCCGTAACTGAAATACTGACGACGATTGCGTAAGTAGCTAGCCACAAAAGCGAGGAAATTCTGAGAGAATCCGATGTCACTTTATGAATTCGGCACGTGACAGGAATAGAATTCGTGACCACATGACCCCACGATCAGACAGCTTTGGTCTTGCCACAGTTCATGTCAATTGATTTTTTTAACAATATCCACAAAGGAGACGCTGAAGAAAATAATTTCCTTCACGGCCTATGTGATCTGTTATATTTCTATTTTTGAGAGTGATATTTCATGGTGGAATTCCATTATAATATATTATAATAAAACGAATATAAAACTTTATTCCACTTCATTTTATTTGACCGTAACCGGTTTCAGCCCGTTAGAGCCATCTTCAGACTGGTACAAATAATTCTTTAGTCTACGCTTTATATACACAACATATTGGAGAGGGGGAGTGGGGAAAAATTAGATTCATTTGCTAAGTCCCCACTTTTGTATCCAGTGTAATTTTCATAATAATTTCGATATTAAAATATGTAATTAGTTTAGACCATTCCCATTCCAATGTAAACATGTATCCCTTCAAAAAGCAATAAAAATACCATACTTCATAAATATAATAACCTTTTTTCAATAAAATTAGGTCATTAGTAACTCATATTACTTGTAAGGTTTTTCCCTAATCATCATTGAAGTGAGCTACAAACCCAAGGTAATTATTAGCTTACTGGAATTACCAAAATATTTAGAAATTTGACACTCTAAAACGATTTAGCAACTAACATAATTATTATAATTGTTTAAAATCCTTGTAGACCACCCATCTCCCCCTCCCCAATATGTTGTGTATATAAACCGTAGACTAAGAATTATTTGTACCAGTCTGAAGATAGCTCTAACGAGCTGAAACCGGTTACGGTCAAATAAAATTAAGTGGAATAAAGTTTTATATTCGTTTTATTATAATATATTATAATGGAATTCCACCACGAATTATCACTCTCAAAAATAGAAATATAAATGTCAACCGTTTACAAATGTTGGGTGCGCGTTTGGCGTGTTTGCACTGGTGCCGAAGTGAACGAGGACGCTAGTTCTTCAGAGTATCTTCCGTTCCTCAGAGTAGCACCGGTAGTACAAGGATAGCATACCCACCTGTTACATTTATTTTTTTAACATTACAGGAGTGCTCTAAAGATTGCAATCCGCTTAGGGGAATCTATCAAACGGACCGCCAATTGAATAATAGCGAAGTCCCGTTTTAACTCGACCATTTGGCATTTCATATGTCTGTATCTCTGTAGCCTTGTTGGATACTACCTTTTGAACACGGTTCCGACTACGAGTTTTTGGCAAAGCGGAATCACTAAGTAGTGTAAACGTCATTTCGTCTTGGAAACACAAAGTTTAAAATTTAAAAAAATATCACGCAAAATATTTATGTTTTATAATTAAGAAGATAGGTATTTATGTACCTACTCGGAAATCTTATGATTTCAGAGGAATTTTTGTTTTGATTTAATATATAAGAGAAAATTTGTAACATTTTTTCTACGCGAGGTCCACTGTTCACAGAACTAACTACTAGTTTATTCATCAAAATAAGAAAATTAATTTCATAACTCTGCGAATAAATAAACAGATTACATTCTAACTATAACTGAGTTATTTGTAATATAAACTAAAAATGCAATTCGCGATAAAGATATTAAAATAAATGTCGGTTCGCTCTGTTTTATAACAACAATAATTCCTTTCACCATCAAGCGGTATGACAAGTCGGAATTAATAGTATCATAAATTTAATTTTAAATAGCGACCTAACAGCATAGGTATTTGCTATTAGCAAAATAAAAAAAATTAGAACAGAAATGTGGCAGTTATTGATTGCTTTTCGAAAAATTGCTTACATCGGTTTGTATGTAGGTAAATTAAACATTGTAGGTATCATAAAAATGACCCAGACAGTGAGCGAAACTGTGCGTAAACTTTTAGCCTATTTGCTCTTATCAGATTTCTACAGTGAATTTTTCAGACAAGCAAAAGAGAGCAAATCTCGCATATTCTTTTTTAACGCTTCATTATGATAATGATATTATTGAAGTAATACTTCTTTACGCACGCTTGACTTGGGGAGTAAGCTGGTGAATGCGTGACGAGAGCGTTATGAAAAGTGTGATCGGGTGAGGCGAACGGTCGGGCGAGGTGAACGGAAATTGAGAGGGAGATATAAGTTATAGTCGAACAGAAACTAAGTGAACGGTTAAAGTCCAAACTCAGTAATAAAATTTACAGGTAAAGCAACACGAGAAGGTTCACGACTTAAAATTAATTTTACTAAACAAAATGTTTTTATTATGTTCGGGACTGAATTTAAGTCTGAATAAGGATTGAATGAAAATGCGTAGGTGTTTAAAAATACCTACAAGGTGTCCGGTAAATCATATTACATATATATTTCAGAAACAAGGAAATTCTTAGACAGGTTTTATCAGATGCTAATTAATAAAGCGATAACCAATTCATGAGATATTTAAATTTTAATAATACTTGATTTTTACCCCCGGCTGGGATTTTACAAATTTATTTTTTTAAAGACAAAAATACCTAAATGTGCACATCAACATAAAACAGCATACTTTTTACAATACAATGAACTTGTTACATCAATTAAAAAATAAAAAATAAAATATTTATTTTACATTCCAATTACAGAGGGTTCTTCGCGGAATGGTACAAACTGATTTTCAAACCAATTTTTGAAGACTTTCGAATTCATTTCAGAATGGTAATCTGTATACGACATAACCTTTTTCGTACGGAATATAAATTTACTCCCCGTGATAAAACCCGTTTTTGCTGAACCACAATGCAAAATGATCAGCCGGCTTCCTTTTCCAACTGGCACTTTTAAACCCACATTGCCTCACTATTTGGCCACATGTGCGTAATCGAGTGATTTTTATTCACCTAAGTCTCCTTCAAGTAATTAAATTTGCCGTCCGTCGCTAGTTCATTTTCATTTTGATTCATTTTCCTCAAAAAATCTACACGCGCTGTAGCGATGTCTGATCTTCCCATTAAATACTTTCTTCCATCTTTGCGTATTTTGAATTTTAAAACAATATCATGCAAAATACATCGCAATGAGTCATGAGATCCAAAAAAAATATTTTACCACCAGAACTTTGTTAAGATTTCCAAGAGTGGGATATTGTCCATTGTCATAAAAATCCATTACACTGCGACGCACAACTTCCTTTTTAAAATCTTCCAATCCCGTTGAGGCCGCAAGCCTGCTGCCAATAAATATATGGATGTCGTCAGTCCTGCTTCCAATAAATGTACTTGCTTGAAGTTCAATGTTTTGATGTATTCTGGATTGTCACGGATTTTTTGGAAAAACTTACAACATTATAAACCATCGTTTTTTCACCTGACTGCAATTCGTATCGTTGATATTAGATCACACAATATGTAAATACAATTACACGGATTAAATAAACAAAGTCAAAATGACATTAATTAAGTATAGGTATTAAATCGAAAATAAAGTAATGGACTGGTTTTTGATCTTATGAAGTCAATACAGTACTTATTACTCAATGTGGAATCATTAATTGTTTGCTTTTATAATAAGTAGCATTATATAAATAACAATGGAATTTTCAAAGGGTTTAGTCGCCTAATTAACGGGAATAACCGCCAATGGAATTTTTAAATTTTGTTTCGCAGCGTGTAATTATTAGGTATCGTCTGAAATATTGTTTTTAGAATCCAGTTTAATGTATTTTCGAAAATAGGAATTTACGTGGGACGTATAAATAATAAGAAATGAAAAATATAAAAATATTAATAATATAATTGTGGAGTGCATTTCGAGTTTGGGTTTTTCGGAGTTTTGACTGTACGATAATCCCCGTGTGAAATTTTGGGAGTGCATTTGGTATCTGTTCGACTATAGTGAAGTTTTACTTGAGCCGTGTGGTCTAAAGTACACTCGTTTTTTTCACATAGTTACCACAATCTTTCTCGTTCTATAAAATGGAAATGATTTGCAATGATTTAAAAAAAAATGGTTACAATGATTTTTAAAAAAAGTGTGCGATTCACACGCGGTATAAGTGAAACCTTCAGAAAAATAAAGTAGACAAGAGTGGTGAGACCACGAAGCATTTTTTTTAATGTGAAGGATGTTTTTTTTCCATAAGTTTATCGTCGAATTCCAATGCACCTTTTCCCATACATTTGGTCATCTTATTAGTATTTGTGTTTTCTTGTTCGGAGTCGGTAGATGTCGCTTTCTTTTGAGTTTTCTTTGCCTGTTAATTTTAGAGCGGTTTGAATTTGAATGCTGATTTTACAAAAAAAAACTGTGGTCGGGCCACGGGCCACGTGGAGACACTTCTTTAAATGATTTCATTTACGCCTAGCCTATTTTTAATTTGCACGCAGATTAAAATGTAATAGTTACCCTTTTTAATTTGTATGAAGGTTAAAATGTAAATTGGCTGCGTGGTGAATAAAATTGTCTAGAGAAATCTTTTAATTTTATCGGAAATTCAAACTTATGAATTATGAGTATTATTTAATTTCTACGTGTGCCGTACTCCATTTTCCAAGTTTTTTTTTTATTGAATAGTTTTCAACGGAATAGGGATAGTTTTTTATGGAATTCCCGAAGTAGTCACTTACCAAAATTGATAAATTACTGATTTTTAATACAAAATTATTCAAATTAGTACAATTGGTTACAAATATTAGAATCTTGTTAGAGATAATGAACAATAATACCTACTATCATGATGCATTTTTTTTTACATTAACTCCACACAGGCGGCCCTGAGGAAAATAATTTCCCTCAGGGCCTATGTCATCTGGGATGCTGTGTGGAGGGTCTTTTTGAGGAGAGGAAGGAATGAACATTGGTCTTGAAGATACCCATGTTGTAGGAAGGAGGAAACACAGAGGCCGGCAAATCATTCCACAGCCGAGCTGTTGAACACAAGAACGAGTCGAAGAAACGACCCGTTCTCATGTGACAAATGTCAACTGTGTACAAACGTTGGGCACGCTTTTGGCGTGTTTCCCGACTATGCACCGGTGCCGAAGGAATCAATAATGTAATGTAATGAACGTAAAACAGTTATATATTACACAAACGCTTTGTAGATTTTTTAATAATATTAATTTTGCAGAAAGAACACAGCAAATTCGTACTACGAGAATTGGCTCTGGTCTGAACTTTATGGCAATTCAAACTAAATCTTCTTTTGGTCAAAGAAATTATTTTTATCAAGCTCCACTCATATTTAATAGCCTTCCAGAACATATAAAGTCATCTAATTCCTTTTACACTTTTAAGAAGGATCTTAAATTATTTGTGTTAGTCGAGGATTGCCAATTGATTTTCTCTACTTTGTCCTTTCTAAATTATTAGCTAAATGAGTATGTTTATAATAACAAGCTAAAATAATATTATTTTTGTTTGAACCGTTTTTGTTCATCTTCCTCTTGCCAAATCTACAGCATGTTAAATTATATACATATATTTATTATTCACAACTTAATCCTTAAAAAAAAACAAAACTTTATTTTATTTTATTTTAAATCAGATCTCAAAACTATGGTCACCCTAAAAGTCTACATTAATGTACTACCTAGCGCTATCAGTTTAGTAGGTACCAGTAGGTACCCATAATCTAATCTCAATCTGTAAGAAATACAACAATATTGTTCTTTCAAAATCTGTATAATTTTGTGTTATTTTGATAACTTGTATAATTATTGTTAACCTCAACACAGGCTTGTCCTAGTGAGGTAACAAATTGTATTGTAAACTTTTTTACCTGCAGTGTAAAGAAACAATAAATAAATAAATAAAAATCAAATAAAATTTATTTGCCCCGCCGGGATTCGATCCCGCGACCTTTGGAGTGCTAGTCAAGAGCCTTACCGCTGGACTATGCCGGCCGTCATGTTTTACATACTTACGAGTGAATGTTAAAGCGTTAAAAGGATTTAAAAAAAAGTGAATACTTGACAAGAGTCCCAGCTGCTCCCATCTGGAGCTAGTGAGATTACGGCAACCCTCATTGGGGTGTGTTGCGAGGCTGAAGGTAGTGGGGAGGGGAAGGTGATGGGAATAGGAGGGTGGAGAAGTTCCTGGCTATTCAGATCTGATCGCCAAATACGGCTAAATCCATTTCAAGCAAATGTTTCATTTCTGAACGGTGGTCTTATGTCAGGGCAATACCGAGAGTGTCTTCGACTCGACTGTAATGTGTCGCAAATATCCCGCGACCTTCGAATTGCGAGTCAAGAGCCTCACCACTTGACCACGGAGGCCGTATATACGTGAAATATAGGTATCAGCACATGGTTGACCCAACCTTTCAACAATTAGTACCCTCCTCCCCTTTTAAGATTCCAACCCTTTTCAGAAAGAATTGATGTTTTAACTGGAAATGAATACTTTTCCTGTTTCTATTTCTACACAGTGCGAACAAATAATATTCCTTTTCTACACAAAGGGTAAGTCACAATGAAACTGTTTAACGAACATTGTCTGCGTATTTATTACAACGCAAACTACAGTAAATCAATGATTAGTCAACGCTATCATATAATTAAATCAGTAGTCAAGAATTCGCGACACATCTTGACATGCATTCACTTAACATACTCGTCTTGCTTAATTTTCTTCCAATACGGCTGCGGCCATCACAACACTGCGCGAATTATATTCCACCGCACATCATTGAACTTGCGAAGTTCACCCAGTCTATTAATTGCCAAACCACATTGCAGAAGATCGTTGCTCCGCGCAGATGCTCAACTTGGTCCATTGACTAGCGGCTGAGAAGGTCGCTTGAGTCATCATCCGCGAGATCAGGTTTCACAACTCAACGGTTTCTTCCCACGTCACTTGGAGACCTTCAGCAAGCGTGCTCATTCATGTATTATTAGTTATTACTTCGGATTGTGGATCCCAGGGCTTCTGATCTCGGGTTGTGATTTCAACTTTACGAAAACGGAATTGAGCTTTCTCTTGTAATAAGCGAAGATCGTCTAGAAATACAACAATCCAAGACATTAATGTATCGGCAATATATCTTTCGCGACCTATTTACATGTAATTTTCTTGCTTTTCAGATTACCTATCTAAATACATCACTGAGAAATAGTTTTAGACGTGGGAAAGCGACAAATTTAATCATTTGAATTAATTCACTACGCTTCAATCATTTCGGAATGGGTATTATTCTAAGCCTATTCATCAAAAGTGCGTGATACGGAAATAATGTTGTATCACATTAATATTGCCGCTTCCACTTATTGAAATATCACAATTTATGTTTTTATTTTGTTATTTCTGCTGCCTTCATTACATCAAACACTTGCAAAGTTATATTAAGAGTGTAAAATTTAAAACAACTATGAATTATTAAAACATTCAGTTACATAAAATGAATCACTTTACTTGGATAACCAGACTGAACCGATTCACTTGTTTAAAAAAAGTATAATAGTAACAGTTGATTTGCTGCTAGCTACCGTCGCCATTTAAAACATGTATAAAGTTTTAAACAAACTCGAGCATTTTCTTTCAAAATTAAAATAAAATACCTGACCGATGATTTATTTTAATTGAATTGATCTATTTTTTAAAAACTGGATTGCACTTAAATTTTCTATGAAAGGGCACTTAGATGTTCCAACCCCTACACCTGTCAAATATAAAATAGTACCTACAATACAGATTTTTGTTAATTAAATTATGCGCATTTTGTTGAATGATACGATTTGTGTATCTCAAAAGATCTTGATTTGGCAGCCCTGATGATCTACATTATGTGATGCACAGCTACCGCAGAAGCAATTCAATAACCCGTCTAGAAGACCTAAACAGTTTTAAATTTAAATACAAGACGACCTCAAGTTTATTTATTATTATTGAAGAGTGGCAGATTGGCTGACGTAACGAGTAGCGAAATCCACTCTTGGAAAAGATAAAAAGATGTTCACCGTGAGATTTCAATGGCGAGGTGGCGTCCGCAGATTGTGGGATTCATACGGTTAACACGTTTACGTTAACCTTCGATTTTTAACCTAGTGTATAAATACACTTGTTTATAAATAGCTTTATTTATAGACAAATGAAACAGCGTTTATCTATTATCTTCTGTGCATAGTTCATTAACCTGTAAAACGAATAATCTTTCCAAATATTTTTGTTGTGGTTTTGTTTGTATGGGTAATATTTGCTTAATAATACTAAATGTAAAATTTATATAGCGTATTTTTAAGATTATCTTACTTGTAATATCGTCAAATTTCTATCAAAGTTTTTATGATTTGAACACTCATTTGATTATCTAGATTCTAGAATAGTAATTATACACTTTTATGGTCAGACAATCTTTTAGTATTTTTTTTTGATAATTGACATTTTTTGACAAGTATCATACGTTTGTCCATAAATATGAATATCAAGTAGAAAATACAATCATCCGATGAATATGAATATCAAGTAGAAAATACAATCATCCGATGAATATGAATATCAAGTAGAAAATACAATCATCCGATGAATATGAATATCAAGTAGAAAATACAATCATCCGATGAATATGAATATCAAGTAGAAAATGCAACCATCCGATGAATATGAATATCAAGTAGAAAATACAATCATCCGATGAATATGAATATCAAGTAGAAAATACAACCATCCGATGAATATGAATATCAAGTAGAAAGTACAATCATCCGATGAATATAAATATCAAGTAGAAAATACAATCATCCGATGAATATGAATATCAAGTAGAAAATACAATCATCCGATGAATATGAATATCAAGTAGAAAATACAATCATCCGATGAATATGAATATCAAGTAGAAAATACAATCATCCGATGCAGTTTTGAATCAATGATGGAATTTATTTCTTCTTTTGATTGGTTTACATTTTTAAATTCGCATTAATTAAATCCGAAATAAGATGCATTCTTTTATTTCATTTATGTTAAATATATGTTTTACTTCCCCTTGAAGGCTTTGTAGAAAGCTACAATGAATTTGAATATATCGTTATTATAACAATGTAGGTTCGTTATAAGGATATCGACAGAAAGTAAAAAAATATTCGCCAATACTGTTTACACTAATTTTGGAGATGGGAGATTCCCGTGGGAAACAGCTAAATATTATTTAAATATCAGAAATATATTTTTCAAATGTAATATATCACACATAAGGGAACGTACCCATACTACGTGACCCGTTTAGGGGGGGGGGGATTTTTAAAATATCACGCTTGGTTACAATGGGGGGGAAGGTGAGGGCTTAGGTTTTTATCACGAATTCAATATAAAAATCTTTTTATATTTTTTCCACTAACTTTTTAATATTTTTTCCACTTGTAATTATAGGTACGCATGCACTCTTACCGTCACGCAGCAAGCGCCGTATTAATAACGACATATATAAGTCAAATATATATTTTTAAACTTTTTTTAGCAAGAAATGATTCAAAACCATATTTATGATTTACTAAATGAAAACTGTAGGGGGAGGGGGGGGGGGTCTTGGAATATACTACACGTGGTATCCGGCGGGGAGGGGTGGGGGGGGGTTACAAATTGCAAAAAGTGGGTCACGTAGTATGGGTACGTTCCCTAAAGGTGTTATGGGAAGTTCTTGTCTTACTTTAATTAGTAATTCTTACGGAGTAAAAATATGTTATTGAAATTATGGTCACCGGTGACATTTTTGGTGATTGGGGTTGAGCGGTTAATCGGCTGAGTGACCAGCGATGAAAGTGGAAATTTTAGTTTTTTGTTTGAAAAAAAACAAAACTCTCCAAAAATCTCAAAAGAGTAGTCTCCGGAGTAGTAACTTAACACTCCATATAGCAATGGCGAGAATTTGCAACGTTTACAAAACAGAAACCGTAAGTATTTTGGATAATTTCGAAATGTTCTCAAGAAAACCTTGACCACTTTACGCTTTAATTACTTTTCGAGCTAAATAAATATTTAGATACACCTAACGGCATACACATACCTACCATTAATAATAATTAGATACATTAATTAAAAAAAACTGCTTGCCAAAAGTAGGTGAGTTCAGGTGAAGCGATAAGCACTCGTATGATGTAAATTAAATCATTATTAATTAGTCACTATTGACCAAAGTTGGTATTCTATTTTAACACCGACACGATACGATACCTACTCCTACTTAGCAGCGAGCGGCTGATTTATTTGGACATAAGCCGACTATATTTACCTAATAAAGTTAATAACATATCGACCGTACAATAAAGAGAATTATTAAATTAATTTATATATTCTTACGAAATAGAATTTTCTATACTCTATATATTACGCATTAGAACAGTCTATTCTTCAATATGTTATTACCATCTGGGGAGCAGCTTACAAAACTAGCTTGACCCCATACAAATTTTTCAAACACTCATATTAAAAATTATT
Source organism: Limnephilus rhombicus (assembly GCA_929108145.2). Classification (NCBI taxonomy): domain Eukaryota; kingdom Metazoa; phylum Arthropoda; class Insecta; order Trichoptera; family Limnephilidae; genus Limnephilus; species Limnephilus rhombicus. Next base: position 30,127,891 of record OV815274.1, read on the forward strand.
TTAAAGGAACCTCCAGACTTTCCCACTGAACGCACATATTCAAAGAAATCAAAGTTCATACGTTAAAAACTTATTTGTGAAACTTGGCTATACAAACCGTAAAAGAAAATCGCACTAAACTTAAATATATATTTGAATGCCCTAAACTAAATCCTTATTTTGCCCAACACCATTAAACTTGTTAATAATAAGTATAAACTAATGTGTTGTACCTATTCTGTTGGCTAGCCAATAAACAAAAAAGCTTAATTTTTATCCTTAACAATATGTGTTTTGTTTTTCTTCTTACTAACTACATAGTTAGTAAGAATACTTTTTAAAGTAGTTATTTAGTTTCATGGTTTTTTTCTTCTTATTAACTACATAATTACCTCTGTCTTGTTATTTTATAACCATGATTACTATGTAATCATATTAACTACACATAAATATTGTTTTCATTAGCTAAATTCGAACAGATATGTTAACTATTTCACAAAATTATCCATGTACCATAATATATTGTTAATCTGTTATCTCTTTTTAAATGTACACTGCTCTTCCATCCACAAAAACACATGGTTTTAATGGAAGAGCAGTATAAATCATTGAAAAAACAATTGTAAGATTTCTCAAATTACTAATTTGAAAAAAAAAACATGGTTAAAGTTACATTAGAACTATTCTGATTAGGGAAAATGGGTTGTTCAGATGATGGAAGATTAACCATTTTTATATAACTACTCTAAAGTATGTACTTGATTAATAACATCTAGTCAAGCATTTTATTTAATTAAAACTTTACTTCCTGTACCATTTTTTTCGCAATGTAACAAGCAATCTGTGGTGGATGCATTTTCTTAAAGAATTTGCATAGAACACTCATCTTTATAGACCTAATACTCTCGAAATACTCTCGTCAATACGAGAAATTTCCATACACTGTACAAATTTCCTTGCAACAGTTCGCCATACCAACACCATGTTTTCTATAAGCGCTTAATTTTTATTCTCTTCGATGTTTCAAGTAATCTATAAACCAGAGTAAAAAATTAAAATTTCCACTTTAAAACAGTACCTATCTTATTCAACAAAACACAATTCAAGAAAATTTGGATAACGATCGGAATTAATTCTAAATCATAACGCCGCAATCAAGCAAACACTAATTAGCGAGGAGAATATTGCACACGAAGAAGTCGGGTTGAAATACGCGAGTAAATTGGAGGCCTTGAAAGGTAAACCGCTGCCGTCACAAAATTTCAAAAGGTAATATATTTATCTTGCTAAAATGGTAGTCATTAGAATCTTAGAATCGCCTTCAGTCATTGAACCTCCTTTTTGAGAAAAGGGATCGCTCTGAAGAGACGCATTCGGACAGATTTAACAAGATACGTAGTTTGTTTCGCCACCGTCTGAAGATTGCATTCCGCGTAAGGCTCTGAGGGCACTATCTTTAAAAGGGGACAAATTCCCTACAAGGAATCTGAAATATTTCTTCGGCGGCGGTGATTATTTTTTTTTTATTTAATTGGAGGGCGCATTGGTTGTGTGAAAACATAGGTAGATTCAAGAAGTAATAAATTCATCGAGCAAAACTAGTTTTATTCTACTATTTGTATAATGTTTTTTTTTAAATTCTTTGAAAAACGCATACACCGAGAAAAATATATTTTTATGTCTTCTCCATTCTTTTTTGTAATGATAAGCTATTTGGCATGAGATAGATACGAAAGTTTTTGGAATCCAGAGTTGTTATTCCACGATGCACGTTAGTGGGTGAGGAGGTCACTTAATTGATTGTTTCATTCGTCAGCTTCCCAACAAAAACATTTTTTTAATGATTTTTTCATCCACCCAATACACCAATACACACGCAAGGCTTTTTTATTTATTTAAAATTATTTACCTATACCTCTGTATAACAGTAAACACTTAAAGACCGAAAACTCATAGAGAACGCCTGATTACGGAGGCAATTGAAATTCACAAAAATCCTATAAATATTAATAGAGACGACGGAGCTAAACTCAATAGTTTTTGGTATCCGGTAATTGACGGTTACATTAAGGCTAAACGCAAAAAAAACATGTTGAAATATATTGTAGCGCCAGATCGTAGAGGAGTGGAGCTGGCGACACGGTATCGCTCCTAAGTAGATAAGTACAAACATCACCCCTAACTATAACACATCTGCCCTGATGATGGACACTGCAACGCTGTCCGAAACGTTGGCTAAAGAAGGAGGTAGCGCAACACGGCATAATACCCCAAAAACTAATAACAAAAAAAGGAAACACTTATTCAAACATACAATATTACGTTCCATATTAGAAGTTCTTTATTTAAAGTGAGAAGCTGTTTTAAAAAGTGTTTGAGAAAACATTACAAATTTTATAAGACATTTCTAATTTGAGAGTACCTCGAAGTAGATGACACAATAAAACAAAGCAATTATCCATTTAAACCATTATAAATATAGGTAGATAGACATTGAAAAAAGGTTGCGTTCGTTGTAATAACCCTTTTTCATCATTCTTATCTTGTTAATGTTTGGGTAATTGAGTGGGTTAGGCAAGTCTTCCATGTCGAAACAGCTTTTAAAGCATTGTTGTGATATTTAAAGTTTTTTTGTTTGTTGTTTGATGATGTTTTTATAGTTGGTATTCTATAAAATCTTTTGTATAAAATATTTTGATAAATCACGTATTTCGTTTAATTTTAATCATTACTAAGTACGTAGTCATATGTTGATCAATAATGGGAAATAAAGTACAGAAAATTTAATTGAATTGCATTATGTTTTGAGCTTTTGAGTTAATAGCTTATAGGTTACACTTTGTACCGAATAGGCATTCAGTACTTAATACTTAATTTTAACCGAGTAATTATGACAATAAAGCTTCGTAGGTATATTTCAACACTGACATATTGAGGGCATTATTGCAACCCTTCACTTTGGCTTACATTATATTATATCTAAAATTTATTAGCTGGCAGTAATAGCAGGTGGTATAAATCATTGTTGATTTTAATATCATTTTGTGTATGATAACAAATCAGTAAAATTCTGAATAAACTGTCCGATATAATATTGACTGGTGGATACACACCTAAATAAAAGTAATTACAATAGTTCATTGAAAAAAATCAATTGCTTTTTTTATATTAGCCCCACACAAGAGCCAACTTTGGGGATGCTGTGTGGAGGATCATTTAATAAAAGGAATAAGAGGAAGTTCTGGGAAGGAAAAAGGTATGAGGGGTGGATAGGAATCTTGGGGTCAAAGTGTCCGGTAGTGACGGACATATAAATCCATCCCTCCCACTGTACAAGGCGGTGGGTCGAGGTAGTCCTGCTGGAGAGGTACAAAGATCTCCCTCAACAATTCCCTCCCGATTTCCACGCAGTTGGTGGGCAGACGTATCTGCCGAAAAGACCCGGACAAACCACACAGCAAAACACTTGGAGTGACCTATGGCAGATGTGCTGGTTATCCAATAAATGGTTCCCGGGGCGGCGGTATCCACACCCATCACCCATAATGAATTTGATGAGCTCAGTGGCATCAAATCAGAATCAAATCATAGTGCGTTGTTTTTAATAGTTATAGTAATAATAATAATAATATAATCATTTGCACAGTACCATTTTGGTGAAAAATCATCTCAAGGATGTTGTTCAATTTATTATGGAGTTTAGTTTGTCGTGATTATTAGAATATTCTTTGGGTTATTTTGTCACACAGTTTCCTTCTTCGATTTGTGCCTGAAATACTAGAAATACCAAAACGCACCGATTTCGCCTAGTTACGGACGCAATTGACACAAAGCTAAAATAATATTATTTTTGTTTGAACCGTTTTTGTTCATCTTCCTCTTGCCAAATCTACAGCATGTTAAATTATATACATATATTTATTATTCACAACTTAATCCTTAAAAACAAAAAAAAGTTTATTTTATTTTATTTTAAATCAGATCTCAAAACTATGGTCACCCTAAAAGTCTACATTAATGTACTACCTAGCGCCATCAGTTTAGTAGGTATCAGTAGTTACCCGTAATCTAATCTCAATCTGTAAGAAATACAACAATATTGTTCTTTCAAAATCTGTATAATTTTGTGTTATTTTGTTAACTTGTATAATTATTGTTAACCTCAACACAGGCTTGTCCCAGTGAGGTAACAAATTGTATTGTAAACATTTTTACCTGCAGTGTAAAGAAACAATAAATAAATAAATAAATTCAGTTGGTGAAAAATTAGCACTTAAGATAAAAAAAACACCGAAAATAATGATCTATGTACATCACCTTCCAATCCTTATAACACCTTAACACAATTCCAACGAACTAACACTGATGAAATTAAACAGGCTATTAATGAATTAAAAGGTAATTCTTCTCCTGGTTATGACAATATTTAAATATTTAATACTAAAAAAAATTCTGATTCACTTTAATAAATAAATAAATACAAGCTTCGAAAATGGCAACTTTCCATTAAATTACAAAAAAAACTATTATTACGCCCATTTTCAAATCGGTTAGTTTAAAAATATCATTCACATAAATGATAAAAAGAATTGGTCCTAGTACTGTCCCTTGCGGGATTCCAAAATTACTGGTCTGTGAATCACTCAGAAAACCATTTAACTTGACAAATTGCTCTCTATGAAATAGGTAATTTTTGATCCATGTTAAGGCATTATTGGTTATACCAATTTTCGTTAGTTTAGAGATAAGATTAGAATGTGATATACTGTCAAATGCTTTTCTTAAGTCGACAAATATTCCAATGCATTTTTTTTATTATCTAAATATTTATATATCTCAGTTGTTAAGTCTACGATAGCATCTTGAGTGCTCAAATTTTCTCTAAAACCAAACTGATGTGCACTTAATATATTGTCTTCTTTTATAAATTTAAACATCTGTTTTTTAACAATTTTTTCAAATATTTTTGCTATATTTGAGGTAAGAGAAATTTTTACCACAATCTGCATGATGATGGACACTGTGATGTTGTCTGAAACTTTGGCTAAAGAAGGAGGAAGCGTAACACAGCATAATAACCCAAAAACGAAAACACGTTTGGACGTGAAAACCTGTAATCATGTCAGGTTTAGTTGTATTAAGTAAACAGATTTTAATAACTATTTAGGAATTTACCAACTATGCCAACCTGTTCCTACTCCCTTCTTCTCAGCTTATTTATGTAGAAGTGATACCTTTTTGTAAGGATCAATCCTCTTAGGACAGTTATTTCAGTATAACAATAAATTAATTTTGTTTTATGCTTTTGCTTTTGGCGCAATCACGAAGTACCAGACACCAAGAACTCTTAAGCTTATCTCCGACGTTCGTATTGATGTTAATTGGGTTTTTTTGGATTTCAATTTTTTTTATTTAATATAATATAATGGTATCAATTACATGTTCATATACATGAAATAAAGTTTTTCTATTAACCCGTTTAATCACAGGAGACCATATTTGTCCCAACGCACATAGGTCCCATATAAAACGCTGTAACTCCCTTACTATCATAGTTAGAAATATGTTCTAATCGGTATTAGAAAGTAAAAATACCACGCTTTATATTTCAATCTAAAAAATAGCCACCAAAAAAGTCAAATGTATACTTCTATGTACACAAAGTTTCGAATTGCCAATTGAAAAAAAAATTTTAAACTTCGGAAATTTTTAAAAAATAATTTTTACAAATAGCGACAAAAAAGTGAGGTTACAATATTTGTTTGTTATACATTTGTCTAATAAAATATGTGTGTGTTTTTATTATTTTTTATTATCAGTAACTTTAGTTAGAAAAAACTTTAGTTAGTAAGGTGAGCCATTTTGTAAACTTTTTTATGTTTGTGTGCAAAATTTTTATAATAAAAAAAACTGTTTTCGAATTCAATAATTTGAAAGCGTATTTCCTCACCTTTCTAAAACAGTTTTTGGTTTTTGAATGTGCTCAGAAATATTTAAAATATTTGCATTTTATTGTAAAGCGAAAATATTTTGACCATCTGAAATAAATGCCCAATTTTTGAAGGGCAAATACAAATACATTAAATCATTCATTAAATAATACGTTTTACACCCTTTTTAAGAGCAAAGCTCGAGTTAAAAAGGCGGATAAACGCATGTTAACCACAGTTTAGCAAAGGGAAAAAAAAAATTATATATTAAACAAAAAATAGATAATTAACAGTAAATAAGAAAATATATATTTTTTTATACACATGTATATGTATATATATAGTCATATATATAAAAAACTAATAATAGATAAGAAATAAAACTGACTGAAGAGGAGATAAAAAGAAAGGAAAAAAAATGATGAGAGAAAAAGGATATCTAATATTATAATTGAGTTGTTATGTTGATAAGTTATATAAAAAGTGTTTTTATTGAATTTTTGTATTTTTTGTATCCAATCTTAATTTCAAGGAATATATTTGTAGAATTGTTGGGCTTTGGTGGTGTAACAGCGCGGTATAGTCGTTCTCAGGATATTTGTTCTATTGCTCTTCGAAAAAAGAGTTAAGCTCACATTATTGAAACAATCTTTGTGTATTTGTTAAAGCGTATTTTTTTTTATAAATAGTATGATGTGAAAGGACTTTAAATTCTTGAAATAATTTGATGGTAGGGTAATCGTATGGCTTTTTTAGAAATATTTTTATTAATATTATTATATGAGTGTATACATATGTTTAGATTCTCAGGGGTAGCATTTTTATTCAGAGTGAATGGTATTACAAAAGTTTTTTCTGTATTTAGAGATAATAAATTTTGGCTTGAATAAAAATGCAACCCCTGAGAATCTAAACATATGTATACACTCATATAATTGTAATCCAAAGTCATATTTATGTAAAACTAACTGCTCTATACTCACTGTTAAAACAATATTTTTTTTTTAAAGTATATTTATTCATTTTTTTTAAATTTTACAATATTAATCTTTAAAATCTTACAAAACTGATCAATCAGTTTGATTGTAAGAAAGTTAATTAAATAGATAGTTAGTTAAATAGATAGTCACATAAAATGGAAATTACAAATCAATACAACAGTAGAACGGTTAAGAAAATTAATTTACATTTATATTTATTAACAAACATATTAAATATTGGATTATTACGAACCATATATTTTTCCCTAATTCAATGAGCATTACAATATGGAATTGTTGGCTGGAGTGGTGCTTAAAAAACTTCTCTTTTGCCTCTAGAAATTATAAAAAATAAAATTAATAAAAATAATTCTAAAAAAGCCATACGATTACCCTACCATCAAATTATTTCAAGAATTTAAAGTCCTTTCACTTCATACTATTTATAAAAAAATACGCTTTTACAAATACACAAAGATTGTTTCAATAATGTGAGCTTAACTCTTTTTTCGAAGAGCAATAGAACAAATATCCTTGGTTCTCTGACTATACCGCGCTGTTACACCACCACAGCCCAACAATTCTACAAATATATTCCTTGAAATTAAGATTGGATACAAAAAATACAAAAATTCAATAAAAACACTTTTTATATAACTTATCAACATAACAACTCAATTATAATATTAGATATCCTTTTTCTCTCATCATTTTTTTTCCTTTCTTTTTATCTCCTCTTCAGTCAGTTGTATTTCTTATCTATTATTAGTTTTTTTTATATATATGACTATATATATACATATACATGTGTATAAAAAATATATATTTTCTTTTTTACTGTTAATTATCTATTTTTTGTTTAATATATAATTTTTTTTTTCCCTTTGCTAAACTGTGGTTAACATGCGTTTATCCGCCTTTTTAACTCGAGCTTTGCTCTTAAAAAGGGTGTAAAACGTATTATTTAATGAATGATTTAATGTATTTGTATTTGCCCTTCAAAAATTGGGCATTTTTTTCAGATGGTCAAAATATTTTCGCTTTACAATAAAATGCAAATATTTTAAATATTTCTGAGCACATTCAAAAACCAAAAACTGTTTTAGAAAGGTGATGAAATACGCTTTCAAATTATTGAATTCGAAAACAGTTTTTTTTTAATTATAAAAATTTTGCACACAAACATAAAAAAGTTTACAAAATGGCTCACCTTACGTTTTTTTTTAACTTAAGTTACTGATAATAAAAAATAATAAAAACACATACATATTTTATTAGAAAAATGTATAACAAACAAATATTGTAACCTCACTTTTTTGTCGCTATATGTAAAAATTATTTTTAAAAAATTTCCGATGTTTCAAATTTTTTTTTCAATTGGCAATTCGAAACTTTGTGTACATAGAAGTATAAATTTGACTTTTTTGGTGGCTATTTTTTAGATTGAAATATAAAGCGTGGTATTTTTACTTTCTAATACCGATTAGAACATATTTCTAACTATGATAGTAAGGGAGTTACAGCGTTTTATATGGGACCTATGTGCGTTGGGACAAATATGGTCTCCTGTGATTAAACGGGTTAATAGAAAAACTTTATTTCATGTATATGAACATGTAATTGATACCATTATATTATAAAAAAAAAAAAAATAAAAATAAAAATTGGAATCCACAAAAACCCAATTAACATCAATACGAACGTCGGAGATAAGCTTAAGAGTTCTTGGTGTCTGGTACTTCGTGATTGCGCCAAAAGCAAAAGCATAAAACAAAATTAATTTATTGTTATACTGAAATAACTGTCCTAAGAGGATTGGTCCTTACAAAAAGGTATCACTTCTACATAAATAAATATACACTTTACCACAATCTGCATGATGATGGACACTGTGATGTTGTCTGAAACTTTGGCTAAAGAAGGAGGAAGCGTAACACAGCATAATAACCCAAAAACGAAAACACGTTTGGACGTGAAAACCTGTAATCATGGCAGGTTTAGTTGTATTAAGTAAACAGATTTTAATAACTATTTAGGAATTTACCAACTATGCCAACCTGTTCCTACTCCCTTCTTCTCAGCCCAATACCAAATCATAGCACAATTTGGAGATATTATGGTAGTCAATTGACTTCGGGTTCTTGTTCTTTAGGTTAGGAATATAAAAAATGGAACAACCAATCTCCATTTTCGCTATTTTTAATAATTTTTCAAGCACCCAAACCATAAACTCACGATAAATATTTGATTTCAATTCGCAATTTGGGAGGCGAGTATGGGTACCATTGCCCCAGGAACCATTTATTGGGTAACCAATACCTCTGCCACAGGTCACTCCAAGTGGTTCGCCACGTTTGGCGTCTTAGCAGAGGTGCCTGGGTTCATTAGGTGAGGTTTGTCCGGGTCTTGGCGGCGGACGCATCTGCCCACCAGCCGCATGGCAGGCCGGATCGGGAGAGAATGGTTGAGGTAGTCCCTTTGACTACTCCAGCCGTACTCTCTCGGAACACTGCATTGCACCGCAGTGGAAGGGATGGATTCATACGTCCGTCACTCCTGGACACACTGACCCACAGATTCCTATTCACCCCAAATACCCCTTTCCTTCCCAGAACTTCCTCTCCTCCCTTTCCTAAAAATACCCTCCACTTAGCATCCCCGAAGATGAAATAGGCCCTGAGGGGAATTATTTTCTCCGGAGCCTCCTGTGTGGAGGTAATGTAATTGTTTTCGACCGGTCAGTGGTTGAGTGGGCATAGCGCTTGGGTCCCACCCGAGCGTCGCGTGTTCGATTCCTCGGCTGGCTAAGTCCTCCATCACAACACAAGCAACATTTTCGGCTTTATGTGGTGGTAGTAGGAGATTTTCAAACATTGTTGGATTATTCGTGACCCGGGAATGTTTATCTTTCTTTTTTTTTAAATAAAAAAAGAAAAAAAAAGATATACTAGTTTTGTGCATTAAGCTATTTAAAACATGATTTTGTTTCCTTCATTCCGTTTTGGGTGAGAAGTTAATATGAAAACAGGTAAGGTTATATATTATATACATATATATGTTAATACTGTTTCTAATCAATGTTGCATTTTAGTATTTAATGATTTGAGTTTAATCCGATTGTAACCTGAAAATGTAACTGCTCATGATTATATTACATGTATATGTATATAAAAACTAATAAAAAAAGATAGGAAGATACATGCATTACCTACACAAATAAAATCATTGTGTATGTACACACTTAAATTAATGATTTTATGTTGGTTTTTGAGATTTAATACAAAACATGAGTACGATGTAATATAACGAACTTGTCCATCGAACTGGTAGTACAACTCTCACTTGAAATTAAGATATTAAAATACCACAGATAAGGTCTCACGAAGAAGGAAATTCGGATTTTTAATTTTTAAAAGATTAATCATTTTACAACAGGCCCCCATCGATAAAAAAATAATTTTTATAGATCGCGAAATGCTCCCACACGGTAGGTTCCCGTTCACATGTCCGAAGTTTCTCGGTGACAAGAATCTGCAACCAGATTTAAAAGTAATCTGGTATTAAAATTTTCTCTCCTTTTTGTACTCTTGTCCACGTGATGGCACACGCCCACTTCCTGTTGGCTCAATTACCATATTAAATGAACAATTACTAAGACTTTCATTTCAGCTTACCTAGTGGCTAAATTTAAACCTCAAAAGGGGCTCGACAGTGTTTCAAGTAAGCGCAGTTTATTATTGTAAAAGCTTAAACAAACGTGATATTAATTACTGGATTTCCCTCCATCACAATATTACATGCTGCTAGATAAAACATATAATACTAGCGATTACCCGACGCACAGTGGACGAAATGGTGTAAAAACGCGAATTAAGTGGTTTTTGCAAACGTTATTGTTTTAAATATTTATATTTTTTTTAGTGTAGCACGATAGTTTCTGCACTTTATGTGATTATTTAAATATGTAAATAGCGCTTGACGGAAGTTTGGCAAAGCCGCAAAGTGTGTCGTAAATTTGATGTTCGACATCGCGTTTTTCCGTTCTCTCCTACGCGTGAGCACATACGGTTGTGTATTAAGTGACGTTTAGATATATATACAAAAGTTTATTTTGTCTGACATTCTTCAAGGTATTTTCTATTTAATTTACTAAATCATATATCAACATCACATGTGTGTGAGATTTGAACTAACATATAATTTTCCACTATTTTTATATTTTTTTACTGTTAAAATGTTTATTTCAATTAGCATTTAGAAACAAAATATCGTTTGTACCCATTTATAAATATATAAATATTGTAGACTGAAGTTTCACCTTTTATTTCATATCTAAATTGTGATCATCTTTTGTCCTCCGTTGAACAATTTTGTTATTTTCAGGACGGCCTATATGCATTCCCCGGAGAGAATTATTCGAGGTATTAAATGCACGGGGTATATTAAATGCCACTTCTGTGAAATGAAAGAAGTTTTTAATTAATTACCTAACACAAAAATATCACATGGTGGCAGGTTTGAACATTTTAAACCCTACATTTTCTAAAACTGTACAGTATTTTTCACTAAAATCGATGAAGAAATGGAGTAAAAGCAATTGTTATTATTGTGAGGTTTGAAAAACACAATTTAGAGTGGTCGCAAGAAATGATAGTTGTCTCCAAATCTTTGGGTAAACTAATAAAACTATTTTAAGAAAGTGGTTCTAGATCAAGGAAGAAAAAAGTGCATGATCATGAGTCACGCACTCTTGATGAACTCCAGTTAGCAGCAGATGTGAGTTTGCACAAATGTAAAATGGGGCTGCGATGGTTAGGTAGTCACAGTCACTACAAGCAAAGGTATAGTGTTGGAGAATATCATGATGACTCTAATCTCCCTACAACGTCGTAGGTGCCACTTCAGCTCTACAGCGAAGGAAACTCAAGAAGCAAGACTATTATATGGCAAAACCCACGGTCTTTATTCACAAGGTACTGCAGACCAATCAGATTACAATTTAAAAAGAAACTCCCGAGATAATAAGAAATAAATTTGCATATTGCGACCACTTCCTAAAAAAAGGCTCTGTTTACCTCCTGAAGTTTTAGGCCTACTAAAAATTCGTCCAACGGTTCTGGAAATTTTTGTGATGATTTAGACTCCAACGACAACGGAGACACCTTTACCACTTAGATTTTCTACCATTTTTAGATTAAAATATGTGCGTACCTAATTATTGCCCGTCTTTTTGTGTTCGTAGATGTGAAATATAATATTTAAAATTAATATTTTTTTGAAGAAGAAGATAATAATAATAATCTAAACGAAAATATGAAATACAACAAGACACAGAAAAACAAAAAAAGTTAATGGTCGCAACTGGGACTCGAACCCAAAACCTCTCGTCTATTTTTCTGTGTCTTGTTCTCTTTCATATTTTCGTTAAGATTTTTATTATTATCTTCTTCAATGATATATTACATGATGCGAATAACCTTCGAAAGTTATAAAAAGAGAGTTTTTCTTGTAAAATTTAATATGGTTTATTTGCCTAGATATTTGTATATCTTCAAAATGTATTATTTTGTTGTTGCAAATTTCTACGGAAGAGTAAATTAATAATTTTATTTCAAAATAGTTATAATTCATTAATAAAATAAAAAACTGCATTAATATTTAGTCAGCAAGGAATTAATTCGTGTTTTTTCTTCATTCCGTCCACTGTGCGACGTTCATTGCAATACCACTTAAAGAAAGAATGTTTTTGTGTTTTAATTCTGTTTATGTTAAAGTGCTTTTGGACAAACCATATTTTTTTGTTTTCCGATTGGTGCGAATACGAATAAATCAGAAGGTGTTTTTCGTTATTTGTTTTTGGGGTGTTATGCCGTGTTACGCTACCTCCTTCTTTAGCCAACGTTTCGGACATCGTTGCAGTGTCCATCATCAGCGCAGATCCAGATAGACACATCTACCGGATCTGCCTTGATGATGGACACTGCAAAGATTTCCGAAACTTTGGCTAAAGAAGGAGGTAGCGCAACACGGCATAACACTAAAAAAACAAATAGCGAAAATGCTTTTGGCCGTGAAAATCTTAAAAAGTATCAAATCAGAAGGTTTTCCGATGCGTGAGCACTGTGAGCAGGCGACATACGGCTAGCCGTGTGAGAAGCATGGATTTATCAAATTTATCCCCTGCTATCCCCCTCTCCTTCGTTCTCCTCTCCCCTCCCCCCTGCCTTTCCCCTTGCCGCTAAACCATATGATGTACAGAAATTTTTCAAACAACTCGCGCACCGCCTTTTGTAAGTTTTTTATTAAAATTTAATAACTCCAGAGCTCACTATTATATACAGAAACCTTAGTGGGCGGGTGCACAAGAAATCTTCAAAGTTTCATCGTAATCCGATGAATGAAATAGGAACGCGTAAGGGACAAAATATCATTTTTTTTTTTTTTTGTTTTTTTTTTTTTTTGGAATTTAACATTTTTATTTTTATTTATTTATTTAATTATTTTCATATTACATTTGGTTATAAAATGACGTATTACTTTTTAATAATCTATATCTATAGTATAGATTATTAAAAAATAGATTCTACACATTTGTAGACCCGAAAGGGGGTCTTTATTATATGAAATTCCCTCAATAGAAAAAAAATCGCAATGCGTGCTCCGAAAATTATTAAAACACTTATTGTACTGTTATTTAATGTGTTATAGGTATGAAAAGATTCACGTTGCATCTTTAAGTGCAACTTTATTTATTTATTTATTTACGGACAGAGTCCATTAACAATATAACAATAACGTGAATGGAAAAAAGAGAGATGACAATGAAAGGAAAGTACATATAAATGAAGAGCATTGACAAAATACATATAATATAAAAGTACATTTACAAGTAGCTTGAAGATGGATTTAAAAAGACTAAAAAATCACACTGCGTTTTTACCGCCGAAAGTCATTTAGGCTAACACCAAAAAATTCAATGTTTTGATTTGCGTTGACAAGTCTCGACATTCTGGATAAAGGAGAATGATATCCATAGTTAGTAGAACGTTGATTGAGGAACAGAAATTCATTATTTCGGAGTCTACGGGAGGGATGTTGAACTGGATGAGTTGTAACAAAGCAGGTGTGTCAGTAATACTGTTGATAATTTTGAAAATGTATATTATTGTCCTTTCTAAGTTTTTCTAAAGAAGAAATGTTTAAAGTTTGTTCAATTTCATCATACGAGTACTTGCCTCTTTCAAGTGCTAACCTCCAAGCAATTCCTCGTGTTGTACAGATTCGAGGTGGCAAATGAGACCAAATGACACTAGCATATTCAAGGTGAGGGCGAACCAGCGAACAGTAAAGAGTTTTAAGTGTACTTATATGTTTAAAGTCAAGAGGTAATTCTATGAATGAAGCCGAGTAGTTTAAGTGATTTGTTTACGTTGTTATTAATGTGATCACGGAAAGAAAGTTTGCAGCCAGCCTTAAATGGTTCAAAAGAAGCGGGGCCATATGGGCTCCTTGCGGAACGCCGGACGTTACATCAATGTTAAAGGATTCAAAGTTATTTATTTTAACCCTTTGTTGTTTTCTATCACTCAAGCAAGAGTGAAAAAATGACAACAATGACAACAAACCCGGTTGGCGGGATGGGGAAAGCGGGCGAGGGGAGTGGGGAGAGGGAAGGCGGAGTGGGAACGCGAGGGGGGGAAGGGGATGCGGGAGAGGAAGGGGAGGCGGAAGGGGAACTTGACGAATGGGAAAGGACACGCAGAAAGAAACAATTGTATCAAAATGCATTACAATAGACTATATGTTTTGAAATAATAACTCATAGCTAAGACAGGACGACGTCTGTCGGGTCAGCTAATTTTATTATAAAACGCGGTACCAAGACATAAATAAACCGTAATAAAAGCACTGGACTCCATTATTGAATAATTCGTAATCGACTATCGAGCGACTTCTCTGAGGAGTAGCAATTTGGAGATAGTTGTTGCCGTAAAAAAGGTAACAAAAAAGAAAAGAAAGTAGATTGGGTGAGCTGACCAACTCTAGCAATTGCGTGGAAACATTGTAACTACTCATACATGTAACTGTTCTGTTGTTACACAACTGTCGTTTATTTTGATTAACTACATACATTACTGTATTTTATAAATTGATTCTATATACTTTCTAAGATAATTGGTGTAGCAATGCCAATGCGTATATTTTTGATCACAGACTTATAATCATGTTTGTTTAAACACTATCGACCCAATACGCATCATGTTCAGTTAAGAATCCGCCTTAAGCATACAACATGAATAACATGCATACTAAATTATTTGTATACTGACGAAAAAAATAATAGACATGTGTTTTGGGCGTGTCTGTGTGCCAGAAGTAAACTCATTTTTCCTGACTTCCGCTGAAAAAATAAAAATTCACTGATCTCTAAACGTGCAACAGCAATCGAATGCTATAATGTTAACCCTAGAAAGATAATCTACGTCTTTGCGATACGAGCGAAACACAAGTGTTGCTGTATTTTTTATTTTGCAACGTAGCGCCCTGTCAATCTCAGTTAGCTCAGTTGCCGAGTAAAGCTTGGGCGGGGTGGATCTGTCACCACTGTAAGTACAATAATTACGGAGAAATACATGCACCATACGTTCGAAAGACGTAGACGTAGACGATTATCTTTTGTGTAACTTTCGGATTTGTTCTCGTAAATGTGATTTAGCGAACAATTATTATTATTATTTTTAAGTACAACGACTGATTTGCATTTAAAATTTCATAGCATAAAAACGATTTAGTCATAAAATTAAACAATATTTATCATTTAAAAAAAGACATATTTTGTGGCTGATTTGTAAGAGGTTGTACTGATGTAGACACGCTGTACTTTTTGTTATTTTTTTAATTACAACATATTTTTTGGAATTATTTTTGCTTTATTTTATTTTATTTATTTTATTTTATTTTATTTATTATGGAAAATCAACAGATATTTTACACTTATAATAATAACATTAATAATATACATAATATCCAATGACAGATTTTCACATAATTAAAATTATTATGAAAAAGGAAAACAAAAAAGTAAGGGCCCAGTACCCGTAAGAACTTAACAAAAATATAAAAATTATGAAAATTATTAAAAAAAAGATATAAAACACAATATAAACTATAATAATCTGCTTACTAAATTTCAAACATGAAGTATTCAGAGTCAGAAATCTATTCTCACTCCACAACAACAATAATAATAATATATACATTGTACAAAACCTACAACTCAAGAGTGAATACAATAGTAAGTCGAATGACAAGTATGCAACTGGAAAGGATTCACAGCAATAACATGGTAACTTGCAATACGGTGAAAAAATTATTTAATGTTGGCTATGACATACTTTTTTAAGGTACTTAAATTACATGAGAATATGTCTATATTATTGAAATTCTTATCAAATACATTGCATGTTCTGAATATAAAAGCATTTTGTCTGAGATTAGTAGAACATTTTTGAAGATGAAAAAGTGATTTTTCTCTGGTTCTAACGGATGGGACTCTAAAATTAATCTCAGCCAAAAGGGGTGAACAATCAATAAAATCATTGATAATTTTATGAAGATATATTATATCTGTTGAGTCTCTTCTAATTTTTAATGATTTAAGTCCATAAAGGTCCTGCAAGCTGTTTATGTCATGATAACCAATATTAAACTTGAAATTTAAATGATGGACAAATTTTCTTTGGATGGCTTCAATGCGTTTAATATAAATATTATTATAATGAGGATTCCATATTTGAGAAGCGAATTCAAGATGACTGCGAACATATGAAAAATACAATATTTTAAGTGTTTGAATGTTCTTGAATTCTTTTCCAATACGGAATAAGAATCCTAACATTCTAAGGGCTTTCTTCACAATAATATTAATATGTGCCTCGAATGAAAGTTTATTATCAAGTAGAACACCTAAATCACGAATTTGAGTAACCCTTTTGAGTGATTGGCTGGCTATATGGTAGTTATGGTCACATTTAATTTTATTTCTAGTGAAGGTAATCACATAACATTTAGAAGTGTTCATGTTGAGATGATTAATTATACAGTACTCATTAAGCCCATAAAGATCTTCTTGTAATTTAATGCAGTCGATGATAGAGTTAATCGGAAGATATATTTTAATATCATCAGCGAAGAGTAGAACATTTGCATAATTAAAGCATTTTATAATGTCGTTGATGAAAATTATGAATAGTAACGGTCCCTGGTGAGATCCTTGGGGTACACCGGAAGGTATATTTACGAACTCAGAGATGAAGCCATTAATTGTTACTCCTTGAGTGCGCCCATTAAGATAAGAGACTAACCATCGATACAAATCTCCGTGAATTCCCAAAGCTAGTAATTTGGATAAAAGAAGACTGTGATTAATTTTGTCAAACGCTTTCGAGAAGTCTGTATAGATTACGTCAACTTGGATTTGATCATCCATTGATTTCGTAATATTTTCAATGAATATGGCAAGATTAGAGACAACCGATTTTTTTTTCATAAAGCCATGTTGGTTCACGAGTATTACAGACTGGATGGAGTTATAAAGTTGTTCGTGAACAATTTTTTCAAAAATTTTACTGAAGATTGGTAACTTAGATATCGGACGATAGTTCTGGACATCATTTTTAGCCCCAGACTCAAATACCGGTGTGATAAGAGCACACTTCCAACGATCCGGAAAGATACCTTCTTTCAATGAGGATTGAAAGAGCATAATAATGGCTTCGAGATTACCTTGGTACACATTTTGATAAAGAATGCTGGAATTTTATCACTACCCGCACCCAATGAGTTAGAAATAGTATCAATTATTTTTTCTATTTTTTCTTTTGAAACTGATACCGAAGAGATGTTAACTTGATTGTTTATATTAGGATGGTTGGTAGAGTGTACATCGGAGGTAGTATTATAATTAAAGGCGGAGACGAAGTGCTGTGAGAACAAGTTGGATAATGCAAAAGGATTAACAGCAGTAACGTCGCCCAGTTTCATTACATGAGGTAAACTAGAATTATTTCTTTTTCCTTTAACATAAGACCAGAATTTTTTGGGGTCACGGGATATATTAAATTCAGCGTTTGTTATAAATTGTTTGAGACATTCCCTAGATATTTTCTTTTGCCTTGATCGAAGGATACAGAATTCATGGTAGTCTAAAGGATTGGACCACTTTTTCCATGTTTTGAACACTTTATATTTTTCTTTAGTCAGTTTTATTAGAGCTGGACTGAACCAATAGGGATAAGAGTTGTTGATATGAACATCCTTTGATGGGACGTTTAAACGAATAATTTCATATAATATAACATAAAAACGATCAATGGCATTATTAGTTGATACATTTAAGAATTCAGCGTCCCAATCAATACTACCGAGGATGTTATTTATTGTTTCAAAATTAGCTTTCCTAAAGAGATTGATTGTCCGTTTATTGTTCACCATAGGGGTTTCAAGAGCTATGTTTATGTCAAAGAGAATGGCTTTATGATGTTTACATTCCGGGATGAGATACTGGTCAGTATTTGATACGTTTAGAGGGGTCGAACTAAAAACAAGGTCTAGGAATTTATGATTATTATTCGGAAAGGTGCAATCTGTAAATGAAAGAGTGTCAGATAGTTTTGAAATAATTTCAGATTGATAACCATTCATAATTTGCATACTGTTTCCATGACTAGGAGACCAGTTAATTATTGGTAAGTTAAAATCACCCGAGATCACAAAATGATCATCATGATGAAGTGCTCTAAGTTCACATAATTTATTCATGAATTCATCAATGCTATGAGAGTGATTGACTCCTGGTGGTATGTACACACAACATAAATGAATTTTTATGATATTCTTGATCGAAATAGTCACCCATATATCTTCTGCATTCGTGACCCATTCATTACGTTCAAGAGCTACGAGGTGCTTCTTCAGAGCAATTTATATAAAGTACATAACCCTAAACTAATTATTCAACCACCTTTAAACTATGAGTATGATAATATGTCAAATATATACTTTTAAACTTCAGTACATCTTTAAGACGTATCACCTTTAATGTAGGTCAAAATAAGATTATATTTCTACGGTTACTATATAGTGATTATGGTAACTTGGGCGTTTTGTGACTAAATTGTTCAAGTTTCGTTTCATGTAAGCCAATTATTATAGGTAAAGTGAGTATGTACGAATAAATATTTTAAATGTATGAATAAGTGGTATTTATAATGAGTGTTTGAAAGTTCGGCCTTTGCTGTTTGAACTCGTAAAAAAGGTGTTAATAATAATTAGAACAGATATTAGCGTAAGGCCATTTTTTCTCTTTTATCTTTCTCGAAATATCCTTGATATGCATATCATTATCTAATTGGAAATATGTTACATTTTGCCAGCTGCATTCGACGTTGAAATAAAGTGCGTATGTGCGGTAAAAATCTATGGCTGCGCTTAAATCCGACCAACCCGATTAACATAAAATTTCGATTAAGATTAATTAATCGAATACCCGGTTTGACTATTTACAAATAACGTTTACTGGTGAAATAATAATTATTACTAACAAGCAAACATATAAAATACTTTGTTGCAGTCTATTTTTAAATGTATGCATTAATAATGCAATGTTTCAATTTGATGTGATATCTGTCCGCGAGTCTTGTGTCGGCTTCGTGAGTCATGGTATTTCAATTTAAAGTAATTTAAATGATTGCAGTGCCCTGCATTTTTATATTACTTGTTATTTGTCCGACTTAAGGGGGGAGTCTGGTCTAGCCGAGTTTTTTTTTTTCATTACGGTTTTTTCGAAGAGAAATGTTTGATTGAAAAAAACACAATTAAAATTTTGATTTTTTTTTCATTACAGTTTTTTCGAAGATAAAATTTTTAATTTTCTCGAAACTTTTGTTACATATAAAGGTAGATTTGAACAAGAAAAAAAACACAATTGAAATTTTGAATTGAATATAATTTGAAATACATTTGAATACAGGTGTTCAATGTGACCTTAGAACGGGTGGAAATCATTAGAAAAATGAAAATTAAAAAAAAAACATTATAGTATGCATGTAGTATGTAGAATGCTCATGAACCACAGTTGGCAAAAAAAGTGTTGATTGAAAAAATGGCGGACATAAAATGAAAATTGACCAATTTAATTTTACAATAATTGTGTCTTATAATAATATTTTTTCGTCAGTCTAGGTTCATCTGCATAAACCTACATTTAATTTTATTTAATTTAAACTTTGAACGAAGTCAATCGAATGAAAATTCGATGAGCTACGATTCCAGCCAACTTGAAAAACGTGGTTTTGATAAAAACGCGTTTAAGGTTTTCGCTTGTAACCGGGCCGCTCCGTTCTGCGTTCTACCTGCTTGGCGCGTACCGCTCTTATTTATATTTCAGGATCAAATTTGAAGCTATAACTTTGGGAATGTATTCTCCACATGTGTGGGATGATTTTTAGGCGTCAAAAAAGATATTTTGGATCGGCTGGACCAGACTCCCCCCTTAAGTTGTAACTTTAAATTTAATTAATTTTGAATGTAAATAAAATAGCGTTAAATACACTAAATAACGCATGAATATCCATGTAAGTGCCATTTAATTCAGAAATAATCGCAAATATCGGTCAACTTCAATTAGCGCTGTTTAGCAGTGGAAATACCTGAAGGGCATTTTAGAGACTAGCGGTAAATTTCTGAATGTTATTCACTGTTTACCCTCATTGATTAGTCGGTTACCTACCACTGTCACTATCTTTGACAAACTACATCTAACTAATGATTGAGTTTATTCTTCTAACAAATGCGTGTATATTTTCTTTTAATGAGCTGATTAGTTAGTGAACTGGACATTAACGCTTATTATGTTCTCAAGAGAAGGCATTCTATTTATGTACATATATATTTTACATTAGCTCCACACAGGAGGCATTGAGGAAAATAATTTCCCTGAGGGTCTACGTCAATTTTGAGAATGCTGTGTGGAGGTTTAGGAGAGGAAGATCTGGGAAGGAAAAAGGCATTGGGTAGGAATCTGGGGATCAGTGGTCCAAGAGTGTAACCATCCCTGTGTCCAGAAAGTCCTGCGATGTAAAAAGGTCTCCCTCAAACAGTGTCTTCAAATCCGGCCTGCCACGCAATTGGTGGGCAGACGCTTCCGCCGCCAAGACCTGGTTAATCTTCACACCACGAACCCGAACACCCCTGCTAAGTTAGCAAACGTAGCAAATCCCTTGAAGCGGCCTATGGCAGAGGTGATGGTTATCCAATAAATGGTTCCCAGGGCGGCGGTACCCCTATCAGATTCCCAAATTAACATATATTTGCTTCAATTAATATATTGTAGTTTCATAATTTGCATTTTATGTCTAAATTGAAACTCTAAGTTCTGATTATTATTCAATGAACCAACGTGTGAATTAAGCATGATACGAATTTAATATACTCGTAGATATATCATTTGGATAAACTACGTTTCTGGGTTTCGAAAAACGTCACACTTGTCTTAACCCCACCCATTTTGTCAAAATATTTCCGCTTTGCAATAAAATCCATGTAAATGGAATATTTCCGAACGTATCGGAAAAATAAAAACTGTTTTGAAGGGCAATGAAATACGCCTTCAAATTTTGTAATTCGAAAAAAACATATAACTTCCGTAGTCCAGTGGGTAGGACTCTTGACTCACAATCCGGAGGTCGCGGGTTCGAACCTGGCATGCGCAAATAAATTTAATTTGATTAATTTGTGTTATTTCACAATTAATTCATTTAAAATAATATATAGTATATTTGCGGCATGTTCCAGAGTGGAAGATACTATCAGTATCGCCCTGGTATAAGACCACCATTCAGAATTGAAACGTTGCTTGAAAATGGCTTTAGCCGTGTTTGGTGACCAGATTTGAATAGCCAGGTACTTCCCAACCTTCCTCTTCCCCAACTCCTTCCCCTCCCCACTACCTTCAGCCTCACAACATACCCCAATTGGGGATGCCATAGTCTCACTGGCTCCAGACGGGAGCAGTTGAGATTCTTGTACGGCATTCACTGTAAAAAAAAAATATATATATATATATACACCGTTTAGCTCATTTTTCTCGCCATTATAGTACGGGAGACACAACGATTTCTAAGAGACCCGTGTGAGTTGTTCCGAAAACAGAAAAAAAATAGCCTGACGCATGACGGGGTAAAACATGTATGACATGTCGTCATACCAACCTGTGATTTTCAAATTGAATGGATACGTGATTTGGCTATTTGGTGAATTTTTCGCGATATTTGAATTATTTTAATACATAAAGGTAACTTTAAATTAATTCAAATATCCGATCGCCTTGATTCAAAAACCATCTGTTAAAACTATACATTTACGCAGTGGTTGCGTACGGATATTAAGCCACTTATTTCGTGATATTTCCTGTTTGAACCAATTAATTAATAGCGATAAAAGCTTGTCAATCTAAAACTGACTTTAGACCATTATGGTCGTTAACTTCGGATACTTCGAAAATTCTTGTTCTCGGAGATGCCATGTCAAAATCGTGCTGAATTTATTTATTATTAAATGAAAATAAATAACTTTATTCACACCCTTTTTTAATCAAAATGATCGACATGTTTCAAAAACAGTGGTTACTTCGTCAGGATAAACGTGTTATTAGTTTATATTACGCAACAGATTTAAATGTCCGGGTTAAATATTCCCCACAGGAAAAACTAAACCCTTTCACACACTTCCCAAATGATCATCTAGTCAATCCACGCTATGCAATTGCACTATATAAGTATTATAAATATAAAACAATACAAGAACAACATGTCAACCTACCAGAGACCAAATGGGAAAAAAAATTCACCGACCCCAGATATTTTCATATCAGAGGGTTCGGCTCTGTGGAATTCCTAATTGAACCTATAAATCCTACTGATCCCGCAATATAAATACTTAAAAAATCTTTTGTAATCATACATGTATTTAAAATGACTGATTTTTGCATTTTTATATATAAATTCTTTGACAAATCTAATATGCCTAAATTTTTAATGAGAGACCTAGGTATTATGCCAGTAGCCGAAATAACAAATGGTAATATTTTTATAGTCTGAGAATATAAGTCTCCATCTAAAATTTTGCTTTTCTCTATATGGATCGTTTTACATTTATCTAAACCAAAAGTCATTTTAATATCATCTGAAAATTTTTTAACTACTTTAATCATTTTCTCTAAATTTGATTCAGAGTTTGAAAATAATTTTATATCATCCATATATAATAGATGTGAAACTATACTACTCTCTCCTGTATTACCCTTAATTTTGATTCCAAACTTGCTTTTAATTAACATTTTAGATAGGGGATTTAATGCTAAGCAAAACCAAAGAGGACTCTATAAGTCTCCTTTAAAAATCCCTCTTTTTATTGAAATGCCCGGTACTACTATTTTCTTACCTTTTAAATTAACAAGTAAATCTGTATTCCAAAAGGACATAATATTTTTCAAAAAGCTAATTATAATTGATCCTAATAGTATTTCTCATAATTTTAATTGAATCCATAAAAATATTCCAACTAATTGTAAATGTGAAAGCTTAGAATTAGTTACGGATTACGTGTATCTTGGTGTTACAGTCTTCGATGAAGGATATCATAGGTCAATGGTTACAGTAGATTGTTTTTTTTTTAAATGGGACAAACATATAAAAAAAACCTGTAAATGACTGTAATTGCTGGCAGAATGTACACATTAAATTTTTTCCTGTCAATTGAAACGCTTAAAATAATTTATATGTCACTGGCAGAATCTATTATAAGATATGGATTAACAATATGGGGAAATACTACTATAACCAATCTGAAACAAGTCCAAGTTGTACAAAACGCAATTGTAAAATTATTAGTCTTCCCTAATATTTTCAAACAGAGACACCACCATTGCTATTTCAGAGTGCTAAAAATTTTACCGGTTAAGGCAATACTATGGCACAAAATTATAATTCAACATATATTTACCCCGCAGCATAAAGAGATACAAATACAGCACTAGATTCACGCGCAACGACGGGTTAATAGTTCCGAAATTTAACAATAAGTACGAACAGAGAACGTTTGAATACATCATACCGAAGATATTTAATTTATTACCTGACACTATAAAGCAATGTAATTCTATGAATAAGGTTAAATATATGGTGAAAAATTAGCTATCGGAAAAAAATATTTATATTGATAATTGATTTGTATGAAAAAATGTTGAATCTGTAGATATAAGATGTAAATTTTAAATGTAAAAAATCTTTATGTAACTAAAATATAAGCACCTGTTGACAAGCCAATTCAATTGGCTTAGCAGGACTTGTTTGTTGATTTTAATATGTACTCGTTTATCTAATCTTTCAAAAAAAAAAAAATTAATCTATATAGCAAGTATGTAAATTACGCTTTTGATTTTGAATTTGTTTTAAAATTACAGAATCAATAACTAATTGTTCTTTACATCCCGTATGTTTTCTGCGACAACCTTTTTGTTGTTCAGATAAAATATTTTTTTCATCCAAATGAGTATATATTAAATCTGTCGAGCAATCTGTTAATCATGTCATAAATTAATGATAATCTGTCAATTATCAATTAACGCACCAGATTTAAATGTCCGGGTTTAATTTTCCCACAGGAAAAACTAAACCCTTTCACACACTTCGCAAATGATCATCTGGTCAATCCACGTTATGCAATTGCACTATATAAGTATTATAATTACAAAACAATACAAGAACAATATGTCAACCTACCAGAGACCAGATGGGAAAATAATTCACCGACTCCAGATATTTTCATATCAGAGGGTTCGGCTCTGTGGAATTCCTAATTGAACCTATAAATCCTACTGATCCCTCAACATAAATATTTAAAAAATCTTTTGTAATCCTACATGTATTTAAGATTACCGATTTTTGCATTTTTATATATAAATTCTTTGACAAAGCTAATACGCCTAAATTTTGAATCAGAGACCTAGGTATAATGCCAGTAGCCGAAATAACAAATGGTAATATTTTTATAGTCCGAGAATGCCAAATTCTTTTAATCTCATTTCCTAAATCTGTGTATTTTCTAATTTTTTCAGAAACAGTTTTTTGAATATTACAGGAATTTGGAATAGCTACATCAATGATATAAGTTTTTTTTTAATTTTGTCTTGTAAAACTATATCAGGTCTATTATGACTAATTGTTCTGTCTGTTAGTATAGTTTTATCATAATATATTTTATAAAATTCATTTTCTAAAAATGAATTTGGTTCATATTCATAATATGGTACTATATTACGGCAGTCAATCAAGTTATGTTTAATTACCAAACTTTGGTGGATTATTTTTAAAACCTGATTGTGCCTTAATGTATACTCGGACGGCGCTAATATAGAACATCCCGATATAATATGTTCTATAGTTATTATTATTATTATTATTATTATTTAATGAGCAGGCAGCATTCTGCTGATGCGCTCATATCTAATTTCACAATAGTTTGACAGTAAATTTTAATTTTTAACTAAGTTAGTCCTTTCTTCTCTCCAAATATGAATCCAATAGAGCTTTGAATTGGTTTATGTTAGTTGCATCGATGACATGTTGTGGGAGTTTGTTCCAAGCATCCACCACTCTATTTGCAAAGAAGTGTTTTCTAGGATTAGGTGCAAAAGGCGTTTTGGTAATTTTTTTTTGAGTGTCCACGGAGAATTATATTTTTATTAGTAGTGAAGATTCCTTGGATGCCAGGGCAGCTGTAGTGTCCAGATAAAATTTTGAAAGTCTCGATCAAGTCACCCCTTTCCCTTCTATCTTTTAAGGTTGGTAATCTTAATTCCTTGACTCTATCGCCGATCTTTCAAAGCTCTTGGTATTTTAGTGAAACGTTTTATTTTTTCTTTATTCATTGCTTTGAATGGTTACATCATTTGTGGATTTTTCGACCACCATGCTAGGCCCATGCCCGTGTTATATAATATAAAAAAATAGAAAAAAACAATACAAACAAGCAATAGTAACAAACCAGCAGTTAAAAACCCGCTCCGGAGGTTTTTGATGCTGGGCTCTGCGGGCGGCTTTTGGTTCGACTTCACCAAAGTTATTGAATTATAATAGATGTGCTGCTATCTGCAGTTTTTACTAAGTGGGGCTGCGCTTCCGGTGTCGCCGATATTGTTTACCAATTAACAAATAAACTAAATGAATGAATAATTAAAGAATAAACCAAACGAACATTAAACTAAATGAACGAAATTTTGGAAACAATTCTTTTGATATAAATAAAGGGTTAATTTTTTTACATACAAACACAATGGGTTTACAATTAGATAACTTAGAAATTTAAAAAATTTGAAGAAGTGTTAATAGCCGATAATTTTTTTTAACCGTTTTTTTTTTTAAATAGCCATCTCTTAAATTTATTTTCATATTAACGCCTATATTTATAATAAATTATTTTTATTATTTAGACATCTTGGTATTTCTTTGATAATTTTGTGTTAATTTATAAAGGTTTTAATATATAAATGCAATTATTTCCTATTCTAAAATATATATATTTTTTTTTTCATAGTTGTTTTTTATGGTACCTAATAACTAAGTAATCACCGCTTGTTTTAATATTTTTTGTTATAGGTAATTAGTTTCTATAATTATTATAAGCAATAATTGTCAGCCTGAAACACTCATTAACATTGAAAAATCTTCCGAGAAAAGATACTTGCCGCCAACGGGACTTGAACCCGTGTCCTTCTGATTGCCGATCGGATGCTCTGACCACTGAGTTTCTATAACATTGTTGTCTTTTCTTATAGTTTTTAAAGTTCATTGTACATTTAACCTGACGAGGAAATCATTGGTTTTGAAACATGACGATTATATATTTTTTTTATTTTTATTTTTTTTAAATTTTTTTTTTATTGGCAATGTTTATTAAAAATACATATGAAGTTACAACAGTTACATAGTAACATAGTTACATAAGGTTAACAAAAAATAAAAATAAATTGCCTGGCCTCACCATAAAGAGACAATGCTCTTGTGTTTGGTGAGGGAGTTCTAGCTCAATTAGTAAATTAATGATCGTGTAAGTTAGTAATAACGGCTATTGTAAATAATAAGAAGGTTAAAAAATCTTGTATAATTTAAAAATAAAAATCCTGAAGAGTTTAAAAAAATCATAATATAAATTAAAAAAATCATTATAAATGGAAGAATCATGTAAGTTAGTAACAAAAATTATTGTAATAAGTAAGTAAAGGATACGTAAGAAAGAACGCAAGATTTATACAATAGTAGACTCAGAGATTTAGAAACTAAGAAATGAAAGAAAAAAGAAGGAATAAATGATTTATAAAATAGCAGACTTTAAGATACAAAGTAAACATATTTGGGACTTTTATAGTAGTTTCAGGTAATTTTTTAATTTGGGCTTAAATTCCTGCATATTTTCGATGGTTTTTAATTTTAATGGGAGGTTGTTATAATAGATTATGCCCAGATAAAGATAGGAATTTTGGATGTGCTTAGTATTAAATTTTGGAATTTTAATAGTTTTCTGGTATCTTGCTGATGTATTGAATTGGAAGTTACGAGTATTTAACTGTATTTCTTTGTAAATTTGAAGAATTGAATATTTTTTATAGATTTTGTCTATTATAGGCACATTGAATATTGAAAAAAGAATTTCAGTAGGAAATTTAGACGCTTTTTTTAAGATTACCTTAATTATCAACCTTTGGACAATTTTGAGGGGATTTAAAATATTGTCATATGTTCCTCCCAATTATTGATTAAATAGTGTTGAACATAAGTAATTTATTTTCATTTAATTAAGGCGGTACACAACCCTAATAATTTTTGTTTGCTCATAACTCACATTTTAATCATTTCCGGCGAATTCGTAATTATGATAATTTTTTTTATTTCCATGCCGCACAAGGAATGCGAGTTATTTATATTTTACATTAATAAAAAGAGTACCTTACCATTAATATATTTTACGTACAACGATTTCAAACTTTATAACCCGTTTTTCAACTATAAAGTTAGCGGTAAGCACCAGATTTTATTTTTTTAGACGATGAATTAATAAATTCGGGAGGACCATACGGAGACACATTTTTGATATTTCTAACATGTTCTTCAGAATTAATTAAAATGAACGCGGCTGAAAAGACGAATCTCCGGGCCTGCTAGAGTGAATTCGACCGTACGTTCGTTTAATACGCCGTGCCGCGGCGTATATTTGTTTACACGCTTTCTTCACTTACGTCGTTAAGATTCCAACATTATTTTTCTTCTTCTTCGTTTCGTCGATACGGCAAATTCGATAGTAGGTCCGTCCAATAGACGGGTCGCGAGTGGCAATTTTAAATTATCGATTTAAATAATATCACAGAAATGCGGGCCGGTAATTCAGTTGCTCGATAAAACCAACTTTATTATAATCATAATTGAAAATAACAATTATTAAGCCGCAGTGTACAATCATTCCACATTGCATTGATAATAAAATAAAGATAATAAATGTCGGATCAATATAACAAAACACTGATACGGCGTATCAGTTATCTTCGTAACTCATTATATTTATGGAAAATAATTGGCTTCTGTGTTAATTTCGAATTATTTAGAGTAAATTATTGAAAATGGCAAATAATACTAATATTGCCATGCAATCCGTTAAACGGGCGTTAATTTCATAGGGAAATTAGTTCGATATTAATCTTTTAACCTTTTGCCATTAGAGCTGAATCGACAGGCACCTGGAGTTGGTTGGCACGACGCTCATGATATCGTCGCGGGTGTGGAAACCGGGCAGGCCGAGAGCCACGAGCAACGAACAGTTCCGTCGAATAACGACCCAACAATAGGCTTGTGATTACTTCGTGATTAAACCCCCATTAACGGCACTTTATGATCATTGCGAAAAAATCGCGGTGGGCGTTTTTCATGGCTCAACACGTGTGATCCGTATCTACGTGACGCACAAATTCTTCATGATATTCTAATTCTATAAAATTGAGATATACATATTATTGATGTGTTTCGAAATTATTTTTATCTGTATCTAATGGTCATTCAATCTATTTGTCAACGGCGTTTTCGTAACTGGCTCTTGGAAAAATAGTCTGTATTTAGTCCTTGAATACGTGAAACAATAGAAAAATAGTCTGTATTTAGTCCTTGAATACGTGAAACAATAGAAAAAAACGTTCAACGGGCTTGATTCGTCGGAATCTTAAGTATGATCCACTTGTTGAATATAGCTAAAATGTTTATATCATGGGGAAGAGCATGATATGCCATATCCACTTGATTTGATCGTAGCTAAAATGTTAATATCATGGGGAACAGCATAATATGCCGCATCCATTTGATTTGAACATAGCTAAAATTTTGGAACAGCATTATATGACGGCCGGCGTGGTCTTGGAGTAAGGCTCTTGACCCGCAACCCGAAGGTCGCGGGATCGAACCCCGGCGTGGGCAAATAAATTTTATTTGAATAATTTGTGTAATTTCACAATTAATTCATTAAAAATAATGTACAGTATGTTTGAGGAACGTTCCAGAGTGGAAGATACTCCCAGTATCGCCCTGGTGTAAAACCACCATTCATAATTGAAACGTTGCTAATGGCGTCAGCCATGCTTGGCGACCAGATCTGAATAGCCAGGTACTTCCCCACCATCCTCTCCTCATCTCTTTCCCCCCACTATTGGGGGGTGACATACCCCATTGACGGGAGCAGCTGGGACTCTCGTGAGATATTCATATATGTATCATCATCATCATCACTATTGGCTCTACAACCCCTGGTGGGTCTTGGCCTCCTCAAGAGTCTTCCTCCACTCATCTCGGTTTTGTGCCAGCTCTCTCCAGTTTAGAAGCTCCAATAAGCTCATTCATATACATATGTATACAAAATAAAAAGCCATATCGATATGTTTTTAAAGTTAGCTCCGTCAAGACGCCCCGAGAAAAACCAATTTCCCTCAGGGCCTATGTTATTTTTGGGGATGCTATGTGAAGAGTCTTTTTAAGGAAAGTAAGAAGAAGTTACGGGAAGGAAAAACGAATGAGGAGTAAGTAAGAATCAGGGGTTGTGTCCAGGCCATCCGCCGCCAATACCTAAACAAACCTCACCCCATAAACCGGGTGCCCCTGCTAAGTCACCAAATGTAGCGAACCACCTTGGGTGATAGAGGTGTTGGTTATCCAATTAATGGTTCCCAGGGCGGCGGTATCCATTCCCGCCTTGCAAAATTGATTGCTGAAAAAAATGACTTAAAACCAGCTGCATTCCGGGTCCGGAATGTATAGATGAGCAGTGATGTTTTTGTCAAAATTATCAAACCAAATATGTTGTAATAATAGGTAACAAACTAATAAATCTATTTACTAAATAAATAAACGTTTTATTGTTATTATATAAACTAAAGTGTACTATTTGACAACATTTTTTTGATACATTCTTCACATTTCTAGATTAACGGCTATAAGGTTTAATCTTTATGGCTGTTAATCTTTAAAATCAGGATTGAAGTGCTGAAAACTTCTAATATAAAAATAAATATTTGTTTAAAAAAAAAATCAGAATTCCGTAATGCAAGTAGGTACAGATATGTGTGACAGAACAGATGGCAATAACGATAGATATTCTAGATTTTAAAACCTTTGATTAGCGACAGTTTAAAATGACAGCAATTTAACCCGTTTTCACAGGAGACTATATTTGTCCTAGATCACATAGATATCATTGAAATCGCTGTGTCTCCCTTACTATCATAGTGAGAAGTATGATCTAAAATCTAAACTGTATTGAAAAGAGAAAACGACATGCTTTATATTCTAATCGAACTATATCTTAATCTAAAGTAAATTAATTAAAATAAAATGTACACTTTTATGAAACCAAAGTCTAAAGAAAACCACAAAATAATTAAAATGTAAGTACAACTTTATGACACCGCATTTTATTTATTTATTTTGTTAAACGCCATAGAATGGCTTTTACATTCAATTGATAGGTATATGATATTATAAGTATACAGTGGTACACAGGAGATTATCAATAATAACAAAATAAGAATGAACATTTAACAAAGTATGTATGATAAAAGCAAGTATTTAGGTATAGGATACTATTATGTGTTACTAAATTACCGCTAATATACTAAAAAAATAATAACAATGTTATAATAACAGAGAAAATAATATTTAAATAGGATTATTTAGAATAAAAAAGATGTAAACAAAGGGGACTTGTCAGAAAAGTTGTCAACAGTATTTATAGACACTAAATGAAGTAAACTTGTATTGATTTTATTGTTACCTTCAAAGTTATCTTGTTTGATCACTAAGCAATTTTGAAAAAAAAAAAGTGAAACTTGAATTTTGCAATCAAAACGGAAATATTTTTACACACTGACAAAATACGTCCGAATTTTGAAGGTTTATACAGCGTTGGATTTTATGGGTGAACACAAATATGCTTCAAAAACATGTTCATACAAAACAATGTAATGCACCAACCATTCATCGATTAGCTTGTAATTTTCAGCAATTCAAGCTTATTGAATGGTTTAATCCTTGAATAAATTAAGATTAATGAAAATCCCCGTGAAATCGTATCCAAACGCAGCATTGTATTGGCACACTCAAGGAGTTATGATAATTCATATTTAAGATTACTAGAGTATGGAACAATAATCGTAAAATAATTAGCAGCGATTATTAAACTGGCGTATTCAGAGTCTGGTTCACGCTTCTCATTTGTGCAAGAGGTTTAATGGATAACTGGTGACCTCACAGATCAAGGCTCCCCATGGCCATTATTTCCACAGCCTCACCAGGTACCACCTTCCACCTCCATATCTCAGGTTTCATAACTTGCGAAATTGCACTCCATATTTCACGAAAGCTAATTTCAAATGAGTACTTTAAAATGTTTCAGGGTTGGACCGAGAAATTAAGGTAGCGCAACCGCCTAAGGACTTTATCTAAGAAGTGGATTAACATTATTAGATAAAAACTTATATCTTAATGTACGTTCGTTCTAGCTCAAATAATTTTTTAAAAGGTATTTCAAATATTGCACGTTTATTAAAAGCTGTTTCGTTATTCTTTGAACAAGAAAATGCGTTAGTAAAACATTTTAGACAAATACACGCATTTTATAAAGTTTTCCAATAATTTAACGATAATAAAAACCTATATGACGACACACGTATGGATATTCTTTATAATTTATAATAATAATAAAAACATGCAATCAGCACAGGACCTCCTGTTGAGGAGGACTTAGTAAATATTATGTCTGTTTTTTTTTAAATATTTTTATTTTACATAATATCTTTTCATAAAATGTTAAAACAGTGTAGTAATAAACAAAAAAATGTAACTTGACGCATTAAGAATCGTTAAAAAAACACCACCATTTTCATAATTACTGTACTGGAAAATCGTTAACCAATTAAATTTAATTGCTTCTAAGTTATTTAATTTTAAGACTATTATTAAAAAAATATCTATCTAGGCTTTTGTCCCGATAAAGGAAGCACACACCTTCCAGAGGAAACAGAAACTTTTTATTAATTATAAGACTAATTCAAATTATTAACAAATTATTTTATTTATTTATAATAGGCCCCGATACAGAACAGAAAATAGCCCCAGGTCATGAAAGCACCTAGGCCAGTTGTAGTCCCTTAAGATATGGCAAAAACTATATCTCGCACAACAGCTATAACGACTTACTTAAACTATTGATGTCTTAATACATAACTGCCCTAATTGGTCACTGTTTGACACACATGAAGTACGCAATGATATAAGGGCTTCATTTAAATATAGTATAGTCAATGTCATGATGTGATGTGAATGGCGTAAACGGGTTTTGTAAGGCAATGTGATTAAAATTTATTTGATAATGAGATCAATAATATTAGCCACCGAAAATATTTACACTGATGATTAATTTTGAGTGGGTTCATCGATAGTAAGTCCATAATGTAAATAGATCTGATGGTTAAAACAAAGTCTTCACGTAATTATATTTAATGCTAGCTGACCCAGCAAACGTTGTTCTGCCATATAAATGATAGTTAGATGAAGAGGACGTAGCGCCATCTGTCATTCAACAACATACATAATTTCCTTCTGTTTGAAATACGAATACGAATGACGGTTAAATTTATTCATAGAAAAATGCTACAATCGCGATAAAAAATTAGATGTTTGCGATTAAAAAATGGGGTCTGGGGGTAGGATTATGAAAATTTAGGGTTATTTGTATTTGTTGATGCTAAATTAAAAAAAAAAATACTAAAAAAAATATTTATTAAAAGATTTTTTTCTGGATAGGGACACCCTGAACACCTAGCGGTATGAAAAATACTTACGACCTATTCTCAAATCTACCAAATATACAAAAAATATTCATAGTAGTTCATAGTTTCATGTAGGAGCTACATAAAACTTGAAAAAATATAGTGAATATGAAATATTATTATCAATTAGAAATTTGTAAACTTAAATGTACAAATTACTAAAATAAAATTATTATTATTATTATTATAAAAATCGGTCCAGCCGTATCGGAGGAGTGCGACCACGAACACCGTGAGTCGAGATTTTTATATATAAGATTATGGCTCGTCAAGATTGTTATAATAATGCTGTAACAGAAGTAAGTAAGTACCTACGTCATTGGTTATATTTTAAAAATGGAAAAGAAAATTCAATATATAGTTTGGCAATTAAATGTAGAAATTAAATAAATTGAAACTAAACGTGTTCATTACTATGGCAGCACCGAAGTATATGACGTTTCCTATGGCTGTCATGTTATCGCATGTTACGGTTGATTTATTGTCTTAAATCTGAGAAGAAGATCGCTGATTTGATAATATTTTTGGAAAAAGTTCGGTTTATGGGCGAAATTCCTAAAAAATAAAACTAGTTATTTTTATACTAATTTGGGGTCGGGGAATCCGAATCTGAAAGAATTAGGCGGCGGCAAGCAATATTAACTGAATTACACGACTTTAAAATTTTCTATACACACACATGAAAATAATCGAATCGAATTCACACATGAATAATAAATCGATGGAAGTATTTTGACACACGTAGTACAAAGATCATAGAAAAACAAGGAATATACAAAAACATGTGCCGGCAGTGTTACCAGCTCTCAAAAATATTTATCCCTATATCAATAATTTCCGACACGATAATTCCTCACATAACACATTAACCTGATGAATTACGACTATCTCAACGGCCGTATTCTTAAACCAAAAGTATGAAAATTCGTAGTCTTAAAAATCCCTAACCTAACGCTAGGTTTGTGTAACATGGTTTGTGCCCCTTTATACCGCCTGCTCGCGTCACGGCAAAAAAACATCCCTAGTTTATATAAAAATAACTAGTTTTATTTTTTAGGAATTTCGCCCATAAACCGAAATTTACCCATATTTTTATTCATTCTTTGCCTGAATTTAATTAAAATGAATAAACCATTACATAGTGATGCAAAAGGGGTTATATTCTGCGTTTTTTAATGCTGCCTAGCCGAGTATCACGCGAAGAAGCTTCTGTTAGTTTTGAAGATGTTTACAAACGAACTGCAGAAATGACAGGTACGTAGTATAGTTTGTTTAATAAATTTCATTAGTATTACAAGATTTATGCCAATTTTCGAGCGATAATAACCATTGCAATCTGATTTGAGGTTATGTTAAAAAAATCCGATTTTGACACTTCAATTTGACAGTTAATATGCGGCCACAGGAAAAAGGGAATAACTCAATAAAAAAATTATAATATGAAACTTCTTTAAACTCGTAGAAAAGTTACTTTTTTCTCGTTTTCTCTTTCTTTCTTTCCAAGTGAATATTATCTAGTGTGTGTTTTTAAAACTACCTTCTAAAATAATAATTTTAATGATTTTTCAAACACAGATAAATCTGAATCAACGGTAAGACGAATCGTCAAGGAAGAGGAAAAGGCAGATGGAAAATTTGAAACACCGGAAAACGGAAAAAGGGCATAATAATAATAATAATATGTAATAGCATAAGTGCTGATGATTGGAAAAATTGTTGCAAACACGTGATGAAAATTGAGGCAGAATATTATGCACGAGGCAGTACTGTATATGATGATATCGATGAAATGCGTTTAGATGAAGATGAAGATACGGAAGAAGAAGAATCACACGAGGACGAAGACAATAATTACATGTCGGGTGTTGAATTAATAGACTTAAATTTTTAAGTACCTACGTTTTTATATCGAAATAAACGCCCACTTAAAACTTGTTTTGTTTTATTTTACTTCTATTAAATTACAGTTTTTTGTGCAAAATTTTTGAAAATACAAATACGCTATGAAATATGCATTTTGGCAGAAGTGTCTTTTAAAACATACATTCATTGTCTTATGAGCCATCTTGGTGTTGCCATTTAAAACTAGAAAACGATCGCAGCGCCATAATTTATTTTCTACACTTAATTGCCAAACTGTACTGTAGGTACTTATTCCTCGATAAATATTTAAATTTGACCCAATTTTTTTTTTAGATAATTCACTCTCTCAGCACTTGCGAGGAAACCGACCGGCGTTTTGTCCACCCAATTTCCTCTGTCGAATTTTACACTACTGCAAATATGTTTTAATATAATATAGATATCGACTACTAGCGTGTCGTTACATCTTGATTTTTTGATAATTTACTTCTTATAGAAGTAAGGAAACTTGGTTAAAATTGCTTGGTTAGAACGCGTTAAAATGGACGTTCAGTATACACACAGTGCGTTTAAAAAAAGGCAAACCGCACAAATCTAGAGCTTCTAATGCTGTAGTAAACCAATCTTAAAAATCGGTCCAGTTTTGGAGGAGAAAAGTGGGGAACACGAAAACCCGATTTTAATGATCTTACTTAGGTATTATCAGCCTGAGGTGTAATTTCAGTATTTAATTATGAATTACATTCGTTTTTCCATCATCGTTTTTTCTTCATATATTCAATTAAACACACACTCCTCGCTTCATTCACGTTCACCCGTCAAATCGTGTAATCTTAGTGTTTCAACCGATTAGTTGCCTGCATCAGGCAAAAAGCTAGCAATTAAATATTCTTTCAAAAATGTCAAAGAAAACGACATATGCAGTATAGTGCGGGCATTTATTTATTTATTCATGTTACTTAATTATGCAGTTTCAGTTTCTGAGTATTCGGCGAGTAAGAGTGACAGTCACAACAACGGTTTCGTAAAATACCTATGGCTCAAATTTCTCCTCGACCAGGTTTCCTCTTAAGCGGTTAATGCTCAACAAATATCAGACCCGTAGCGAATAATAGCCTTCATAATGTTTGCCGTTTAATTTTCATAATTGTCGCTAAAACGATATCACGACCGCGACAGTGTTTTGCATGCAGAGTATTGCATGGCATTAGCAACTGCTTCAGAACCAAGTCGGCAGGGATTTTGCAAAATATGATGCACGATTACCTAATTCATTCGCATTTAAAATCATAATATTAATACGACCAACGTGGGAAATAGATTGTTCTTAAGAAACTGGTATCAAATACCTAGTAATAAAAAAATATAAATAATTTGCCCATTTGTTATGTGTTATTTTTGTCACGCTCATTGGCTCTGCACCTAGAAGCCACAGGGATTTAAACCAGGGATGTGACTTTTACATAAATAATCGATTTTTTTTCTTAGCATGAAAAATCGATTTATAAATAATCTATTTTTTAGAAAATTAAAATTGCCTAATTAGAACGATTTGTGTTGGAGAAAAATCAATTTATAAATAATAGATTTTTTTTAAATCGCTAAAAAAAACGATTATTTTTTCACATCGCTAATTTAAACCCGAAGAGAGGAAATTTTTTTTTTAAATGTGTATCGGTACATGAAATTTGGAAAAAAGACAAAATATGTACCTATTTACAACATGTCGGCACAACTTCCCGAAGTGATGTCAATAAATTTCGGGTTCCAATTCAGTTTGTAGAATGTAATATCAATACGCTGCATATTCGCACCACGTTCTGGAGTGGAAGCAACTCTGGTCGAATTCCATAATAATTGTAGTGATAAATTTTTGTATTATGTATTAACGTAACGTAGCGTGAAATTTAACATAATGACATAATGAAATGAAAGAGGTTATGTGGAACAATATAAAATTTATTCAGTGTAAAAAAGTCAAACAATTGGCAAAGTTAAATTACTTGTAAGTAGGATTGAATTAAAGACTATATTATTTATATTTTTTTAATGCAGCTATCACTTTGTGGTTATCCATTATAGAAAAATGAAACAATACAACTTTGTATAAACCACTTATATAATGCGTAAATCCTACCGGTTTCCGAACAAACGTTCCTTCTTCAGGGAAAGCTTATACTAATTTGATAGTTTCGAACAATGTTTTATTATGGTAGGCGTGGAGCCGTTGCTAGTTATTAATGAAGATTGGGTGGGTAGGTATTAATGTAGGGTGGGTGGGTAGGGGAATAAATCCATGATTGGGCTTTAAGATAATATTTTTTGTTTATTGATAATAAATTCATTATTTTTAAGGGATTTTTTAATTTCCAAGGCTTCTAAGTTATCCAAACGTTTTCCTTTATGATTAATATGAAGAATATTTATCCCTGTATTTTTTTTCAAAACCATAAAATAGATAAAATAGATATCGACCACAAGCGTACGTTTTGCTTTTTTTGATAATTTACTTCTTATAGAAGTTAGGACCTTCCAAAAATGAATAAAATTGCCTGGTTTAAACGGCGTCAAAAGACGTTCAGTATACAACCTAAACAATGTATTAAAAAAAAAACAAAACGTACCGACATAGAATATTTTTTTCTAATACAGTTAGTGAAAAAAAAATTTAAAATCGGTCCAGTTTTGGAGAAGAAAAATGGGGAACACAAAACATCGATTTTCAAGATTTTATTTAGGTATTTTCGACCCGATTTGCAGTTGTCCCTTTCGCTCAGTTCCCCTGAGGGGGCCGGGGAACGAGGGTTTTGACTAATACATACAAAACGAAGTAGTGATGAAACAAATTTTTTTCGGTAGACTAGTGTTGTCCTTCCCCGAGTAATCGATATTTTTTATTCGTTTTTTTCTGTTTAGTGACTTATCGCGGTGTACCAATACTGACCGAGCTTTCGTACTAAAATTGTGCAAAATTAAAATTGTTTATCTCAAGTACTTTTCAATTTGGGAGACGTTTTAGGTACCATCGCCCCGGGAACCATTTATTGGATAACCAACACCCCCGCCACTTGGTCACCCCAAGTGGTCCGCTATGTTTGGTGACTGAGCATGGGTTCCCGGGTTCACGGTTGAGGTTTGCATGGGTTTTGGTGGCGGATGATTTTGTCCACTTACTGCGTGGCGGGCCGGATTGAGAGAAACTGGAAGAGGGAGATCTTTTGATCTCTACAGCCGGACTCTCTCCACCATCATTTCATACTTTTACTTACCTTTTCCCTACCCAGAACTTTCTCTCCTTTCTTTTTATTAAAAATACCCTCCACACTTCTACCCCACAGCTTCTCCAATGACTTTGCTATACTATAAGGGTATTTAAGTTAAAAATAAAATATATTTCATTTTATATAATTGTATTTTGTGATATTTTAAGTAATTAACCACAAGGGAGACCCTTTAATATTTTATCTATAATCCTTTTGTGCCTATACTTGTTTGCCTTTTAATATTAATCTTATCCTGACAAAGAACACTCTGTTTTCGAAACATGTTGATAATATTAAAGTTATTTGTTTTCATTTAATTAAAAATGGCACACGTAATCCTGCTTCTTTTGTAAATTGCTCTATTACTTGGTTTTCATTTTATTTTCCATAATTTGTTGCATATTTGGAGGAACACTCGTCAAATGTGATTATTAAAAAATTCAAAAATAGGATTCTCCCCCCCCCCGCTGACGCTTGAAGTACCCCACTAATGACCCAGACAACATCAATACTTTGTTTAATTCACTAAAACTTTTTCTAAGAACTGATTTGGTTGCTTTTATGCGTAATCTGAGTATTATACCAGTTAGATCAGCGGTCGTCACACTTTTCTGTTCAAGGGCCACGTTTTGATATTTATTTATTTATTTAATACAAACGGCATAAGTATGCCATAAACATTAATTACATGTCAAAAATTCATATTCAAAATATTAGTAATGGTAAAACAGTGTATGTATAACAGTTAATTGTGACGATACATTGGGAAGTGACACCAGAGATACATTTACATGCAAAAATCTATAATACAAATAAAATTAATAGTATTTTTGAATGTAGCTATTACTTTGTGGTTATCCATTATAGAAAAATGAAACAATATAACTTTGTATAAACCACTTATATAATTTGCAAATCCGACCGGTTTCGGAACAAACGTTCCTTCGTCAGGGAAAGCTTATACTAATTTGACAGTTTAGAACAATGTTTTATTATAGTAGGGGTGGAGCCGTTGTTGAATGTAGAATGTACAATGTATAATGTACAACCGTTGTACATTATACATTGTACATTCTACTTTCACAACGGCTCCACCCCTACCATAATAAAACATTGTTCTAAACTGTCAAATTAGTATAAGCTTTCCCTGACGAAGGAACTGAATTTACGCATGATAAAAATGATAACAATACATACAATAACAAAAATTAACCAATATGAAAGTTTACTTTGCTTTATAAGTACGTGATTAGCATGTTTTTTTGTCTTTTTTATACCATATTTTTTTAACCTTCCCACGCCCTCAGTGTGCCATCTCGACGCCCCCTAATTTTCTTCTGGATCTTCTGCCGCCCCTCCTGAAAGTCTCAAACACCCACAAGGAGGCGTTAAGACATATGACGTACACTACACGCGTGTTCAATGTCGACTTAGGATGTGTTCAAAAACCGACTGGGCGTTTTAACAACAAATGTTAATCAATTAAAATCAGCGTTTTGAAATCAAATGTCAATAATTTTAAATCAACGTTTTAAAATCATATAATAAACAAAATGTTTGTAAAAAATAAAAAGCAGGTTAATACATATAATTGTACAAGAATTTTTTTTTAAAATAGCGGCTGACATTTGTGCGGGCCGCATAAATATCCGCCACGGGCCGCAGTGTGACGACCACGGAGTTAGATAATACAGATCTTTCTGCGATGCCTGACTAATATCTAATATCGATGTACAAAATCCACATCATTTCAAATACTTCGCTTTCTAAGCGATTAGTAGGGTTTATCTTGATAAACGTCTTGATTTCCGAAGCAGCGAAATCTCTCCAACAGTAATGAGCTCTGTGTATCTATTTTCACCTCCCAACACCATTTCCATCACGAGCTATAAGGAACAAAAGCCAAATCCACTTAACTGTTCACAACTAAATATAGACTCCCTTTTTTCCGACTTTTTCAGTAATTGGAAGTTGAAAAGGTTCGTGGAAGCCGTTTAGTAAAACGCATCGCGGGTTGCTGATAAGAAAGTCAAAAAGTTTTTACAGTTTCAAAAGCCAACAAAAAAGTTCAGTTCGATCGGTGTACAAATAAGACCGATTGCAGACAGGTGTAAAACATCTGGATTAGATTAATATAATTCTTTATTACTTTACAGATATAGGAATAATAAAACATGTACGAGCTTTTTGCTCAAATGTTGTTTGTCACAATTTATAATGCAAGCAAAAACATATATTTGAATATATTATTATTGATCTTAGATAGCGATAGACAGGAATATTAATTGTAAAGTTGTATTTATATTGGAAAATATTTATAACCCTCGTAAACGTAGTCATTAATAATAATATACGATGACGTCTTCATCAACTGAGCGAAAGTGTGAAAACTCAACATTAATTAACTTATCGGTTAAAATTATTTTTGAAGAAAGTGGCACTTGACTGACAGAGGAAATAAATTTTGAATCAGCTTGCTCTTCGTGATGATAATCATGATTTGCTATAAAAAAGTAAATTGAAACACATCCGCTTCGGATCACTCCCATTTCGTTAGTCACGTGAAACGAAGAAAAAATCAAAACCGAATGCAAAAAATCGGACATCTCAAGAGAAATAAATAAAGGGGTATTTAAATTATGGACACTGAGAAACAATCTTACAAAAATAAAAGTAATTTGGTTAAATGGTTCCACGACGGTTCCATGTTCGGTTCAGTTGGTCCGGCGATAGTTGGTCCGGCGACAGTTGGTCCGGTCGACAGTTCGTCCGGCCATTTTGCTATTCGTCAGTATTCATTCAGAATTGTAACGTTACTTGAAATGGCTTTAGCTGTGTTTGATGACTATATCTGAATAGCCAGGTACATTTTCTACGTCTCCTTCCCCTCCCCACTATCTTCAGCACCACACCATACCAAAATTGGGGATGCCATAGTCTCACTGGCTCGAGACGGTTGGGAGCAATTGGACTCTTGTGTTATATTCAGATAGAAAAGTATTATTATAGGCAAGTAGGAATCTTTAGCGTTTTTTTGCTAAGCTGACTGCATGTGAGAGTCGAAATTATTAGTAAAAATATTTTTACAGCGGATTTTCACTTAAGATGCCTTCAGATAGAAGTATATCGATTTTAGTTGTACGGCCGTATATCCTCTTTGCATACTTAATTGAAGAAAACATCGTCTAAACTTTCAGCCGGACCAATTGTCGCCGGACCAAATGTTAGCCGGACGAACTGTCGGCCGGACCAACTGTCGCCAGACCAACTGTCGCCGAACCAACTGTCGCCGGACCAATTGTCCGGTCACCATTTAAATATAAACAAAATTAATTATTTCGATGACATCCAAGTTTCGCACGATTTGCTAATTCTGTATGTATGTTTATAATTTAGACTGATAATTAATGCACACTGCAAAGCGTCGATAATAGATACCCGTCAAAAAAATCATCTGAAATCGGAATTAATGTATTTTATGACAACAATAGGCGACCCTGGTTGAATTTTCTGCAAGCCAAATCCTCCATATTGTCATACGTAACAATTTCTGATTATTGGCAGATTAAAAATATTTCCAATTTATTCATAAACATACGTTTGTCTTTCTTTTAAAATAATGCTGATATTCGTATTACTCTCCTGGCAGTGTCCACAGATGTTTTTTGTTGTTGTTTTTTTTTGTCAAAAGGAGTTAAACGAACATAAATCGCAATGAAATTACAGAGTTGAAAAAATACGACAACCACTTTAATTATCAATTACACATCTGCCTTGATGATGGATATTGTAACACTGTCCGAAACGTTGGCTAAAAAAGGAGGTAGCGCAACGTGATTGCCGCATGCTACTTCGGAGAGTAGAAATTATCAGTAAAAATATTTTTACAGCGGATTTTCACTTAAGATGCCTTCAGATATAAGTATATCGATTTTGATTGTACGGCCGTATATCCTCTTTGCATACTTACTTGAAGAAAAAAATCGTCTAAACTTTCAGCCGGGCCAATTGAAGCCCGACCAACTGTCGCCGGACCAACTGTCGCCGGACCAACTGTCGCCGGACCAACTGTCGCCGGACCAACTGTCGCCGGACCAACTGTCGCCGGACCAATTGTCGGGTCACCATTTAAATATAAACTAAATTAATTATTTCGATGACATCCAACGTTGGCTAAAGAAGGAGGTAGCGCAACGTGGCATAACACCCCAAAAACAAATAACGAAAATACTTTTGGCCGTGAAAATCTAAAAGCGTGTCTAACTACTTTTCTTTATCCTCACATGCAATTCTTTTATTTTTATTGTGACCAATTCTGGGGAACCTCACCCTAATATTACTAAGCAAATTATGTACACCCACACGTTTAGTAAATGCAAAAAATATTTTTTCTAACCAAGGAAGTTGTAACGGTGCATGTTGGGTGTATATAAAACCTTTGTGTATCATAATTTTGAGAACCATTTGACGCAAGAGCATTATTCCACTAACACATTCGGAAAATA
Organism: Limnephilus rhombicus; assembly: GCA_929108145.2. Lineage (NCBI taxonomy): Eukaryota > Metazoa > Arthropoda > Insecta > Trichoptera > Limnephilidae > Limnephilus > Limnephilus rhombicus. The sequence continues at coordinate 30,170,887 of OV815274.1, forward strand.
GCAACATATTACAATATTCCTTTCCTTATTGTACATTATATTGTATGCTGTTATATCCGCATTCCTTGACAACAGATCAAAGGTTCGGTAAAGTTTAGAAGAGTTTATTAATCCGCCTTCAAAATGAATTGCGTAAGTATTTGCATACTTGCTGCAAATACTCGTACATAATTGTTTATTACAATACATTGTAATAAACAATTATTCATTAGATAACCAGCACCCCTACCGTAGGTTGCCCAATTTCATGGGGTGATATTTGTGTAGGCTTTGGCAGCGGATGCTTTTTCCCACCTACTCCAACCGGATTTTCTCAACCCATCGCCTTGCACCACAGTGAGAGGGATGAATTCATACAGATTCCTACCCATCCCCATACCCTTTTCCTTCCCTTTCTCTCTCCTTCTTTTCACTAAAAAGACCTGCACAAACCATCCCCAAACATGACGCAGGACCTGAGGGAATTCGTTTTCCTAAAAAAGTTACAAGTTTTTTATTTTATTTTACGCCTTTTATCATTCGTGTAGTTTTCAAAATTTATATATGTACATATACGCTGCTTTTTAAATATCGTTTGAGAAGTTTATTCTAGAATCTCCCAAGGTCTCCAAGTCACCGATTTTTACCAAATACTTTTCTATTTCCAATTCCTCACAAGGGTCTCACTATTGGGGAAGGTATGTTTTGAGGATGAAGAGACAGGAACATTTCGTTTTTTGATGGTGATATTAGACCTGGGCAATACTGAGAGCATTTGCCATTTGTGTTGGAAAAAAACCATAAATATGTATATATATTCAAGTGCATCTGAAATAATACAACACAATAACTATTTTTTTTACTCACGCTAGGTGGTTGAAAAAAAATGTCCCGGTTAGATATCCCAATTCGAATAACCCAATATCAAGAACATAATATGATGTCCCCAATATCTCGAATAGACATCCCCAATATATTAACCCAATATCTCTAATATAATATGTATCCTCGACAAATTAGCCCAATAAAGCCAATAAAAATTCCCAATGGATTAAACACACCTTAAATAGATATCCCCAACAGATAAACCCAACATCTCGAATTGACATTTCCAATAGATTAACTTTTGGCGGTATCCATGGTCGAGGGCCTCGTGAGGTGAGGCTCTCGACAACAATTTTATTTAATTGATTTGTGTTAATTTTACTATTTAATCATTTAAAATAATAAAAGGTGTATTTGTGGCACGTTCCAGAGTGGAAAATACTCTCAGTATCGCCCTGGTGTAAGACTTGACGAAGAAACGTTGCTTGAAATGGTTTTAGCTGTGTTTTTGACAACAGCCAGGTACTCTCCACCTTCCTCTCCCCCATCTCCTTCTCGTTCCCACCATCTTTAGCCTCACAACATACCCCATAGTCCACTGGCTCCAGATGCTTGGGAGTAGTTGGGAATCTTGTGCGGTATTCACATAAGAAAACTCAATTTCTCGAATAGAAATCTCAAAAAGATTTCGGAGGTAGATATCGTTATTCAAAGCAAAAGTAACTCTTAATAATATTATTATTTGCTTTTGCTCGAAAGAAAGCGTAACATTGAAAATGCATCAACGCCATAAAATGCCATAAATGCAATTCAGTAATGTCCAATAAATACGTACATTTCAGTGAATTGCATTGCTCAATATATCTTGCGGTAAGTGTCTAATAATAATTTGAAATGTGTAATTGTATTTGGAGGTAAGTTTGCCAAAAAAAATAAGGTCTTGGCGGAACACGTATGTAATTTGCACGGTATATTTAATAGATATGCATTTCAAATTAAAAAATAATTTACACAATTTGTAGCATTAAAAAACGTTTCTATTGAAATTCGAGTAACGTAGTATAATAAATATTGTAATGAATCATATTAGTCGAGTTATTACGTTTAAACTTTCATTTTGGCAATAAAATTATACTTGTTTGCAAGTTTGTAACAAGACATTCTAATTTTGCAATATTACAATACGTATTTGTATTATAATATTATGTTTTACGTTACATTATTCCCATATTACATAGGTTTTATGGGTATACGGTTAAACCTAGTTTTACCGTTTTAAAATTACAATTTATTTGCTATTTATCTACATAATATTTATATAAAAGTAAATTTATTATCGTAACAAAGATTGGAAACCTTTAAAATATTTTTTAAGAGAAAAGAAAATTCTTCATTCGTTAAATATTTTACACGTTAAGGTGATACTTAAATGAATTCATGATCTTCTCTTTTATAGAGAGAGCGAGTTTGATTAATTTAGGGAAAAATGCTTTTTAAAAGTTATGCTTTAATGATGAATTAATGATTTGCGCATGTACATACGCAATATGAATTTTTTCCATAAAAAAACTCTAATATTTCAAGAAAGGCTAACAAATTCAATATTGTTTCTGTTAGTCTTTCTTGAAAGATTTGAGTTTGTTCATGGGCAAAACTATTTACTCGTATTCATACTGCGTATGTACGCACGATTCAGTCAAATATTGTATTTGTTAGCCTTTCTTAAAACATTTGAGTTTGTTTATCTGTGATTAAATTCAATATTGTATTTGTTAACCTTACTTGAAAAATTTGAGTTTGTTTATGGTAAAAATATTTATTTGTATTCATTCTGCGTATCTATAGGCGATAACAATTAATTAATATGTTTAGGCATAACTTGTATAAAGCGTTTTTTCCCTAAAATAATAAAAGTCGCGCCATCTATGAAAGAGTAGATTATGAATTCTTTTAATTCAAAATTAATTGTAGAATACTTCGTTTTAACCACGTTTATTTCTAAAATAATATAATAAGGAAACAAATTACTTTTTGACACTCACGAAGAAAAAATTTGTGTAAAGTCTAAATCAATACGTCTATATTTGATCATTAGTTTCTTAAACACTTTTACTATTTTTGCCGTACTCGCTGCAATCACTTCTTCAAATACAGCAAACTTATAAAAATGTCTAACTAAGTATTTTATTAATTTTGAATTAAAATTGTGTCACAAAATAGTTTGCTGTGTTTGAAGAAGAAATTAAAAGTTTCATCTTAAAGATAACTTCTGCTAATGCAAGTTTGTACGTATCCCTTTCTCTACCCAACCTACTACCCATGTAACTATCCTCTGACAATGTGTGTGGCCAATATTATCTATATGTGACATTTGGAACAATAACCCATAACTCAAGGAACAACCAGCCAACTGACGTAACCATATATATGGATCTCGTGTGCAATAGGCCACTTACGACACTTACTTACTTAAGACATTCCGTTTTTTTTAAATCTATTTTTGAAACCCTGGCGATTTTTTAAAAATTTCAATCCAAAAATCAGACCATTTTTTATAAACCGGAAAGACGGGACATAATTTTATGGGTGCGAAAAAACGATAATTACATAGCCGAAAATCATTTTAAAAAAAGAACGTTATCCACACGAATGGCACAGGAGAATAACGAGGCATACCAAAAATATTACATCTCATAAATATTTTTTTCCTTGATCCATCTTATTGATCATAAATCATTACAATGTTCAATGTCTACATAAGACTAAATCCAATGTAATATACCTGTACTCGTAAATTATATTAATAATAAAAATATTAAAAAAATTGATTTTGTTAAAATCAGCACTTTCCATTATACCTCTGAAACAGGTACAGAAGGCATAAAAATACGGGGTTCTCTTCGCAACATCTGTCAAAACGTCAAACCAAATGATAAGTTCGCAGAGAACAAACAATAAATCTAGTGAATGTTAAATGTCAAATTCAAAAATTCGCCTGATCAAAGTGTTGCCAAATAAAAAAAATAAATCAGTGTGGAATTTTACAAAATAAATAGAACATTATCGGAGACGGGACATTTTCATGTAGTGACGTCATGAGCCTAAATAATGAATTGATTTATTAAAAAAAAAAACTGTACATTTCTAAAATTTTTTACTAGCATTTTCGTAATCTTAGTAAAAAAATCTATCCACAAGATTTTTTCCAAGTTGTTATGAAATCTATGCAAGTGGCCTATTATCCACTCAATAGATCTCTCATTGTGTTTAATCTGAGTCTGATAAAGGCGCTCGTGCAATTAACATTTTCCATGGTAATATCTCGGTGACGTTAATATCGATCTATCATGGAAATTTGTGCAGTGATCAATGCGGTGATCTCTCAGTGATATAATATCGAAACTCACAAAAACGTGCTGTGTGAAAATTAACGTAAGTCAGATTTCGTTCCAATGTCCACTGTTCACCAAGCAATTTCCATAGTTATGTTACTTTGAAAAGCCATATTTTATGGGTTACTGTCGATTAATTTGCAGTCAATATTTTCGTCATAGAAATGATCAAAGGAAATGGTTTTGTGTTCAAAGGCCATTTTTGAAAAAAAATGTTACTTACAACCTTATCCAACTAAGATGACGCAATTTTTTTTCATCTGCCCCACGCATGATGCCCTGTAGTCCAGTCAAGATCCGTATAATCCGTGCATGCAAAAGGTCCAGTCGTTCTGAATTTTTTATATGTTGTTAGGACCTAAACCAATATTAAAAGATTTGCAATTTCCAAAGTGCTGTACGAGCGGCGGGGTACCCAAGAAACAATGAAATTTTCGGACTTTTTTCAGTTTTTGCTCAATATCTCAGTGAAGGAAGGGTCTGACTGGTATGGTCAACCTGCATACTTTTTTAGACTAAATTTGCTATAATTTGAGACCAGGGCGAACTCTATACAGCCATTGGTTTCCAAGATTCCAAAAAGTGAATTTTTTTCGAAATGGTCACTTATTTTGTGAATATCTTCTAAAATACGCACCCCACGCCAAGACCTATGCCATTTTATGAGATGCTGCGTAAACGATCTTTTTAAGGAAAGGAAAGAGAGAAAGTTCTGGCAAGGAAAAAAATATAATGTTTGGGAAAGGAAGCGAGGGAAAATGGGTCCAGGATTGACGGACGTATTAATCCATCCCTCTCAGTGCGGTGCAAAGTGATGGGTTGGGAGAGTCCGGCTGAAGAGGTCAAAAGGTCTCCTTTAACCATTCTCTCCCGATCCGGCCGGCTATGCAGTAGGTGGGCAAACGCATCCGCTGCCAAGATTTAGACAAACCTCATCCCATGAACCCAGGCACCCCTCCTAAGTCACTAAAAGTAGCGAACCACTTGGGGCGACCTATGGCAGGGATGTTGGTTATCCAATAAATGATTCCCGGGGCGGCGGTACCTATACCCGCCTACCAAATATATATATATATATATATATATATATATATATATATATATATATATATATATATATATATATATATATATATATATATATATTTTAATTAAATGAAGACAATATTAGCGAAACTCAATCGAAAATCTGGAGACAATAAAATCAGAAAAGAATATTGGCTCCTTTGTGAAAAAATATCTGCTACTACAACTTCCGAATACGATATTTCACTGATGTTTAATTTTGTATCTTGTTTCTGGAAGGGTCTTCAAAGCGATTTGGGTTCAAAATTGTAAATTAATCTTTTAATACTCATCTAGAAAATACTTTTTGACTTTCGGGGGCCAATGTAACATAAGAAAATCGCTTTAATTAAAATTAAAACTTGCTAAAAAGCGTTAATTCTAAATTCAGAAATTAAAAAAAGCCATATTGATCATTTTAGAAGCAATCTACATTATACATAACATTCTGTTTACCTGTTCTTCATGCAATAATGAAAATAGAGTATTTATTACTTATATTTTTGAATGTATCCATTATAGAAAAATGAAACAATACAACTTTGTATAAACCATTTATATAATGCGTAAATCCGACCGGTTTCGGAACAAACGTTCCTTCTTCAGGGAAAGCTTATACTAATTTGACATTGTTTCATTTTTCTATTTATTACTTGTTTAGTTCAGGAACGAAGTTTTTTGAGAATGATTTTTTATTCCAAATTCGAATAGTGCTCATACGTCACATGGACTTCCTTTTAAGGGCGCGATTAAAAGAGAGACTAATTTTCAAATAAAAGTTATCAAAGTAATGTTTTTTAACTTTATTAATACAAATAAATTTTAATTTTGAAATGGACAATTGCATTAATCTATGTACGTTTTAATATAATATGTCAAAATTTAATTTATGTTAAACACTTACATATTTCTACAACTTTTAAATGAATTATACTCTTTTATTAAAGAATTTTTCTTTCACTTTTAATACAGGCTTAATACCAAGTTTTTTGTTGCATTTAGTCGAATAATTATGGAAAACCACAATATACTGCTTTTTACAAACAGATAATAAAAATTTATCTAGAAAATATTGAAAAGAAATAAATTATTTTAATTGGGACAATAAATAATTTAACTTGGAAAATAGATCAAATTTTATATGTTCAACGATACTACTGCCATCTGTGTGTGGAAAAAATAACTACGAATATTGAATGCAACTATCTGTATGAAACACACGTAACTTAAAGCCATAATTTTAAATTGATATTACATTGGTTGTAAACTTATGTAAACAAATACCTTCATGTCTTTTAACAATTCAAAATAATTGTAACTTTATCTATATAGTAACTTATTAAATACTGTTGTAATGGTATGTTCCGTTCCGGTACGAGGTATAAGTGCCTGGGGCACCCATTAAAAATGCAATTCCATAATAAGGTGACAGTTTTTTAACACCCCCGTGAACGGTTAAAGTTAATGATATATTTTTCGTTATTTTAAAATTGGCGATACTTTGTTGCTTTCTAAAAGAGTAGGTTTACGTGTACATGACGTACAGCACGAAATCATTTTAACTAGAATAGGAATATTTTTCATTCAAGAATGTTACGACGTCTGCAATCGAGCAACTTTAGTTGCGGCAACAGTTTCAAAATCAACACAAATTTAAAAAAGGCTTCCTATTATAGTATAGTTTTAAACTCTTTTTTTACACTTTATTTTGTATAGATTGTATTTGTATAATATTCACTACATGTCACAAAATCTCACAATACCTAAACCCAGCTACCAATAGTCCGCCTCAGCACAGGACCACCTAGTGAGGAGGACTAAAAACACACAGATGAAATATTTATATTCATTAACATATCTTGTAATTCTCATCAAACCTGTAATTAAATAGCCACTAATAAAAAAAAAAAAAAAAATATATATATATACCTATATGTACAATACTGCCGCCGTGGGAGGAACCACAATGTCCTCCGTGAGAGCGTCAAATAGGATACTTTGTTTTCACTCATGACGGCGGAATAACACTTTTTAAAATTTGCGAACACCTCAGCAAGGGTTTTCCTAGTGAGGTGTTCACAAAACATAACTACTTCAGTTTTAACCATTTACACATAGTTGCTACTTGTATTACATTACTACCTCCCATGTTTTATATTAGAAACATTTTTTTTTGTATTTCTTTAATGTATTTACCATCTATATACTTGTAAACTGTATGTAGTGTGCACTCCTTCTTATATCGTAGAAGATGCACGCAACTGTTGCAACGAAACCGTTGCCTGCCCTGCGACTAGTTGCCTTACTAGTTGGACTTAATTAATTTATTTTTTAATGTTGGTTAAATAGTAACTCATGTTGTTTTTTTTTAAAATTTTATTGAACTGTTTAAACATTTGAATTATAGCTTCGTTGCTAATGATGGAAATGACTATGTGAGCTGAAAATCGATGAGATTCTAGATATTGGATAATTCTAGCTGGAAAATGATGTGCACGTTTTATGAGCACACAGTTTAAAAGGATTTCTTTACATCATAAAATAGATTTTTTGCTTTGTTATCGGTAATGCTTACTTTTCTTTGCCTTTGATTTCGGCTTCCCTTAATATATATTACAGGACTCAAGCTTAATGACGCAGATGTATCATTCTTGTTCCGGTACTGGGAGACTTTTTTTATTTATTTTTTATTTATGTTTATTTAGGAAGCATATAGTTGTGTATAAAGTAATCTTAATATATAAAACAAAGTCGGGTTAGTTACACTATTTATAACTAGAGATCGGCTGGACCGATGTTGATGATCTTTGATTTGTCGGATTTGTCTCCGCCACGAATAACAGAATAACTATTAAAACATCGCAAAAATTCACGAAAAAGAAAATTATGAAAAAAATTAATTTTTTCATACATTTTGTATGGAACGAATTTTCATATTTTGAAAGAACTACGGCAATATTGTGATAGGTATAATATTTAACTGTGCGTGAATTCCAAAAATTCAAAAACGTTAAATTTCAAGCGCTGATTGTTTTTCTTTTGTTTTTAATCGTATAATGCTGCCCCTCTTTCTTACACACTAAATGTCAAAAGTCGAAAATGAGACAAACGGTGAACGTATGTCTCTGCACCCCTCCAAAGGAAAAATACAATAATAATAAATCTCTGAAATGAAACGCATTTTTTTTACGTAAGCTCCACTCAGGACCTATGTCATCTTAGGGGATGCTATGTGGAGGGTCTTTTTAAGGAAGGGTGGGATAGGAAGTTCTGGGAAGGAAAAAGGCACGAGGGGTGGGTAGGAATCTGGAGGTTACTGTATCCGGAAGTGATTCCATCCCTCCAACTGCGGTGCAAGGCAATTGCCTTGACCGAAATTGACCTTTTACCTTGACCTTTTCAGCCGGACTCTTTCGACCCATTGGATTTGAATCTGGCTGGAAAGGTCAAAAGGCCTCCTTCAACCAGGCTCTCTCGATCCGGCCTGCCACGCAGCAGGTGGGCAGACACATCCACCGCCAAGACCCTTACTAGACCATTGTTGGTTATCCAATAAATGGTTCCCGGGGCGGCGGCACCCGTACCCGCTTCCTTTCAAAAATTCCCGTAAGTAAGTGGAAAAGAAAGAAAATTACAAAAAATATTAATCCGTACACAACGCCATCTCTGATACTGACGAAAACAAAACACGGACAGTTGGGCATCGATAATTGCTTCATTGTGTAATTTTCAACTTAATAAAAAAACTTAATTTAATTCAACAGTTATTGATTCTGAGGCGGTACGAAGTTCGTCGGGTCAGCTAGTTGTACATAAAATAGTGAATATAATTTAAACCAGTTAAGTTCCATTTAAAATATTTAGTTGTTAATGGTTAATGATTATGTGATAATGAATCAAGTGATAATTAAAAAAATATAGTAGGCATATGGTGTAAGCAAGTTGTAAAAAAATATCAAAAAGTTGATTATAATCAATACAGAAATAATAGTTTCCAGTAGTTGTTTAAAATAAAAGTACACAGTGTTAAGTAAAAAATATATTAAAAAGAAAATAATAAACAAGAAACAATACTTTTCATTTAAGTACATTGTACGGTTAGTTTGATTTTAAACAATTTAAGGGTACAATAGAAAATGTCAATATCTCTTAGGGCATTCTTAGTTTGGCAGATACGCCCGAGCAAGGAGTTTTGTGCTATTTCGATTTAAAATATTGTATATGAAATAAGGTATTCGATCTGGGGGTCCTAGCATGGTCGATCGATATAACCCTATATCAATACGATATCGGTATAATCCGTCATTTATGGTCAGTTATCAATATGTGCTAGCACGCTCAACAAATTGATAAGGGATATCCCGACCGACGATTGACAAAAGCCCACCAAATCGTATGCATTCTTGTATGGATAAAACCCCAATATTAATACGAAATGTAATAAATCCGTTGTCTATGGTCAGTTAGCGATATTTGCGAGCACAGTGAACATACGATTCCGACAGTCGATTGATAAAAGACGCCGTTTTTACCGTGGCTTCCGGAGTGACAGATAAGCTGTCAATGTACAGATTTTTAAAAATAATGTCGTTTGTTACGCAAAATAACTGGCTAATTAATGAGTAGAGGTGAACTAAAAAAACTCTTAGAATTTAAAGAAATCGTATACGAGACCCATAGACTCAGTTAATTCATTTAAAAGGCGATCAATTAATTGCTTTCAATTTCGAGAAACGAAATTTGTTAAAATGTCGTTTAGTCTCAAACAGTATCAACATGCGAAACGCCAATATTTATTTGAGTTCCCCAGTGTTGCCATCGTATGTCGATTCCTTATTTATTTCCCTTCGACGTCGGTCTGCCTATCGATGGTGCAAGCGTGCTAGGGCAATCGGTTCGTTATCGATACGAGATTGTAAATCACTCTGTCCTTTATTTAACTGGCGATATATCTACACAACTTTATTAATAATGACATTCTTTCTGCATAATTACTGGTTTATTAATGAACGGAGGCAGATTATCGAAGATTGCAGAATTGAATTAAATCGGAATTCAGACGTTTTCGTTTGACAGTTTCGTACATACGAATATATCTCGTATTACGGCAAATGATCTCATTGTCCAATTAACTCTTTTTTTTATTGTCAAAAAATACATGCGGACTTCCAACGTATATTAAAGTGTGTGTATTTAATATTAATATGAAATCTCAGCAAAAATCTTGATGTAAATGGATCTTTAAATGTTCAAAAGAGAAGATTTGTTACATAAAAATAATGTAACAAGTGAACTATCTGTGTATGGGTACTTTTGGTGTGAAGTTGTTAACATTCAACATCTTTATATTGGTAGTGATACGAGCATGAAGAGTGACCCAAAACCCCGTCACTAAAAAATAAACGCAAAAGGGAATCAGTCACGGCTCGAATCGAGCTACCCAGTGTAGTCTAGGTACTTTCGTACGGTGGTTACACAAATCCATTTTTTTTAAACGCACCAGAATTCGAATTGAATTGTTTTGTTTCATTTTTCTTTTTTTGACAGATAGGAGTTTTTTTTCAGAAGCGTAATGTGAGACTGTAAAAAAACATTAACTGATATTCTGTGAACTTGTAAAATAAACTATCGTACCGAGATACTTGTATTTTGTTTCTGAGCCCACTAAATTGATACTCGACCCTATCAATTGGCGCCCAACGTGTTTGTCAGATCAATGAGTTTTAACGAATAAATTCAAAGACAAGAGAGGCAACAAACCGAACAAAAGTGGGCTCGAAACACTGAAAATGCAACAAATACGTAGCACAACAGCGGGCAACGCTACCACAGTGGAGAATGAGGATAACAGTTCTCTAACTCAATCCTCAGCGGATGTACCAAATGGAGAAACCTTCACGACAGACACCCAGACGACACAAATCCTTGAAATGTTAGCAACAAAACTCGCTAACATAGCCGTGTGTAAAAGGGAGCCTCGCCTGGAGGCAATATTTTCTGGGAGACTGGAAGAATTTCCACGACTTTTCCTGGAACGGTGCGAAGAGTATTTCCAAATAGCTAACACCTACGAGGAAAACAAAACGAGGGTGGCAACGGCCCAGCTCCGGGACAAAGCGAAGGTCTGGGCGAATACTTATAAACACCCAGAATGGTTGATTTTTAAAAGATTTTTCCTTCGGGAATACGAGGGACCAGAAGTGGAACTCCGACTTCAAAACCAGATCTACCATAAAACACAAGAGAACACGGAATCCTTGGCAGAGTTTATTGCTAATAAACAAAGAATGTTTGCACGACTCCACCCGGCAAAACAATTATCGGAGTTAGATGTATTCGTGCCTGCCTTTTGTAATAGCCAAATGTTACCCCAGTACATACACATATATGCCACCACCATGGAAGAGTGGATGAACCAGGCCATGAGGTTTGAAAATTCTAAATGCAGATATAAGATCCTAGGCCAACGCCAAACAAGAAACAATTTATCTCCTCGCCGGTCAGCTCAACAATATTCTCCGCGTCACCGTTCACCTCAGCGCAGTTCACCTCAGCGTCAATCACCGCCACGCCGTTCGCCGAATCGCCAATCGCCATACCGCCATCCCCCGGCCCAGCGATCCCCAGCTCAACAAAATAGAAGAGATAGAAACTCGGGAAACCGGTACCGCCCGGGAGCTCGTTACTAAAACGGCAACCCGGGCAAAGAAGGAAGAAACCGAAACAAACCGCAGAGTGCCACACGGCAATAGCAGGTTCCTTCCTTCCAAGGGTGAGAGTCACCATAGAGGGACAAACCTATCAGGCATTGGTAGACTCTGCATCTTCACACTCTATAATAAGAATGGGCATCGCCCAAAGTACCAAATTACAACAATCCTCGATTCAATGCCTCAAGTTGGCGAACAAAAGAAACGTGATGCGAATAAAGGGTATGATATCGATAAAATTCGACATCCAGAATACAACACGGGAATGGAACTTCCTCGTGGGAGAGAACCTAAGGGAGGAAATCATCTTAGGACGCGATTGGCTGTCCAAAGAGGAAGCTTCAATAGACTTCATGCGGAACTGTTTAAATTTCGGAAGCTCAATCAGGACATCCACCCACTTTGTGCCCGTTCGCCAGGGACAAAATAGTAACGATGTCCACGGGCCACTATTAGATCGAGTCCCAGAACAGGAGAAAAAAGGATTCACGGATCTATTATCCGAATATAGTGAAGTATTTTCCCCCTTGACAGGCACAGCGAAAGTACCACCGCACAGAATCCACCTGAACACTGACAGACCAATCTGCGTTCCACCACATCGCCTTTCGGACGAGAAGAAAAAGGATTTATACAAACAACTGGAAGGGATGCTAGCGGATGGAGTAGTAGAATCCAGCAGATCCCCGTACAGTTTCCCAGTAGTAATGGTGGCCAAAAAGGGAAAAGAAGGGCGACGATTCTGCATAGACTACAGAAGGTTGAATCAAGCAACAATAACTGAACCCTCCCCACTGCCAATCATCCACGAAACACTTAAAGACCTGAGCACAGCCAAGGTATTCACAGTACTGGACCTTAAAAGCGGGTACTGGCAAGTGCCGATGGCACCAGAAGACAGAGAAAAGACTGCCTTTACCACACCAGATGGGGGCAGTTACCAGTTCCGAGTAATGCCATTCGGGTTAAAAGGTGCACCCAAGACATTTCAAAGAACCATGAGCCAGCAAGTATTAGCCGGGTTCCTTAGAAAATTTGCCATGGCCTATCTGGATGATATCGTCGTATATTCCGAAAACTTAAAAGACCACTTACGACACCTCCGCCTCATCCTAGAACGATTGGCAGAGTTTGGGTTAAAATGCTCTCCAGAAAAATGTATCATCGCCACAGATGAAATCACATACTTGGGACACACAGTCAGTGCCACGGGCAACACTCCCCAGAGGCCACACGAAGAAGCCATTAAAAATACACCATCACCTCAAACAAGAAAAGAACTTCGCAGTTTTCTAGGAGTGTGCAACTGGTTGAGGGAATACATACCAAACTTTGCCGAAATGTCAGCACCCTTAACAAATCTTACCAGAAATAAGATAAAATTCCAATGGACCGGAGAAGCCGAAAAAGCCATGCAGCAAATAAAAAATGCAATGGCGGGACCGCTGGAACTCAAGAGACCTGATTTTAGTAGGGAATTCGTGCTACAAACGGACGCAAGTAAATTAGGAGCCGCAGCAGTACTCTTCCATAAAAATGAAGATGGTTCACGAGATGTGATATCATACTCGAGCACCCGGTTCTCACCAGCTGAAGAAAGGTACCATAGCAATGAACAGGAAGCACTGGCAGCAATATGGGCTATTAAGAAATACCGGCCTTACCTAGAAGGGAGGCACTTTAAGCTCATCACAGACAACCGAGCTCTAACATGGCTAAACGAGGCAAAGAACGAAAGAGCCAAACTCACAAGATGGGCCCTACTCCTACAAGACCACGACTTTACTGTAGAGCACTGTCCGGGGAAAGCTAATGAGCTCGCCGACGCGCTGTCTAGAAACCCAGGACCAACGCAAATGATACTCGAAACCGTTACCGGAAACACCCGAGAAAGCTATCCGGAAGTCGGCGGAGATAACGGCATAAACCAAATAGACTCAGAAGAGGAGGAAGAGCAACAAACCCTAGCAAGTGCGGTAAAATCAGGACAACCGACAGATCGGGAAACACGGAAAAGAATAGATCGATGGAACACTCTAAGCGACAGAGAAATCCTAAACAATGCCATCGATATAAATCACTACACAAGGTATAACGTCCACCAAGGAATACTTTGGAAAAGAGACGAAGGAAAGATGGACCGGCTGTTCGTCCCTCGAAGCACAATTCCAAGAGTTCTGGAAGAATACCACAACTCGGACACCGCAAACCACCCGGGAGCAGCAGAAACAACGAGAGCAATATCAGCACATTACTTCTGGCCAGGAATGAACGAAGAGATCCGCAGACTGGTACGCCAGTGCATGACATGTGCCACATCAAAACGTGGCCCAAATAGACCCGCGGCTCCTCAAGGAGGCACGAAACCAAATAGACCATTTGAAGTGGTCGCCGCCGACGTCATGGGACCGTACCCAAGAACCCTGCATGGAAACAAATTTATTCTTGTAGTAACAGACTTATTTACAAGATGGGTGGAAGCATTTCCGATTAAGTCTAGTATAGCAAAGACCATAATCCACCAGTTAGAAACTGAAGTATTTCCAAGGTACGGCTACCCGAAACGCATTCTCACGGATAACGGGCGACAGTTCATCCACCGCCAATGGTTAGCCGCAATAGAAAGATGGCAATGTAATCATTGGACAACAGCTATATACCACCCACGCTCAAACCCCACGGAAAGGAGAAACCAGGAAATCAAAAAAGGCTTGAGAATTCTCCTCAGAGATTCACCTCACAACAAATGGGATGAGAAACTGCCGGGAGTAATAATGACGACCCGCAACAGAAAGAACGAAGCGACAGGCGTATCACCCAGTCAAGCACTACTGGGATACGATATACCGCGACCAGGAGAGTGGCAAGCTTTCCCAGAAAACGCGAACGAGGCAATCGTTTTACCCCATCAGCGAGAACCAGCAGATGAGGAAATAAGAAGGAATCAAGCAGCGTACCAAGACAGGTACGCCCCAGCGGTGGAAGCCTTACTTATATACCAACAAGGAGAAGAGGTGTTAGTAAAGGAACACCAAATATCTGGGTCTCCAGAAGGAAATTTCGCAGGGTTTGCACCTAAATGGAGTGGACCTCACAAAATCCTCATGAAAAGTGGAAGAGGTAATATATATTGGGTAGACAAAAGAGGTAAACCCACTAAAATCCACGCAGATGAATTAAAAAGGGTACCAATAATCCAAGAAGTCCGGGTGGAGGATCAAGATAACGAGGTTTTGACTCAAGAAGACCGGGTGGATTGATACGAGCATGAAGAGTGACCCAAAACCCCGTCACTAAAAAATAAACGCAAAAGGGAATCAGTCACGGCTGTAGTCTAGGTACTTTCGTACGGTGGTTACACAAATCCATTTTTTTTAAACGCACCAGAATTCGAATTGAATTGTTTTGTTTCATTTTTCTTTTTTTGACAGATAGGAGTTTTTTTTCAGAAGCGTAATGTGAGACTGTAAAAAAACATTAACTGATATTCTGTGAACTTGTAAAATAAACTATCGTACCGAGATACTTGTATTTTGTTTCTGAGCCCACTAAATTGATACTCGACCCTATCAGTAGCATTGAAATGCTTACCTTTGCTCAGTTGGTGATACTGAGGATCTGTACAGAGGGGTGCACTAGGCAGGACTGGCCTTGAGCTCGCCATTCTTTGAGCAGCCACAGGTGACCACGGCCACCGTCCCTGTGGCAGGTCGACGTAATCAAATAGTCGTAGTTCGCCATTATTTTAACAACATGAGAAGATTGATAAATCCGCGCCCACCAGCGGCATCCATTATTGAAGACCATCAGGACAATCATTAAAATCCTGGATCAGCAGCGGAGTACCATGGGAGCACATTATTTCTGCTGGATTAAAACCACATCCAGCATCTGCAGACGCAGTCATGACAAGACCTTCCGACTATACCTGGAGCCAGTGGTGCTCGCAGGGATGCAGCCGAAGATCGCCCACCTTGGCCGTCATCAAAATAGTCGGCTGGCTGGCAACCGCCCTTGGACGGGACGTCGCTGGGAAACCGCGGGACTGGAGGCCTGTTCGTCGCTCCAGCCTGCCGTTCAGCACATGTCAGCAGCGGAGGGAACTAACCGCCCATCTCCGAAGGCAGCAAGCAGCAGCATGGATCGCCTACATATGGCATTCACCCATTCATCAACTCCTCAAGATTAAACGGTACTAACGCTCCATAATATGCCCATTCAGAATTTAGTCTAGCCCTGATTATTATTTGTAATTAATTAATAAATTAATTTAACTGTGTCAAAGCACTATATTATTTCATTTAAATAACCTATCCTCATACAAAGTATTACACAGCCGCCTGTTTAAGGTCCACGCCTGAGAAATTCTAGTAATAATCACACTTGTCTCATGCTCTCCATGTATTATATTCCTAACATACTAGCTTCCAATGTGAAAATTAAATATCTTCATAACATTTTGGCGTCCAACGCAAATATTTTCATAACAGATTATTAGTTAGTTGTCATATTATTACATTAATGGATTACGATATTTTTGACAGGTATTATAGACCGGGAGCCTGGCTATATAAACCCGCGTCGTCGAGTACACTGGTGAAACTACTTTGTAGTGATAATGGACATTTAGTAAACCTTAAACAAGCTAGTCTGCCGGTGCACCTCTTGGCAGGTTCCACGCAGTCATGGAAATAGTGAGCGATTTTTTAAGTAAAACTTCTTTACGCACGATCGACATGGGGGGTAAGCTGGTGAATGCGTTACGAAAAAGGATTTTATATACATTTTATGCGAAGGGAATGGGGATGGGGATGGGGATGGGGATGGGGATGGGGATGGGGAGGGGGATGGGGAGGGGGATGGGGAGGGGGATGGGGATGGGGATGGGGATGGGGATGGGGATGGGGATGGGGATGGGGATGGGGATGGGGATGGGGATGGGGATGGGGATGGGGATGGGGATGGGGATGGGGATGGGGATGGGGATGGGGATGGGGATGGGGATGGGGATGGGGATGGGGATGGGGATGGGGATGGGGATGGGGATGGGGATGGGGATGGGGATGGGGATGGGGATGGGGATGGGGATGGGGATGGGGATGGGGATGGGGATGGGGATGGGGATGGGGATGGGGATGGGGATGGGGATGGGGATGGGGATGGGGATGGGGATGGGGATGGGGATGGGGATGGGGATGGGGATGGGGATGGGGATGGGGATGGGGATGGGGATGGGGATGGGGATGGGGATGGGGATGGGGATGGGGATGGGGATGGGGATGGGGATGGGGATGGGGATGGGGATGGGGATGGGGATGGGGATGGGGATGGGGATGGGGATGGGGATGGGGATGGGGATGGGGATGGGGATGGGGATGGGGATGGGGATGGGGATGGGGATGGGGATGGGGATGGGGATGGGGATGGGGATGGGGATGGGGATGGGGATGGGGATGGGGATGGGGATGGGGATGGGGATGGGGATGGGGATGGGGATGGGGATGGGGATGGGGATGGGGATGGGGATGGGGATGGGGATGGGGATGGGGATGGGGATGGGGATGGGGATGGGGATGGGGATGGGGATGGGGATGGGGATGGGGATGGGGATGGGGATGGGGATGGGGATGGGGATGGGGATGGGGATGGGGATGGGGATGGGGATGGGGATGGGGATGGGGATGGGGATGGGGATGGGGATGGGGATGGGGATGGGGATGGGGATGGGGATGGGGATGGGGATGGGGATGGGGATGGGGATGGGGATGGGGATGGGGATGGGGATGGGGATGGGTACCCGGCATGCGTTGCAAGGCTCCTGTAACCTCGCGGTCAACTGTAATGGTTCCATGCTATATAACATTATATACAACGGGTACCCGGCATAAGTTAGTGAAGTTTTACTTCAGTCGTGTGGTCTAAACTAAGGCACACTCATTTTTTTAGGGTACACGAACGGGAATGGTTTCATATGATAAAGGTCGATTAGTAGATGAGAAAATTAGCAGGTCTGCCAAATTGGGATAGAAATTAGTAAATTTTACGTCATCGAGTACACGAATGAAACCAAGGAATAACTGTAGTCTAGATTCTAAACCATCCCATTGAAGAATTTCACTAGTTCCATGACTGCGCGGAATCTGCCAAGAGGCGCGGCACACCAGCTTTTTTAAGGCTTACTAATAATAATAATAATAATTGGCTAATTTATATAGCGCCGTTTTCGTGGAAAATCACCTCAAGGGCGCTGTACAAATAATATATAAAAGAATTAATATTACTGGCTTAAAACTAAGATTTACAATTACAACTAGTGACTTACATCTAAGACTTATAGCTACTTATATTACTGGCTTACAACTAAGATTAACAATTATAACTAGTGACTTACATCTAAGACTTATAGCTAGTGACTTTTGACTAAGACATATAGATTCTAACCTAAAACTGGTGACTTATTAACACACATATTTACAATTAAGATTAGCGCCAGAAGAAGTAGGAAGTTTTTACATAATATTACAATTCGAGAATACGGGTGCAAAAAGTATAATGAAGGTTAACTGGATTTACGGGAAGGTATAGATATTTTAAATAAATTAATAAATTTAATAGTCAATCTTTACTGCATTAAGGTGATTCATCGCTCACCAATAAACAGATTGAGGTATCACAATTAACAGATTACATTAAACAGATTGAGTTAACTATAAACAAAGAGAAAAGAGGGAAAAAAACTATTAAAAATTGCAAAGTTTAAATAGAATGATGAATTTATGGAAAGGAGTATCGGAAAAAGTGAGTTTTCAGTTTGGATCTAAATTCCGCTGAGTTGGTTATGCATCTCAATTCCATAGGAAGTTTATTCCAAGCTTCGGGGCCGGATACTGCGAATGCACGATCACCAAACTTAGTGTTCGGATTTCGCTTAGGTTCTTTCAACCTTCCAATTGCAGAAGATGTCGCTGATCTAAGAGTTGACTGCCTAAGACCAATATTTTCCGGAATGCATAGTTCAGAGATATAGGGAGGAGCCATTTCATTGATAGATTTAAACACCATCCAGCATAACTTGTATTGGATCCTTTCAGGACACTTCAGCCAGTGAAGATTTCGGAGGTGTTCCGAAGTGTGCGAAAATTTGGGTACTCCAGTGATAAGTCGTGCTGCGGCGTTGAAAACTGATTGTAGTTTGTCAGTTTGACATTTAGGAAGACTTGCATAGATGCCATTGCAGTAATCAAGACGTGATACTATATACGAGTTCATAAGAAACTTAGTTGCTTCTGTAGAAAGGTTCCTACGAACTGACTTAAGTTGTCTAAGGTAGAAGAACCCCGTGCTAATGGTCCTATTCACCTGGCTTTTCAATGAAAGGTCTGAATCCAGATAAACTCCCAGAAGTTTGACGGTTGTTTTCGCAATTACGTCATTGCCGGAAATAGCAATGGGTGAGTTATCTATTAAATGTTGGCGTCTATTTGTGGCTGCCCACAGAAACTCGGTCTTTGAAGGGTTTAGCTTCAGTTTGTTTGAGGACATCCAGAGACTGATTGCTTCTAGACACTCAGCTATGCGAATTTTAAGGCCGGTGATTTGGTGTGCAGTAAAAGTAGACTTGCTGATCGTCGGCATAACAGTGAGATAGGAGACCAAATGACTTAATAATCGTTGCGACATCATTTGTGAATAGAATGAAGAGAAGTGGACCCAAAACGGATCCCTGAGGTACCCCTGAAGAGAGTTTTGTGAAGTTAGACTGTTTATTTCTTACCTTCACTGCTTGTGAGCGATTGGTTAGATAGGATTGTAGCCATTTTTTTACGCCAGAATGTAAACCGAATGTTACCTCTAGTCTCTTAATGAGAAAGTCGTGGTCAATGGTGTCAAATGCGGCGCTCATATCTAAAAGTGATAAAAGTGCTAACTTACCTGACTCTATGGCAAGGGTAATATCTGACAAGATACGAAGTAATCCAGTTTCTGTCGAGTGGAACCTCTTATATGCAGATTGATGATCGGTAAATAATTTATTCGGATTTAAGTGGGAAGTTATTTGAGAAGCAGCAATTTTTTCAAGTAGTTTTGCTACAAAAGGCAGATTTGACACAGGTAGATAATTACCCAAGTTGTCGGCATCAAGCTGTGGTTTTTTAATGATTGGGGTAACCACTGCAGATTTAAGTGGTTCCGGGAAGTCACCTGTGCTTAGGGACTTGTTAAACATGTGAACTAGGAAGGGGGCCAACACGTTGCAACATTTCTTCAGAAGCCACGTTGGGATGGGGTCAAGAACACATTGTTTATTTGGCGAACTGAAGATTAACTTTCCTACTTCTTCTAGCGTTGTAGGTTTAAAGGATGGCAGTGTTCCTTTGGAATTAGCTGTAAATATTGGCGGGGGGGGCAGAAGATGTGGAGGCGCGTATGGATTCTATTTTTTCATTAAAAAACTTAGAAAAAGCCTGCGGAGTAATGTCTGTAGAGGTTTGCACGGTATTATTAGCAAGGACAGTTTTTACGGAGTTCCAGAGACGTCGTGGATTTTTCCGCTCAGAGTCAATTTTATTGATCCAGTATTCAGATCTTTTTGCACTTATTATCGTCCTGTACACTTTTTGAGCATGAATCCACTCGTCTCGTAGAGTAACATCGGGGTTTCTTCGGTATGACCTCTTTAGTTTTCGCACAAGCCTCTTCTGACTCCGACACTCTTCATCGAACCATCCCTCAGATTTTCGAACTTTCTGTATTTTCGAGGTGGTTGGAGCGTATTTTGTTAGTAAACCTGATAACATTTTGTTGTTATCCTCGACGAGTTCTGTCGGTGTCTTAATTTCCCAGCTGCTTTCTATGCATAAAGTAGAATTTTTAAGCTCTTCTAGGAAATTGTCGAAATCGAATTTACGCCATTCCCTCGATTCGATTGTTTTATATGGCACTTTCGGTGGGTTGAATTCGATTTCAGTTCGGATAAGACGATGATCTGACAAACCTATGTCATAAACTTTTGCTATCAACGATGGTCCATTGCACTTGGATACAAAAATGTCTATGATTCCACCAGCATCGTGAGTTGGTACGTCGACCCATTGACGGAGTCCAAAGCTATCCAATAAGTCAATGAATTTAACAGCGTTGGGTGACGTCTCACGCTCAAGGTGAATATTTGCATCATCTGTAATGACGAGAGTTTCGGAAAGTCCCACTGCCCATTCCAAAAAACACGAAAACTCGCTAAAAAATTCTACAAAACAGGTTTCGAACCGGGTCGGTAAAGCGTTAGCAATATAAACGACGATCCAGCAGAAGAAACACGACATCAAATGTACTCAAACGTACTGAATGTACCGTTTGCCACCTTGGTAAGCCGCAGTCCTTGTTGGGCTATTATCACAACGCCCCCGTGATTCACGTGTGAGATGTTATGAGCGTGTTCCGTGGCTCTAGGTCTAGCCTCCTCAAGAACAACATATCCAAGAGCTTGCAGTCTCTTGATTGAATATGATTCGCCGTTTTCATGCCAGCTTTCTGTAACGGTGAGTATGTGAAGATTTTGTTCTCTAAAAACATCGTCCACCTCTTCTAACTTGTTGGTAAGGGATCGTGCGTTCCAGGAACCTACCGCAAGTCGTTTACTTCTGAAGTTGGCGTGTCGTTCTGATTTATCAGTTAGGCTACTCCGTTCGTCACTAGATACGACCGCTTGAATACTCTGTTCTGCCAGAGAGTAACATTTATTACAGTCAGTAATACTTTGAGAGTCTTGTTTCCTAGGCAGATATTTTTTCTTGTTTTGGCCGCCCCGGCAACCTCGATACCTAGTTTTAATGTTCGGGTCACGCACAAGGTTATACACATTTATTTTTTCAACAACCAAAGGGTCCAACAAAACATTTTTATTTTTAAAACTTAAAAGAGTTGCCCAATTGTAGACAATAGCAGTATTTACAATATGCATTGCATCACAAAATAAACATCATAAATCACCGCACGAGAAGTGAACACTTTGGAATAGCCGTTGGGTCCAGCCACTTGCAGAATGCACATGTGTTATTTTATGTGTCCCATCTGACCATTTGATGCAAACGTACGGCATTTTATGAAACAGCGTAAGAGTTTGAAAATATAATATGCGTTATTTTATTAAAAGTTAAATAGAGCTGGAAACTGTCACACTAAAATTATTTTGAATTTGTACACTTGACTTAAAAATTAATACGGTTATTTTAAGATTATTTTGAACACGAAAAAATAAGGACTTCCCAATATTTTCAACTTAAAGCTAAGAGCGAAAGTAAAAACAACCGGCAAGCTTCGAGAGCGCCACTACTATCCATGACTAAATGTCCATTATCACTACAAAAGTAGATAAGTTTTAAGATTTTCACGGCCAAAAGCATTTTCGTTATTTGTTTTTGGGGTGTTATGCCGTGTTGCGCTACCTCCTTCTTTAGCCAACGTTTCGGACATCGTTGCAGTGTCCATCATCAGGGCAGATCCGGCAGATCCGGTAGACACATCTACCGGATCTGCCCTGATGATGGACACTGCAACGATGTCCGAAACGTTGGCTAAAGAAGGAGGTAGCGCAACACGGCATAACACCCCAAAAACAAATAACGAAAAAACTACAAAAGTAGTTTCATCCTTGTACTCGTAAGGTTTGTGACGTAAGATTTATGTACCGGCTCCCGGTCTATAACTGCGATACCATAGACATTGTGACAGCTACGTAGAAAGTACCTCAAGTGTTGCCAGCGTATAACAATTTCTTTTTGATTACCTTACATTGCCCATCAATATCGGTTCGGTACAAAATCGTCGGTTGTTATGCCATATCGATTCGATATTGTAAAGATAACGATTTCAGTGTGCTAGGACCCCTCTGGTATTGAATTAAAAATGTAATAAAATTTTTGTGCCTGAAATGTCACAAAAATTACTGGTAACGTTGAATTGATACGTTTTTCAATAAATCTAATGAGATTTACACAGAAGGGTGCAAATAAAATCAAAAGTGGAGAAATGTAAAGAATGAATGAATAATTTATTAAAGCATTAGTCATCGATTAGCTAAATAATTTATTCTCTTGGCCGCGGCTTTGAATCACTTAGAACTGGCAAATAGATAACTTTCACTGATGGTTGTTGTAATTTAACAATAAACTGTTGTTGAGTGCACTAATCTAAATAACAAGGGCTGGGAAAAATACATGCTTTGCTGTAATTAAAATACAAATTACAAAATACTTTTTGGCATGTATTTAAAATACGAAATACAAAATACTTTCAAGTCGTGTATTTGAAATACAAAATGCAGTATTTTAACCATATTTTATTTCAAATACAATATACATATGGTTATGGTAGAACTTTTGGTTGCAATAAATTGTGTGTAGGGGTGCGTTTCCATAGAAGTATAGCTGAGCAGAGTGAAACAGAGAAGTGCAAAAATTGGCCAATCATATTGCTCAGAAGACCATCACATCTCCGCTCTACTTGTATACTTTTGTGGTATAGGACCCAGGTGTTAGATAATAATAATTATTATTTTAATAAACATGGCATTTGTATAGCGCATTTTTGTGTTATTTCAATTCAAGTGCGCTCTACTGCAATAAACTTAAAAATAATCTAGTGTTAAGTCAAATTATTCCTTTGATCTAATACTGTGACACAAAAATGTGCAATACAAAACAGTGTTGGAATTTGATCATCCATTTATTTATCGATTATCTCACGGATGACTTAAATAACTCATTAATAAATACCGCGAAACGATGAAAACAACAATTGCCAAGATACTTGCTTTGACGTGCCTACCTACAGTGTTACCAACTATAAATATTAACATATATTACTCTGGATTCTAGCGTTTTTAGTCTACTCGTAATACGTAGACTATCTATATTGTCTTACACAGACTATCTAACTTGTCTCGTATCTATGTCAGTTTATTTTCATTATCATTTTTAAGATCGCTAAATCTATTTGAAAATGTATTTTGAAGCCATATGCATTTGAAATACAAATTACAAAATACCTCAGCATCAGGTAATTGAAACTCAAATTACAAAATACATTTTTAAGGAAGTAATTGAAATACCAATACGTATACGTATACAAATACAAATACGTAAAATTGGAAATACGTTTTTCAAATATAAGTAATTCAAATACTGCCCAGCCCTGACAATAACAGAGCTCCAAACAACATAAGAAACTTGGAGATCGCTAGAAATGCACACTTAAATAAAAGAGTTTATAAATAATATACTATTTTGGTGTGTTTTAACTGCTACTAACCTAAAATACAATAATACTTGATCTTTTCTGATATTTAATCTAAAATATGCGAACACTTCGGCACTGGTTCTCCTATTGAGGTGTTCACAAAATATTACCTACTTATTACATTCATATTAGGAATTTTTTTTTGTATTACTTGCACTTATCATTTATTTACATGGATAATACACACGAATGTAAAAATACATATTATAAAAATATATTGTCTAGTAGTTGCTGTGAAGTACACCTAGGTGTTCACAAAATATTACTTATTACGTTCATATTAGGAGTTTTTTTTGTATTACTTGCACTTATCATTTAACTACCTGGAGTATAAAAATAAAGATTATAAAAATATACTTATTGTCGAGTAGTTGCTTAATGTGAAGTACACGTAGGAACTTACCTACGTCCATACATTTTTGAAAGAAAAATCCTTAACGCCTATCGTCTCGAAAACCGAAATCCTGGAAAGAAATAAAAATAGCTAATATATTGCATTACCAAATATCAAAATGGTTAGGTTAGTTGAGTCTTTTTTTTACAAAAACGGTGCTATACAACTCGTCTAAATTTTATTATTATTATTATGTGTGTGCATTACTTAATTATTGTGCATGCCTTCATAAAATGTTCAATGACGAAAAAACGAATTTCACTTCCAACTTAATTGGTTTTGTGTGAGAGTTATTTTTGGTTTACTTTCACATTACGAGGTTAGGTTAGGTTTCTTTCTGTGAAATTTGGTGTAATTTATTTAAATACCCACTGAATGAGATAAACTATTTTTATTACGTTTGGTATTTTTCCGGCCATTTTTGGATCATGGCCCAAACCCGTTTAACTGGAAATTAAAAACCAGATATTACTCCTCCCCAAGTTGAAGTAAATATGAAAGTAGGTCTTATTATAAAAATAGTAGAGAATTTACTTGGTTAGCAAAATGTTTGGTGTCACTGTATTTTCTTCTGTGTTTGAAAGAAATATCTAAAATTCATTTTTGCAGACTCATTTAAGGCCCGGCAGTAAGTGCCTAAAAAGAAGAAGAAGGTGATATATAAATATAAATGTTAAAGGGATCGCGCTAATATTAAAAACAATAATATTTAAGCTAACACGACTCGTTTAAAATGGAGCAAAAATCTCGTAGGAAATGTCATAAAGAGCATTTAAAGATAGAAGAAGAGCAAAATTTTTTCTTACATATAACTTGTAAAATAGCAGAATAATCGTTTTTATAATAATTTTCGGAGCATGATTTGCGATTTTTTTTCTATCGAGGGAATTTAATGTAACTAGTGTTTCGGCGTGGCAAATATATGGATTTTATCAAAAAGAATTTATTTTTAAAACCTTCAGAAGGAACGATTACGAAGAAAAATAACATCCAGTATTTTTTTTTCTTCTTTTTTTTAAAATTACAAACTTAAAGTGTTTGTTATGAAGCGATTGTATTAATCGTAAGTTAGGTACTATTTTTTAAATGCATTTTTATTGGTTAGGTTGGCAAAGCTGGGGGAGTTTCGTTCAACGCGTCGGTAGGCGGCGTTTGTTTTTTTCCGTTTCCGTACTCTGGTTTTGACGGCGTAATGTGCGGTACGCCGTGAAAACAACGGTCACTTAATTATTAAGTTTGAAATACGATGTGATTGAAATCCAAGTTTTGGGCATCTGCATCCGGGGGAAGGAAACACGTTGTGTTTTTTTAAAAAAAGAAAATATATTAATTTCGAAGATTATTCACGTAAAATGTGAGTTTTCGCGCGGGTCCCCAAAAGTGAACACGAGTTAATGGCGGTGTTCGATTGTTTTGTTTAAAGTACCTCTTTATCCGAGAGATCGGTGTAAATAATTACCCGCCGCGCCTGTCATTGAATGCAGGGCAAACATCGAATTCCCACCGGGGGTTTATTTATGGAACAAACCCGAGATTACCGCAGGGTTGAACGATACTCCGCCTCGATGGCTGACGAGCCTTCCTATACAATTTGGAGGATTGTTTGGGTACTCCTCCCGTTCTCTGAGGGTCCAGGTCCATCATCCCTTCCGGGCGACCGCCGTGGAGGTCGCAGGCACATGCTGGGCCGCAGAGGTTGGGACCTCCCTTGCCACCAGGAGGTGGTGTTGGTTCACGCGACATCGGGAGAACGGCGGCAGTAAAACTTAATTAGTGTAGCTAGGAATAGCATAGATTACGACATTGGTCCCGGGGTGAGTCCATCCAATTTGTTTTATTATATTTTATAATTTCAATACAGTGTACCGATTGTCTACTCTACTCTGTGTTTTATTATGTAGATTCCTTGTGCAGCCTTTTCAGGAATGCTATAAAACCATGACCCACACTCTGAGAATTGAGTACCGTGATCTCCGCTAGTTGACATACCCAGACATTAGACTGGGTTTGGCGTCCAAGATTTCCTGAGAAGAATTCAAAGTTGACTGGCAGAATACACCCGAGCCCGACCAAGGCTCAACGTTACTTTTCCCTTTAAAATATAACACACACACATAAAAATATGTCATTACATACATAAATCATAACATGTTCAAGAGAAATATGTTATAAAACGGTAGATATTCGGAATGCTGCGGCTTAAAAACGTGATGTTTCTCACGCACGAAACTATGTATTTGCATAATATGTATAGATAATATATATTTGCATAGTAAGTATAATATATATTTGCACAATGTGTATAATATATATTTGCGTAACAAGTATAATATATATTTGCACAATATGTATAATATATATTTGCATAATATGTATAATATATATTTGCATAATATGTAGGCATATATTTTGCAGAGGCATAATATGTATTGTGCGCATACATAATAATAAGTCATAAGTACTCTGATGATAATAACTTTACAAAACCAAGCAAATTTATCTTGTCTTCATTTTCTTTGATCCACGATTACAATCAGTTCGTTGCGTTCGGTGAAAAGTGCATCGTAATGCAATGTTTGCCCTTGATACTTGCAGTGTTTTGTATGCAGCCCGTTAACGTGTTCAGCATTCCAGTTAGTGTTAGGTGTAAATAATAGTGAGGATACAGATTTAGTCATCCTCATTACTGTCTTGACATGATGGTGTCTCGGGCCGAGTGTGCCACACGACAAGCATTTTAATTACAAGGATGAAATGTAAATAGAATGGATGTGTTATTATTAAAGTTCTACTAATATAAGAAAAGTTTTCAACTTTTCGTATGGATCAGAGCAAGAGTGCAACAATTTTTCGAAATCCAACAAAAGCAGTTATGATTATTCATGAATAAATATTATAATGCCAATATTCTTGAATTTTTTTCATTTACTACTCTTACTTATGTGTATTTTTTTTTTAATTTTCCGATTATTTAAATAAAATAAAAAAATATGTGAATACTGCAAAACAGTCGCAACTAGTTTCGACCGTCTGGAGCCAGTGAGATTAAGGCATCCCTAATCGAGGTGTGCCGTGAGGCTGAAGGTAGTGCGGAGGGAAAGGAAACGAGGAAAAGTACCAGGCCATTCAAACACGGCTAAAGCCATATCAAGCAATGTTTCAATTCAAACAATTACACCAGGTCGGTACCGAGAGTATCTTCCACTCTGGAGCATGTCACATATACACCGGACATATCGACTGCGGTTTGATAAAACCCTTTAATCCACAAAGTGAAAACTTTACAATAATAATAAGAAAAAAACTACTATTATTTTATTGTTTTTATAATTTTTTTGCAGAAACAAACACATAATTACATAGAAGAAAATAGTTACAAAGTTATAGAAATGATTACAATAATTGGTACCAATGACATGTCGCTGTTATATTTATGTACCTATATATGTTTTGGTGTGATATATTGTACATTTCACCTAAATCAAGTTTGTTAGTATATTTTGAAAGGAGTGAGGTGTGCGAGTGTTTGTGTGTGTATATGCACATGTGTGGATGTGGGTGTGTGTTATGTGTGCGAATTCAGTGTGCTAGAAAAGTTTTTCTTAAATATAAGGATATTTAGTTTATTTAGTTTATACTTATTATTTTTATAAAATATATTTTGTTTTTAGTATTAAAAATGCCTAAATCAGCAAAAATTATTTTACCATATCGCTTCGACGCGTCTTTACGATACACTGAAAAGTAACATTCCCAAAGAATATGGCTTAAAGGATTTTACCAAAACAAACAAATTATTTTTTAAAAAATCACTTCCAGTCCAAAAATCAGTTCCTTCCAGGATTGCCAGTCGAGAGCCTTATTCCTCAATCATGGAGGCCGTCTTTTATCCTAATATTGTTAGGTAGATACCTATCAGATTCATTTTGTTAATGTTTTCCGCATACCTTCACAACAATAAATAAAAAAAAAGTAAGAAAAAAAAATAATGCTTAAGTAACTTTTATTTGATTTTTTTTAATAGTTTAAATTTTATTATGCCTAAATTTACAACGAATGTAAAAAATCAAACAATAGCATAATAAAACCATGTTGTCTTACCATTGGTAACCAATATTAAAGATAATAATAAAATATCCAGGGCCGTAGGGCTTGAACTGTTTTCTATACTGGACTTGTCAGACTTATCCGTGCAATTTTTATTTGTAGTAATTTAGATTATCCTTGTGCTTGTCTTGTCTACGCTGAAAGCTGAATTATTAATTTCTCCGTAGGAAAACAATATTCGTTTGAAGGCTGACACATTCGTTGGGCAATCGAGGTCTCAATATTCCAATAAGTAGATCAAACACGTAATAAACAAAGTAATATTGATAAAACTAATTTTGGTTTTAATTTTTATTGGCGTGCTAAAAATTAAGTTTTGAAAGTGGTTTACTTTTTTACTGCTCAGATGTATTGTAAATTTATTTTAAGAAGTTCATACTATCTTGATTGTTCAAAGCAGGGATGGGCAATGTAAAGCTTTACGCTTCCTTCGGTGAATCTGCAACTTGTTAT
Source organism: Limnephilus rhombicus (assembly GCA_929108145.2). Lineage (NCBI taxonomy): Eukaryota > Metazoa > Arthropoda > Insecta > Trichoptera > Limnephilidae > Limnephilus > Limnephilus rhombicus. The sequence continues at coordinate 30,200,109 of OV815274.1, forward strand.
TTAATTTATCGTTATATTCTTAACACAAAACTGGTTTTAATTAAATGAGTGTGCGTGAAATTAAAATTACACCCTGAACATGAAAACGATTTTTTTTTATTCTGGCAGCACTTACATAGTCTGCAATGACTACACTTCGAATAAAAGAATAATTTTCTTTAAAATGTGTCGGCAGATGAATCCACAAATGGAATTTAAACATTACATTCGGATCATGAAACTGGTTTTAACTTAAGAGTGAATCTGCATGCAAGTCCCCCAGCTTTAATTGACACTACACAGAGTTAACCACCCAAGGCGACTCTCACCTACAAGAAGACATCACAGTACGACCACTACAACCCGCCCTTCGTCTTGCCTAAACTATGGACAACACCTGCATCCAGCTTAGGATCATTATCTGTATGATATACAGAAATTGCATATTAAACGATCCCGCCTATCATTACAAATAATATTGAAAGAAGGACAACTGTCAAAACAACTAAACCGCATATACTTGCATCCAGTACCCAGCCACCACACTAATTCCACGTGCCTACGTGCATCGGACCAATAACCTCTTTATCAGGAAGACTCAATAACATATTGACAAACAATATAGACCCGGAAGCAGACGCACACGTTACAACACAATTGGATGGACTATATAAAGGCCAAAATCATCTTCTGCAAATCAATTCAGTGTGTCGATTGAACCAAGCACTTGCTTGTCATATTGCTCACATAATAATTCCCTTTGAAATTGTACTTATTTTAAGTTGTATTGTGTAATTAAATAATAAAGGATAATTTATCCACAAGTATATTTTTTTAACACTACAAGAACAACAGAAGTTAACTACAGAGAACACGAAAATTGTTTTTCTCCTATTTTTGCACTTGGAACTCATGGGCGGTTTCCATCAAAATGCGTCAGCAGAAAAATCTGTAACATGAGCAATATGAGCACAAGAGAGGAATACTTTTAACTTAGGAACCGTTCTGCTTAGGGATTCAGTAGTATACCAGCTGAAATTATATTGTATTCAGAACACGTTAATGGTTTTCCTGCATTTTACATCAAATTTTTTTACCGAAATAATTTTTTTTATAGTTTTATATTTACAATATAGTTTATTACTTACAATAATTTACGTGGAATGATTTTATTTTCATTGAACCATCTTTTATGGCAGAAATGTGGCAATATACAACGAAAGTTTTTCATTCTTTTCGAATAGAGTTCATCAATACTGAGATATTTTTTAAATATTACTCTTAAATTTCACTATAATAAGAAGAAAATAAAATGAAACCAAAACTGCAGCACATACGTGTTAGCTATGTTGTTAGTATAACTTTTTCTAGGTTTTGTAATGATAACCTAAAAGTATTTTGATTCGACGGCCGGCGTAGTGCAGCGGTAAGGCGCTTGACTCGCATTCCGAAGGTCGCGGGATCGAATCCCGGCGTGGCAAATAAATTTGATTTGATTAATTTGTGTATTTCACAATTTATTCATTTAAAATAATATATAGTATATTTGCGGCACGTTCCAGAGTGGAAGATACTCTCAGTATCGCCCTGGTGTAAGACCACCATTCAGTATTGAAACGTTGCCTGTAGTGGCTTTCGCCGTGTTTGGTGACCAGATCTGAATAGCCAGGTACTTCCCCACCTTCCTCTTCCCTATCTCCTTCCCTCCAAATACCTTCAGCCTCACAACATACCCCAATTGGGGATGCCATAGTCTCACTGGCTCCGGACGGGAGCAGTTGGGACTCTTGTGCGGTATTCATGTAAAAAAAAACTTATGAAAGTATCTGAAACGTTTGTGAAATATCAAAGAAAACTGTTCTCGCTTTCTGAGTGTAATTTTTTGTTGTGCCTTTAGCAGGCCGCACTTAAAAGTGCTCGCGGGCCGCATCAACAAGCTTCGCGGGCCGCAGTTTCCCCACCCCTGGTTTAAAGGGTTATAATTATCGTTAACTTTGTAGAATCCAATAACTATGCGGGAGTGTAACATTATTTTCAATCTAGTCTCATTTATTCGACTTTTTCAACATTATCTCCACACAGGAGGCCAAGAGGAAAAAAAATCTCTCAGGGCCTTTGGGGATGCTGTGTTGAGCTTAAAAGGAAAGAGAGAAAGTTTTGGGAGGGAAAAAGGAATGAGGGGTGGGTAGGAATCTGTGGTTAATGTGTCCAGGAGTGATGCAAGGCGATGGGTCGTGAGAGTCCGGCTGGAAAAGTCAAAAGGTCTTCCTCAATCAGTATCTGCCGATCCAGCCCGCCACGCGTTAGATGGGTAAACACGTGTGCCGCTAAGACACGGAAGAACCTCATACCGTAAACCCGGGCACCCCTGCTAAGTCACCAAACGTAGTGAACCACTTGGGGTGACCTATGGTAGGGGTGTTGGTTATCCGATAGATGGTTCCCGGGGAGGCGGTATTCTCCGCCTCCCAAATTGGATAGGGTGTTAGTTATATGCAAACTATTATTGCACAAATCAAAGCAGTTTGATCAAATTGTGATTTGAATAATTATTTTTCATATCCCAACTGGAACAAACACGTCATTTTAGAAACTTTGACAAATTGTGGTGAAGCCACTTTTTCAATTCACAAACCAATTTACCAGATTTATGCTTAGGAAATATTTTAAACACTGTGTATAAAAAAAAGTAAAATTTTAATACCAGTTGTTATTAGGAGCGTGATTTGTGTATTTTTTCTGCACCTACCTTAATTAATTATAAGAAAAATAGTTTTAAGTCTCTAAAGACTAATTAATGTTCAAATGTCAACAAGCAATACGATAGTGAGATAATGGAAATGTACACAGAAACATTCCTACTCTAACCTAGTTTAAAAAAATAATAATGACAGTTTTCCATTTCAGCGCCATGGAATCGTTTTTTGAACTCAGTCGTCGACGTAAAGCCGATAAAATTTTTACAATTCACATGAAAATTAATTAAAATTTAAACACGTTTTCGAAGAAAAATGCCAAACTAAAGGAGTTTGGGTAAAAAATTGGACAGATTACCGTAGGTATAAAATTCAATAGATCCCATTGAAACCAGTTCAAGACAAGCAGCTCCCATAATGGTGGTAGCTACTTATTAATTAATAGTGTTGCCCACATCTTTATTTCACAGCTAGAAACTCGCGTTTGGTAGGTATATTTCCGTTTAAATATTTAATCAACTTTAGTTTAAGAGCGTTTAACCAGCCAGCGGACGAAAATCCACATTTCGTCAAAAGTTGTTCTTCCGATCATGCAGGACGGTTACAATGAGAAAGATTAATTATTCTCCGTACCAGCTTTTTAAAATTATAACTTAATATAGAATTTATTTCAATCCAAATTAGCTTTAATTTATACCTTCATCCAAAAATGCTGAAAGGCGTGATGATAAAACTATTAAAATAGTGTACTTTTTGTAGTTATTTTTTGATTATAAGTATTTATCATTTTTCAATAATGTCTAAATTTAATAATGTTAAAAAAATCTGAAATATATTAGTTTGTAAGTGCGCAAATAAATACACAAATGGACCAATTTTCGTCAAGAAACACATGTACGTACATATTTTTTAATGATTTTATTGAAACTAAAATTAAAATTCTAATACATAACTTTGCTAGATAATGTATTGATTTATTTTACTGCATGATTACATTATTTGAAATGGGTGTGGTATAATACAAAAACTTTTTTGAAAATTTAACAAATCTGCCAACGACCTATGGAATAATCTTATTATAATAAAAATTAAAAAAAATTCTAAAAATTTATTACATACGAATGCTAGATAAAAGAACAATCTTTCGAAATCCATTTATAATTTTTTGTGGAAAAGAGTCAATACGTCTAAAAACTTTTTTGAAAATGACGTATTTCAGGCTTTCTCTGGTAATGCCCTCGTTACCACCACTAGTTACGAAAGTAATACGGTAACTACATATCTGCATAGTTAATCTAGTTTTACATAAATTTCTCAGTTTCCATAAAAGGGTAGTAAAACTTGCAATTTGAATTAAATTTTACGCTAAAATTACGTACGTCCTTCATTAATATGCATTTTACTATCCACTTAACTTACTACGAGAGAAAATACCGTAAAATTGTGCCATATAATACTATTCCTATTTATCTGCAATCATATTAGTTTAGAAGTAAATATAAATCTACTGATTGAATTTCGCAATGAAGTGTCTTGATCATTATGTATAGCTGGACGCATTGAGACACGTAGCGGTCAGCGGAGGCTTGAATCATTACTGATCAATAATTTTGCAAATAAATTTATTTTAATTGGGCACGTTTCTCAGGCGCACATACCAACGCTCGGTTCCCGACGAATCAGATGGCAGATACGCGGAAAAACCCTTCAAAATTATTCTGAAAATAATTAATATGAATGTTTGTTCAAATTTTGTATTTCAAAAACCTTATTATTTTTCTGCAGTACTATACAGTATTTCATGACTTCATCGTGCTATCGCACAGATTTTAAAACTTTAATTTGAAAAAAAATAGGGGTTGATTCTTAAGGACCACTAAACCAGGCAGCGGCCGAAAATTGGCATTTCGACGAAAGATATTATTACGATCGTACAGGGCGGTTCCAATGATTCCAATATTATTTATTTCCGTACCAGATTTTTAAAACTATAACTCAATATCGATTTTTTTCATTCCAAATTTGCTTTAATTTATACCTACATCCAAAAATGCTGAAAGGCGTGATGATAAAACTAAAAAAATTATGTATTTTTTGCCATTATTTTTTTTTATCATATCTAAGTATTTATATTTTTTCAATATTGTCTAAGCAAAATAAATGAGAAAAAAAACTGAAATATATTAATTTGTAACACCGTAAATAGATGGACAAAATAGAGAAATTTTCGTGATAAATAATTTAGTGTTCAGATATATTTTTTAATGATTTTATTTGAACTAAAATTAAAATTTTGAAACATCCGTTTACTAGACAATTATAATCAAACATTATTGATTTACAATAATGTATGATTACATGATATGAAATATGTCTTAAAGATTAAGATAAGATTTTTCGTTTGAAAATTTAACAAATCTGCCGAAGACCTATGGTATAACCTTATTGTACTAAAAATAGACTATTTTCTTAAAACTTAAAACATGCGTTTACTAGATAAAAGAACAATCTTTCGAAATCAATTTATATTTTTTGTGGAAAAGAGTCAATACGTCTAAAATTTAATTTAGAAATGAAATTTCCGGTTTTCTCTGGTTATACCCTCTTAATAGATAGAAGTATGTTAGGTAGTGCCCGCATGGTCAAAATAAGCCAAATTATTCCTTGTTTTTAGTAAAAATCTAAAAAATATTTTCTTATTCCGATATTCTTTCTTTCACAGACGAATAATTGTATTGGCCTGTCTGGGGTCGAAATTTCTCACGGGAATTGACAAAACAAGTTTTCTTTCAAAAAGGAATTTATTATGCTTACGAGTACCTGACGGATCACTGCAATATGCAGTGCTAGAATTTATACTCGTATACTTTTAGTTTTTCCGCATGATTGTGGTTATAAAAAGGTCGTATAAATAAGAATCACGGATATTTTTTACTTCATTCAGAATGACTAACGTGTCTTTATTATTGATTTGCCTTTAATTGGGGCATAAAGTTGTCAGTTTTCTAGTGGTTAAGCAACTTAAGACTCTGTAGTAGGTACCCCGATGAAAATGGGATTGTAAAAAAATCCATCAATTGAAAAATATATTGTATAAATCTATTTTTTTCTACGACGAGGTAGTTTTTTTCCCGAAATTCTCTAGCACATGTCCTCTTGTGGAGAAGAGAGTTTCGATATATGTAATACTAGCTGACCCCGCCAGGCGTTGCGGTGGCTAACAAAAGGTTGGGTAACAATCTGCTGGATGGTTACCCAACCTAGAAAACCAAGTGTTGTATCGATAAATTAACTCACAACGCCATATGTAAGAAACTTATTGAACTTACAAATAATTACAAAGCATTGTTCTACGACAAACATTTAACGAATATTTAATTGACAATATTAAATATTGTGGTCAATAATCGAGATAAAAACTATCCTATCTCTTAAGTTTGATCAAATTACACACAGTAAGACCAATTTAATTAAAATCGGTTAAACAATTTTGGAGTTTGTCCCGAACAAACATCGTGACGCGAGATTTTTATGAGATGAGTATATATAGATAAATAGAGCACACAATAAAAGCGGATACGGCATGGTTATTTTATAAAACATGTATTTTATTTTATTTATTAGCGTTATAAACAGTCTTTATAAATTCATATATGATAGTGTTAAGAATATGTATGTCATTGACCAATAAAATAACGACAAATTGAAATTTAGAACCATAATACAAAAATACACAAAAATATCTATAGGTACATGATATAAACAATTATGATAAAGTGTATCTTATTACTTAAATCTACAAAAAAATTTTAGTGAAATTTTTCGAAGGTTTACATCTAAATTTTAATGGTTATCAATAGTATCTTTAGGAAGTGATATTATTTAAATTCGAACTGTTAAAAGTAAGAGAGGAAATGTAGTGAATTAAAAAAAGTAAAATATATATATAGAAAGTTGATATTTGTTTTGCTTTCTGTGTGAACGCAACTTTTCCGAGGGGCGCGGGGGGTATCGTAGTCTGGCTCTTGGGAATTTAGTCGCTATGAAGCATTTATCGGGAGGGACCGCACATTGTGCGTGCGTGTGTTTTACAAAAATGGTGATTCGGCGACTGTAGCGCGTAGAAGATTCTGCAATATTTGAGGTTTTCGTCAATTCAATTATGCGCCAAGCATTCCTATTATTCGAAAATGGGTCAACAAGTTTGAAGAGATCGATACAACGCTGGCAAAACCAAAATCCCGGCGACCAAGGTCATCGAGAACGGTAGAAATGTAGAGAGTGTTTATCAGTCTTTTCGAGACGACTCAAACTTTCCGATTTGGAAGCGCGCAAGTGCTTTAAATGTGCATAGATCATCGTTACACAGCATTTTGCTCAAAGACCTAATGCTGAACCCCTACAAACTTACTGGCTATAACCAAAGAACATGGTTCCAGCAAGACGGAGCAACATTACATACGTCCAATACGTCTCTGCCATGAGTTCGTAAAATTTTTCCTAGCAAATTGATCTCCAGGAGAGGTGACATAAATTGGCCTCCTCGTGGTCCTGACCTAACCCCTGTGGACTTTTTCCTGTGGGGTTATCTCAAATCTAAAGTGTACGCCGAAATCCGACTCCCCTGATGCAATTAAAAGAAAATATCCGCCAAGAAATGGCAGCCATTACGTAGCCTACCTGGAGAGCCGTCATAAGAAATTTTACTCTTCGATTAAATGAATGCCGAGAACGTGAGAGTTTACATTTCGACGATATTATTTTTCAGAAATAAATTCCCAAATTGTGTATTTTAGTATTTAATAAACATTTTTTCGATAGAACCCTTACTTTTTAAAAATCGATCCACTAAATATCAACTTTATACACACTCAAGATAGAAACCCTTAATATTTATATCTTTACCAGCTCATGTTAATACGCTCCAATTTATACGAAAACGTTTTACATTATACATTTTTGACCGACAAGATTAATTCACGAACTCCGAACGGCGACGCCAACGTTTGTTTTTATCGTTCGTAGGTCTCAAATGAAGCTATTGTTATATTATTTTTTACAGTCTTAAACCTGTCAGTGCTATAAATAAATTGCTCCGACCTTTGGATGTAGGTAATAGGAATAGATAAAATATAACAAAAAACTTACAGTCACGTCAATATGAAATCTTTAAATGTATTCACAATTCACATTGTTCATATTATATGTTGCTTGCTCGATATAATAAGAGTTCAGTTCAATTTAAGATAATTGAAGCTATTTTTTTACCTACAATCCTAATCTGAATACTTAATATCTACTTCCATAGCTATAACTTGTGTTTTTATTGCCGAACAATGATTTACTGACAAGGAATTCGATTAAAATCAAACAATAAAACGTGCAGGAAATAAGAAACTTGCGTGATTTAATTGTCCATATCGTTTTATCACATAATATCACACAAAAAAATGGTTTGCATTATTAATTTATCAATTTACTCGTATTATTAAGTTTTTTTTTTCAATGTTTTGTAAATCCTAAGTTATATTATAGAACTAGCTGGTTCCCATTTGTTGGTTTCCTAGCTGTGCCATTTAATAAAAAAAATTGTTTCTCCTTGCGTGTCCTTTCCTATTCGTCCCGTTCCCCTTCCGCCTCCCTTCCTCTCCCGCGTCCCCTTCCCCTCTCTCGTTCTTTCCACTCCCCCCTTCCACCGTCCCGCGAACCACTCTCCCAAGTTCTCCTCCAACCTTCCAGGTTCCCCTCCCCCCTCCCGGATTCCCCTCCCCCCTCCCGGGTTCCCCTCCCCCCTCCCGTGAACTCCTTACTTGAGTTCCCCTCCCCCCACCCGCATTTCAGACATTCAGTCCCGATACGTTCATTTTTCAAACAGCTCGCGTGCCGCAATTTTTTTTTATACAGATTTCATAAAGCCAGTAGTTTTATACAAACCTTGTCCTGACAATAAACAAACAAAAAAATAATCAAATTTGGTGCAGTCGTTCTACTGACTAGTTATGTAGGCTTTCGGTGGACGGCATAGAGTTCACATTGGAAATCCAAATTCGTCGACTGCCGGCCGTACTGTAAATTTTTTTTTTTTTCAATCAACTTCGGGCGTAAATATCATTTTTTTGCGATTATTATAAAAGAAACTGAATTTGCTACATTAAACAACAAAACCATATCAGAAAAAGGGTTGATAAATAGGAGAGTTTTGAATTTTACAGACTTTATATTTTATTTTTTTATAGGCTTATTAAAAGACTTGTAAAAAAACTGACCAATATTTTTAAGGGCCAAGGTATGTTCTATACGCAGTATTTAATAGAAGCTTGTATAATACTTCTAAGCGATCCAATTTTCAAAATTAAAACATATGATTTTGTATGATTTTGCATTATTTAGTATGGCTTCATCTTAAAGCAAAATCTCTACATTATCTCTACATCTCTATCTCTACATATTATAAATTAAAGTCCCCCGCGTCGTCTGTCTGTCTGTCTGTTCGCGATAAACTCGAAAACTACTGATCGGATTTTCATGCGGTTTTCACCAATAGATAAGAGTGTTTCGTGAGGAAGGTTTAGGTATGTAATTTGTCAAGGATTTGTGTAAATTGGTTGAAACATCATGATAATTGTTAGAAGTGTCGGAAAAAATCGAGCCGCCTGGTTGCTTTCATCGAAAACGCTGCCTAATCCATTTGGGATATAACAAAACAATGCATGGTGGGATATTCCTCTTTTATAGATCTACAAAAAAGTCCGCGAAGGCATATATCTATATTTAACGGATAGCTTATTATACCCATTCTATCTTCTAAAAAAATGGTAACGTACATTGCGGCAATTGAAAAGTTATTTAGACGGATACAGTATTAATCCTTATTAATTTAAATACGTTTTTAGTTACCTCGAGCATTTCATGCACATTATTTAAATCTTTCACACCATCTCTACGTATTATAAATAAAAGTCCTCCGCGGCATCTGCCTGTCTCTTCGAGATAAACTCGAAGACGGCGGTGGTTATAAAGGTTGGATAACCATCCAGTAGATGACGTTGTGTTTTATTAGCCACAGCAACGCTTGGCCGGGTCAGCTAGTGTATCATAACTAATATATACATTTAATTTTATTGACGAGATTTTGTTTAATTGGAAACGTGTTACAATTATTAGTGGTAACGTGATCCGTCAATGAGCAATTATTGTAATTATTACCCGACATTTAAAGTTATGTGTGTACTTAGAGACATGGAAAACATTGGCCGTGAATGCTTTCAAAGTCACGACTTTAAACAATCCGCACCTGCGCACCATAGATTACAAATTCACATATGTAATTCCGGCACAAACTTTCAAGATCGAAGCCTTTTAGGTCGTTGGACACATTGTGTTCGAATTTCATAAGTTTTTAGGCTTCGGTGATCCATTTCTACGTCACGATTGTGTCTAACGTTCACGACTAAAAAAACAGTAGGTTAATTAATGATGAACGTATATTTTGGTAAGGTTTGTTTTACGGTTTATATGCGCTACGCTATATTTATGCTGTGAGGTTTATATGTCGATCGTTTAAAAGAAAATATTATTGCTAAGTGCTTTTCTTAAATCAAGATGAAATGAACTCTGAGCGTGGGCATAGGACATACATTTTCGAAGCTACTTCAAGGTTTCAGCTGATTTTAATATTTAATTTTTTTTTAATTCTTCATTATAATATATATACCCGCTGAACTGCCAAAGCAGTTTGTCAGCAGATCAATTTCATAATAATAATTATTACACCAAAGTACAAACACAACAAAAACCCATAAAATAGAAATAGGAATAAAAGAATAACTTAAAATAATAAAAGGATCTTGATTATTATATCCGTTAACAATTTGGGAGGCGGGTATGGATACTGTCGCCTCAGGAATCATTTCTTGGATAACCTCTCTGCTAAAAGTCATTCCAAGGGGTTCGCTATGTTTGGTGACTTGGGTGCCTGAGTTCACGGGGTGAGAGGATTGTCTAGATCTTGGCGGTGGATGAATCGACCCGCCCACTACGTGGCGTGCCGGATTTGGTGAAACTTTTGGGAGTCCTTTTTTCCTCTTAAGCAGGACACTCTTGACCCTCTCACACAGTGAAAGGGAAGGATTCACACGTTTGTCACTCCTGGATACAGATTTCTACCCATCCTGGTGTATTTTTTTTTATTTGTCTTCTTTTCTTCGTATGGTGGGGGGTCAGAAGAGGACATCTAGAGGACAATCCCGCCTGGGAACGAATGGAGCGGGCATCCGTTGACCAAATGTTCGGTGGTCTGCACCGCACCGCATTCATACATCGCCGACTCTTTAAGGCCCCATATATGCATCATTTGAGGCAATGAGAACCCTGGCTATCTTTCAGTGAAGTCTTGAATGAGATGGGAGTTTTTGACGTTGGCCGATTGCCACTCAAGCTTCCACCTATCTTCTGGGCTGAGAGGTGATCAAAGGAGTATTTTTCCTTCTGTCCAGAAAGGTTTTCGAGACTATCTGTAAAGTGTATGTTCGAGAATAGAAATAAATAAATATCTTTTTCCTTCTCAGAACTTCCTCTGCTCATTTCCTTAAAAAGACCCTCCATCCCAAAACACCCATACAACATCCCAAAAGATGACATCGGCCCAAAGAGATATTATTTTTCTCAGGGCCTCCTGTGTGGGGCTAACTTAAAAAAAAATATTATAAAAAACAATTTTGTTTAAATAAAAAAAACTTTATAAATTAAAAATTAAAACAACAGAAAATCATATTTTCTCACAAGTTAAACGCCATCCTATCATATCTTTGGGAGTTCCAAAAAATTTGATTCATAAAATTGCGTTGTAAGAAGATAGCTTTACAAATTCATTCGGCTTACTCAACAAATGAAACAATGTTTAACACAATTTGGCCCAATCTTGCACACATAATTATAAAATAATTATAAATTACCTACAAACTCTATAATAAATAATGTTCATTATTTTTGGAAATATTCGAAATCTCTTAAAGAAGATGATTCTGATTTCCCGAAAATTATGCACCTAAATGACAGCCATAGCAATAATACTGATGGTATTGTTAACTTGTTTGCATTCTTCAAGATAATATCAACAAATTGTTAATTTGGTGTAATGAAAATAGACTTTACTTAAATATCTCGAAAAGTCAATTAGTTAGATTTTCTCGAATAAAAAATCCAGTGATCTTTAATTACAACATTGATAACAATACTCTGGAGGCATTAATACGAATTACAGACTTGGGCATCACTTTTCAATCAAATCTTTCATTTGATAACCACATAATAGAAAAAGAAAAAGCGACACTAAAAAGAGACCAACACATACACAGCATTCTTTAAGATAATATTAACAAATTGTTAATTTGATGTAATGGAAATAGATTTTACTTAAATATCTAGAAATGTCAAATAGTTAAATTTTCTCGAATAAAAACTCCAGTGATCTATTTACAACATTGATAACAATACTCTCGAGACATTATCACTAATTAAAAACTTGAGCATCACTGTTCAATCAAATCTTTCATTTGTTAACTACATAACAGAAATCTCTAATAAGGCCATAAAAATGTTTGGATTTATAACTAGGCTAACTAGAAATTTTAACAATATAAAGTGTATTAAACTGTTATATTTTGCATATGTCAGAAGTCTACTTGAGTACAATTCTCCCATCTGGAACCCATATTAAAATATATATGTACAAGCTGTTGAAAGAATACAAAACAAATTCTTACGTTTTCTTAATTTTAAAATAAGTATTCCAGCAATTACGTTGAACTACAACACTATTTTGAATCATGTGAATATCCTCAAATTGCCAGACAGAAGAACTTTCACTGACTTGGTATTTCTGTATAAACTTCTAAATGATTTAGTTGACAGTCCGGTATGGCACGAATTGATAAGCTTCCGGATTCCACTACGTAATACTAGTAGTCAGGATTTATTTCAGTGCAGTAATTCTGGAACTAACTACCTTATGTATTCCTCTTTGCCCAGAATACTAATGGAGGGAAACAATTATACCAAGTCAGTGGACATCTTATCTTTAATCAATTTATCTTTAAAGAAATATAAAATATTGTTTTTAAACAACTGTATATTTCTTACTATTCATATGTAAAAGCCCCGCAAAAGGGCGTTAATAAATAAATAAATAAATAAATTATATAAAACAAACAAGATTTATAAAAAATAACAAAATATGTTAACTACTTCTTGGATCAAAAATTTGTCAATAATCAACACTTACATCATAAAGGAAGGACCTCATTAATTGAATATTTTTATTTTTATTACCTTTTTAGTCACAAAATTCTTTTTATACGTGTTCAATGAAATAAAAAACCATAATTGAAGCATGTAATTTTTTTTTTTTTTTTTGATATTACTCCTATAAAACAAATAAAATTATCAAATATGTTAAATACTTCTTGGAACAAAAATTTGTCAATAACCTACAATTAAAGGAAGGACCTCATTAATTGAGTATTTTTCGGATGATGGCGGGTGACATACGAGCCACGAACTCATCCGAAGTCAGCCGAACGAGAAGTTCCAAGAAGTAGTTGTTATTTTTTTTAAATTTTGTTTGTTTTATAGAAGTAATATAAATTTTTTTTAATTTTTCACAAACTTCAATTATGGTTTTTTATTTTATTTATTTAATTTAACAGGTGTTAACTGTCTGAATAAGTGTAAAAATAATCCAAATAACAGTAAACAATCGATTTTTAAGAAGTCTAAAAAAGTAGATTTTCTGCCGAAACCGAAACTGCTGCCGAAACTAGATTTTTTTGCCGAAACCGAAACCGAAACCGAACCTTCGGTCGGTCACTACACTCAATGCTCAAATCTTGGCCTAGAAAGGTTCATAAATGATCAGGTGGAATCTTTACTGAAAATCGTTCGAATCATCGCCGTCTCAATTTACGTGTCTATGAGCCGAATCTATGAAGAAGGCTTCAAGGGAGCCAGTTAAATTGAACCAATAACACTTTACAAAAATTATATTTTGTCTTAAAAAAAGAAGTTATTAAATACTTCCATACGTCTGTAGATTGTCAGCGTATTATCGAAAATAACAGGTCTTTTAATTAAATTTTGAATTAAATATCGATTACTTACAAAGTGGTATAGATTTATAGGGAAATTTTAATATGTAGACATTTAAAATGTGTTCCACGGGCCATATATGGTTCTGAACTTAAAGCGCTAATTGATGTGTGCTCATTATTGTGTCTTTTAGATGGAGATTAGAAAATTCACATAGCACACAGGTACGACTCTATTCAACAAAAAAGTTGCCCCGGTTAATATTACACATAAAATTTATTTTATTAATCACTTGCCGTTTCAGGTTACTTTTAAGGGAATATTGCATTATACTTTCATATGGATACATTTATAATAGTTTCTGCTACGTATTATCAATGTACAAATAAATATAGATTTCATATTACGGATCATTAGAAATAAACACGTTCCTTCAGAACTGATAGGCTCTGTTTATTTAAAATGTGTAAATTAGTCGATTTATTAGGTGGAGCACGGTTTCATTTGTGATTTGCTTATTTATTTTAGCTCTTTGTTTTTTTATTTTTAAAGATGGATATTTCTCTTTAAAAACACACAAAGATTGTTAATATTTCAAAGACAAAAATATTACGTTGGTAACTTTTGGCCAGGTAACTTTCCGGATCATAATCCAATTGAAAATCGGTGGGCTATAGTTAAAGCAAGACAAGCACTACAAAACAAAACTGATTGAGGCAGTAATTTAGAGATAGGCGAATATCAGAAAATTGTTGATTCTATGCAAAACCGCGTACAAGAAGTTATAAAAGTTAAGGCAGGACACTTCGTATTAAAAAAAAATTAATTCTAATTGTTTCTCTATTTTTTTCTTCAATAGAGAATATTTATTATTTTTTCTAATTCAACACTTGTGTTCACATTAATTCGCACAGTACATATATATTAATATAGTGAATATTACGCATATTATTAATAAAAATCAATGAATAAAGAACGTAACACTAAAAGTGCGGTCCTTGTAAATGTTAATGGAAACAAATGTGCCACTAACTTTTTACATTTTGGGTTTAGGCCAATTGGTACGCGGTCCGTCTCTCTTACACATACCTGAAATTTATCGTCGCCATCCCAAATGAACTTCGTGATCAAAGTGAATAACAGTTTTGAATGGAAACATATACCGAAATTAGGCCTATAATTAAATCACGAAACACACGCCCACAAGGCACTTCATGTGTTATTCTTTATTCTATGATAATAATACTAAAGCTCTCAAAATAAATTATAAATGACTATATTCTTAGGAAACAACACTTAAAAATAATTTCACACCTCGTCTTATTTTTTAAAAACATTAGAATTATATTTCTAGAGCTTATTTTGGAAGTATCATTTATATAAAATTCATCCATATTTTTAAAACGCCAGAGTTCACTTACTATACGGTGGTTTTGGCTGCTTTGAAAAACAGATTTTTTAGATTAGCTAAGATAAAGAAAGCAAGTAATATACTTAATTAATTCTTTTCGATTCTTTCGGAGAATTCTTTTTGAGCTAGTTTTGTGAATCTTTGAAGCCTTACAGATATTATGACAATTCCTTTAATAAGGTAAGTACATTCTTCAGAATCTTGAAAACAATTTCAACTGACCCCATGAAGTAGTTTTAACTTATTTTAAAATATTCTATGTAACTTGGAAGTCACTCCGTTAAATATAATGTCTCCATTAGGTTCCACGAGAGAAATAATTTAGATTTGATCGAAATGCATTAAAATCTGATTACATTGACTAAAGGAATTTGGTGTGATAATGCCACAAAGTGCGTTATTTGCCTTAATAATCAATTACAAGTTACAACTAATTGAGATAAATGCAATTTAATTATCAATATCTATCTGACATCGTTTAGAAGTCTCCCGTTGTTTGCGAGGGCGTATAATACGTAATTATTTTGTCGCCGGTATTATTAAGCGCTATTGTAGAGTGTCTTATATAATAGTGCGAATCATCGCCGTGTAACCAACGAAAATAAAAATGAATCTTATTAGATACATTAAGGTACGGGAATAGACATTTTACTAATGGGCGATTCCACAATCGCGGGTGCAACATTTAGACATATGTAAAGCTTCCTAATGATAAAATAAAAAAAAAAACATTTTAAATTAAATTATTCTTAGAAGAGCTACATTTTAACATGTTCACTTTGTATTCGTTTATAAGAATTTTATTGAAGTATTTAAATAGTCAGGAGGGAGGTTCAAAGTGCTATCGCGGGTGGAACAAATTTGGACATACCTTTCCAGATCGTAAGACAAAAACACAAAAGTCTGTTAATTGCGAAATATTTATTATGATATGCCTTTATATTTTGTTAGGCGTTAAACTAATAAACTACAACATTTAAAAAAATAAAAGGAAAGAAAATAAACAATGAATTATTCGCTTTTGAAGCAATTGCGGGTGCAACATCAAATTATCGCGGGTGCAACCCGTCTAATTTAAGTGGATTTAAACATCAATAAAAACTTAAAGAGGAACGAAATAAAAGATCAAACAATACTTTTGACTAATCAGTACACTTCTTTGTCACTTATGTTAATTATTTCATTTCGAAAACGTCAATATTCGTCGAAAATTCCATGAACAAATTATTTCCATCAATTTTTTCTCTGGCATTTCCAACTTCGAAAAAGTCTTCAAAATGCACGTCTGCTACATCATTTACGATTTTATTATTATTTAATTAATATTAATATGTTTTGCTATCTTAATTATATTAATTATCTTAAATAATTAATATGTAGTTTTTTTTACATTAGAGGAGGCCCTGAAAAAAATTGTTAACATCAGGGCCTATGTCATCTTTAGGGATGCTGTGTGGAGGGTCTGTGGTAATTTTGAGAGTTGAAGAGACGTTGGAGCTTCGTCACTTAAGGATTCGTCGCCTGAATCTCTGTAAACATCAGAAATGCGAATTTTGTTTTCGGTGACAAGAAGGATTTAATCTGATCTGATACTGAAGGCACAGATACTTCAGGACACAGAATTTCCTTTCGTATTTTGTAATTTGTAAGATGTTCCAAATCTTTATCGTCTCAATCACATTCTGTTTCAGTGGTGGTTTTTAGAGATTTCAAAACTAATATGCATTTGAGATGAGATAGTGAGGTTGAATAAATGCCGACTTCAGATTGAATGAAATGTTTTGATTGAATGCCTGGTATATTTTTCAGCACTTCCCGTTTATCATCCACCATGACCCTTTAATTTCTTCTTTTCTTACTAATGTGAACAAGGATTTTCTTTAAATTTTCACCTATATTTCCACGAAGCGGTCTCTTTCCGTTGTTCTTTTATCATTTTAACCCATGTTTCTATAAAAAAGGGGAATGTAATTTAAAAATTCTTATTTAATATAAATTACCAATCATACACAGCATATATATTATTATTCAAGACCATAAAATATATGATAAATGACACATTAAGGGTAGTAGTCAAAGAGTTGCACCCGCGATCTGACATCACATCGCGGGTGCAACCAATTTGAGTCAACGTTTATTTCAATTCAGCTAACATTATACTCTTAAAAACGGTTTGCCTTTCATTTCTTCTTTCTTTTACAAAGTTTCAAAATGTTAGTACTTTATTTCTGTGAACAACACAAACTTTTACATCTTTTTGCATCTCGGATGCAACAAGCTAACAGTGACTTCTTATATATAGTCAATGATGCTTAAAAAATAACAAAAATTATTTACATCTTTCGACACATAAATATAAATTAATATTGTCCCTACACGTTTAGCAGTAAAATATATGCGTGATATATATGGTGTGATTTTGCAGTTTATATATCGATACTTCGAATGATAATGTTTCCAAGCGCACCAAAAATTTCAATATGAAGTAAAATCCAAAATTATTTTTTTATTATTAAATATTGACTTTCTTTTTTGCACTGATATCAAAAAAGTAACAAATACTGCGATTTATAATTAATTTCAAGAATCGTCTATAGCGGAATCGCCCTAATCTAATAGCTATAATTGTTTGTGCTGTGTTGGATGGTTTATATCTCCAGTATTGAACCAACTCAAACCAACTTGACGTTTTAAATGGTTCATTAGAAATAAATACTCGTCCACATACCTGCAGAACTAGAACAAGACATCGTTCTTTCCACATATTTTCATACTTGCAATTACTCCAATCAATTTTTTTAAAATATAAAGCTCTTCAAAATTTACAGCTGTCGTGCAAAAAACAATTAAAGTTTTTTCTCCTGTAATTTTATTATCCCAAAAAGGCACATTTTGAATAGGCCACTTGCATGAATTTCATAACGTGAAAAAATGGTGTTCATAGATTTTTTACTAAGATTACGAAAATGTTATCAAAACTTTTTAGAAATGTACAGTTTTTTTTTAAATAAATAAATCCACTATTTGGGCTCGTGACGTCACTACATGAAAATGTCCCGACCCCGAAAATATTCCTATTAATTTTGTAAAATTCCACACTGATTTTTTTATATGGCAACACTTTGATTTCAGGCGAATGTTTGAATTTGACATTTAACGTTCACTAGATTTATTGTTTGTTTTCTGCGAACTTATTATTTGGATTTGGTGCTTATTTTAACGAAATAAAATTTTACAATATTCTCATTATTATTATAATTTACAAATACAAGTATATTTATTGGATTTAGTTATACAGACGTTGAAAATTATTATAAGCAATAATTATCAGCCTGAAACACTCATCAACATTGAAAAATCTTCCGAGAAAAGATACTTCCCGCCAACGGGACTTGAACCCGTGTCCTTCTGATTGCCGGTCAGCTGCTCTTGACCACTGCGCTATGGGGGCTTATCAAATACCCGCCAAATAATTCAATATATACTAGTGTTTCATTCAACAATTACTGCTTATTGTATTTTTTCCACCTGAAAACAAGCAACTTTTATTTTTGCGAGAGAGACATTGTAAGTGTTAAATCCCTCGCTAGGTGGCGTCGAGACAAATTATGACTACATTTATTGGGGAAATACTTAAACTTGTCAAATATTAATTATTATTTTTAATTTATAAACTAAAGTTTAGACAAGATTTTTATGCATAGCACAAAGGGTAACAATTATTATAAGCAATAATTATCAGCCTGAAACACTCATCAAAATTGAAAAATCTTCCGAGAAACGATACTTGCCGCCAACGGGACTTGAACCCGTGTCCTTCTGATTGCCGGTCAGCTGCTCTTGTTACCCTTTGTGCTAGGATCCGCCCTTGCTGCAATCGATCATGGAATCTCTCGTTCACGGAAAGGTTTAGTTTGGGACGTTGCAGTATGATTTTCACGCAATGCTTTCAGGTATTTTATTCTCATACGATAAAAGAATAGACCTAATATCGTTTAGTAACATTTTCATAATTCTATTTGTACAAACCAAGTACAAACTAATGATTTGTTTAATCTTCTTACTGGAATGAACAATAGAGGTTGAATATAATACCACACTTTGGCCTTCACGGAATCAAAAATTACGATCGTACAATTTTACCAAATATTCGCACTAACGATCAGGGTGGAGTGTTGCGTTTGATACACTAACAGACACGGATGATTTGCGTAGATAACGATTAAATTTAACCCATAATTACCCGCATGGGGTCAAAGCATTTTCGGATTAAAAAATGAAACACTTGGAGCGGCCCGATTCCCCCCGCGCCCTCGCTAGCTTCATAAAGCGCGTCTAAAGTGCCCTCCACACCATACAATTTCTAGTCTCTTCTTGCTGCCCAGCCAGATTGGCGGTTTCCACCACACCACCCAATTTGCAGAGAGGTCTTAGCTTTTGTGCTGTGCGCACGTATTCGGAGCGCTCGCGCTGTGTGCAAACGTGTCATGGCTCCGTCACTTTCGAAATTTCTACGTATTGGATTAGCGTTGGCTTTATTGACAACAGACAATAATCCGATTCGTAAAAGAAAATATTGGGCAAAAAAATGGTTTATCGAAAGGCGTAAGTTTAGCCACATAAATATCGCAAGGGAATTGAATCCTCTTGATTTTAGGAACTTTCTGCGAATGGATTGGGTTAGTTTCAGTGAGTTGCTCAATCTGGTAGCCCCATTAATAGAAAAACGAGAAATATTTACACTTTACTATAAAATCCAAATAAATGTAATATTTCTGAACATATCCGAAAACTAAAAACTGTTTTTGAAAGGTGATAAAATACGCTTTAAAATTTTATAAATCGAAATAAAAAATACGGGTGTTACAGCACGTACCCGAGGGATTTAACCTACGATTCCTGGGCATATTTGGAGTATAAAATGTTGTCCGATGATATATTTTTTTCTATTAATAAACAAAAAAAAATGTTTTTCAATCACATGTCGCTACTGATCCCATCACGACGGGATGGGTTTGAGCGAACTAGCGCTGTCTCGCTTGAACGAAGTGTCGCTAGAACGAGACGTAAGGCTTGTCAAATGACCGCTACGCTATAAACAAGTTATACTCCTGAGTACTCAGTTGCGGCGTGTGATGGAATAATATTTTATTATTTATTTATTCTTATTTATTAGAGATAATATATAACAAAATTATTACATAAAATTTATAGTACATTAGTCCCAAAGAGTTTGATAAAACTCATTTCGCGAAGGACAACATTATACCTCTAAAGGAAAAATATTTTTACATAAGAACACGCAAATCAATGAATAATACATAGATTTTTAAATGTACTAGACACACTTGATAGAGGTAATTGAAGAATATACAAGAGTTACAAAGGAAGACAAAAAAACAATGTTTTAATAGATAAAAAATGTCATCGGACAGAAAAATGACATTAACATTTTTTACTCTAAATAATCTCGGGAATAGCTGGTTAAAATCTCTCGGGTACGTGCTGTTCCACCATGTATAATTTTTGAAATATAACTTTTTTGCAGGCAAACATAAAAAGTTTAAAAATGTTCAACCTTACGTATTTTTCTAACTTAAATTACCTATAACGAAAAAAATAAAAACACACACATATTTTATTAGGCAAATTTATTATGAACATTATCGTCCACTCACTTTTTTGTCGTTTCATGTAAAAAAAATTAATTAAAAAATTCCCACAGTTAAGAAAATATTAATCCTTCTGTTGGGAATTACAGACAAAAATAATAACAGTGATGAAAAAAAAAATCCTTCTTCTCAGAATTACTGGCAAAAATAATAATAAAAACTAACTAACTAACCATCACGCCGTTTCCCCGCAGGGGTAGGCAGAGATGACGGACCGCCAAACAACTCGGTCTCGGCACACACTCCTTGCCTCGTTCACATTCATAAATCGTCTCGTATGCTCTTCTATTAATAATAACAATGATGTAAAAACTTATTTTTCCTTATTCTGAGAATTACAGGCAAAAATAAGAACAACAATTTAAAAAAATGATTATTCCTTTTTCTGCGAATTACAGACAAAAATAATAACAAGCATGATGAGTAAAATAATAATATTCATATCGTAATCGCTGTACTGGTAGCGTATTTCTAAAACCTACACCGGTTCAGTCGGATACCTACTTAGAAATAAAATGATTCATTTCTATAATACACATTAAAAAGATTATTTTATCTTGATTTTAGAACAAATTTTGTTTTTGCAAAGTGATAAAAAATAACCAATTTAGAGGTGTATTTACAATATATGGGAATAATATCAAAATTAAAATATTTAAAAATAAAATTATTAATTTCTAATACACACACTGAAAAGATTATTTTCTTCAGATTTTAGAACCATTTTTGTTTTTTGCAAAGTGATAAAAAATAACCAATATAGAGGTGTTTTTAAAATATATTGTCGCTACTGCGATTGAACCGGTTTTTGGAAATACGCGTACGGTACAAGCCGCTGTTAACGACCCCGCGAGACGCTCTCCGACCTCCGATGAGAAATGAAGAAACGACGTGTCGTAACATGTCCATTTGGAGGCGCAGGTACCCTCTGCGGCTGGCCCCAACAGAGAATTCGCAGAGGGCATAAATATACAAACCACCCACTAGATCGATAACTTCGGGCTTTTGTTCGAGAAAAATTTGGTCACTATTTCACCATCAAATTGCAATAATTTTTCGACTGATGATGACGATGACGGGGATTTGTGACGTCACCCACCATAGACGAAGATAGAGTAAGCAACAACAAAAAATGCGCGACCATAGACAATATAATTTTCTTTCGAGGCCTACCCAGTACCACCCAAATTATTAGCCTTAAATATTATTTTAAAAATAAAAGTCGTTCTTACATGATAAGAATTTTATTAAAAACATGAAATACAAACAGGAAATACATATAATTAAAATATGATTGTGCGTTCCTACAAAACTACTGAATTTTAAAAATTTTCATTTTATAACAGAAAAATGAAAAACTCAGAATTACACGTACATATTTTAAACAAGAATACAATGTAAGCAGGTTATATTTCTGTAGAAAATTGCCACATGAAGACATTGTTTTAAAGATAAATTACTTAACGTACCTATTAAATCTTTCGACAGGCCTAAATTAAATTTACCATATTGCCAAAATATAACCAAGGTCCATGGAGACATTAGTTTGCATAAGATGTTTGATGTTTCATTCGGGGCTCAAAACGTATAATATTTGTTAATTTGGAGTTTAGTTTAGTTCAGTTCATCATATTTTTCCTGAAATCATTAAAATTAATGTAACAAATGTGCATTGAAAATTAAACTCTTCAAAACAAAAACAAAAAATATTACTTAAGAAGTTATATTTTATAAAAACTATATTGGTTCACTTATGGAAATTAGTTAAAAAATGGAATTTTTATTTTATTTGTGTACATGTATTATAGTACATATCTATGTATGTATGTAGTTACATTTCCTCCCATATGTTTTAATTTATGATGACTCTCATATTAAACCAAGTTCTATACCTACTTACTTATAAGTATAAAGAAACCTAGGTACTCAAATGCATTAAATTTGTCTGACGTTATTAAATTTTTGTAAAATGAAAGTAAGTAATAAAAATAATAATTACCTCTGCATCATGCACAATGACTGATAGTATTTCCCTTAACCTCATCTAACCATCTCCAGAAACAGAAGCGAATGTATTGGGATGTGGATATAAAATGTTATTTTGTAAACAAGTAAATTTTTGTCGGTTCAGATTCCACTGAAAAATAGGAATAAATTTATTAATACTGATAAAAAAATGTTAAAAATAAGAACAGAAAGTGCAAGCGTAGTGATAAATGTTCCTATCATTAGGATTGATATGTAAAACGGCACAATACCCCAAAAAATCTCTTTAATACTTTTTGCCGTGAAAATCTAAAATCATACTTGAATAATAGATATTTTAGCAAACCTAACTCCTATAAGTAACTTATGAAAAAAGCAAATGAAATGCTAATTGTTAAAATCTATTTTATCCAAATGTATAATAAAAAAAACATAAGCACTATTGTTAAAATCCAGAGAGGAAATTGGGGAAGATTAAATTAATGAGATAGGTCGATGCAATGTATAAAACATGTATACCTCTTTAAGATATAATCGTGATGTTGGACTGCGTCAATTATTAGATTCCGGGTGGATAAATATGTTCTGAAAACGGAAACATGTACAACACAGATTAAAATACAATTTAAATAACATACTTTAGGAACACTGAAATATCAACCAAAGGAAGTTTCCCACCTGTAATTTTGTTCCAATTACGGGTCCTGTTCTTCCACTTTTCATTCGATCGCGATTTCCCGTAATCCATATTCACACTTATTGCGTCTGAAATGTAAATGCATTGTAAATGTCAAACGAAAATAAAGCAGAGAAATGCAACCAAAATACAAGCTTCCTATTGGTGGAGGTAGTAGCTGGGACCACAAAGAAATCGAAGGGGACTTGTGATATCACCAAAGATTCGGTTCACATTTTGGATCGGAGTTATACCCGCCCGGCAGAAGGGAAATAATAATACGGCTGGTGAATTGTGACAATTCGCAGGCGGTTGTGACTACTCACCACAAATGCAGTCATTCTGCCGCAGAGTGACTGCATTTAGTGTCGTGAGGAGAGCGCTTAAGTTTGTATTTTAGTAGCGACCATAAATGAACTAATACCTAGATCGATATCTTCGGGCTTTTTGTATGGAACAGGTGTCGACACTATTTAACCATAAAAATTTTAAATTTCATGTCTCTGACGTTACATACCATCGACAAGGATAGAGAAAAGTAAAAAAGTAAGGAAATTGTAAGATTCCTATTGGTCATTAGTCATTAGTCATTACTCTGACGTCACAAACCACGTGATAGTGATTTGGTCACAAAAAAGGTCGGAGTTATACCCCCCTGGTAGCGACCAAGTCACGGGAGAGGATGGACGCGTCGCTGCGCTCTTGAGCGGTGACCCCGTGCGAGTAATTACGTTACTTTACAAAGTACCAACAAAATGCAAGAAATGTACAAGATTTGTGAGCAATGATCACTCTGAAATATACTGTCAACAGTGTAACAAGAGTGATTCGAAAAGTTCCTAAAAAATATGAGTATTAACTATGATCTCAGTATACCTAAGTACAAATTGTTAATTATTGATTATTATTTTAGTTCAACTTGTTTTTGCATAATTAGTTAGTAATTCATGTTATTACTTATACACATTACAGAATAGACAAAGCACTTTTATAATAAAATAGTTTCATTTACTTATATATTTCAATACATATTAAAAACTACTCATACTCTTTGGGGTCATCTGTGACCCCATGCGAGCAGTTATGTAATGTTCTTTGTGCGAGTAATTAAGGGTTACACACTTTCCGCCAAAAACTACGACAAACAGCCAACTTTACACTCACCCTTATCACATCTCATTTTAGTGACCAAATGATGAAGCAAATGAGATTGCATTCGAAACACATTTAAGTCAGGGAGTCAATAGGGCCATTTAAAAGAGGAATACATAATGGAGAAAAAACTTCCCGGTATAATTTGTGTGTCTCTACGAAAAGTATGATGGTATGTTAACGTAGTTTTTTTGTTCATGTACTGTGAACCTTTCAGAAATGTTATTTGAGCTGTGTTGTGATTAATTTAATCTTTCGACATTATGACACTTATATTACCGTATTTTTTCAATAAATTACAAATGCTATTTTGTTCCAAATAATTATTAAACGCAACTATCAATGTTTGGGGTCAATTCGATGAAATTACCAACAAACGAATGTTTCTCCTAGCAAGATTTTATATTGCACTCCCTGCAGACAGGTCATAATATTATGAAATCGATGAAAAAGCAAGTGATTTCGTAACTGTTTGTTGTTTTGGCGTTGCACTGGGTCCCTACCGCTCCGGTTTCAGGAACTATGCAGCTCGCGTGTTATGATATCGCCTAGACGGTGGTCGATAAATTATTGAAAACGTCTGCAGTTTTATACATCCATGCGATTTGTCTGCGCCATTCACACGGAAAACAATTTTCTCCGAAAAAATGCAAATTACATTCGGCGTTTAAATTCACTTGTCTATTAATTAATTATGCCTGTAAAATACTTGCTGTCTGCTAAACCGGTAAATGTGAAAAATGTGGATTAATTTCTTAAATGAAGAAATAGCAAGAAAAAATACATGTGTGCAGTTTTCACATGGTAGAAGTGACACCTTCAGAAAACTCAAGTAGATAAGAGTGGGGAGGCTACGAAGCATCGCACAAAGAGGAGACCGATTATACTGTCTCATTTTCTCGCAGGCTAAATCCTATAGGCGTATGTGTTTTTCTCTTTTTAGGGTCGCTTTTTCGTTTCATCGAGTTTCAAGTCACAACGGTGCTAAAAAATTCTCGCTTTTAAAAGAAAAATGAATTAATAACGCGCGTACAAGCAAAACTAGCAATTTCGGTTCGGTTGCTCTCTGCTAATTACTTCCTAGTGTTGGCTCGACTGAAAATATCCTTTATATATATTATATAACATTGTTACCGCTTTTTAACATTTCTATTTTTGAGGCTGAAAATTCATGGTGGAATTCCATTATAATATATTATAATAAAACTAATATAAAACTTTATTCTACTTAATTTTATTTGACCGTAACCGGTTTCAGCTCGTTAGAGCCATCTTCAGACTGGTACAAATAATTCTTAGTGTACAGTTTATATACATAACATATTGGAGAGGGGGAGAGGGGTGGTCTACAAGGATTTTAATCAATTATATTAATTATTTTTTAAATTTCTTTAACAGAGATGTTAAAGTTCTCTATATTTGCAATAAAGGTCATAAACTAGATAGACTAGAATGTTTAGAAATTACCCGCTTAACTAAAACAATAGAACTAACATTGTAATGAATAAGCAATTAGAATCATTTGCGAAGTCCCCGCTTTTGTATCCAGTGTAATTTTCATAATAATTTCGAAATTAAAATATGTATTTGGTGTAATTATACATGTATCCCTTAAAAAATTACTTTGTAATGAATAAGCAATTAAAATCATTTGCTAAGTCCCCGCTTTTGTGTCCAGTGTAATTTTAATAATAATTTCAAAATTAAAATATGCGTTTAGTTTAGACCATTCCTACTCCAATAAAAACATGTATCCCTTAAATTTTTTTTTTTTAAAATCCCATACTTCATAAATATAATAACGATTTGACAATAAAATTAGGTCATTAATAATTCCTATTACTCGTAAGGTTTTTCCCTATTCAACATAGAAGTGAACTACAAACCCAAGGTAATTCGCCTACTGGAATTACCAAAATATTTAGAAATTCGACAGTCTAAAACGACTTAGCAATAAATATCTCTACATATAATAAATTAAAGTCCCCCGCGCCGTCTGTCTGTCTGTCTGATCGCGATAAACTCGAAAACTACTGAACGGATTTTCATGCGGTTTTCACCAATAGATAGAGTGTTTCGTGAGGAAGGTTTAGGTATGTAATTTTTCAAGGATTTGTGTAAATTGGTTGAAACATAACGATAATTGTTAGAAGTGTCGGAAAAAGTCATGCCGCCTGGTAGCTTTCATCGAAAACGCTGCTTAATCCTTTTGGGATATAACAAAACAATGCATGGTGGGATATTCCTCTTTTATAGATCTACAAAAAAGTCCGCGAAAGCATATGTCTATCTTTTACGGATAACTTACTATACCCATTCTATCTTCTAAAAAAATGGTCACGAACATTGCGGTAATTGAAAAGTTATTTAGACGGATACAGTATTAATCCTTATTAACTTAAATACGTTAGTTACGCCAAGCATTTCATACACATTATTATAATCTTTCACACCATCTCTACGTATTATAAATTAAAGTCTTCCGCGGCATCTGTCTGTCTCTTTGCGATAAACTCAAAGACGGCGGTGGTTATAAAGGTTGGATAACCATCCAGTAGATGAAATCGTGTTTTATTAGCCACAGCAACACGTTGCCGGGTCAGCTAGTAATTAATATAATTGATTAAAATCCTCGTAGACAACTCCTCTCCCCCTCCCCAATATGTTATGTATATAAACCGTAGACTAAGAATTATTTCTACCAGTCTGAAGATGGCTCTGACGAGCTGAAACCGGTAACGGTCA
Organism: Limnephilus rhombicus; assembly: GCA_929108145.2. Classification (NCBI taxonomy): domain Eukaryota; kingdom Metazoa; phylum Arthropoda; class Insecta; order Trichoptera; family Limnephilidae; genus Limnephilus; species Limnephilus rhombicus. Next base: position 30,227,511 of record OV815274.1, read on the forward strand.
AATAAAATTAAGTGGAATAAAGTTTTATTTTTGTTTTATTTTGACATATTGTTACCGCTTTTTTCGAGTCTCGATCGCAGCCCCAAGGCGCTTCCAAATCGTTGAACTAAGGGTTGGTATCAGCATTTGTTATGTAAAACAATCGGTAGGCAGATTGTCTTTCAGAAATTAACATCCAGTGAAGTGATTTGTCACGTCATATTAAATCTATAGGAAGGAGACTTTGATGTCGAGAAATCTATCCATTGAAAATTGTACTTATAAAAAATCTCTTAATAACAACCTAAAAATGAATACGGAAAATTTTAGATGGAAAATGCGATATATTCGGGTTGATGTCCCTTTGACGGCGTCAATATTTACAAAATATTAAGCGGGCTGTACCCGCTGCTGAGTTGATTTAATTAAATTATACAATAAATTACTCAACACTGATTACAATTTTCAAGCACGCAGGTTCCCTCTCACTCCACCTTGTCGTAATTAAGCCTATTTACATTTTTTTCCAAATGAATCAGATAAATAATACAACAAAATTAATACCAACAGCTGTTTTTTCAATTGAATTTGCGTTCGTTCACAGTAATCTAAGTACGTGCTGTACTCATTTTATTCCGGAATAAAATGTGAATTACGTCAAAATGCTTTTATCATAACTGTATCAGTTTCAACTATAATGATTGAGTGGTTGATATTATTAGCGAAAGTTTAAGTGTATTTAATCAATTCTAATTAAAGAACAAGAACGCACTGCTCCGGTATTACATTTTATTGCGAAAAATTCGATATTATTTAGTAGTATCATAAATAATCCATTCGTAAAATGTTATACAATTTCCAGTAAATGTTCACATGGGTTGGACTTAGAAATTAAAACAGCACCCACACGAAAAACTTTATATATTCACTCTGTGTTACGTCATTAAGAGGAAAATACTTAACCAAGCAGATTTTTTTTTTTTTAATATGGCAAAGCTTTTTTTTAATATATCTGGTATGGATGTATACATTATTTACCTATGATTTAAATTATAATAGACAGGCATGATTTTAGAGGCAACTTTGGCTATTTTTTGTGAGTTAATTGTAGTTATTAAAAATTTTTTTTCGTCCTAACTACTACGTAAATATAATTAAATGCTCAAAAATATATAAATTGTCATGAAAAATATTTTGATGTGCTTAAATTTAAAATTAAAAACGACTAAATCGAGAAGAGTCAAATAGAGCTAAGAAGAGTCAAGAAGGGGCAAGAGATATTGATAGTTTGGTCTTGATTTTGGTCTAGTACAGGTGTGGCGAACCTTTTTGCAAGCAGAAAAAAAAAATCAACAAAAAAGTATTTTTTTTCTGAATTTTATTTACAAACTTAAAAATGACAATAGTTTCATAAAAATAATGTCATGTACAGGGTGTTAAGGGACGTACTTGACTTACTTTAACCAGTGATTCCTGAAATTATTTGGAGTAAAAAATGTAAATGAAATTTTGGTCTCCGGTGACTTTTTTTTACGACTTTTTTTTTTATCAAAATTTTTTTCTTCAAAATCAAACAAAAAAAAATCTTTCGCATGTCGTCACTGGTCACTCAGCCGGGTGTCCGACGAACCCCTTTCCCCGCCTCCAACTGTTCAACAACTACCATTTTTTTAATTTTTTTATGTTGAAAAAAAAAAAAAAAAAAACATCAAAAATGTCACCGGAGACCAAAATTTCATTTACATTTTTTACTCCAAATAATGACATGGAATCACTGGTTAAAGTAAGTCAAGTACGTCCCTTAACACCCTGTATACATGAGTTATTTATCAATGAGATTTTTGCTGTTGTACATGTTGCAATTTATTTGTTATACTTTTTGGTTTTGCAACTTAAAAAAACTATTATTTTAAGTACTGGGGTGGTACCATCTTCCTTCTTGTATTCATGACGTAGTGTCAATCTTAATAACAATAATACAAGGAAGATGATAATATTATATAGTAAAAAATAATAAAAAAAACCGTACCTCCCATTAGAGAACTCCAGTCCAATTTTTAAATTTTTTTTAATGAATAATGACCTTCTAACTTAAATAACCGCATTTTTATTTTTATTTTTAGAGTTATTTTTAAAAGTTAAAATAATTGTCAAAGTTTTAATTTTTCAAGACCCCCCGAAAACCGCCGTATGGATGGTGAATCGTGTGACGTCATCACTCCTGAAAAATTAGTACAGGATCGGGCAATCAGCTGGTCTACTGCCGCCATTTTGAATTCCGTTGTTTGAAGTATTCTCCCTAGAAATAGCATTACTATTTTTTTTGTGGAGTAGTTTTTGAAAATTTTCAATAATAGAGATAAACTAATAAAAGATACCTACCTTTATTTTTGAAACATTATTTAGGCCCAAATAATGTTTCAATAAACACGACAACTAAATCTCTATAAACAGTATGTAAATAAACGAATAAATTAATACGTTGGCTTGTGTCATATCATACATTCCCATACAATGACTTTACCTTGACTGCTTGTTTTTATGACTCGATTAAAAATAAAGTTTTTAATAATTTTTTAAAAACTCTGCGTTTAATATTATTAAATAAAACTTATATATTCAGAATCACAGTTTATTGGGGTATATGAACATATTTTCATATTTTTTTTATTGGTGCCCTTTTTTACTCATTTAAAGTACGCTCTAGCGTGTTTAAATCGCACTTTATGGAACGCGCGTTTTTTAAAGTTTCCATGGCAACATCAACAAATCAACAAAATGTGAAGTTTAAATGTCAACTTTTAACTATAAATCTGACAGGAATATTTTAAACGTCAAATAAAACAAACACTTTGAATACATACGCCTTCTTAGCAACGTCATCCTTGCTAATTGCCTTCATGAATGCATGCACTTTCACAAATGATTTTAAATCAACCCCTTTATTTATCCTCAACAGACATTGCAATTTCGAATGTATGGCCCACATAGTCGATACTTTGTACTACGTTTTGCTCCTCCATCCATGTTATGAACCTTTCATATTCTTTTTTATAAACGTCTTTGGATTTTTCAGGTATTAACCGCGATTCTGCTTTGGTATTTAAATTATCAATGTTAGAACTCATTTTACAACACACAATAACTAGTAAAAACTGTGATGTCACCTATTAATCTTATGTGACAGATTGCAAATTAATGTTTGTGTTTTTCATTTCCATGACAACAAGATATTGTGATGTCACATCACGAATTCATTAATAGTTCTTATTTCCAAATTTTTAATAATAATATCAATATTTATGTTTTCAAAGTGTACCAATAAAAAAAATAGCGTGAAGTATTCGTGGATAACTGGTCTTTAAAACACTTGCTTTAAGACTTGCGTCGTGCTCGAAAAATCGCGCGTGTTTTAAAGACCTGTTTATCCACTTATATTTTAATATACTATTTAAAGCCATAATATTTTTCACTGGAGTTCCTTACTCTCTCATATCGGCCTTTTGAAATAACCACAATTTGAAAATCAGAACGTTGCCGTAAATGGTTTTAATTGCATTTCAGGATCTTCCAATAATCAGCGTTTATTATGAACATATTTTTTTAAAGCCAGAATATTTTTCACCGGAGTTCCTTATTTAATGTATGAGTAGATTTGAATCTTTCACTTTATTTTTAATTTTCATCTTCTTCCCGAACTACCGAAATATGAGAATTTTCGCACATTACAATACACACAAAAACAAAACTTAACCAATGTTTACTTTGCATTATTAGTACGTGATTAGGTTTTTTTTTGTCTTTTTACACCATATTTTTTACCTGCCCACGTTCTCGCTGTGCCATCTCAACGCCCCCTAATTTTCTCTGGGTCTTCTACTGCCCCCCCTGAAAGTCTGAAACGCCCACAAGGGGCGTTATCGCCCACGTTGAGAAACTGTGGTCTAGTATTTTGGTCTCAAACCAAAAATAAGTTTAGTATGAAAAAAGCCATGCGGCCGTTCCTCAATTTTCAATTTCAATAAAAAAAATTTTAAAAAATTACTTAGCTCCACATAGGAGGTCCTTAGGAAAATAATTTTCCTTAGGGCCTACGTCTTACGTCATCTTAGGGGATGCTGTGTGGAGGGTTTTTTATGGAAAGGATGAAGATGAATTTTTGTGAAGGAAATAGGTATGAGGGTTGGGTAGGAATCTGGGGGTCAGTGTGTCCAGGAGTGATGGGCGTATGAATCCATCCGTTCAACCGCGGTACAAGGCGATGGGTCGAGAGATTCTGGCTGACCTCCTCAACCAGTCTCTATCGATCCGGCCCGCCACGCAGCAAGTGGGCAGACACATCGTCCGCGAATACCTTGACAAACCTCACTCCATGAACCCGAGCAATCCTGCTAAGACACCAAACGTAGCGAACTACTTGGGGTGACCTATGGCAGAGACGTTGGTTATCCAATAAAAGGTTCCCGGGGCGGCGGTACCCATACTCGCCTCCCAAAATGAATTATTTAATACGTATTAACAATTAACAAATCATACGTGCAATCTATGTAATTTTAACTACGCCAGTTCTTTAGAAGCAATGTTCATTAAATTAATAATCCCCCACAAAAACAATTATTTGGAAAGAAGAGCTGTGAAGGCTTTGAACCCGAAGCAGTTTTCATATTTCATAATCAAAACCCTGCAGGGTAGCAGGAACACTTGAAGAAGTCGTATTGTATTATTATTTATTTCTATAATTAAGTTAGGGAACGTACCCATACTACGTGACACGTGTAGGGGGGGGGGGGGGGTCTTCAAAATGTCACGCTCCATACAAATGAGCGGCGGGTTGCTTAGGTTTTTGGTCACCGGGGGGGGGGGGGGGGGGGGGTTAAAAATTGAAAAAAGTTGGTCACGTAGTATGGGTACGTTCCCTTATTTGGATTGATTAGATGCATTTTCTAAGCCGTGTAATCATTTAATAGGGCAATCAATAATTACAGTTTATTTTCCAAGTTTCGCTTGATTGTGTAATAAATATTAATGTAATAAAATTAGTATTATTAATTAAAATAATAATGTCCACAACTTTTCTTTTTTTGCATTAGCTCCACACAGGAGGCCTTGAGGAGAATAATTCCCATCAGGGCCCATGTCATCTTTGGGGATGTTTTTGTGGAGGTTTTTTTGAGGAAAATTGAAATTCCGAGAAGTAAAAAGGTAACAATTATTATAAGCAATAATTTATCATCCTGAAACACTCATCAACATTGAAAAATCTTCCGAGAAAAGATACTTGCCGCCAACGGGACATGAACCCGTGTCCTTCTGATTGCCGGTCAGCTGCTCTTGACCACTGAGCTATAGGGGCTTATCAAATACCCGCCAAATAATTCAATATATACTAGTGTTTCATTCAACAATTACTGCTTATTATATTTTTTCCACCTGAAAACAACCAACTTTATTTTTGCGAGAGAGACATTGTAAGTGTTAAATCCCTCGCTAGGTGGCGTCGAGACAAATTATGATTACATTTATTGGGGAAATACTTACAGAGATTCCTTCGTATGCGCGCTTTTGAGAGCAAGTATTCATTCAATTGGAGTTTAAATACAATCGTCTGCCAACATGTTGTATTGGACCCCTAACATTATAAATAAAACTTATTAGTTGACTCCAACCTTTCAAAATAATAAACTTATGGCCAGATAACCCAACCTTTATCCCACCAATCTTTATTATCACGACTTACCCATGAACTACAATAAAGCATTCATATTCCCCTTTACTGCCTTGGTATAATTATTTTACACGATTTACACTTGTCTTTCTATAATGTATGTATTACTTTGTGAGTTATTACCTGTCACTTGGACACGCTAACCATTTATACCTAAAATCGGAGATTAATTTACGGAGGAAAATAACAATATCTTTCTAACCGATGACAGAATAAAAATAAACGACACGTTGCAGTTATACTAATCGTATAAAAAACGTAGCATTGAACGTGAAAAAGATTTAAAGAATATGTGTGTACGAATGAATCAACTATTACTCAGTGTTGGACTATGGGGATATAAGTATGGACTCTTTTTAATAAAAAAAAAAAACAAAAACAAGTGCAACATATCCAAAATGCATGTGTCCGATATTGCCACAATGATCTGAGATGCGAGCTTGTCTCGACTTGCCTTTACCGGCTTCGTATCCTAAATAAGTAGAATAGAAGAAATTTACATCAAATGCGTCAAATACACAACTTCATGAATTCTAAGGTTCCTGCCATCTGTTTGACAGACTGCAGTGGTCCTGTGACTCTCATGCACACAGTACACGCCAAATATACTATTTACTCGTTCTCTCCAGACATGAAACTGCTGGATTTGATGGTAGTTTCAGATATTCATCGCCAAAACTTTGAAATGAAATTACCACTGTCTTTTCGAATATCGACAACGTTGCAGTGTTTCAAGAAGCTCTGTGGCGAATGGATGCTAACTGTATAGTCAACGGCCTAACATCTTAAATACCTAAATTATTTCATTTTAATTTTTATCTATATAATTTAATTTAATTATTTATATTACATCTATTGTATGCATTACATTAGTGATTTGACATAATTTTTTATAATATATATTTTATTATGTGTACCTACTATATTAGAGGGATCGCTGAAAACCAGTTGCATTCCGGGAGAAATCTTAAATGGATATATAACGGAGGAGTGACCCATTCGTCAATAGAATCAATGATAAATAAACAAAATTATTAAATGTATAAATTTGTAAAAAATCTTTGATACATAAATGTTATTATTATTATAACGGTTCAGTAACCTCTATTCACTATTAACTTCGACGGGACATCTGTCAAACATTTAAACAAAGTAAATAAACATTTGAAATAAATTATTATTGGTTAATTAAATATTGTGGATAGCTACTTTACGTTTACACTTAAATAAGATATAAGTATCTTGCTTGTTGAATCTGTTCCTGAAGCGAGAACAATTCAAGAACCAAATTCAAGAAAAATATGTGCCTTTTGTCTATCCAAATAAAGAAAAATGACAACAAACTTTTGCGTGAAATGCAAAAGCGCCTAATGAAAATGCCAAAAAAGCCACGTGAAAATGTGGCCCAATCGCGTAGAATAATATTTTTTTTTTCATTATTTCGTGATCTCTTAAACCCAAAGAATGTTACTATTACTTCTCAGATAAGGGATATTTTTCATATCCATGTTCTACCGGAAAAAGAGCAAATTGTAAAAAGAAAACCAAAATAAATTACGCCGTCAAAGGTACACCGAGTTCATCTAAAAAAGTTTACAACGAAAAAAAAACCTTTTAATTGCGATAAGCAAAATATTAAAAATACACCGTGCGTTCAAATAACAGACCATTCGATACTTTGAAACAGAATAAGTCTGTCTATTCCTCGTGCTGAGAGTTGCGTAATAAGAATAAGGTCCCATAACAGATTCTAATATAGATACCCAAGTAGTAACTGCGTTGGTAGACGTAGAAATACATTTTATCAATGGCGTTTTGCAGCTGTACTTTATCAAAAAGATCGTCACGTTTGTGGCGGACCTGTTTCGCCATTTTTGTGGCCGACCATTGCGGATTGATATCGAGTGTAAGATTTGCAGGGGCGACGAGATTCTGTTTATATAGACCTGCCAACGAGAGATTAGAAGAAGTATAATATAGGTAGGATTTTTGATGATTTGATTTTTAACGGATGATTTTCGGGCAAGAACCTTTAACAATTGCCTCCTTTCAAAGATATTGAAATACAAAAGAGATATGCTATGATGTCCGCGCGACTGTCGGCAAACTACTACCTGATCGGAGTAGTTTGCACACAAAATGAATTTGTTCATTTCGTTGATTTTTTGAAGGTGTGCATTAGTATTGGTTGACAATATAGTTTGAATTCGGAAAAAATCGTACGTTTAGTTTAACGTTCGTTTAGTTTATTCATTAATTATTCGTTCATTTAGTTTATTCGTTAATAGGTAAACAATATCGGCGACACCCGGAAGCGCAGTCCCATCCAGTAAAAACTGCGGATAGCACATCTCTTATATTTCAATATCTTTGCTCCTTTTCTTGAGTGCGTAAAATCCTTTAGCCTGTGGCCAATATCCTGGAGCGATATTGGCCTCATTTGGGCCAATTTGCAAATACCCGTAACGCTCCCTGGCCAAAATGTGTCCAATTTGAAGAGATAATTTAAAACATTTTTTATATATATTTTTAGGCTTTGCGTGTTGCGATATTCTGATATTTACAAGGCCAACTTACTGGTTTCACAGCTTAACAAGAGATGTCTCGAATTTCTTGTTAATTATTAATGAAATACTTTTTCTTACAATCATGATCATGTATTTATGTAAAATGAAAAAAAGCATGTTCGAATTCAATTTTACATCCATGATTATCAACTAAACCATAAATAACGTACGTAAGTCATACTATTTCACATTCTCCAAAAAAGTACATATCACGTACAGTATGTTAAAAAATATCAACCTCTTTAAAATGCAATGGTTTCTTCACTAGGATACAAAGAATACTGAAAATGAATAAAAAATAACCTTGATATTTTTTTATTAAATAGTCGTAGTAGATTAAAGAAAAATTGTTTTAATTTAAATTAAATAATGAACTAGAAAAATTATTGAAATGTGATTGGGGAAATTATTTTGTTCTCTGTTTGGGAAAAAGTACATTAGAGCTCTTTGTCTGACAACAAAAGTTTTGTGCTCTTACGACGTTGGTATATATAACTCATTTTTATACGGATGAGCGAAATAACTCTATACTTGTACATAATCGCATAAGAGCTATCGTTGATTGAACCACATATAAATGTTAGCAGTTAACACGTCCATTACCGACAGCCTAAGAATGTACTTTCATTGCTCCAGATAATGGTCAGTACTAAGGCGTGACACCTACGAACTTTCAAGTGGTCAGGCCAAAACGTAGTTCAGATAATATGCTAATATACCTATACTTTCTTACATCACAGTTCCTGCTGTGAATAATTAATATCTGGTGCAACACCAAATTGGAGCGCAGATTAATTAATCCATGGAAATTTTGTACCTCGATAAATAATGTCAATTTATTACTAGTTTTATAATAATTCTAAACAAGTGAAAGCTGAAATGAATTCCTGATATTATCCCCAAAGTGAATAACGTGTCCGGGAAAGATGTTTTTAAAATGTCAATTACACCTAAGAATTGTGTAGATTTAAAAAATATAAATAAATATTGCACGAGTGTATTATTTGATTGATTGACAAGCGGGTGATATTGCCACTGCCACTGATTCAAATCACACTTACCGAATTACCTACATTATATCAGTTCGCGCAACGCGTTTTTGAAGTGAAAACTTCTTCAGCACCGTTGCGATTTGAAACTCGATAAAACGGAAACGAGCGACACTAAAATAAGACAAACACATACCTCCACTGGATTTAGTCACGGGTACTCGGTTTCAATATATATATTTTGTAATGTTTTAATAATTGTTTATTTTTAATAATATGTTTTACAATGTATTTATATGATAATTTTAAATTTCAGGTTTTTTTTACTACCCTTCCATTGAAAGCATTTGCTTGTGTATGGAAGGGGAGTATACATTAATGTTATCAGTTAGTACTTAAATATTTCATTGTACATAAATATATATGTGAGCTGCAGTAATGATAGTGTATTTAAAAAAAGAAAGAATATTATTAAAGAATTTAATAAATAAATCTTCAAATGTGGGTACTTGAAATTCTTCAAAGAGGCGTTCTGTTGGGTAGTCAAAGGATTTTTTAAATATAATTTTAATAAATGTTCTTTGTACAATTTCTATTGGAAGAAGGTTACATTTATACGCGGATCCCCAACCAATAATAGCGTATTGTAAAGTGGATTGAACTAAGGCGTAGTAGATTAAATATAGATTTTTTATCGACAGAAAATTTCTAATTCTTAAAAATATATATATATATATATTAATTTTCTGATTTTGTTTACTACTTGACATATTTGTTCCTTCCATTTAGATTTTTATCAATAATTACTCCGAGATATTTAATTTTATTTGTTGTTTTTAATATTGTACAGTTTGATTTGCAATAATTTTGGCTATGAATTTTAGTATTATCGTGTATGACAATGTTAAAATTTTTGGGAGCGTCGTTTGGATGGATTGCAAATGGAATTACAAATGTCTTTTTACTATTTAGTGATAGTAAATTAGTGTCGAAAAAAATCTTAAGCGTATTGATGTCTTCTGTGGCCTTTAATTCTACATTTTCCCAAGTCTTTTAACTTATCATTAATACTGTATCGTCGACGTATGATGTAATTTGACCATGTAGATGTTGAAAAAAAATATCGTTTACATATACGGTAAATGGGATTGGTCCAAGCACTGTACCTTGGGGGATTCCAAAGCTCGAAATCTCTTGATCACTATTAACACGATTGGTTTTTACCACTTGAGGGCGGTTTTTTAAGTAGTTGGTGATCCATTTAATCGCGTTGCCTTTTATGCCAATATTATTTAATTTTTTTAATAGCATTTCCTGGGATATGCTATCGAATGGCTTTCTGAGGTCAATAAATATACCCGCACATTTTTTACCTTTATCTAATGATTAGTAAATGTATGAAGTTACGTTAGCAATGGCATCTTGTGTGCTGAGTGATTTAATAAAACCAAACTGGTTTTTGTCTTGTATTTTATTACTATCTAGGAAATTTACCAATTGTTTTTTTACTATTTTTTCAAAGATCTTTTCTTTCGAACCTCCTTTCCTATTTTCTATTATTTTTAAGATTTCACATTCTGTTGTTATTTCAAATGTTGAAAGTATATTAATTACGTTTCTGTAAATTTTTATTTTTATGTTTTTCCGAGTTAGAAGACATATGAATATTTTTCGCAAGATTTTTTCCAACATTTGTAAAGAAGGAATTAAATATATTTGCAGATTGTTTAGGCTGTATATTGGCATCAATAATTTTTTTATCATGTTCGATGTACTTAATGTTTTGTGTTTTTTTGTATTGTCTATGGCCAAATTTACAGTTTTCCACATTTGTTTATGGTTATTTTTTGAAGATAATATTTTATTTAAAACAAAATCTTCTTTACTTTTTTTAATATAAGATGTTAATTTATTTTTATATTTTTTATAGAAAATGTATGTTTTTTCATTAATGGGATTTTTTAAAGTTGTTTTGTAAAGTTGTATATTACGATAAATCCACTATCCTTTGATGAGGTGGTATAAAGCGCCTGACGAACCTCAGTAGCCAGAGATTTAGCGAACCAAGAATCGAATCCCACGAAATCCAAAAAGGAAAAAAAAATTGTAAAATAAATTTCCAATTTTCAAACCACTCCATAATTAACAAGCTAAAAAAAATAGAAAAACAAAGCGACATCTAGCGACTCCGAAGAAGAAAACACAAATACTAATAATACGACCAAATGTAAAGGAAAAGCAGAACCGGAATTCGAGTGCAGCGCTTCGTAGCCTATCGGTCTCCTATTAGTGCCGTGCTTCGTAGCCTCCTCACTCTTGTCTAAATTATTTTTCTGAAGGTTTCAATTCAACCGTGTGTGAATTGCACACTCTGATTTTTTTTTATTACTTCGCCAACTTCACGCGTTAATTTAATTTATTCAATGAATTTTCTTCCAAATTTCGCAAGGGAAACTGTTAGACTGGAAAAAATGCCAATTTCTCTGGAAATTTAAATAACATGACCATAGTTTTGATTCTAACAACCTCTAATTATTTTTTCTTTATTGCATAGTATGAAACTTGCCACTGAAGTTTATTTAAAATACAGACTATTAAAACATGAAATAAAATTTTTCAACTCAATGTTTGATTTTATTTTGTGATTAAACCGTTGTCCAAGCATTTCATTAGACACGCCATGAACAGCTTAACCTTGAATTCGACAAACTGAATAGTTCACTTTTTGCAGGTGCACAATAGATCTACTTCTTGGAGATTGTGTTCAACAGCGCCGGATTTTCATAGGAGATAAACGCGTAACCAGGGCGAAAATTCACTGTGGCGGTTGCTACTTTCAAGCCAATTTTTATTTTATTTCCGAGAGGTGGCAACATCGAACCAGCGCCTATTATAATTACCCGTTTGGAGTCGTGCTTATTATGCTGCGAACATAAGCGCGAGCCGAGCCACGAATTATGGGAAAGGACCGAAGCAACCGCCAGCGGTTTTTCACACCATTTGTGGTTGCTCTGTTCCTTTCCCATAGATCGGTGTAGCCTTTTGCAATCCTTACGCCGCCTTAGATCACGATAATGATACAAACGCAAGAATAAGATCGAATCTTCTTTAATAATTTATTGTCATCATTATTACCGGTAAATTACTTGCAATGATTGAATTCGTACTCACGTACAGTCTATTTTTAGTGTGGTCTGACAGTTACGGTATACATTATTTTTGATTTGTGTAAAATAGTTCAGTGGTTTCGATAGAGGGTAGTTAAAGTTAAAACCAGAACTTGTTTATATCATCATTATTTTCTTCCCCTTGTCCTATTCGGGGACCCACTGCATCGACAAGGCGCCTCCATTCGTCCATGTCTTGCGCTGATTGTGAGGCCTCCATACAGCATCCATGGCAGTCCCATCCTCTCCTCACACAGTTTCTGGAGTTGTCTCGCCCAACTGTGTCTGGGGCGGCCCACTGGTCGTCTACCCATGGGAATAGTACTCAGTATTTCCTAGGGATTCGGTCATCAGACATTCTTAGTATGTGCCCAAGCCACTTCAGTTGCGATTTTTCTATGAAGAGTAACAGTGGTTCAATGTTTAGATCGTTTCGGGTAGTCGAGTTTCTTATTAGGTTTATGTTTATATTTTGTTACTTGTTTATATTTTGATAAATCTTAAATTATCTGTTCCGGGCGCAAAATGCTGTCGGTCCGGCCCTGAAATCAAGTATCAAGTCAAGCCAACAATTAATTAGAAAAAACTTGGTCCATATTGACATAAATAATAAAACATTAACTTTATTCTGTATAACATAATTTAACCAGCCTTTCAGAAATTAATCAATATTTTTGTGTACAACGTTTTGTTGCACCGATTGTGTATAGTTTTGATACCGATATTTGCAGGTAAAGTTAATTAATTGTTCAATCAATCATTTTTTTATTTCAGATTTTATAAAATAATTAATACTTGTTTATAAACAATAATTATGTCTAAAGAATCAATACGATCTTAATATAAAATATGATTAATTGGTCGGATTTTCGCTTTTGTTTATTTGGTGATTTGAATTTATATATCGTTTAACGCCTTTTTTAGTATTGTGAGATTAAGAACTTACGATCGAGTTAACCATTGGGTTTCAAGGATTTTCTTTCAATAATAATAAATTTTCTCAACAAAAGAAAATGTGTGTCCTTGCAATTACCATCTGTTAGCATATGATTCATATTAATATTGTGTTCATTATATGGAGCACAGAGATTAGGCTTCATAAAAATTACTTTTATTAATAATCATGACTTGCTGTTGGTTTTGGCGTCTTGGCCCGGCAAGCGGCTTTGGCTGAGCCGGATCGGGAGAGACTGGTTGAGGTAGATCTAAACTAGAACCTTCCAGCCAGACTCTCTCGATCCATCGCCTTACACAGCAGTAGGAAAGATGATTCATACGTCTGTTACTCCTGGCACAATGACCCCCACTATCTACCCACCCTTCTCACCTTGTTTCAATGGTGAAAATCAACCACCTTAAACCTTTCCTGGAGTGACATGATTAGTAATGCCCATGCCCTGATAGGAGCGACTCGTGCCTGCTGCAGATCGACATTCTTTCTTTCTCAAACCTTCCTCTCGTTCCTTTTATTAAAAGACCCTCCATATAATAACCCAAAAGATGATATAGGCCTTGAGGAAAAATATTTTCTTCAGGGCCTCATGTGTGGAGTTAATGTAAAATAATCTTTTGTCAAAAGGACATTATTTAATTAAAGGACATTATTTAATAATCTTTTGTCAATTAAAGGACAATTAAAGGATAATTAAATTAAATTAAATTACAATTAAAGGACAAAAATTAAATTAAAAAGGAAATTAAATTAAAACAAAATTAAATTAAAACAAAAATTAAAATTAAAACAAAAATTAAAATTAAAACAAAAATTAAAACGAAATTAAATTAAAACAAAAATTAAATTAAACAGGAATTAAATTAAATCAATTAAAGGACAATTAAAGGACATTATTTAATAATCTTTTGTCAAAAGGACATTAATTAATTATTTCTTTTAGTAACTCTCCAGCAGATATTTTAGTTCATCGGTGTCTTTGTATTTCAGAGTACTTCTAATCAAAGCTTATTTTTCATCATGCTTTTTTTGAGATACAGGACCTAAATTTTACAATGCCCAAAATTCAGAAATGGGATGTACCTAAAAATCAGGGATTATGAGACATTTTCAGCTGTACCTTAAAAACTTGTTACAAAGACTATAAAATGATGAAAAAATTCTCATCGTCATAATTTTATCAGTTTTTACAATTCTTATAATATCCATTATTTATTTTTCATTTGGTTTTCTCTAAATAGTTCTCTTTAAACGTTAAAATGTCTGAATTAGTAGAAATTTATTGGTTTATCTTATGTTTATATCATATTACGTATATATTTGTTTCCTTTGTATAAAAAAATTATAAAACTACCTTAGTGTTACTTCAGTGCTATTTTCCCGATTGAAATACTTAGTTAGGTAGTTCATATAAATGGTTAGACAATAAATCTCCTATCCACTGAAATGTTAATGGAGTACTTAAAATAATTAATGAAAGTCTGTTTACATGCAAGTCTTACATATCATTCTCTGCAAATTTAGCGCTACCGACTAACGACCCAAATAATTTACAAATCTTAGAATTGCGTGCAGAATCCAAACTACCAAAGCTCAGCGGTTGCACCATTGCAATCAGGGATATATGAGACATTATGGTTAACTCAAATTATATTATTTTGGAATTTAAAGGCATAGGTTACTTTATTTTCAAATAAAAATGCAGACTTTAAGATTGTAAGGAAAATACAGACTTTCAGTTTGTAAGGAAAATACAGACTTTCAGATTACAAGGAAAATACTGACTTTCAGATAACAAAAAAAAAGACTTTCAGATTGCAAGGAAAATTCAGACATTTAGATTGCAAGGAAAATACAAACTTTCAGGTTGCAAGGAAAATATAGAGTGTCAGATTACAATGAAAATACAGAATTTCAGATTGCAAGGAAAATACTGAGTTTCAGATTGCAAAAAACAGACTTTCAGATTGCAAGGAAAATACAGACTTTTAGATTGCAAGGAAAATATAGACTTTCAGATTGCAAGAAAAATACAAACTTTCAGATTGCAAGGAAAATACAGAGTGTCAGATTACAATGAACATACAGATTTTCAAATTGCAAGGAAAATACAGGCTTTCAATTTGCAAGGAAAATACAGACTTTCAGATTGCAAGGAAAATACTGACTTTCAGATAGCAAAAAAAAAAGACTTTCAGATTGCAAGGAAAATTCAGACATTTAGATTGCAAGGCAAATACAAACCTTCAGGTTGCAAGGACAATACAGAGTGTCAGATTACAATGAAAAAAGACTTTCAGATAGCAAGGAAAATACTGAGTTTCAGATTGCAAAAAAACAAACTTTCAGATTGCAAGGAAAATACAGAATTTTAGATTGCAAGGAAAATATAGACTTTCAGATTGCAAGAAAAATACAAACTTTCAGGTTGCAAGGAAAATACAGAGTGTCAGATTAAAATGAACATACAGATTGCAAGGAAAATACAGACTTTTTACGACAATATAAATGCATAGTCATTATGATGGTGGTGTCAGGCCTCCTGTACCCTAAAATTTGATATAACCATCTTATTTATTGTTTTTGTGTTTAATTCGCAAACACTATTTGATTTTTTTAAATATTATGTTATTATTTACCAAGGAGGTACTAACTTTGAAAATGGCTTTGAACACCGAAACAGCTGTCACAATAATAAAATGAAAATATTTGCAGTAAACGTAAAACTTTAAAACGTGCAATTTTATTGGAATAACTTTTGAAGGTCATACCCATCGATGCCAAATATCATCGGAGAAGAAGATAATACATGAAACAGAACAAGACCCAGAAAAAAAGATAACTGTCGCAACTGGGAATTGAATTCTTGTCTTACCGGGACACAGCACCTTAACCAACCCTGCAATTGGGATCTACACATTTTACGTAATTTTTGTCAATCTCAGGTTTGAAATTCAGAATAAAATATATTATCTTCAACTATTTTTTCACATATTTTTCGACCGCTATTCTTATAAATGATCAACGGCATTAATCCGACTGGAGAGGCCAAAAGGTCCCCCCCATCCAGTCTCTCCCAATCCGGCTTGCCACACAGAAGGTGGACCAATTCATCCACCGCCAAGACCTAGACATACCTCGCGGGCGTCCCTGCTAAGTCACCAAACGTAGCAATCCACTTGGGATGACCTATGGCAGGGGTGTTGGTTATCCAATAAATGGTTTCCGGGGCGGTGGTTCCCTAGATTTTTCGACAATACTTTTATTTATTTCGTAAGACACTATTTTTGTCATACATATTTTCAGTAGCTCGTTCCCCCACACTGCAATTGCATGCAATCTACAATGCCTCCAGGTTCATATTTGCAGATAGTTAAGGATTCTCTTGGTGCTTGGTATTTGAACTTTCATGAAGCCTGGAGTTATCTGGAAGAGTAGGTAGAATAACCACGAAGACAAAGAATAGCAAAAGAGTAGTAAATTCATGGGTTACATAACGGCATAGACCAATCATCCAATGGAGCAACGAAAGCGTGCCACAGATAAATCAGTTTGTTTATCTTATACTTCAGCATGAATATAGCTCGTGAAGATCATAATGATGACGTTACAAGAAATCTGATCTGTTTCGCCAATCGCGTGTGTAATTCATCCCAAATCTACATCAAGCTTTATTATTGCTTACGGCGATTCACAACATACAGTTTCTCATTTCACCATAGATAATCAGGACACTCAGTTGTACAGCAGAATTAGTTGCAGTAAAAAATATTAATCCAAATTCGTTGTACTACGTATTTTTTTTCAATTTATTATTATACTCAAAGAAATATACACATCTCGCTTACATACATTTTTTTATTTTTTTTATTTTAATTTTTAAAAATTTAATGACAATATAAGATAAAGTAAAATTACAAAATAAGTAAAAATACAAAGTAAAGTGGTTTGTTTACAGCCTCCTCACTCCTCACTAGGTATTCCTGTTCCGAGGCGGACTGTATGTTGCTGAATGGGTGTTGATTTTTATTTCCTCATCTTCTAGTTTCTTGATTTTCACAAAATAACAATAAATAAAATAAAAGTATTTATATTTTTGAATGTAGCTATTACTTTGTGGTTATCCATTATAGAAAAATGAAACAATACAACTTTGTATAAACCACTTATATGATGTGCAAATCCGACCGGTTTCGGAACAAACGTTCCTTGGTCAGGGAAAGCTTGTACTAATTTGACAGTTTAGAACAATGTTTTATTGTGGTAGGGGTGGAGCCGTTGTTAGTTAATAATGTAGATTGGGTGGGTAGGTATTAGTGTAGAGTGGGTGGGTAGGGGAACAAATCCATGATTGGGCTATATGACAATATTTTTTGTTTGTTGTTAATAGATTCATTATTTTTAAGGGATTTTTTAATTTACAAAATTTTCAAGATTTCCAAAGCTTCTAAGTTATCTAAACGTTTTCCTTTTGGTCGGATTTGCACACATCATAGTGGTTTATACAAAGTTGTATTGTTTCATTTTTCTAAAAGTATTTATGTTTGTTTTCTGCAGGTTGAATTGGGGTTACTTCATAATTTTAATGATTTCCTCATCTTCCCGTTTACTTAACCATAATTTGATATCTTTTTTAAACATTTGTATCTCCATGGTGTTCTTAATTTCAATTGGAAGGGCTTTATATGATTTTGTAGAATGGAAATTATGTTTTTTCTGGCCGAAAGATGTATTTAATTGCGGGATGTTCAGTAGTTTTGAGGATTTTGACCTTGTAGTGTAGGTGTGCTGGTCAGCAAGGTACTCATATTGTTCTTTAAATTTGAGTAGTGCATTTTTGAGTATAATTTAATAATGTTGAACACATTAAAGTTCTTAAAATTTTCTTTTGATGGAGTTTTTATAGGTAGGTACTTTTAGGATTATTTTTATTATTGTCTTTTGCGTTTTAGCTAGCTGCTTGATGTGAATGTTTGAGGCAGTTCCCCATCCTATAATCCCATATTCTATGCGTGATTGGTAAAGAGCATAGTAGACTTTATATAGATCATTTTTATTAAGTATATTGCGTATGTTTCTAAAGTAGTACATGAGCTTTGTAAGTTTCTTTGTGATGCTATTTATGTGGGAGTCCCATCGAAGATTTTCATCGATTTCAATGCCGAGATATTCATACATGCTTTGATTTCGAAGCGGTGTATGTATTAATTTGATTTTTTTTAAAGATCTGAATGCACCAGCTCGGCACTTGATACCTAATTTTCCGAGCTAATGGGCGCTTTTATAATTAGCATGGCAACGGTACAGCGACGGCGACGATAACGGTGTTTCTTTTCGTTAATACGTGTGAGGGAGATTTATCATAATAAAAAAATACTTTTTTGTAGTTAGGGTTAGCAGACACATACAGCGCTTGTCTCATTTACTACAGCTCTTTCTTACCCACTGTAATGTATCATAATAATCTATGATCTAGTACACATTTTACCACAGTAGTCTATGGGCTCTTCGGGTCACATGTTCACATTGCACAGTTCTGCCGAAGGTAGATTTACGCTTCATTAGGTTTGAAGAGCTCTCCGGATCAGAATTAGCCTTCAGCCTGGTAGGAAGTTTTTTTCTCAGAAGTATTTATAATGTTTACAATACGTCAATAAACAGTTACTGTGTTTTAAAGAACCCAAGTCTTTCAATAAGTATCCAAATATAAGTACTGGAGATTACGATATAAGAGGAGTTACATAAGAAAGAAAAATGAGCTGCAGCCATATTAATTGTGATAAAGCGTGTAGTTTTTCGTTTTATTTGTGCAGTTGCCGTGCCGTAACCGGGACGACGCCGACGATTGACGTTTTTTCGTAAGGATTTATAACTATGTGACGTCATTAATAAAATGAACGAAATGAACCTGTATGGCGTTTTATACATTTTAAGAAATTTAGATGATTCAATCATTTTAAAATTCAAAATTATTTTATTACTAGCTTTAGAATATTGCTTTTCTCATTATTTCAAAACTTAGTATTTGCGGATGTCTGACTATTCAACTGGACGGTCGATACGTAGAAGAGTGTCTGTGTGGTGTGGCTTCGTTGTTGTTTTATTATATATTTCTACAGTTTTATTACGAGATTCTTAAAATTTCGTTTGAGCCACAACACAAGAGTTATGGCAATATCTACATAAGTTTTCATAAACTACCACCCGTATTCTGGCCCCTTTAAGGCTCTGCAACCGGGCCGAAAAGAAGAAGATGGAGAGATACGAAATTAGGAATGTTAGAGGAGAGCGCTAACATTTACAGCGACAAAATCAATGCGAAAATGTTTTATAAAACACGACCCGTTTAAAATAGAGCAAAAATCTCGCGGGCATTATCTTAAACAGCATTTAAAGAAACATTGTGAATTTTTTCATACATATAACTTGTAAAATAACTGAAACAAACGTGTTAATAATAATTTTTGGAGCATACTTTGCGATTTTTTTCTAACGAGGGAATTTTATGTAATTTGCGTTTCGGCGCGGGCAAAGTCTAGATATTATCTTCAAGAATAACATATATTTTTTAAGAGCTTTAAAGCTTACCGTGTTTAAGGGAAATATGTAATAAATCGGTACAAATCCGGGCTGCCATGCAGCTGGTGGGCAGACGCATCCGCCACCAAGACTCGGACAAACCTCACCCCATGAACCCGGGCAACCCTGCTAAGTCACCAAACGTAGCGAACCATTTGGGATGACCTATGGCAGAAGTATTGGTTATCCAATAAATGGTTTCCGGGGCAGTGGTACGCATACCCGCCTCGC
This sequence comes from Limnephilus rhombicus, assembly GCA_929108145.2. Classification (NCBI taxonomy): domain Eukaryota; kingdom Metazoa; phylum Arthropoda; class Insecta; order Trichoptera; family Limnephilidae; genus Limnephilus; species Limnephilus rhombicus. Next base: position 30,247,700 of record OV815274.1, read on the forward strand.
ATTCAGTCTAGGTACCTACTTTCATTCTCCTCTGCCAGTTCCCATGCCTCACTGCCATAAATACCTAGGTAGGTAGGTACCCCGATATCGTAGAAAATATTTAAAAAATAAAAGTTGAACTGCAAAAAATGATAATCTTAATACCTACCAAGTAAACACAAATACGTTGAATATGGTTCTCGATTTTTTCGGTAACGATTCGAAAACGATTCTAAAACAACGAACACCTGCATATTGTCAACAAACAAAGACATAGATACACCCATTGTTAATGTATGGCGATTGAGTTATGTATGTATTAGTTTGTCTGGCGCGATTTTACTCCTTCCCCCGACCCGCGCAAGCTACCCTACTAAACGAGTGGATGAGACAACAACAAAAAATCTAAGTAATTTTACTACAAATCTGCGCGTATCTAAATTCGGTTTTTTACACGAATAAAACTGTTTTCAGTGCAGAATAAAATTTTATCGTGTACTTCATCATATTCCTGACTCAGGATGTGAGGAGATTATTTTTTTAAATTGCGTCCATATGCCCAGAAAAAAATTCCAAAGTTGCCTCCTAAATTCATGGATAAATCGTCATCTTTTGGGGCCTATATTTTATAATTTAAAGCAAAAATCGAAAATCGGATTCACATCCTAACTGTATACATGCCTAACTTATTATTTTAAAAAAAGAAAAAAACAATTAATTTGATATTTTAGCCGTAAATCCAAAACAAAATTTTGTATGAAACAGCCACGCATGCGTTCCTCTTAAGCAGTATTTGGATTCGTCTTTATGGTGTTCAAAATAAGAGGAAAATGTCTGCATAAATTTTAATTTCGAAAAACTCTGCGTAAGGCCAGACAACGCTGGGTACTTGAGCTAGTGTTGTATAACCTAAACTCCGTTTGTGCGGCAAGAGATATCTAGGTACGGGTGTACCTGTACACTGAACCAATCGTGCGGCGGGCGCTATCCTTTGACAAAGTTGTTGTTGCACTAGATTAATGAGATTGGTTCACTTGTTCTGCACTTGGTATTATCCAATAGTGTGTGAAGCAGGGTTCAATAACTCTCTGGTTCAAATGCGCGAGTCGTGAAGTAGCTAGTCGCCAGCGGAGCGAACTGGAGCGGAACTAAACAGCATCAGGGATAAAGGACATGTAAACCCTTTGGTAATATTTAATTTTTAAAATTACTATGTTTCCAACTCATATGCTTCTGATGCAAAGGCTGTCCGTGTACTAGAAGCTTTTTTTACATTATCTCCACACAGGAGGCCCAGAATTTCAATGGCGGTCCGCACACAGGCAACTTCTCAAAGACCAGTTTTGTACCGCCGCCCCGGGAACCTTTATTGGGTAACCAACACCTCTGCCATAGGTCACCCCAAGTGGTTCGCTACGTTTGGTGACTTAGCAGGGGTGCCCGGGTTCATGGGGTGAGGTTTGTCTAGGTCTTGGAGGCGGATGACCAGGACACACTGAACCCCAGATTCCTACCAACCCCTTAAACCCCTTTCCTTCCCAGAACTCTCCTCTCCTTCCTTTCCTAAAAAAAACCCTCCACACAGCATCCCCAAAGATGACATAGGCCCTGAGGGTAATTATTTTCCTCAGGGCCTCCTGTGTGGAGCTCATGTAAAAAAAAAAAAATTATCAACGGCGACGCAACCAGTAACTCGCAACTCGCAGTGCTAGTCGCCAGGTTGCCAGATTGTCAGGTTGCCAGGTTGCCAGGTTGTCAGGTTGCCAGGTTGTCAGGTTGCAAGGTTGCCAGGTTTCCAGGTTACCAGGTTGCCAGGTTGCTAGGTTGCCAGGTTGCCAGGTTGTGAAGTAGCCAGGTTGCCAGGTTACAAGTTTGCCAGATTGCCACGACTTGTCAGTTTTGTGAATTGTCCGAGCAGGAAAATGTCAATTTGGTTAAGGAGGTTGATAAATTATTATTTGTTTTATGTTAAGGTTTATAATTGATAATTTTTTTAGATTGATACTTAATAACTATATTTTTGTAAAACAAGCTAATATAATTACTAACATCGTAAAGTGGAGTTGCGCCCGCCGTGAGAGAAGCCTTTTTAAGTTGCCAATCAGTTTTAGTTTGGTTTCGGTTTCTACATGATCCAAGGGCCAACATATATTGTATGCAACTTAAAAAATTCGTGTGCAGTGTACACGCGGTAGAAGCGAAACTTTACCGAAACAATCTCAACCATTATTTGAAACATGAGGTCATAATCAAAGCGACCAATGAGCGCAGACCAGCGTAATTTCCGTTTCGTATCTCAACCAATAGGAGCCTTTTAAAGTGACATCATAATCAAAGCGGTCAATGAGCGCAGTTGATGCGTTGCAGGTGCAGTAATCGTCACATCCGTTTCATCCGAAATTCAAATCATAGCGGGGCTATAGAAGTTTCACCTTTAAAAAAATCAAAAAACAATTTACACGATTTATCCAAAGAAACGTCAATATCACAATGAAAATTCTTATTTCATGCTTTCTTTCGGCAGGTAGGTACCTACCATAAAATTGAAAAAAAATGCTTATAAGTAAGTCCAAATAAGCACGACGATTTTACTTTTAACCAAATAATTTTACTGTATCATCAAAATTACCACAATATTAAAACAGAAACGGAACATTCAAACAAATTTACAGACAACTGAAACGGTCGAAATTATTTATTTATTTATATCTATATATTACAGTTTACACCTTATTGTTAAAATTTTTACAGATGTAATATATTTTGAAAACATTTTTACATATGAATATTACATTTCATTATGTTGGGTGTAAGGTAGGTTTGAGAAGGTTTAACTGTTGGCTGGTAATATTGTATGTTTCGTGAACACCTCACTAGGAAAACCTGTGCTGAGGTGTTTACGTGTTTATGATTAAGTGTGACATGTACAGGTATTTATGTGTTGTAGTAGAAAGTTAGTTTTTTTTTCCTTTTTTACATTTTAATGGTAATTGTACATAGATTACTTAGAAGAAAAAAATATAAGGTATATATAATATATGTACATATGAATAGTTGGTAAATTCTTGATAGACATGTTTATTTATTTTACACTTTTTATAGTTTGGTTATGTTTGGTTATTAACAGGACTTCGCAAAGCTCAGTCAATTAATGAATTAATTAGTTGTAATTAACAGGATAGGATCTTCTTACTTAAGACACTAATCAGAGGTGGAGAATGGGATGGATGGCGACGTCAAAAGAATTGTTGGCTTCAAATGGATGAGATGCCAAATAAAAATGGCAAAACTGGAGACAAATTTTTTGATTAATTTTGTTGCAGGCCATTTCGAAAACTCGACCCTAAAAGGCTTATAAATAAGAACAAAAGAATGAGAAGAATTAATGGTACAAGACTTTTTACCACAAATACACCATGCTCGTTTAATTTTTTACATTTTTAGGAATATCATCATATATTTGCAGACATAAATTAGAGATCAATCAATTCTGTATTTTAACTGGTTATGAAATTTAAAACATCTTTCTATACGATCAGAAATAATTTTACGAAAAATACAACACCATCGTTACATATCGTTACATATATACAACTCTGACTGATTTTACTGAAAATAATGACCTTGTTAAATAACGGCATCAAGAAGTTTTTCGTTGTTTTATTTGCTAAACTGTTTATGGTATAAAATTGAACGCAGGTAACGCAACAACACTTCAAAACTCAACATTGCCGAAAACGAAGACATACGAAGGCGTAACGAGTTAAACTCTTTGATGAACCCAATTGCATTTCTTAATCTTTAAAAAATAAATTGATTATAAAATTTTCAACCCCTGTTCTGGACAAAGCTAACGTAGTGGCCATTTAACATGCTATAAGAGATAGTGTATGAACTCACTTATTCCTTGTGCCCACCACTCTATTGCCCAACATTTCGTGACGATCTAAGCTTTGGGAAAACATATTTATAGGTGTACAATATAAGTAAAAGCTGAAATGAACCAAAGTATGAACAAAATATAACAAGATACCAGTAACATGACGATATCAAAAGGATCATTCTCGGGAAAGGTCAAACCACCTTTGTTAAAATATTTTTATTACATGGTGGTTAATTTTAAATGCGCTCTCTGTGAAGTTGCGTACGCGAGGTACCTTTTTTTAACAGTCTTACAGTAGCCAGCCAATATGCAAAATGCAGCGAGGGCCTCCTATATATTCCTTTATGGTAATACAAGATTACACAAAGTTATATGTGAATGTTAACAAGTTCCGCATTGAAGCTGTAACCATTTGGACTCATACATTATTATGTATTGTGCAAATTACCTCACTTGATGGGATATTGGGCGGTGATTTTGGGACAATTTGGAATGAGATTTACGAAATAAAATATGTAACTCCGTGAGACAAAAGGTACATTGGAGAGTTGAAAATTAATCGACTGTATTATTTAAGTAGGTAGTCTGACGGCCTCCGTGGTCGAAAGACAAGGCTCTCGACTGGCGATGCGGTGGTTTTAAATCCCGGCGTGCGCAAGTAAATTTTATTTGATTGATTTGTGTTTTCACAATTTAAGGTACAAAAGTAGTGGAAATTTTTTTCAGTATCGCCCTGGCGTAAGACCACCATTCGAAATTGAAACGTTGCTTGAAATAGCTTTAGCCGTATTTGGTAACTAGATGTGAATAATCAGTTACTTCCCCACCTTCCTCTTACCCATCTCCTTCCCCTCTCCACTTACCTTCAGCCTCACAACACACCCCAATTGGATATGTTATAGTCTCATTGGCTCCTGGCGGTTGGTAGCAGCTGGGGCTCTTGTGCGGTATTCACATAAAAAATAGTACGTGACAATAATTTTAGATTTTCACGGCCAAAAACATTATTCTTTATTTATTTTTGGGGTGTTCTGCAGTGTTGTGCTCCGTCCTTCTTTGGCCAACGTTTTGGACAGCGTTACAGTGTTCATCATAAGGGCAGACAAGTGCGGATCCAGGATTTTTTTCTGGGAGGGGCACAAGGGGCGGACGAGCAACAAAATCAACAATTACTGTTAGAAATAAACTTGAAGTATCATTATTATTTCAGAGTGTAAAGGGAATAGGTGTGTCGACGTTTCATTACACAATATTAATTTAACAAACCATTATCAATTATGAAAAGAAACTTAGATAAAAATCACTTTAAATTCACCGTTAACAGGGGAAATCAGAAAAATAGATCACGTTACATGTGCCTTTTAAGGACATTGGTTCGAACAGGTACATCGAATCTCTGAAAGATAAAATTAAATTGTCACTACTTTTATGTTAAGTGTTTTTAAAACACCATTTAAAATAATTACGTTAAAAAATATCCGCACACCTTATTACATTTGTAGTCTAGACATTTATTTTCCCACAAACCAAATTTATTTTAGCAACGAATTAGTTTTTTGAAACGACTGCAGAGGCAGGTAAAATTTCTTGTTAATACGTTATGCCAACAGTTCTTCAAAATATTGTTAAATGAACTAGATATGATTCAAAGGACGCTGTATGCGAATTATTGTGCAAGATAGTTAAATTCACGTTAATTGCCAGACGTTCCAAGATCATTGATTCAATCAAAGAATAAACGCCATAAGAATAATAATATAATTAGATTCATTCAAGTTATACAGTACCCACCGAACTAAAATATATAAGTATCTAATCATCACGCCATTTTCAGAGGAGCAGGCAGAGAGGATGAATCACATATCTAGGTCTTGGCACATACTTAAAAATAAATCTTGTTAAACAAATATTTAGAATTATTTCTGTTCTTCGAAAATATTGCAGTATATTGGCCGTTGTCTATACTACAAAATATATGAGATTTTTAAGTAGCTGTTTCTAAAATAGATCGCAGATTGCGAGTGTAAAAAACTAACTCTTGGATCATATTTACGACAGCCACTTTAACGTTGTGGAAAAGATTATTGTAAAATAAAAATAGTTACGAGGATGCAATGGTTGCAAACCCACAACGATTACTGGGTCAGCACGTATGTCATCTGACAATTTAGACGTTTTTAACTCAGATGTTACTAAAACTTCAGTTGTAACATCTCACTGATATGTTCCGTGTATTTGAAACACTCGCGTATTTAGCACGCTACAGAAAGCTCACTTATAAACCAGCCGCGAGGTAAGGATTCAATTTTCAAATTCCGCAACGAGAATCTTTGGACTATTATAATAAAATCTTTTTTGAAGAAGAATTTTTGGGCCGGCACTAGTGTTAACCCTGGGACTTTAATTTCCGGGATTACTGTGCTAAAATTTTTAAATTCCGGGATCCCGGGAATTTTTTTATTAAATAGGTAAATTGGAGTTGTAACAAATGATTTATTTTAATTTTTCAAGTATCATAAATAGATTGGGTAACATTAATAATTAGCTAAATTTCAATAATATATAAGAGTAACTGCCAAAAAAAAAACAAAAAGGAAAAATAGGAAAACTACAAAACACATTTAAAATGCTCATATATTTTTGGGTGGTAAGAATCTAGGACCAATGTGACCAGAGTGACGAGTGTGTGAATCAACAGTCTCTTCTGATCCATCCCGCGACACACTAAGTGGGAAAAGCATCCACCGCAAAGACATTGTCTAACCTCATGCAGTGAATCTGGGTACCCCAGATCACCAAGCATAGTGAACCATTTGAGTAACCTAACCTAACCTAACCTAACCTACGGCGTATACGTACGAGTATATCTCTGACTGAACCTAACCTAACCTAACCTACGGCGTATACGTACGAGTATATGTCTGACTGTCATTATTTTTAATAGAATTTGGAATTAAACCCATGATCAGTAAGTAGGTCTATCAAATTTTTCTTGCACAGAAGATTTTAAATCGAATTCCTCTACAATGACTAAACAGAAAGACACGTTGGCGCTGGGCCCGAGCTCACTCCAGACCACGTCCTACATTATAATTGATTATTTATTTTAATTCTATTATCGCTTATGTTTTTTATATTTGTTTTTTTTTTTTTTTTCTTTTCTTTCTATTTACTTTTTTAACTTTATCTGTTGTGTAAATATGTACAACTTTATGGGACGTGTGGGATTGCACTATCCTCGCCACATCCTGGAATAAACATTATTATTATTATTATTATATTTTCTTCGATTGATTTCGACACGTCAGCAACCATTGAGATTATTATCGTTTCGTTCAAATACTCAAAATGTGAGAGTCAATATTAATTTCTGCATTATCTTGCATTCCTTTGTGCAAAAATGGAACAAACAAGATACATGCGTCCATTTGTTCGACTAGCAAGTAACTTTCAACTGAAGAGCAAAACATCTGTTGCCCAAATTGTTCTTTGTGAAATAAATCGTTTTGTCAACTGACAGAAGCGTTGCGTCACGGTCACTATAACAAAATGCTTCAATTGTTAGATAAAATTGAGAATCGAAAACTCGTCTGCCTGAACAATTTCTATGTAGTAAAGTCACAAGACTAAAAACGGAATGTTATTCAGGCTTCAATAAAACTTTCCTTACTTTTAAAAATTAGCACAATAAATATAATTAACTTGTATCCCAAATTCCTTGATCTCAAGAATATGGTGCAACAAACGACATGCTGCCAATTAAAAAAATATATTTATTTTTATTAGAGCTCCGCTCCGCCTCGGGTCCTGGGTTCGATTTATAGATGTGACAGTATCTTTTTCAGATTTTCTGTTTCAGATTTTCAATTGAGCATCGCTAATATTGTCTTCATTAATTAAATATTACAATTTAATTAAATATAAAAACAAAATTCTTGAAAAAAAAAAAAATATATATATATTTCGTTGGTTGAACCACGGGCGGGAAACCAACAAATATTCCGTAATCCCGGGATTAAAACAACCGTCGCACTGGGATTACGGTGCCAACAAAGATCCTGGATTCCGGGATACACAATTTGAAAGGCGGGAATGGGTACCGCCGCCCCGGGAACCTTTATTGGATAACCAACATCTCTGCCATAGGTTCGCTACGTGCCCGGGTTCATGGGGTGAGGTTTGTCTAGGTCTTGGAGGCGGATGACCAGGACACACTAAACCCCAGAATCCTACCCATCCCAAACCCTTATCCTTCCCAGAACTCTCCTCTCCTTTCCTTTCCTTAAAAAACCCTCCACACAGCATCCCCAAAGATGACGTATTTCCTGAAGGAAATTATTTTCCTCAGGGCCTTCTGTGTGGAGCTCATGTACAAAAAAAAATACCGGTTCTCCCAATCCCGGCATTGAACTCTCTTGACAACACGTACGCAATTTCTACAAACTTATCATTATAACCTGCTAATGGCGAAAAAATACATTAAGTGTGTGAATCGGCCAGTATTACGCTCATGCAGTTCTCACGGAGTTGACAGCAATATAAAGGTGCTCAATGAGATTGAGAATAAAGAATATATATTAAAAATGTAGGTATATTGAATAAATAAATGCATACATTTTTTTTATCAAATTTGTGAAAAAGTAGCACATAGGGGGAAATTATCATTCTTTCTGGGCGAAATGCAAGGCTGTCGGGTCGAATTTCGAAAACCATTTCCTCATTGAGACTGTGTTGCTCCGAACCGACTGAAATTTTGGATTTTTATAAAAATTATGGATTGAAAACAAATCATTGAAAAAAATATCTTTGTGGAAATACTGTCGTTCTGAAAGGGCAAACAGAGTGTAAGGCTTGGGGTCAAAACTTTAAATGTAGTTTTCGCGGGCTCTATAGAACCGATTCGAATGAAATTTTGAATTCTTACTAAAAATGATGGTCTGAAAAGGAATCTTTTGACAAAATTTGCAAAATGTAGCAATTGTGAAAAAATCAACATTTTTACATTTCGCCCCATAATAATTGAAATTATTCCTCTTCAGTCCATAATAAGAATTGGATAATTTATAAAGAGCCGTTTTTGTGAAAAATCACCTCAAGGGCGCTATACGATATATATAATAACTAGCTGACTGTTGTGTTAAATTATTAGCTAAATTAAATTCAGTTTTTTTATTAAGTTAATAATCACATAATGAAGCAATTATCGATGCGCAACTGTCCGTGTCTTGTTATCAGTATCCGACCTCCGTAGTCTAGTGGGTAAGACTCTTGACTCACAATCCGGAGGTCGCGGGTTCGAACCCGGCATGCGCAAATAAATTTTATTTGATTAATTTGTGTTATTTCACAATTAATTCATTTAAAATAATATATAGTATATTTGCGGCATGTTCCAGAGTGGAAGATACTATTAGTATCGCCCTGGTGTAAGACCACCATTCAGAATTGAAACGTTGCTTGAAAATGGCTTTAGCCGTGTTTGGTGACCAGATCTGAATAGCCAGGTACTTCCCAACCTTCCTCTTCCCCACCTCCTTCCCCTCCCCACTACCTTCAGCCTCACAACATACCCCAATTGGGGATGCCATAGTCTCACTGGCTCCAGACGGGAGCAGTTGAGATTCTTGTGCGGTATTCACTGTAAAAAAAAAGAGATGGCGTTGTGTACGGATTTATAATTTTTGTGATTTTCTTACTTTTCCACTTACTTACGGAAGTTTTATTTCATTTTCTTTATACGTGTGAGGACGATTTATTACAATTATCGTATTTTTCCTTTGGAGGGGTGCAGACATACGTTCACCGTTTGTCCCATTTTCGACTGTTGGCATTTAGTGTGCAAGAAAGAGGGCAGCATTATATATTTAAGAACAAAAGCAAAACAATTAGCGCATTGACATTTCGTCGCCTCAGCTCTTAATTGTCCAAACAACCAATTTAGTTTTTGTTCAATCTCCACTTTAAAAACTAAAAATTAAGTATAAAAAAGGATAGTTAATCACTTAACTAAGAATTATTTTAACTTATGAGACCTTTGCCTTTATGGAAATTGCTTTATTTTAAACACCTATCATAATGTTTCATTAAAATAATGACTGAAAACCTTCACCTCCTGTAAAATTTATTTAAAATGGTCGTTTGGACAATTAAGAACTAAGGCGACGATTTGTCGTTTTTGAATTTTTGGAAATCACTCGCTACTCAATATTATACTTATCACAATATTGCTGCAGCTCATTCAAAAGATGAGAATTCGTTTCATACAAAATGTATGAGGATAAGAATTTTCTTCATAATGAGGAGAGAGAGGGGGAGGGGTTTGATGGGGGAGTGGAGTGGAGAGAGGGAAGGTGGAGGAGGCGGAGTGGCGTGGGAGAGAGGGGAGGGAAGGATGGAGAAAGGGGAGGGGTGGAGGAAGGTGGGGGGAGGTGGAGTGGGGAGGGGTTTGGGGTGGGGGAGGGGTGGGTGTAGAAGGAGGGGGAGGGAGAGGGGTGTTGATGGATGAATGAGTAAAGTGGGGAGAGGGAAGGTGTAGGGGGGAGGAGTTAAGGTAGGGATTGGTGGAGGGGGGGGGGGAGTGGAGTGGGGGGTAGGGGTGGGTGGGAGGGAGTGGGGAGAGGGCTGATGGGGGGAAGTGGAGTGGGGAGAGGGAAGGTGGAGGAGGTGGAGTGGGAATCCCCTAATACCATGCGAGCGAAGCTGCGGGAAGAAGCTAGTATATTATAATGTAAATTGAATAAAATAAGGATAATGTTAAATATATTCCCCAGCATAAGAAATCATAGTGGTGACAACATTATTAATGTAATTTAGTTAATACGAATAATAGTAAATAAATAAATAAAAAAGAGAAAAAAAGAATCCTTTAATTATATATAATAACATTGAAAAATATGCATTCAATTCACAGACAAGATGCATTCAATTCACAGACAAGATGCATTCAATTCACAGACAAGATGCATTCAATTCACAGACAAGATGCATTCAATTAACAGACAAGATGCATTCAATTCACAGACAAGATGCATTCAATTCACAGACAAGATGCATTCAATTCACAGACAAGATGCATTCAATTCACAGACAAGATGCATTCAATTCACAGACATATAACTTTTTTCGTATGAGTAACTTCCTCTTCCTAAAAATAACTGTTTTTCATTTCTTTGCTAGAAACCTCTGAACAAATATCGACATTATGTACTACTGCCCTTTTCAGAGATGTGAAACTAGAAATGTGAAATTATTGTTTTGCTCATGGGCTGAGCATTAAAAGCAAGGTGAGAAACATCTAGTGAAAAAATTTAAAAATATTTTTTCTCCATCAATCATGTCAAGATTGAGCCTTTATTTCGACATACTTTTCCATTTCCATAAAGAAGTTTATGAAAGAGCTAAATTTATTTTTGAAATGTGAATAAGAGTCCCAACAGCTCTCAACTATTCGTGGCCAGTGAGGCTATGACAATTGGAGTATGTTGTGAAACCATTGAAGTGGTCTTTTAAAAAAAAAAAATTAAAAAAAAAAGAAAATCATAGTAAAAACAGTACACATGACGTACAGAATATCAACAAAGACTATGATCCCATCATACTTGTAAAAATGATGTCTCAACTGATGATATTACAAATGTACAGACTGTTATTTGACACTCTTCTACATAATACTTACTTAATTTAACATATTTTTGTGTAAGATATCTCCACCTTCTCTATGGGACCTAGGTCTTAAGTGACCACCATTCTACACGTTGCTTGAAATGAACTATGTTTATTGACCAGATTCGATCTATTAACATTTCCGTCCACTATTTCTTTTGCCCTGCAACAATAGACCAACTCGCCCGGTATTTAGTTACATGGTTACACGTACAAAAAACAGTACCTACTTCTTATATCGGGTTAAAATCATCGCTCTAATTAAAATCTTAATGCACAAACAATGATTTACAGCGCCTAAATAAATTTTCTATTTGTAGAAAATGCTTCGCCATGATACCTACCACACTATACCATAAAAAGTGACGTAGTTTTTACTCTCTTTTGCCATATGCCGTGTCCACAAAACCAAAAGCGACACAGATTTGCTCAGATGCCCGTAAAGCATCAAAGAAAATATTTGAAAGACCCAAAAGTGAATGGGAGATTGCGCACATTTTTATTGAATGTTTTAAAAAATCAGCCGGAACGAATCTGAATGATTTGTAGAAGTGACTCGGAATTAGGCTGCCGATAGTTGGATACATGCAAAAACATTAGAATCGCTTGACAATGAAGCGCTATTAATAAAGATTTGTTGCAAAAACATCGCCATGGTCTAGAAAGTACGTTAATATCCGCAAATCGTAAGCATTTTATTCGCGTTTCCATTGTGACACATTTGGTCGGCACTCTGTTCAAGTCTAACTGGTTCTGTTTTCTTCGGATGCATCGTTTTTTTCGCCTGTTTTTGTGACTTGGTGTATTCATGCGGCTTAAGCTTTAATTAAACAAATAGATAAAAATTTCATCATGAGTGACGTTCATTGAAATTTCAATATCAGTGACAATCGAATTTCACACTTTTCCTTTTAATAAAAATTTACAGGTTGAGAGCTTTACTGTGGGAGTAATAGGTACTTGTAGTAATAATTTATGTTGATACTTAATATTACGAAAATATGCACGTTTGGACTAAAAAAAAATAGAATATCAGATCATGTTGTTTATAATTTCTACAGCTTTTTCATTTAATTAAACTATAAGTTTGATTGGTAACTACTTTTTCGCTCAAAAAATCATAAATATAAATCATTCCACTGCTAACTATATTTTTTTGTTGATATTTTAATGTCGGCCATAAAACTGACTCGCTAATTGGCATAAAACAATGGACCTAGGAATTCGAAGAAACTGAAAGTTTCCAAAATATAGAAAATGTTCAATGACCAGCGAATTGATTTCGACTACTCGATATTTTGACTAGAGTTGTAAGATTGTTTAAAAATGCTTAGGAAAATAAAAATATAGGTAGTACTAACAATAATTAATCCTTTTTATTTACATTAACCTTTTCCCCGCGTTGAACTACTCCGTTTTTTCAATACCCATACGCGGTACATGTATATGTCATATTTCAAATACCTATCCATCCAATTTTATGTCAAATTACAGCAAGTTTGTTTGGGTTTTTATTGCGCGTGATCTGATACACTTACTATTTCTCGTCACGTGGCTGAGCACTGTCATGAAAACCAGGACGTTTAATATATGAATACGAATAAAATAATATAAATAACCCCATTGACACGCATTTTAAAACAATGCACATTGAAAACCAAATCGCTTTCAAGCTTTTACGTATTTTTAAATGTGAAAACTGAATCACAAACATAATACGAGGTGTCCGGGGATAACGTGCAATAACTTCTACACACAAATTAAAATAAATTTCGCTTTTATCGAAGATCCAAAGTATTTTAGTTTTCAGGTAAAAATTTAAAAAACAATGGCATTTTGAAAAAAGCTACATATGTATCTTTTTTACTTCAACGATCATGTCAATCACCTTCCGAACGTGGTTTACTCCCGGACACTATAATTGACGGGTTGAAAACCATACCGGTACAGGTGACAAATATTAGAAAAATGAGGCGAGAAGTCATAGTAAAGGTGGTATTTTTCATTGTGCCAAAATGAGGAAAAATCGCAACGCCATCTATGATTGATTGGGTTAACTGACATTGTATGCAGTGTGCAGTTGGTTCACAAACCATAAAGGTACAACTGACAAAAATGTCAGCGCGGCGTGGAATGTCAAGTGATTGCAGTGATTTATCGATTTATCTAATGTTTTATTCCATAGTGACGACTCTGTTGCAGGTAAGTGGTTAGATCAAGTATTATTCTGCATGAATACATATTTGGTTGAATGTTTTAATGTTGTGTTAGCATTGAAATAAAATCTTGAAAGTTTACCACGACGATAACCTCACTTTCATACAATTTGTATGTAAAATTTTGACAGTTCGAAAAGTTTGTAAAAAATGTTTTAATAAACTGTTTTTTTTTGGTGATTATTTTTTTGTTACAAGATTATTAAGCTGTCTAATGATACTGATTGTTTTTATCAAGGCGCAAAAATTCCAAGTATCCAAACGATCAATCAGAGGGAGAAAGTCACTTGTACCGATCTGACTCTATTTAACTTAATATTTTGTTTAAGATGAAACATGGGAACTAGCAGAGAACATGCAAGCAGATAGAAATAGTTTGTCGTCTTCTGATCAAAATTTGATTACATCTGAAAATGTTAAAGTTTCGCATTTCAGACAAAGAATACCTATCTTCTAAAGGAGTCACAGTTCCAGCAAAGTCTTTGCAACCGTTTCCTCATCAATGTCGGTATAAATGCAACACCTTCAGCCAGGGTGACCGGCGTTTCATTCATGAAAAATTTCTGGAATTAGGAGATTGGCAGTCCCAGACCAATTTTATTCGATTCAATGTACAATATGTGCATGTGCAACCAAAGCGACCCGGAGCGTCAAAAAAGAAATCAAGAAGCACCGTAATTCAACTGAATTCAAAATGAGTGTGCAAAGAATTATTTTTGAAAACACTGAATATTTTGAACAGGAGTATACTCACGCAGTATACAGTAAAACCCCTGTGCATGGTTTGCCTTGCACCGATAAGCGTGGAAAATATGTACCAGGAAACAAAACCCCTGAAAATAAAATACAGGAAGTACATGATCACATTGAGAGTTTCCCTAGATTCAAAAGCCACTATTCTCGTGAAGATGCACCCAACAAAAGATATCTTTCACCGGAGTTAAATATTAAGAAGATGTACTCTCTTTACCGACAACTGTGTGAAGACAATAACAAGGTACCTGTCAAGGAGCCGATCTATCGAAGAATTTTCAACAATGATTTCAACTTGTCTTTCTATAAGTTGCGGAGTGATACTTGTAATACGTGCGATAGATAAATTAATCTTTCTGCGAGTGAGGAAAATCCCGAAAAGAAAGAAATGATTAAAAAGCAAAAAGGAAGTCATCTTCAAGAGCTGAAATTACAACAACCGCCAAAACAACAGATCGAGAGAATCCTGATGCTTTTGTTATAACATTTGATCTGGAAAAAACCCTACCCACTTCATACTTGCAAACTAACCTATAAATTTGGTATAAATGACTGCCAAAGTGAAAAAGCATTTATGTATACGTGGCCGGAAAACATAGCTTCACGGGGAGCATCAGAAGTTGCTTCGAGCCTTCTGCATTATGTACAAAGCTCGGTTCCCCCTGGTACCAAACATTTAATGGCATACAGTGACAGTTGTGAAGGTCAGAACATTGGAGGGGACCCACCACTTTCCCAACGGCGTTATAAGGAAACATATGGTTTCCTCCTTCACCGCACACGTCAAGACTCTACTTTTTTTGAACGAAGCTACATTTATTTGAACGACTCTAGACCCTCCAATGTCCATGCATACGGGGTTAGTAAGCAGTATGCAAGTACTTACATTAACATTATACAAAAGATAAATAGAAGTAGCAGCCCGTGGAATAATTCTTCTGAAATAGGTAACATCAAAAAGAGATAATAGTGTTAGTAAAAGAAAAAGAAAAATAAAAATAACGGCTATGACCAGTCGAAGAAACCTTCTGTGAATAAAATAATTAATGAGGAAAAAACAGTTATATGATTATGTTATAATGTAAGTAATTACTATAGTAGCGGAAATAAAATAAAACATATTAAAAAAAGCCAGAGAAAGTATTCCATAGACCACCGGGCAGTCCCAATGAGAATGCGTATAGCTATCGGCCCAACCGCAGACGATGCTCGAAGTCCGCGTCCTTTAGCCGGTTCCCCGATTTTGCCTCGAAGAAATGTACTTGGGAGAGAAGGGGAAGTTTTTGAAGACCTTGAGGAAAGATGAGCGTCGGGTTACCGGAGGGGGGACGGAAGGACATCGAGACCGCACGGTTACGCCTCAGGCCAACGCATGTCGATGGGGGAGGCGCGGGCGGATCGCGGGAAGACCGCTCTGTTGTATGTTCGCCTGGCAATGTGCATGGACAGGGTCTATCCCACCCCCTTTCTATGGGGGAATGACGATACATAACATGCACAGGTGAAGATGAAGGTCAGAACAGGAATCAAATAATTTGCAAATTGTGGATGTTTGTTGTGGCAAATACTGAAATCTCTATCATTGATCACAAAGTGATGGTGCCCGGCCACAGCTATCTCGAAAATGATTCAGATTTTTCGCACATTAAAAAACGAAAGAAGAAAGAAGAAGAAAGTTTAATATATTTATGTACCTGAAGATTGGATGGCTTTGGTTGAATCTACTCGAAAAACCTTCTAAGTAATTCAGATGAACTCAGAAGACTTTGTGTCAATGGACCCTATGACTAGTGTAACCATAGAAATATGAATATTACTATACCAGAACATAAAGGTGAGGGGTAGACAACAACTACAGCGGGGCGCAGAGCGGGAAGTTGACTTTGGAGATATGTGATTCGTCGATAACTCAATATGACAATATATGGGCATCTCGCATTATAATATCACCATTTATTTCTTAAAAGTAAACTGTGCTTTTGAATGAATAGACCTCTTTACATGGGAGCGCGAATTGCTCGCCGCGTAATGAACAAATTTGCGAAGTCTAAATACGGCAAAGTAAAGTTCGCCTATTTGCAGACTCAAATATTTTGTTGCCGTATTTAGTTAGGTCACTTTTACAAATGTTTCATAATTTACTTTCCCCCGTAAACATTGATGAGCACACGCCATGTATCTCGAGTTATAGTATATATTTACACGTTTTAAAAACACAAACCATTTTTTGCGGTATTCGTAAAATGCACCGATGAGCGCTCGACGCTGGTTCGCAGAAGAATGATGACGTCACATTTTTTAGATTAACACGAAGCCAAGGTTCCATGGAACCGGTATGGGGAGGGGAAAATAATGCGCTTTTATCACTTAGGGCAGGTCTACTAATACTCATATGTCTATAACCATTAAGTAAAAAGTAACCATTAAGGTACCCATAAAGTAAACTACAAAATTTGACGCAAGAAAAGATAAGGTTAATTGGTTGAAAATGATGTGGATGAGATTCATTGAAACAAACCCAAAGAGTATGTTTTTTAAAGAATCTATGGATATGGAGGCCAAAAAGGGTAACATTCCAAAGGTTCTCCCTCGACTAAGAGAAGCCAATATAAAATTAAAAGCTCCTAAAATCAAAGACTTAAAGTCTCAGTTCGACTTTATGCAAGCGGTTCATCATCCATTTTAACAGTCATTGGAAGCAATAGAGAGCACAGAACCCGTTGCATCTGGTAGTCCAAGGAAAGAAGATCTGGAAGAAACAGATGAAGAAAGTCGGTTGGATTTCTATCACAATGAATACAAGTTACAAGTGAAATAGAGTGATCATAATAACAATTTATTTAAAACCATAAGGGTACAAGTGCGTAATTAATACCCAAATAAAAACCAGAGTGGTACAAGTGATGGAATTATGGAAAGCCCCCTAATACTATGCGAGCGAAGCCGGGGGCTAAAGCTAGTAATATAATATATATTTTCGTATAAGTATCTATATATATATAAGTAGTTTCTTCAGAATAGCTACTTATGATTTTTTGGTCTTGCCTATCGACTACTGCGGCGCTTGACTGATTAAAACGGCCACCAACTTGAATCGGAACCAGAACGGAACAAACAAATTTATAGACAGATGAAATGCCAAATGATTCAGTTAAAATAGGACTTCGCTACGCTCAGACAATTGACGGGTTCAAAACCATACTGGTACAAGTAACAAATCAGAAGAAAAGAGAAAATGGCATTTTGGTGTTTTATTTTGTAATGGTTTATTTCGTAATTATTAAAAAAAACACTTAACATACGTACTTCTAAAAAAAAGTGACCGTTTTAAGATGAAAAATTGAACATAACTTAACAACACGCTTAGTATTAGGGGGCTTTCCACTCTGCCTCCTCCACCTTTCCTATCCCCTCTCCATTCGCCCCCCGCCTCCACTCCCCCCCTCCTCCTTCACCCTTCCCCCCTCACAATTCTCCCTCACCTCCCCCCCTCATCCTCCCGCCACCCCCACCCCCCACCCACAACCCCCCCCCTCACCACACCTTCTTATCCGTTACATTCTATTTTCAAAAAGCTCGCGTGCCACCTATTGCAATTTTCTAATTCAAATTTCATAATGCCAGAGCTCTGAGCTACAGCCTATATGTTATTCTGATGTATGAGCTATTTTATTGTAAAGTTTTGTTAAAATCCATCCATTGGTGTAACCCTACGTGACCAGCCCAGGTATGGGGGCTCCATCGAAGCCGAGTAAAGTTAGCCTCCCAGGAACTGGGCGTACTGTATAGGGCCCGCAGATAAATAGTGCACAACTGCTAACCCTGTACAAATCGCAAGTGCGCCCCACGGTTGAATTTGGCAGCCACCTCTGGTCTGGAGCTCCAAAATACCTGAAAAATACCCTCGACTCAGTGCAGAAACGGGCGGTCCGTTTGATAGATTCTCCCATCTTAACAGACGGATTGCAATCTTTAGAGCACAGGCGTCGGGTGGGAATGCTATCCTTGTTCTACCTGTATTACAATGGAAGATGCTCCGAGGAACTAGCATCATTGATCCCTTCGGCACCGGTGCATAGTCGGCAAACACGCCAAACGCGTGCCCAACATTTGTACATGGTTGACATTTGTCACATGAGAACGGGTCGTTTCTTCGACTCGTTCTTATTTTTATTTTATTTTATTTTATTTTAAATACATAAAAGGCTATACTGCCTTTTATAAATAAACATATAATAGAGTACAAAAGTAAGAAAAATAATATCATTACATAATAGTAGTTTTAAACTTAAAAATGATATACAATTATTTTGTGTATCACAACAAAAAAGAACAATGAGAAATATCATCATTTCATTTCAACATGTCCATATTGCGTATATAAAGTTACATTATGGAAAAATAATTTTTGAGTGCATGTTTATATTGCGCTAATTTTAAGAAATAAATGTCGCCGATGTTAGCATATTCATTTCCCAAAATGTGTAATCGACTGATTGGTGAGTAATAATGTGATCATGTATGTGTGTTATTATAGTAGAACGGTAGAGTCAGTCTATTGTTAGCGCGACCAGGGCTATGAATTCGTAGTAGTTCTATTAAATCAGGGGTATCCAGGACCGGGTGAATTATTTTATATAATATTAATAGATCACAGATTTTTCTGCGATCTGATAAATTTACGAGATTAGTCCAGTTTAATAACAAATTATAGTCCATGGATTCTCTTGGAAAACCTAATATAAAATTAATATACAGTTTGTCAAATAAGAGTAGAAAATATATGAGGGCGCCACTGTTGATCAAATGGCAATACTAAACCCATAACTCATACATAAAGTACCTAGCGTTGCCTGGGCTTTAGATCATGTCTCTAATTTTAGATCTGAATATATTTAACTCATTCAGATCTAAAAGTAGTACAACTAAACGCACTATTAGTGATTATTCCTTTCTATCTATTGTTAAATTCAAATTTATGTTAAATTAAATTAAAGCAAATCGCTTTATAAATCACCTTATCAAATTTATGTCATGAAGAAAAAATGTTTTTTTTTTTTAAATGTGGCTTACTGTGTTCTATACATTCAGTGTCATTGCACTGCAAAAAAAATATTTGACAGTTAAATTGGTGTTGCTAGTCTACAAATTTAGTAGTTCCAGTTTTTATATTTTCTACTCTTTTTTGACAGACTATACCTAAGGAATCTATGCTGGACTTTTTCAATCGCTTGAATGTGGATATTGTAATGTGGAGCCCAAGTCGTAGAATTATATTCTAAAATGCTTCTCACTAGCGTTATGTATAAAATGCGAATAGTATCAATGTTACAAAATTGTTTGGGTATTCTAATAATAAATCCTAAACTCTTCATTTTTTTTTATTAATAAAATTCCTTTATTATTTATTTACAGTTTTTTACATTTTTAAATTAAGTCCCGTTAAACTGATTGATATCAGTTTGTCAACGGGTTCTTTTGACAATTACTTTTTTTTAAATTGAGACAGGTCTTCGACCAAGTCGAAGAGACAGGTACATAAAATATACAGGTACATGAAAAAAAAATTGTTAATAAAATTTATTAGAAATACAGAACAGAAATTGCTCTATTAATAATATTATTTATATGGCTAATAAATGTAAGTGTTGAGTTAAAAATAATACCTAGATCATTTATTGTTTCTACTGAGTTTAATATAATTTTGTCATGATTGTGTTCATAAATGGTCGATTTCTTTATTTTATAAAATCTTATTATTTGACATTTACTAATGTTAAGTGCCAGTTTATTGCATATACCCCAATTAAACAAGTTGTTTAAATTTTTTTGTAAAATTATGCAATCAGAAATGTTTTTAATTTTTTTATATAATTTGAAATCATCAGCAAATAACAGGATATCAACATCGGAAAAAACGTCTACAATGTCATTAATAAATGAAATAAACCGTATTGGTCCTAAATGGGAGCCCTGTGACACACCACTAGTGGCTGAAAAGGCATCCGATATTACGTCATTTAACTTTACAAACAGTTGCCTATTTGTTAAATAACTCTCTACCCATTTAAGAAAGTTCCCGGTTATACCCATACTCCTTAATTTATTTATTAATATTTTATGAAAAACTTTATCGAACGCCTTGCTGAAGTCAGTATATATCGAATCTACTTGACATTTATCTGCAAAGGCATTCGCTATAAAGTTTTCATATATCAGTAGATTTGTCAGAGTTGATCTATTCTTCATGAAACCGTGTTGAAACCTTGTTATAATCCCATTTAATTTAAAAATAATTTTATCCAAAATAATTTTTTCTAACAGTTTTGGAATAGTTGACTGTATACACACAGGTCTATAGTTGCGTATATCGCATTTGTCACCTTTTTTAAATATGGGTGTGATGTAACTATTTTTCCATGCAATTGGAAAATATCTCGATGATAATGACATATCAAAAATTAAATAGAGGTTGCCCGGCAGTGTGTCACGGGGTGTGGCGCGGCAAAAGGGGAGGTTCCTCAAGTTCTAGAAGACCGGCCATGGTACGTAGGCGGGGACACGGTCCAGGGTCCAACCCCTTATTTGGGGAGAAGGACGATACAAAAACGAACAACTGAGTTCAGTTCTCGTAGTACAGCATAACTGAAAAGAAATGTATATAAGCGTAGAAAACCGCAAAACATAAAAAAAATAAACAAGAGCGTGTGGGAGTCATCGCTGGGCGTTTAATTGCACCAAATAACGAAAAATAAATCTTAAGCATGTAAAGTAAAGAAAAACACAAAATAAACATGAGCGTTGAATAACGCAGGGCCGTGTAAACAAGAAAAAATAAACATAAAAATGTAAAAGCATGAAAAACATAAAATGTAAAATGCAAACAATAAACATAAAAATGTAAAAAAATATATAACTGTACATCGTGAGCAGAGTTTGTAAAAGAATAGAAGCAAGAAAAGTCCGTGGTAAGTCAGGAACAAGTACACCTGGTGTCAAAATCTACTAATCAGCGACTTTAAGCTCAGGCCATCTCTCAACCCAGATCCTTGTAAAGTTCCTCAGGCACTCGAAGTTCGTCTTGTTCGAAACCAGATCAGTGTTCCTCACTGATCTGATTGGTACGTCCAAACCATCGAGCATTTCCTCTCTTGCGTCAGTCATTATCTCACACTGCCACAGAATGTGCTCCGCCGACTGGTTCGTGCACCCGCAGGCGCAGTTGGGGTAAGGGGACAGGGAGAGGGTGTGAAGTCTCCCCCTGAATTCCCCGTGGCCGGATAGAAGCTGGGTGATGTGGTGGTCCAACTTGAGAATAACCCCTTCCATTCTGACTTTAACTGATGGGAAGAAGGAGAAAGTCCATCTTCCAATATTCGTTTTATCCCAACGGACCTGCCACTCTTGGAGCGACAGATCCCTCATTTGACGAAGCAGCCCAGGGAGAGTCCCCGGCCCGCCCGGTGTCAGAACAACGCCTAGGTCAGTGGCCGGGGTTCCTCTGGTTAATTTCTGCTTAGTGAGCACTTCCCTGATTTCCAGATCGATTGGCAAAATGCCAGCCAAAACGGGTAAAGCGTCCGAAGCAACGGTTCTATAGGCACCAGAGAGTGCCAGCAAGGGGGTTCGTTGGCCTCGCCTGAGAGCTAAAAGAATCAGCGAATTGTCCAGGCGGTGCTCCCATACAGAGGCGGCATACGAGACTTGCGCCACGTACACGCACCTATATAGCTTTCGCAGAGCCGGATTACGCAATCTCCACTCAGCTGTGGAGAGTCTCCTCAGCTTCAAGAAGAGAGCCTGGGCCTTGCTGGATACTTCTTTGACGTGAGCCAGAAAAGAGGGCGATCGATCCAGAGTAACTCCTAAGTATTTCACTGTTTCAAAAAAACGGATGTTAGAATCTCCCATTCTGATGGTAGGATTTCTTTCTCTAGTGAGAGAGCCCTTCATCAGAAGGCCCTTGGTCTTGTGGGGAGCGAAGGTCATCTTGTTTCTTTCACCCCAGTCCAGGAACACACCCCAGTCCAGGAACAAGAATCGAGTCCCGAATCGTGGGGAAGAAAGACTTAAAAGCTTATGAGTAGAAGCGCGAAGAAGACGAGCAGCACATTCATCTCAACAACGTCAAGAAGAAATAGATCAACGCCGAAGACGAATGCAAGTGCAACTTTTGAATAACCATGCTTCGTACCATCGAATTGCTTTTTCATACGAACCAGATATTCAAAACAATACCTCATGTAAATTTGTTCAAATCGGTAAAATGGATAAAGTTTGTCCACACTGCAAAGCGATGAAATTTAAAGGAGAAACTCAAGGAATGTGTTGTGCGAGCGGCAAAGTAAAGCTACCTGAAATTGATCAGCCAATAGCACCACTGATAAATTTGTTGCAAGGAATTACTGGTGATTCAAAACATTTTCTCAAAAATATTAGAAAATGCAATTCATGTTTTCAGATGACTTCATTTGGCGCTAACGTTATAACAGAAAATTTTATGCCGACGTTTAAAATTCAGGGACAAATTTACCATAAAGCTGGCTCTTTGCTTCCTTTTCATAGCAATCAACATAAATTTCTACAAATATATTTCATGGGAGATCAAAATGATCAGTTGAATGCACGCTGTCAAATCTCTACTAAAGTCAAAAGGAATATTGTTGAGTCCTTGCAAAAAATGTTACTAATAACAATAATTTAATTCGAATGTTCAAAAATGCAATTTATCTCATGCCATCAGACAGCCATAAAATTATCATTAGTGCTGATCAAACTCCAGCAAGTGAGCATGTCAGACGATATAATGCGCCAACAATTAATGAGGTGGGAATTGTCATGGTTGGAGAAGAATTTCATCCTCGCGATATGGTTTTGCAACGCAGAAATGATCAAGTACAAAGAATTGCCGACACTAATAGGTGCTAATCTATAATAAAGTGATATTGTAAAAGCATTTAAGGTCTGAATAAATAAATAATTTTAAAAAATTTACGATTTTTTTTTCTTCCCTTATATTTTACACTACAGCATAGTCACAGCAGATATTCAGTTAAGCAATGTGTCTTCTTGGAAAATGCACAGTTGCTAGACAATTTTAGTTAACTCCTCTAATAATTAAAATCAGACAAACCACAGCGAAGCGTGGTCGGGTTCAGCTAGTTACTTTATAAACAACTGTATGCTTCCTAAATAAACATAAATTAAAAATAACAATTGTGTATTATGTGACAACCAAAAATTAATCAATATAATATAATTTTTGTGATGATTTCAACAAAATACGTATTTTCAAAATCAAAATTAGATACAAAAAGTGTAACTACCGAAATTATACTGATTGATTGTAGATGACAAAACCAACTCCCTTGCCCAAATACTGCTTTTAAAATGATTTTACGTGTGTATTATTGTTAATTAATCGCTGTTATTTCCGCCTACAGAACCAATTAAAGTCCAGACTGCTGTCCAGAAACACGAAGATATTAGTGTACAAAACACTTATCAGACCAGTACTTACGTACGCAGCTGAGACTTGGGTAATAACTAAGAGGAATGAGCGAACGTTAATGAGCAGACGTTATAACAATGAGCTCTATACTTGAGCTAAACGTCGCGAAATTTATAAAACTGGGAAGACTTCGGTGGCTGGGTCATGTGGAGAGAATGACCGAGCATCAAGCACCAAAGTCACTGTTGAACTCAAGACCAATAGAGCGAAGGAGCCTGGGAAGACCAAGACCAAGATGGAGCGACAACGTCCTCATACATATATGTATACTATTGTAATATCTTTTTTTTTGTTGTTAAATTGTATTATTGTTTATCTTTAAGCTACATATTTAATTTTATGGTTCCTTTTTTTTACTTCTTATCAAAAGAAATGTTTTTTGTAATATTTTTATGAATGTAACAAAAAAAAAATTATTAATAAAAAAAAAAAAATTAAAAAAGACATATCTATCAGGAAGATTCTTGAGGAGGCCAAGACCCACCAGGGGTTGTAAGGCCAATAGTGATGATGATGATGATTATTGTTAATTAATGCTTAAAGTAAAGGTTGGAACTTTAAAATCGCCCTCAGCTATAATTTTGTTTAGCCGAAAATATTCTACTAAAGTAATCAAAATAACCTTGAACTAATGGCGCAATATTTTTTGACGCGATCATATTAAAAATTATGTTATTTCTTACAAATCATTGCAATCCATCATACATCCGACCAATTATTGTAATGTTTCATTAAAATCCATTCAGTATTTTTTGTTGAAAGAGTAACAAACATACATACATCCGTACAAACTTTCGCCTTTATAATATTAGTAGGATTCTATTTTTTAAATATAAAACAATAAGCGCATTATTTGGTAAGACGGTGCAATTTATAAAAACATAAAAAATTTCCGAAAATAAGTAAATTATTCCGAAAATAGAACAGATAGATGTTTTTTTCGAATGTGAAATCATCATGTTTATTAATTAAGTAGATAGATATTTAAGTACGTGCTATTAAATGTTATGATTGCAGGGAAAATGTTGGTTTTGATTTATTAAATAAGAGAAAATTAGAAACATACTTTTTGGACAAGTGGTCTACTGATCACAGAACTAATATGTCATGCTTAGTTAGAAATTGTTGGCATGGAGGTCCATTTTGTTGTTATGATAAAATATTATTAACTTAACTTAAATTAACATTAACAAACGCGCTCTTGATCTAGTAATAAGCAATTTGAACTGTACACTATTGCCCTGCTGTCCTCCCTTTATTACCTAAGATTCACATCACAAATCATTACAGATCGAGATAATATTTCAAAAGGACCCCGGTTTAAAACATTTATCACGGCAAGTATTATTGTTTAACTCAGCTGATTACATTAAATTAGAATTTGAAATTAAAACTGGTCTGACCAGTCTGAAACTGTCCGTAATAGGATGAAACATATATTAGTGGAAGAAAGTGCAAAAGTGTTTTAATTTCAAATTCTTATACAATGGAATTCCACCACGAATTATCAGTGCAAAAATTAGACTGATTATATTAAAATTAATAAATTTTTACAGGAATTAAACTGGTCACTTATTTTCAGTAAAATCTGCATGGAAGACCTACTAATAAATTCTATGAAGCTATTTATAAAGCTATCAACCTTTAAGTCCCATCACGAACCATGAAACTGTCTCCAAAATATCCCGTATGGTACCTATACGTCTTGCTTGATAAAAATCATCAAAGAAGAACTAAAATTTCACCGTAAATTCAAAAAATATTCCAAACTTTCTGATTATCATACATGCTCGTTACTTAGAACTCGCCAAAAGACACTCGAAAAAGAATGTTAAACAAACTATATGAAATATGTGAAATATTTTTTGACCTTCGTTAAATGAAAACAAACCTCCTCTGATGTACCTCATAACGTATTCTACGGAAACATTTCTTCAAGTGATGGGCAACAAATTTGCAATCTTTTTAATGATTATTTTCAATCTGTCTTTGTCCCATCTCAAACTAAAAACATTTCCACTAATAGTAAAGATGTAATCAATAATGATAATATGAGTTCAATACATCTTATATCAATTAATATCGATGAATCTTTAGTATTAAAATACTTGAAAAATATCAACACGAAAAAAAGTGCTGGATGTGATAAATTACATCCAATTTTTATTTTTAATTGTGCTGAACAACTCGTTACTCCCGTGACATTACTGTTCACACTTTCTATCAAAGAAGGCGTATTTCCAACCATTTGGAAAAAAGCTTTTGTTACACCTGTTTTTAAAAATGGTGACAAACACAATATTGAGAATTACAGGCCTCTACCAAAGCTATGCATTTTAAGTAAAATCATGGAAAAAATCGTTTATGACCAACTCTTTAATTTATGAAAAAATACAATTATCAATCCCCAACAACCCGATTTTTTTCAAGGCAGATCTGTTGAGCCGAACTTGGGGCAGTTCACCGATTTTGTTCTTAATTCATTTATGCTCTTGATTGTAATAAATTACAAGAATACATTAATAGAATTAATGAAGATTGCAAAGAAAACCAATTATTTCTAAATATAAATAAATGTAATGCGACAACATTTTCACGTAAACGTCACCCAATCAGCCATACTTATTATCTGAACCATGTTCCCCTTCAACGAGTAGAAAAAATCAGAGACCTTGGAGTATTACTTGACATTAAATTACTATTTAAAGATCATATTGAACACATCTCAGAAAAAGCCTACAAACAACTGGGCTTCATTCTTCGCGTCACAAAACATTCAATAAACATTTTACACTTGAACTACTATATTTGGCATTATGTAAGATCTCATCTCGAATTTGCATCTGTCATTTGGAATCCTCAATACCAAACTTACATTAATCGAATTGAAAACAGTCAAAAATTTTTTTTGAAACACCTGTCGTATCGTTTTGAAAATCATCAGTTGCTCTATTGCTCAGTTGCCCTATTGCTCTTTACAAACGGAGGAAAAATTTGGATGTACTGTTTCTGTACAAAATTGTGAACTGCCTCTTTGACTCGCCAGTCTTGTTAGAAAGGATTGCATTTCGTTGTCCTGAACGCAATACCAGACCGAATACCTTATTTCATATATGTACAACATTTTAAATCGAAATACGCACAAAACACCTTGCTCGGGCGTATCTGCCAATCTTATAATGCCCTAAGAGATATTGACATTTTCCATTGTACCCTTAAATCGTTTAAAATCAAACTAACCGTACAATGTACATGAAAACTATTATTTCTTATAATAACTTTTTACTTAACATTATGTAATATTATTTTAAACAACTACTGGAAACTATTATTTCTGTATTGATTATTATAAGTATTATAACCTTTTTGATAAATTTTACAACGTGCTTACACCATATACCTACTATTATTGTTTAATTACCACTTGATTCATAATCACATAATCATTAACCATTAACAACTAAATATTATAAATGGAACTTAACTGGTTTAAATTATATTTACTATTTTATGTACAATTACTTTATAGGTACACAACAACACAACTGTATGCTTCCTAAATAAACATAAATAAAAAATAAACAAAATTATTATATATTATGTGCCAACCAAAAATTTATTATTATAATAAAATGTTTGTGATGATTTCAACAAAATACGTATTTTCAAAATCATTTAGATTCAAAAACTGTCGAAATTATACTGATTGATTGCAGATGATAAAACCAACTCCCTTGCCCAAATACTGCTTTTAAAATGATTTTACGTGTGTATTATTGTTAATTAATGCTAAAAGTAAAGGTTGGTTAAAATCGCCCTTAGCTTACCGTTTTTTTGTATTTTTTTTACCGTTGTTTTTTTTACCGGATTTTGTTTACCGGAAAATATTCTACCAAAGTAATCAAAACAACCTTGATCTAATGACGCAATATTTTTTGACGCGATCATATTAAAAATTATGTTATTACTTACAAATCATTGCAATTCATCATAAGTCCGACCAGTTAATTTATTTGTACGTGTGATTAAGAAGCATTGGCGTGCATTGATCTATGAGGGACGGTGGTTTTGGCGGCGGATGGGTCTGCCCACCAACTGCGTGACAGGCCGGATCGGGACTGGTTGGTTGTGGGAGATCTTTTGACCTCTCCAGCAGGACTCTCTCAGAACATCGCCTTCGCCATCGGAGGGATAGATTCAGACGACCACCACTCCTGGACACACTGCCCCCCAGATTCTTAACCGTCCCTCATACCATTTTCCTTCCCAGAACTACCACTCCTTCCTTTCCTCAAAACACCCTCCACACTGCATGATGACAAAGACCCTGAGGGGAGTTATTTTCATCATAGCCTTAATGTAAATATAGACTTAATGTAAAAATAACGCCTGTAGATACATAGTTTTTCATGTCCGCGTATGAATTTATTGGGCATTTAATATTTAAAAATAATTAATTTATTTTAATAACCTTTTAAAATTGATAAAGTCATTAATAAGCAATAAAAAAAGACTAAAAAACTCGTATTATTTTTTATCACTTTTCAAAAGTGTTCTTATTCTTATGTAATAAATCGAAGGTATAATTTAAATGGTAGTAGGAGATTTTCAAATATCGGTTATTCGTAACCCGGGAATGTTTGTATTTGTTTTTAAAAAAATTAATTTTTAAATTTACTTAAATTTTTTTTATTTATTGTCTTATTAAAAGAGTAAATTTGTCACATAGAAATAATAATTCATGTCAAAAATAGACAAAAAAACGTACTGCTGTTCAGCCTTTATGAAGTGCACGCTACTGCTAAGTGGGTGCCACTTACGAGTAGATACGTATGTGACCTTGTTAATATTTTTAGTTAATACTTGGTTCCAAACAATTATAATTCATTGAACAAAAGTCATAGCCCATTATATTATCAAGTTTGAGTAAGTAGGTGAGTTAATTTAATGACGGCAATTTATTATTCTTTGTTCCCGGATCAATATCCTAAAGCAGCTAAATAGTAAACTCATGCAAATCAACCAAGGTGTTTTTATGTATTCATTTCACCACATAAGAGTATGAAAGCTTTAATGTGAAGTCATTGTTTTACATGACTGTAATGATTCTGAAGGCTATACGCCTTGTTCGTAGAAATACATTAACTTCAGTGAGCCCACAACTGAAAAGGTTTATTAATTTATTGTTCACGTCAAAGCTGCCCAAAACTGAGTAACTTTCTGACGTCAACTCTAATGCAAGTGTATAAAAATGGTTCAGTTAGTATCAATTAATATGCGTCGGAAGGTGGATAAATTGATACAAACAGTGCCAAAAATGTAACATGATATCACGAAAGATTGAAGGCAAAATTTGTATGGAAGTATGTAAGTGCCAAAATGTCCCAGAAAACTTCAGAAATCGCCTTCATTAATGTATCTGGGGGTCGTCATCTTTCTGATTTCATCTTCAGGAATTGATGCATAAAACGGCATGATATATCGAATTAAATAAAATATACCTCATTTCTGTAAGTTGCGCCGTTTTTTAAAATCGGGGCAGCGCGGCATAGGGCCGCACTGTGTTTTGCCCCATACAAGCTAGGAGGAATATAAATCACATTTGAATTTTTGATCGATGACGTCATGAGGGTATTGCCAGATAGATAGCGTAATAAATGCATTCTCAATCGGGGTGATTAATGCACGGGTTGACTAATTAATACCAGAGTCGGAAAATCTGTTTATTAGCTTATAAATTTTTCTGAACTATTTATTCGCTTCTTGTGGCGCGGAGTTTTAGGTTGTTTATTGAGTTTAATGTGTTGTATTTCGGTTCTGAAACATGGTATAAGGCGTTGTTTTTTTAATAGTTTAATGAAAACAATTTTAGATTTTTCTTAAAATAAATAACTTGTGTGTGAACTATGTGTCTGCGGTTTGTTTGTGAAAGAAATACATTTTACTAACTAGACGTTTATTGAAGATTTGCTACAGGTTCGAGGTTAAATTTCAAGTGACGCGACAGACCTGTCAACACCCTTAGCATGTGGCAGCTCGCGTTATGGCAACAACCAAAATGACGGATACATATCAGTCAAAAAAATATAATACTTATAACTTACCGAGAATTTATTTCGGAGAGTGTATCAAAATCCCGGATTAATTATTTTAATTTTTTAAATAGAACAACTAATTTTCCATTCAAATCAGTTACGTTTTTTTCCCGCACGAACAACCATGAAGTTTTTTGTTATTTTATAGGTACCACATACAAGATTTCCAGACAGAAAATGTTCGTGACATGGAGGAGGAGTTAGCCGAAGAAAGAAAGGCTTCAGAATATGTGTGTAAAATAACATTTGAACTAGAAAAGATCAGTTTACTTGGTGAAAAACAGATAAAAGCAGGGGTCGGCTTACTTATGTTTACCTGGTAACTTGTAAGCACTGCACGTGCCCAATAATGTGCACAGTTGAATAATTTTGTAAAAAAAATATACAAAAGGAAATTTGTATTTATGCGTGTCATATAAAAATATCGAAATAAAAAAAAAGAAAAATAAAATTATATTGTTTATCACAAACTTTCTTTGTACCAGGGATAAATACAAATTACAAAAGGACAAATATAATTATAAATACAGATCACAGAAGTTGTAGTACTTGGTTGACGTGTTAGAGTTTTAACCTTCAAGCTTGTATGAAATGAAACACAGTGCACCGCTGTGCATAGATGCAATTTGCAGTAGTGCCAATGGGTCAAGGATGTTGGCGACCGTTTTGTGCGCGCGGTTTCATACTAATAGTTATTCAGGCCCATCTCCCTCGTTTCTCTTATCTGTGGTAAGGGCCAGTTGTTTCACAGAACTTAACATTTCAAAAGTTTCAAGAAAATTCCAATCTGTTCATTATGTCAACGTGAATTTGCGATGATCGAAGAAGTTCATAATTAATATTCAAGTTCTGTGAATGTCCTATTCAAGTTCTGTTATTCAAGTACCTAAAGTGAAATAACCGGCACATGTTGAGATGATAACAAAAATTTAATGGAATTTTCACAAAACTGGAATTTTTACTTAGAAAGTTGCTGAATTCATTAAATTCTGTGATACAAACCCATCCTAAAACCGTTACAATGCTTGTAGGTGGATATTTTTAGTTGTCCTTTTTTATGTGAAAACCTCACAAGAGTCCCAGCTGCTCCCGTATGGATCCAGTGAGACTACGAAATCCCCAATTGGGGTATGTTTTAAGGCTGAAAGTAGTTGTGAGGGGAAAGAAACGAGGAAGATGAAGGTGGAAAAGTAACTGGATTCTCAGATCTGGTCACCAAATATGGCTGAAGCCATTTCAAGCAACGTTTCAATTCTGAATAGTGGACTTACACCAGGGGGACCCCGAGAGTAGGTATCTCCCACACTGGAACGTGCCGCAAATACACTTTTAATTATTTTAAATTAATTAATTGTGATATAACAAATTAATCAAATAAAATCTATTTGCACAAGCCGGGATTCGATCAAGAGCCTCACCCCTCGACCACGGAGGCCATCAGAGGCCAGTAGTATTTTTTTTCGTTCAATGGTACATTGCTTTGGAATGGAATCAAAGTTATTTCAGATTCTTGCTTAACAGATATAAAAAGAAAAGGATTATGTAAATAAAAGTTTGCTTTGTTCAACATAGGATTTTATTTA
Organism: Limnephilus rhombicus; assembly: GCA_929108145.2. Classification (NCBI taxonomy): domain Eukaryota; kingdom Metazoa; phylum Arthropoda; class Insecta; order Trichoptera; family Limnephilidae; genus Limnephilus; species Limnephilus rhombicus. The sequence goes on from OV815274.1 coordinate 30,279,382, forward strand.
TTTTATTAAGATCAAGCACGTACGAACTACTTTGGCCACGGCGACAATTGCGTCTCTGCATCAAAATCCATTGCGGTATAATATGGAAATGCGCACACGTTGTGACGTGACATTGGGGTGATTTTTTTTGTACATGGATTTCAAAATAGTCAATCTTACTGTCGCTACGACCATTGTTGCTCATGTGCGCCTGGCCTAATACATATTTACAAAATAATTATATGTTACATGATATTTTGGACCGTAAAGTCTGGAATATAGATTCACATATACGAATAAAATGTCAAATAATAGTAGCATAAATATGTTATGTAGATGGGTAGGTACATATTATTATAAAATGTTAAATAATACATTATAGGGATATAAAAAATATTGTCGATAATAATTATAATAAATATTGATATAAATACAGAAAATATTGTGGATGTACTGTATATATATATATACATACGTTTAAAGAAAAAAAATATATATGTATAATATATAAATAAAGTAAGGGTAAAATAATTCATATATAAAGGAAAGGTAAAATAATGAAGGTTTCAAATAATACATAAATATATACAGGGTGTTAAGGGACGTACTTGTCTTACTTTAACTAGTGATTCCTGACATTATTTGGAGTACAAAATGTAAATGAAATTTTGGTCTCTGGTGACTTTTCTTGATGACTTGTTTTTCTAATTTTTTTTCTTCAAAATCAAACAAAAAAAAAATTTCTTCTTCATGTCGTCACTGGTCATTCAGCCGAATAAGCGACCAACTCCTTTCCCCCCATCCAACTGTCCAACGCCTACCATTTTTTTTAATGTTTTTGTAGAAAAAAGAACACCAAAAATATCACCGTAGACCAAAATTTCACATACATCACTGGTTTTAAAGTAAGTCAAGTCCCTTAACACTTAATAATAATTCATAATACATACATGTGTATCTATAATATATAAACAGTTTTAATATAATACATACTTTTTAATATCTTATTTGGTAATAGGTACAATAATTAATTCACAATATTAATAATTAATAATAATCATAATTTGAATTAAAGCACATTAAGTGAGAAAACGTAAAATGTACACTGCAAGGTTTTTTGTAAGTTTAGGTTGGTAAATATACGATATGTTAGATGTGGTAAGGTAAGGTAAGGTTAGATTAAGATTAGATTAGGAAAGGTTAGGTTAGGTAAGTTTTGGTTAGATTTGATTAGGTTAGGTTAGGTTTAGATACAAAAAGTTTAATATATGCCTACACATAATGGATAGTAAGGTTTTTTATAGGTTAAGGTTTGAAAATGAGATTGGTTAGATATGGTTGCGTTAGGCAAAGTAAACATAGATAAGGTAAGGTTAGGTTACTTTAGATTAGGTTAGGTAGTGGTAGATTCGGTTATAAATTAAGGATAAGTTAGAAATATTGTATATTCTTAGTGTACAAAATATACTTTCCACTATGTACGAATATAATTTATACATTATTTTAATAAAACTAAAAGTATGAAATACTATTTCTAATGCAGAGGTATTTTGGTAAATTTAATTATTTTTATACAGTTATCGCATAAAGCAATTTTGAAAACAGGACCCAGCTTTGTAAAAATAGAAGTATTTGATTTGAAAAATACAAATTTTTCAGGAGAAAGTATTACTTACTTATCGTTATTATAATAATATATTATCTTAATTTACCTATCCTAAAATTTAAAAAGTAACGTTAATTTAAAATATCGTCCTTATCCAGTCATGACCTCAAGGAATTCTGGAAAAAAAGACACACGTATATAAATTAATTCCATTAAGCAGGAAATTAATATTAGGAAGGCGGATGTGGGTACCGCCACCCCGGGAACCATTTATTGGATAACCAACATCTCTAACATAGGTCTCCCCAAGTGGTTCGCTACGTTTGGTGACTTAGCAGGAGTGTCCGGGTTCAAGGGGTGAGGTTTGTCAAGGTCTTGGCAGCTGATACGTCTGCCCACCTTCTGCGTGGCGGGCCGGTTTGAGAGAGATTGATTGAGGGAGGCCTTTTGATCTTTCCAGCCGGCCTCTTTTGACCCATCGCTTTGCACTACTGTTGGAGAGATGGATTCATGCTCCTGGATACACTAACCCCCAGATTGGTAGGCAACTATCATATCTTTAGATTTCAGAAAATCTAAAATCGTATTTAACTATCATATCTTTTTTCTTCCCAGAACTTCCTATCCTTCTCTTCCTTAAAAATACCCTTCACACAGAAACCCCTAAGATGACGTAGGCCCTGAGTGAAATTGATTTCCTTAAGGCCTTCTGCGTGGAGCTGATGTAAACAATAATTTTAGTCTCCTTTTTCACAGATGGCGCGAGTACATTTATTTTAGGGAAAAACGCGTTTTACAAATATAAAGATGAATTAATTTTTTGCACCAGTAGGTACACATGCAACACGAATATGAATAACTAGTTTTAATTATTATGAGTTAAACTAATCACATTTCAAATAAAAAACTATTAATTGATAAAATGATTATTGTAATGATTTATCGTTGTAATTTATACTTATCAGTTCCAGTTTTGAAAATTAAAACTTCTTTGAACTTGAGTAATTTTACGCATTCCGCAGTAATACAATTCAAATGTCGCAAACTACCATTCTTTACAAGCCTATATCAGGCGTGTGCTACTGAACTAATTACTAGATTTTTAAGTATGACCATGAATGCCCTGAAATATATTTTAATTTAATTTAAGGGGGTATTCTAGTCCAGAAATTTTCTTTTTTTTTCCATAATTCGATAGATTAGATATTCAAGAATATCTCATAAAAGATTTTTTGAAATTCGAATTATTTAAAAAATTATAGCTATTTAAGTCGTGGCAATTCGACCGGTTTATACGGAGTCTAATTAGAATCTAAATAGAACAAAACTTTAAACCCGTTTTTCTCGAAACTACTTTTTCTAAACGTTTATCACAAAATATTGACCTATTCTATTTGACCAATTTTCTTGAAATTTGGCATGAATTTTCTTTATATATCCTTCTACGGTAAGAACTAACACAAAACAAAAAAATAATAATTTTTACTATTTTTAAAAATCGAAATAGTAAAAAACAAACTGTCATTTGTGCTGATAAAGAATCTACCTTTTTTATTTTTCAGATGACCAGAAGGGTGGAAATCGTGACAAGATGGACAACTTCTTGTTTTCCCCTCTTCTTCAACAGCGGGTACTTCGTGAAAAATATATACATTTTTTGGGAATTCTTAAAATATAATAAAATAAATTATAAAAAATGTTTAGTAGGTTTCTTTCATCGACCGTCAAAAAACGCCCGAAATTCGGAATTCTAGACTAGAATACCCCCTTAAATATTATGGAGAACGATAATGATCGTTTTATTTATTTACCATCCCAATCAACTGACTGTTCAGGATCTGTTAAAGTGGTAATAATTTTGTTTTACATTATTCCATTGTACAAGGCGAATCAAATCTTAAAATTTGCCATAGTATAATTACCATCCCAGTCAACAGTTCCGGAGCCATCAGAGTCAATTTCCTCAATCATGTCGTCCAAATCATCCTCGGTGATTTTGCCGTCAAGTTCCTTGAAAATTTCCCTCAGGACATCGGTCGAGATGTAGCCGTTACCTGTAAGAAAAAAATATTATTGTGAAAAACTTATTTTATTTTAGAAAATCTCTCCTACCGACCAAATCTCAAAGCTCGTGAAATTTTACTCTTTGAGCAGAAACGAACGATAGAGGGCGCTGGTTCTACAAAAATTAAAACATTATCCACAATATCTATCAGTTGTTCACCTGGTACCTGGTATTATACATTCTAAGCAATTAATTTATGCATGTTGATCGTGCTATTATTGGTACAAATTTCTTGAATGTGTTCCTTAGCTCAAATTTACTTTAAAAATATTTTCAGTAAATTTGAATACCTCTTCACAATTTCGGACAGTTTGTATTGAGCTTTCAACCTTTGCCAAGAGATGGCAATAATTTTATCGGAACCATCTTCTAGAAAGCTTATCCATAAGTACAAAGTATATTTCCGATTTAAGATTTATAGTCCGAGTGTACTATTAAATTGGTACTTGAATCTATAATAGTGGCCTAATGTATCAAATAAGTTAGACAAGTTTTCTACCTATTGTGGGAATTTTGTGTTTATTTATTACGATATCCTATGGATATTCTTTCAGGGGAGTCGTAAAATACCCCAATAGTCCTTGAAAATATTTTACTCTGTCAATCTACATTTATACAACAGTAAAATACCATTTGGCCAGTACTTACAAATTATAAAGACAGCTTACCTTCTTTGTCATACAATCTGAAAGCTTCTCTTAATTCGAGAATCATGGCTTCTTGATCTTCTTCTTCTTCTGTAAGGAAGTTAGAGGCAAGCTGACAGAACTCCTCAAACTGCAACTCACCGGTTCCTAGCGATAAAAATACATTGACATCAATTAACGCCTTGTAATTCCTTTAATCATTTCATGTAGATGATACTCTCTCAGTCGTTGTTCTCAATCCTACTGATCAACTGTTGAGCCGAAATTTTGGCTCAACACTTCTCAAATGCACTAATACGATCTTCCCAAAACAACTCTCTGACCAACAGGCGAATCGAGCTTTATCTTATCGAGCTTTTAAACCAATCACCTAGCTGATCTATCTGGAGAATCAGATTGATCGATCGAAATGTTAAGAACAATGACCGTCAGTAATCTCCTCGCTGAAAGACCACCACTCGGAATCTAAACGTTGCCCCCCAATATACCCCAATTGGTGGGAGGGATAGATTCATTCGTTCGTCACTCTTGGACCCACTGATCTCCAGATTCCTACCTACTCTTGGTGCCCTTTTCCTTCGAAGAACTTCCTCTCCCTCGTTTCCTAAAAAGACCCCCAAGACACAGTCTCCCCGAAGACGGCTCTGAGGGGAAATGTTTTCTTCGGGTCCTCCTATGTGGAGCTAATTTATAAAAAAAAATACTTTGGCGATTTTGTTATGTTGCCTGGAATAGAAATCAATACCGCAAAATGATGACCCAATAGGAAAGTATGAACATGTGTTAGTTAAACATTCTGATAAAATACGTTTCTTATTTTTTTTAGCAGCTATTAAAAAAATGTAGACATAACATAACATGTGGAAATAACATGGGAAATGGTGAAAATGTTGCCGCGTCCTCCATTACAATCATCATTAATTTTAGACTAATTATTTATCATCACATCATAAGTGAGACACCCTCAGAAGCATTTATTGGATAACCAACATCCCTGCCCAAGTGATTCGCTACGTTTGGTGACTTAATAAGGGTCCCTGGGTTAATGGTGGCGAATGCGTTTGTCCAGCTAATGCGTTGCGGGCCTAACCTAGCCGGACTCTCTTGCCTTACTTCGCAGTGGGAGGGATGGATTCATTCAGTCACTACAGGACATATTAACCCAGATTTATACCTAAGCCTCTTACATTTTCCCTTCCCAGAACTTCCTCTCTTTCCTTTCCCTGTAAGGACCCTACACAGTATCCCAAAAGGTGACACAGGCCCTGAGGAAACTTTTTCTCCTTAAGGCCTCCTGTGTATAACTAACGTAAAAAAACGAGCTTGTGCTTTAGACCACACGACTAAAGTAAAACTTCTTTACCTTCATAGGTATTATAGGAAGAGAGAAAGAAAATGTGCGCGCACTGCTCTCTTTTGCTTCTACAGTGTGAAACAGACAATAGGCCTGCATTGTGTCTTAGATATACGAAACGTAACTGGATATGAGAGAAAGAGAGAAAGAAAATGTGTGCTCGCACCTCTCTTTCTCTTGCCCCTACAGTAATATACGAAACGTAACTCTCTCTCTTTCTATCTTCACTAACTTATATCTCCCTCTCAACTACCATTCGCCTCGCTTTTCGTAACGCTCTCGTCACGCATTCACCAGCTTACTCCCCAAGTCAAGCGTGCGTAAAGAAGTTTTTCTTCAAAAAGGCATTGATACATCTATGAAAGACGGGGATGAATAATTTACCGAAGAACCTGGGTATGCAGCACAGTCAATCGATAATAGATTTATCGATAAAGTATTATATACCGTATGTACGTATGTATATTAATGTATATATGTACGAGTATCGATAATTACTAGTCAGTTCTCCTGAGAATGACTGCCGTCATCGAATAAAAAAATAAAAAACCGCACTTGACATTTGGCACTTGTCATTTTGGCACTTAGATTGTCAAGCGCAATGTCAATTTTGATTGATAATGGTTCAAGGTAAACATGTATTTTTAATTGGATTCGTAATTAAATACCTTCTGAATCGACTTGGTCGATGATATCCTTGAGGGTCGCACTATCCAGCTGATGTCCCAGCATCTCCAAGATGGTTCCAATCATGTCTGTGCTGATGACTCCCTTCTTCTCCTGATCGAAGGCGTCGAAGGCATTCTTCAGGACTGAGGAAATTGAAAATAACGTAGCACGATAATAACACAATAAAATGAAGGCTGGCTTCTGTTGTATTTATAAACAATATACACATTTGGTATATATGAATAACTCAAAATATCGTAAACTATCATATCCGACAGATTTACTTGATAGATACATATTTGTTGAATTTTACGTTGCTTTTATTTACTCTGGACAGGACTACCTGTCAGATATCTTCACGTTTATCACAATAAGGTGGACAGAGAATTTGGTGACGGAATTCCAATGCAGCTATTTATTTAGAAGAATTATTAAACATGATTCTAAAGCAAACTGTTAGACTGTACCGGTTTCAGACTGTTTCTGAAACTGGTTCTTTAGACTGGTTCATATATGAATTATTTACGGATTACTCATAAACACCACCAAATCAATTATAATGCAAAAAAATGGTAGTGAATAAAACAAACTGTTAATTTTTTCTGGGTCACTAGTAGGACATTTCAGCATGTCATACTAATGTACCCCACCGTTATGCTTCATTGAATCATTTTATAGCGTAATCAATATGTAAACCACAGCACGTGTAAACAATATTTGATTTATGGTGAGCATTCGAACATTGCTTCCCTTTTCTTTAACTTTAGTATTTGGAGATGTCTGACTAATCAACTTGACTATCGATATATGTATAATTATTTCTCAGAAATATATTTTCTACTCTAAAAGTGAATATGAAAGTAAATACGCCATATAAACAAATAAAATTCTTGTGATAATTCGTATTTTTATATACATAGATTCCACTTATTTAAGTGTGTTTACAAATACTACGTGATTTTTTAAATTAAAATTATTATTTTAAATTATTAAAATTTAACTGTTGTTTTTTTATTATTTATTATTCGAATTTTAATCTTCGTATTTAGATACTCAAAAATACAATTTAAAAAATATATATATATTGCAATGCAGAGGTTGTGTTAATTGTAGCAGAATGGTCACTGCCAGAAATCTATATTATAAGAAGCAAGACACGTCGTACATAAAATTTAAAAATTCAAACATGTTCAAAATTAAACGGTTTTGGTTTCTCCTGTAAATTTTCAAAAATGAACTTAGTTAATTTATTAATTAGGGTTGCGGTGTATTAGACAAATGTGATTACTTTTAGGATTAATTAATTGAATAGACAATTTTTAATATTATACAAAAACGGAAAAAGGTACTTACGCTGAGTCTGTTCTTTGTCCAATATTTCCTGTAGAGCCGCGTTATATGAAACAAGAAACAGATACTTAATAAAAAATATTAATAAAATTGACCCCATGTTGTGCCCTAATCACTAACATACGTTAAATAGCTTCACTGAACTGTGAAGCGCCAATTAAAAGGCGGTCAATATATTTAGGACATCAGCCAAATACATATACTAACACATCAAATGAACAAAAAGAAAAGTGAATAATAATATTGAAACGTTAATTTGAGATGTCACCAAAAGTTTAAAATCTAAATTATGAACAAAAAAAGCGATTAAAAATTTTGTAGTTTTTTTGTTTGATTTTATTTCATCTACGGTTTCCCGTTCTCGTATAATTCAACGCACCATTTTTAACTTGTCACTTTTGAACTGTAATCACTGTCACAAAGTTCTGCTAAAAGCACTGAAGTACTGTAAGTCGGGGATGGACTGATTTTTTCCTTGCACGTGGAGGATTATTATAGTTTAAACCAATGCCGAACGCCACGTGCCTGGAATCTTCGAACTGAGCTGGCGAATTCCTGTGGCAATACAAAAGTCAGCGCCGGCTGCGGTTAATATGAAGACTTCAATTACTACGGATTTATCGGAAATTTGGTTATTGAATTCTAGTCATAGAATCGGAAACACCACGAAAATACCAACGTTATTAAAATAAAAAGAAATATAATATTTAATATCTTATTATTTGAAGATTTTCTATGTCGGTGTACTGTGATTGATTATATTATAGGTGCTAAAACACGGATATAATAAATCACCTCTTTTAGCAACGCCTCAATTCTTGTCTTTCTCTAGTTCCTTGGATCCAATGTATTGCTGTTGTTGTGGTTCATTATCCACAGTGGAAATCTTTCAATCCAGCATTCCCCCTCATATCCTCCGATCCTTACTAATGTCTGCAGGAACCACCTAGGTTTTATTTGATCAGCTTTATACAAAAAACATCAAGGTGACAGTACATGTACGGATTATATGAATGCATTTGATAAAACAACAAAAATTATCTGAGGATATCGGACAAATTACTAATTTGGTTCGCTATTTATCTGAATGAAAGAAAACTAATTATAAAAGTGATAAAAATCTACAGAATTCTTCGCCTCTAGCGGCATACCACAAGGTAGCTATTTAGGTCCTGCATTCTTCCTAATCTTCATAAACATTCCAGAGTGGAAGATATTCTCAGTATCGCCCTGGTGTAAGACCACCATTCAGAATTGAAATGTTGCTTGAAATGGCTTTATCCGTGTTTGGTGACCAGATCTGAAAAGCCAGGTACTTCCCTACTTACCTACTTTCCTCTTCCCCTACTTCTTCCTCTCCCCACTACCTTCAGCCTCATAACATACCCCATTGGGGATGCCATGGTCTCACTGGCTCCAGACGGGAGCAGCTGAGACTGTTGTAAGGTATTCAGTATTCACATTTAAAAAAAATCCCCTTTCAAAAATGTTAAATCTATACTCTGCTTCACAAAAAACACCAAGAAATTACCCTTTTTATTATTGCATACTTATTATTAATAATAAAAACAATAATACTTTTTGGTGCGCTGTTTTTGTGAAAAATCATCTCAAGGGCGCTGTACAATTTATCATAATTTCTTAGGCTCTATATAATTTAATTATTTACAAACAGGCATAAAAAACTTCCCTACCTGGCAGATCACTTCGGATAAACACACTTTTATTAGAAACTTTATGCTTGGAGGCGATACGATTTTGCTCGTGGAGCGCACTATATTTAAAACACGACATTGCATGATTTTATATTTGCTACTTCGATTACTGTTGACATTACATTTATGAGAAGATCAGTGCCAAAAGTAGAGGTGGTATTAATTTTAAAATACTGGATAATTTTTATGTAAATGACCTTTAAAAAAGCTCACAAGTTCTCATTTGCTTACATTTTTACACAATTAGTTATTTACAATGCCGTGGGGTACAAAGGCGAAGGAGAATTTTTTTTTGACTTTATGGTATCTGAAAAGGTGAGTTTTAAGTTTAGCTCTAAATTCTGCTGAGTGTATGATCATTCTTAAATCACGTGGCAGTTCATTTCGGTGTGTAACATTAAGGCGCGTAACTAATAATCTATTTCTAAATATTAACAAATGAAAATCTATCAACTTTTTGTAGAAACTAGTAGTAAAGATTAGTAGGATTTTTGGGAGAATCATTAAATTTTTAATTCACTTCCTGTCTTGAACATTTTATTTGTCTCATTAGTTTTTTGCCAATAATAGTTTAATTTCATCATTGGTCACCTCACCATAAAAGCACCATAAAATGACAAAATAATTCCGAAAAAGTTTGTACGATTTATTAATTTTAAATTACATATCTCCTTAAAACAAAGTTACTACACTTTTTTATTAAATACCTTAAAAATACACACACTTGAGGATCGGCGAAGGATTAAGTGACCTACGCTTCTTTTCAAAATCGTAAATTCAGAGCTAAACTGTTTCGAACTTCTGAGTGTAGATAAATTAAGAGTAGGTACTTGTAGGTGCTCGGCATAAGGACCTATTTCAATGTAGCAACCCCGCCAATACGTAGTTTAGCAAACGAATATACCTAACAAATATTATCGAAATTTTTAATGTAACAAATTCGAGGTTTAAATCTTTAACGTCAAGACATTATCTCCGATTATTTCAGTTTATCATAATTATTATTATTTATTAATTTTATGAAAATGTAAAACTACTGAAGTGTAAGGAATTATTTTTTGCAACTCACATTTTATTACTATTCATTGAGTTAAAAACTGTAAACATTATGTACCCAATGTAAATGCCCCATGGGCTTATAAAAGAGTAAATATAATAAAATAAAGAAAAAAATAGTCCGTGGATATGTAGCTAACCATTCTTTCGGCAATCTCCTTCTTTTTTTTTGAAAATTGTTATTAGTCATTTTACCAAAAATTATTGTTGAAGAAATCTCATCTAATAGCAAGCTCATAGTGAGTAAACCGCCTGGATTATTAATTCATTAATTTATCATCAAGAAAATAAATAAATGTGCATTGGTACATGTACCTAATTATTTATTGGGTCCTTTATTGTTTATTAACGTGATACTGAATTTGATTTGAGTTGTATAATTATTTGGTCATTGTTTAGTCACAGTTGCACCCTGTTCTCTGAAATCTGTGAACCCTGAGATTGCGATGTCAACGATTGACAGCTTGTTGAAAACTGACGAACCGAAGTCCAAATCATTCCATTCTAGCCCAGAGGTCGGCAAAGTGCGGCTTCGGAGTCGCATGCGACTCTTTGGCCCCTTCAGTGTGGCTCTGGCATAATATCCGGAGATATTCTAAAAAAAATTAAAGATTTACCTTCATCTGCCAAAATATTGAAAGATAGAACAAATAAAATCTCTTCAAATATAGTCATCCAGCAAATCGAAAATCTAAAATTTGTTTCGGTTTTATCAATAATAATAATAATAATAACGATTTATTGTCTTCATTTCTTAGTAACAAGTAGAGATAATGATATCCTCACTGGGATCTCCCGTGCTGAGGATTTCATTTACATATTATAATTTAATTTTAAGAAATTAATATGAGTTAGACATAACATAAAATAAATAATTATAAAATAAATAAGATAGTGGTTTTTTTTATAATTCAGTTCACTAGATTTTGTTTTAGTCTGTATTTGATATCAGTATATTTTCTATTTCTGATCTCCCTATATTTAGTATCTAGCTTTTTATTTGAAAATTAAATGTTATAATGTTGAGGTTTTTGAGTGACAGTGGTATTTTATTGTAGCGTTTAATGCCATAATATAAGAAGCTTTTTTGCCCAAATGTTGTGTTAGTAGTTACTTGTTGGATATGTTTTTGACAATGAGATCTAATGTTTCTAATGTACGTGTTAGTTGTTATTTCTTGGGTTTGTACTTATGAATGTAAATGAGTATAGTTTTAGAATATAGTTGTTTAATTGACATGACGTTAAGATTGTTGAAGATTTCGTCAGTGCTAGTTCTTACATGAACTTTCAGTGTAATTTTCATTATGGCTTTTTGTGTTTTAATTTGTGGATTTAGTATGTTTTTATTTGCACTGCCCCATCCGATTATACCGTATTCTAACAGTGATTGGCAGAGAGCCATGTAAATCTTGATTGAGTCTTTTTTAATGAGGACATTCCTGATAATTTTGAAAAAATAACTTAGTTTTTTAATTTTATTATTTAAATGGGTAATGTGTTCGTTCCATTTTAAGTTTTGATCAATTTTTAAAGCCAGATACGTTATATGGTTAACATTTTCTAATGAGGGACAATTACAATTCTCATTTAAGTGATGCAAGCTATGAATTTTCAAGTTAAGGTTTTCTTCAGAGTTTTTCATATTTTTTTATTTTTAATGTGATGAATTTGGTTTTATTAGCATTAAGTGTAAGTGAATGGTAGTCTAGCCATTTTTTAATCCTATTAAGTGTTTCTTCTGCTTTCTTAAATGTTTCTGTCCAATTATTCCCATTTATTGGGAGAACAGTATCATCCTCAAAACTGATGATTTCTCCTTCATTTTCTATGTGGCATAGGTCATTAATATAAATAAGGAACAGAATCGGACCCAGAATACTTCCTTGGGGCACCCCGAATTCGACATCAATACACACACTGGTTATGTTGTTAAGTTTCACAGTTTGCTTTCTATTTCCCATGTAACTTTTAAAAAATATCAGTTCATTATCAGTAATCCATATGTTCTCTAGTTTTATAAAAAGATGTGAGTGATTTATTGTGTCGAAGGCTTTAGAAAGGTCGAGAAATATGCCAATGCATTTTTTATGTGAGTCTAGAGAATTTTTAATATATTCAATTACTAAGGCTATGGCGTTGGATGTTCCTAGATTTTTTCTGAAACCAAATTGTTTTGGTGATAATAGTTTATTTGATTCTAGGTAGTCGACGAGTTGAGTTTTAACTGTTATTTCTAAGATTTTAGATAATGTGTTTAGAATTGTGATTGGTCTGTAATTATTGATATCTTTAAGATTTCCTGATTTAAAGATTGGTGTAATAGTCCCTTTTTTGAGTTAAGATGGAAATCTGCTTTCCGTGATAGAATTGTTTATTAGAAATAGTATCGGTTCGGTAATATCGTCTTGTAAGAATTTTATTGTTTTCATTGTGATTTTATCACTACCAGCCCCCCTAGCACAGTCGATCGATATAGGTTTTATCGAAAATGTCGGTAACTTGTAATCGCTCCCGAGAACGACTGCAGGCCGCTAACGAAGAAATAACAGTTCACGTCAAATAAATCAGGAACCCTTAGTCGTTGTGAACTGTTTTTTGTTCGTTAGCGGCCTGCAGTCGTGCTCGGGAAAGATGACAAGTTACCGACATTTTCGATAAAACCTATATCGATCGACCATGCTAGGACCCCAGATGAAGATGTTGGTTTGAATTTAGATAACATTAGAGTTAGTTCTTGTTTTTTATTTTTATTATTTTTATTTCTTATTTAATGCCGGCAACCCGGGCGTTTATTGTAATAATAATATCTTATACAAACAAGTTAGTAGCCCGCCTCACTAGACTAAGTCTGTTCCGAGGCGGGTACAAGTGTTTAGTGATTTGTTTTAGAGCAAATTTATTCCTTTGTGGATTTGGCTGTTTGTTTATGTTCGGGTTAAAGTGTTGAGGTTTGGTTATTTTGTTGGCTAAATTCGAGCCTATGTTTGCATAAACGTTGTTAGTGTAGTTAATTAGTTTGTGTACATTTTTGTTAAGCGAGAGTGTACCGTTATCTGTGTTGATTTCTTCCAATGGGTTTGTTTTATTTTGATCTGTGTAGGTGATTTCTTTAATTATTTGCCAGATAAGTTTTGGATTATTATTGGATTGATCTATTTAAGATCTGTAGTAATTTTGTTTAGCCGATTTAGTAAGATCGGAGCAGATGTTTCTACAGTTTTTGTAAAATAGTTTTAGGGAATGGTCATAAGGATTGTTTTTTACTTGCTGATGGATCTTGTCTCTTTTCCTTATACATTTAAGTAGGCCAGGTGTGATCCAAGCTTTTTTGATAATTTTATTGTGTGAATACGTATAAGTTTTTATTGAAGTGTGGTTTTGTATTTTTAATTGCAAGTGTTCAATAAATGTTCTAATAATAAAAATTATATTGGAAAAAAGAAGAGATTATCCGACTCACCTTATTTTTGAAGAATTTAAAGTATTAAAATTTAATAATCTAGTTCGAAAAAATATAATAATACAAATAATAAGAGAAAAACAAAATCATAGATTTTTAACTGAAAGTCGTACTCGTCAAAAACATATATTTCCAACACAAAAATGCAAGACCTCATTTGCACAACATCATTATACATATCTAGGAAAAATATACTTTAATAGCCTACCTGAAAAAATAAGAAAAATCGAAGACGATAAATGCCTACTAAAAGCAATCAAAGAGCAATTTAAAGTAAAAATACCAAATTGATAAAATTTATCATCATAACTTATATAACTTGTAAATTTAATAATTATCAAGAATCTACCACAAGTAAATTATAAGATACAAAATATATTTTGTTAAAATACTCGTATTTTAAATATTTTCTAATCCCATAATCGTCCCTCTTCTAATCACAAGCGTCTGCTTCTATAGAAGAGAAATACCATAAAAAAAAAATGAAAAAAATCAGTGATATTTATTATTATTTATATGCTAATGTTAATGTTAATTTTAAATTTAATGTTAATGTTATTGTTAAAACTTTTTGGTTTAGATAAATGTAAAACGATCCATATAGAGAAAGGCAAAATTGTAGATGGAGACGAGGGTATATTTAGAAATTTCAAAATTAAAAGTATGAAAGGCGATGAGGTTTATAAATATTTAGGATACCCGCAATCGAATAGATTAGATCACTCTAGTATTAAAAATGATATTAGGATTAAATTTCAAACTAGGATCAGAAAATTTTTAAAATGCAATCTATCTGCTAAAAATTTAGTAAAAGCAATAAATACTTGGGCAATACCTTTATTAACTTACTCATTTGGCATAATTAAATGGTCCAATACAGATTTAGATAGTTTAGAACGATTAATTAGAACTACGTTAACAAAGTTTAATTGCCATCATCCAAATTCAGCTATAGAACGAATTAATTTACCTAGAAATTTAGGAGGTAGAGGTGTAGTCAAAATAACATCTTTGAAACACAATCAGGTAGAAATGCTTAGAAATTTTTTCCATAGGAAAGCTAATAGCTCAGAAATGCACAAAATAATTTGCAAGGCAGATAGAAACATTACACCTTTAAATTTATATGACGAGAATGCCAACATTCTTATAAATACTAACCAGGAATTATTAGATTACTGGTCAAATAAAATTATTCATGCAAAACACTTCAATTATCTCAACCAAACGTATGTTGACAAACTTTCGTCAAACAAATGGTTGAGTATTGGAGAGTTGAGCGCAGAAATAGAAGGATTTATGCTTGCCATTCAAGATAGAGTCATTAATACTAAAAATTATAGGAAGCATATAATCAAAGATATTATATATATTTTTTAAATATTTATATTGAGGGATCAGTAGGATTTATAGGTTCAACTAGGAATTCCACAGAGCCGAACCCTCTGATATGAAAATATCTGGAGTCGGTGAATTATTTTCCCATCTGGTCTCTGGTAGGTTGACATGTTGTTCTTGTATTGTTTTGTAATTATAATACATATAGTGCAATTGCATAACGTGGATTGACCAGATGATCATTTGGGAAGTGTGTGAAAGGGTTTAGTTTTTCCTGTGGGGAAAATTAAACCCGGACATTTAAATCTGGTAAATCAAATTGATGATTTATGTAGAAAATGTGTGGCTTTTCCGGAAACTATAGAACATATTATATCGGGATGTTCTATATTAGCGCCGTCCGAGTATACATTTAGGCACAATCAGGTTTTAAAAATAATCCACCAAAGTTTGGTAATTAAACATAACTTGAAGGATTTATGCTTGCCATTCAAGATAGAGTCATTAATACTAAAAATTATAGGAAGCATATAATCAAAGATATTATATATATTTTTTAAATATTTATATTGAGGGATCAGTAGGATTTATAGGTTCAATTAGGAATTCCACCTAGCCGAACCCTCTGATATGAAAATATCTGGAGTCGGTGAATTATTTTCCCATCTGGTCCCTGGTAGGTTGACATGTTGTTCTTGTATTGTTTTGTAATTATAATACTTATATAGTGCAATTGCATAACGTGGATTGACCAGATGATCATTTGGGAAAAAGTGTGAAAGGGTTTAGTTTTTCCTGTGGGGAAAATTAAACCCGGACATTTAAATCTGGTGCGTAAATAAATAAAATTTTATTATCTAGGCATTGATTTGTAATTGTATTTCTATTGTTTTTATGTATATATTTCGAAATAAAAAAAAATAAAAAATAAAAAAAATATTTTCCAAGCAACTTCTAGGGCTTCAGCTTTATATGTTGACTCCCAGGTTTCAGTTTGTAGTGATTTTATTTATTTATTTAATACATGAATTATCGAAAGTACAAATAGTTTTTTGTGATATTTCACCCTCCATGCTAGGGATGACCCTGTGTTATGGCGGGTGAAGTTTACAGTGTGCGGATATACATTCATTTGTATAGGTTGAATTTTTCACTAATTGATACTATGCACACAAATTCTTCTACGATAAGAGAGTTTATGTAGTTATATGAATTACAATAATAACCAGATGGATTACAAGAATAAGGTTAAGAAGTTAAAGAATTATTGGAAAAGATAAGTTATTACTAGTATATTAAGGAATTATTGATATACAGTTCACAGTAATCAGTCTTATACATATAATGCTGCTTAGATAGTAAATAAAAAACATATTATATTTTGCCTGCTCTTAATACTATGCACACAGATCTTCTATAATAAGAAAATGATATACTTATAGTTAGATTGGGTTACAAGAAGAAGATGGAGAAGTTAGAGAATTATTAGAAAATTTTAGTTTTATGTAGTCTATAACATGTCTATTCCACGTTAAATTTTGAGTCGATGGTTGATTTTTCTTTGCATGAATGTTAAGAATTAAAGTGTAGGGGTCAGTGATGGTGTATGATTGTGGAGTAGTTTTTATTTGTTTTTGTCATTATGTGATCAATGCAAGATTGCGAGGGGATTGATTTATTCATTTTGTGATCCACTCTTGTTGGTTCCCTTATAGCAGTTGATGAGTCATGTGACATACATGATACAGCGCAAGTTTCGCTTTTCGTAAGATTTATTTCTCATACAGGTACTAAAAAAGAAATTTTTGATTATTGCCACACAAAGGTCAAACGCGTGGGGAGGATTTCGCAAATGACGAGAAGTCTTCTCGTCATTTGCAAAATCATTAGAACGAGAACCTGAAATCGTGACCAAAATTAAGAATGACAACATACAAACCTGACTTACTCACACTTTCCAGGGAGATGCAAGGACATTGTTCGCATTAAATGTTTGTAAGTCATTGTCGTGATTTAAATCTATGGATTCCTTACATACTTATTATTTTTTATCAACGAATTATGTAGCATACCCGTAATTTAATGCAGTGCTAAAATTACAATAAATGTTTGCTAAATCAATAAGCAGATTTGGCTCTCAAATTTTTTTTTAATCATTGTAATGTACATATTTGGCTGTTTGGCTAATAAGTTTGCCGACCACTGCTAACCGATTCAAGTTGTTTGCCAAAGGCGTGGTTGATGAATAAAAAGCAAGGAAAAGTATCACCCCGTTCCAATGAAAAACATTGGCATTAAAGGTTAACATTGATTTGGAAACAACTACAATATTTTTAGATATCTATTTTAAAGTACCTACGTCCATAAAAGGATAAGAATAATAGTACGGGGTTATAAATTCTATAACTACCATCAACTGGGCTATTAAGTATTACCCCTCCCCAATACTTTCTTGAACTTATAATGTTCAAAACATTATAATGCAGTCGCCCATTCAGAATTCAAGGGTTGCTTGAAATGGCTTTAGACATGTTTTGAGCCAGATTTGAATAGAAGTGCTTTCCCATCTTTCTCCTCCCCATCACTTTCCTTCCCCACTACTTCAGCAACTTAACCTATTTTGGGATGCCGTAGTTCTATTAGCCCCAGACCGTTGGGAGCTGTTAGAACTTTTGTGGGGTATTCACATTATAAAAATTAAGATTTTATCGTATTATTATCAATTTTTTTTTATCATTAACCCTAACCCTAAGATTAAAAGTTATCTATTTTTTTGTTTATTCCAGATCTCGGGGAGGGTGATGCAGTCCCACGAGTTCCATATTATACATAGAATATAAACATCAAAGTAATAATAAAAACATTGTAAAATAATAAAGGGTAAAAGAAAATAAAATAAAATAATAATAATACAGAAACAAAAGAAGAAAATTTAACTAAAGTAACATTTTTTTGAAATCTACGACTTCGGGAATTGGCTCCATCGCTTGTAAATGGGATCCTGCCAGAAGTGGAGTGCTGCCATCACAAGAGCGTTTTCTTCTTCAAACTTCTCGGTGTCACTGCAGAACCAGGACAACACAAAAAGCATTCGGTAGGAATTGTATTGTATTTCCATTCTTTTTAGAGATACTTTGTTGTTATGTGTTAAAAATGCCTTGTTGAATCTTCGATAAATCGTACTTGCCCTAATGCACAGTCATCTTTTCTGTCGCACAATACCCGCTGAGGTCCGCTATGCACACACACCATCATGTCTAATACCAAATCAACAGAAATAAGGATTTCACATAAAAACCAACATCTTAAACCATGGATAACTCAAAACGTTATAAATTGCATTAGAAAAAGAGACGAATTAAACAAAACTAAATCCTTGTGATATTTTTAAACAGCAGAAATATCTGCAAAAATGTTGTACGTAACGTAAAATAAAACTATTATAAGAATAATGTTACCAAGAACTATTAGCTTTTTCCGTCGTCTCTATTAATTTTGATGGGATTTTTATGAATTTAAATTGCCTCCTTAATTAGGCGTACTTTCTGAGTTTTGGATCTTTCCAGGACTTCGGGAACAAATCCAAAGTAATGGCCGGTTTCAATTAAATGCTCAACGATTGCCGATTTGTCAGGGTGGCCGAGTTTACATGCTCGAAAGTGTTCTCATATCCTTTTGGAGATCGTCCGCTCTGTCTGGCCTACATAAACCTTGTCACATATATTTACCATTTATATGTACTCCATCTGTTTCCAGAGGAAACTTAGTCTTTGCATATTTTAATTGTGGTCCCGAAAACATCTTCTGATGACAGACATTACACATCTGCCCTGATGATGGACACGTAACGCTGTCCGAAACGTTGGCTAAAGAAGGAGATAGCGCATCACGACATAACAATCCAAAAATTAATAATGAAAAAAAAAACCTATAGAACAATGTTGAAACTACACGACCAATCTATCTACACGAACCAACCTACCAGAAAAAAATAACTCCCAAAGCTGGCTCTTAAATCATGAAAAATTGACTTCTTAAATGGTGTATATATTAAATAATTTAAAACACAAATAAAATAGCTCACATCAGTACCAGATATTTGCTAAACCTCCTGATTTAAAAAAAGTATTGACTTTGGTTGGGTATTTTGGAGTCAAATTCAAAATTAAGTTTCGTGTAAAAAAGCCTGCTCAGCCGTTAGTCAATCTCTAATAAGATTGGGAAGTTAGTAAGATTTCACCGGATTTTTAGATTTCTTTCTCTCTGGTGTATTTTAAGATCTAAATTTAGGTACCTGTGTATTACATTTTACCGTGATCCAGGATCTATTTAAACGTCATTATAATAATTCAACCCTCAGTTTACATTAGTTAAATACAAAAAATAAGAGAGGACGCATTAAATTCAGTAACTATCTCTTGACGTATGGCACAACATAGTTAAACTGCCCCAATGCATTTTTGTTGTTTGTTTTTGGGGTGTTATGCCGTGTTACGCTACCTCCTCCTTTAGCCAACGTTTCGGACAGCGTTACAGTGTCCATCATCAGGGCAGATGTGTAAATGGGGATGCACTTAAAAAAAAAAAGTAATCTTCTCCATCATTTTTTAGTGCATAACTGTTTTATGGAGAACCTGAATAAAATAAATAAATTTCCTCCTTACTTCCTCACACGCAGCCGGCGTCACGAGTCACTTTTATTAAAAGTGTCATGCTCTGAAGCTAACAGTAATACTTTTCCTTCACTTTTTTATAATAAACTAGCTGGTTCGGCATGCGTTGCTATGCCATTTAATAAAGAAATTGTTTCTTCATGAGTGTCCTTTCCCATTCGTCCCGTTCCCCTTCCGCCTCCGCTTCTTCTTCTGCGTCCTCTTCCCCTCTCGCGTTCCCACTCCGTCACCTCCGCCTTCCTTCTCCCCACTTCACTCCCCCCCCCCCCTTCCACCGTCCCGCGAACCCCCCTCCCCACTCCATTCCCCCTCCTTCCTTATTTATTTTTGGGGTGATATGCCGTGTTGCGCTACCTCCTCGCGCTAAGGCAAATAATAAGAGCCAAATCTGCACCAAACGAAGACAGAATTGAACAAGAGTCGAAAGGCTGTGCTTTCCTACTAGGGAAATTATTTTCCTCAGGGCCTCCTGTGTGGAGCTCATGTAAAAAAAATCAAGACTGTCTTAGAACCACAACTAAAATACAAGACCTACTGAGGTCTGCAAAGACCAAGTTTCCTCTGAAAACAGATGGAGTGTATAAACTCAGCTCTTCCGGATGTGGCGAGGTTTACGTAGGCCAGACAGAGCGGACGATCTCCAAAAGGATATCAGAACACTTTCGTGCTTGTAACTCGGCAACCCTGACAAATCGGCAATCGCCGAGCACTTAATCGAAAACGGCCATTACTTTGGATTTGTTCCTGAAGTGAAAAAAGTGAAGGTTCCTGAAGTGGAAAGACCCAAAACCCGTAGAGCACGCCTGATTACAGAGGCAATTGAAATCCACAAAAATCCAACTAATATTAATAGAGACGACGGAGCTAAGCTCAATAGTTCATGGTATCGAGTAATTGACGGCTACACCAAACCTAAACGCAGAAAACCATTGTGAAGCATACTGAAATACCAGCTCGTAGTGGAGTAGAGCTGGCAACGCGGTATCGCTTTTAAGTACTTAAGCACACATTTCACGACTAACAATTACACATCTGCCCTGATGATGGACACTGTGGATGGAAGCTGGATGGACGCTGTCCGAAACGTTGGCTAAAGGAGGAGGTAGCGCAACACGGCGGAACACCCCAAAAATAAATAACAAAAATACTTTTGGCCGTGAAAATCTAAAATCAAAATTAATTTTACCTCGGTTTACTTATATTTATTTATATACTCGTATATTCTTGTATGTCCTGCGTTTATATCCTTCTGCTCTGATGTCATTTTACGATCAAACCCCACAACTGTTTGCTATCCTTTTCTTTATTTATTTCTAATATTTTCGTATGCTTTTAACTGTGGTACACATTCATTGTTTATGGTATATTTATACCATAAAGAATTAATGTTTGTGGATATTAAAATAAATAAATTTCATATTTGTAAAAAGCATTAACTTTGTGGCTCGCCACAATTTACAATAAAAAACACGTAAATTTGTTTAAGACCACTTTTATTTTAAACACTCTATCGGTTTCAGAAGCACCCTTCCTTCGTCAGGAGAATATTATAACTAATCTATGATACAGAATATTGACAGATATATAAATTTCAGGTGTTTGGATGGGAGGTAAGCAAAGGGGTGGGGGTAATTGCGGGATTTCCGGGAAGAACAGAGCGGTTTATTGGAAAAATATTTAAAATAGGACTAAACAATAAATTAATTTGGTTATTCAAAATACTGGAATTATTATTTAGGGTGTTTCTGATTTCAAGTGCATCTAAGTTATCTAATTTTTTGCTTTTGTTGTTACGGTGTCCCGATTGAAAGTGTGATTTGTGATTTTGTTGTTACGGTGTCCCGATTGAAAGTGTGATTTGTGATTTTGTTGTTACGGTGTCCCGATTGAAAGTGTGATTTGTGATTTTGTTGTTACGGTGTCCCGATTGAAAGTGTGATTTGTGATTTTGTTGTTACGGTGTCCCGATTGAAAGTGTGATTTGTGACTTTGTTGTTACGGTGTCCCGATTGAAAGTGTGATTTGTGGAAATTAGGTGATTAGCAAACTCTGAAAAATTGGTTATATCTGTGTATCCCGGTTTAAACCCACGTACACAGATATAACTATACATAACATTGCTAGTCTAACCTCATACAAACACTACTTAATTAAAACTGTCTGTCAGCGCTTCTCAGTTTGACTATAATCAAATACAGATTAAAAGTATTAATTTCCAAATACATAATATCCGGGATATATAATATGTTGTTTTGTATTTATAATAACCTACTCTTTGTACTTTTTTATGTGATACTACAATTTTTATTGTTCTCCTTAATGAATTTTATATTTATATTTTTCTTTTTCTTTATCTATGTATATTCTGTATTCATATGTAAAATATTTGTAATTCTTTTGTAAAAGCCGCTATAATCGGCGTTAATAAATAAATAAATAAATAACATGTCAAATCATCCGGCTTCTCATAAACATTCTGCTTACCATTCAATGGTGCACCGGCTAGTAAAAATCCCTCTATAATCTGTTAATTTCGCGATTGAACTTTAAAAAATTAAACAAATTGCTCTAAATAATGGTTATTCCACAAATTTAATTGATAAAATCCTAAATATGAAACTTAAACTCATTTCAATTAATACATTTTTATTTGGTACACCTGAAAATAATAATAAAATAATAAATTCCGTTCAATGGCGCAGAATTTTATATACATCCAACTTTTCCTCACTTAGTACAAAAAACTTGCCTATCCACATTAAACCCGCGTTCTATACTGATAAAAATTTAGATAAATTACTAAAAAACACTAAAGACAGAGATCATAAATTAAGCCACTCAGGCATTTACCAACTATGTTGCAACGATTGTCCTTCGTTCTACATAGGTAAGACAACTAGAAATGTAAACATTAGAATCACATAACATTTTAGATGCTTAAATAATAATAATTTTTCAGAGTTTGCTAATCACCTAATTTCCACAGATCACACTTTTAATAAGGACACAGGGTTTAAAATTCTTCACCGTAACAACAAAAGCAAAAAATTAGATAACTTAGAAGCACTTGAAATCAGAAAATCCCTAAATTATAATTCCAGTATTTTGAAAAACCAAATTAATTTATCGTTTAGTTCTATTTTAAATATTTTTCCAATAAACCGCTCTATTCTTCCCGGAAATCCCGCAATTACCCCTACCCCTTTGCTTACCTCCCATCCAAACACCTGAAATTTTATATATCTGTCAATATTCTGTATCATAGATTAGTTATAATATTCTCCTGACGAAGGAAGGGTGCTTCTGAAACCGGTAGAATGTTTAAAATAAAAGTGGTCTTGAAAAAATTTATGTGTTTTTTATTGTAAATAAATTTCCATCACAAACCATGAAGTTTTGTTAATTATTTTTTAATAATTGTATATTATAGTGTTATTACAGATTCGACATCTTTCGGCGAGTCTTTTCGTGCAGACATTAAAATAAGAGGGTTATAAATAAAAAAAGGTTTGATCAAACTTCAATCAATGAAGTATATATTTAATTTATTTAATGGACATAAATTTCCACAAAAAAGGTTCTAATATAACGTAATGTTCAATACAAAGTCAATAAATACATTATATACGTTATCAGTAAAACGGGAAAATTGAATATAATATTATGCCCTTTAAAGAAGAAATATGTACATACAATATAAACATATATATATGTTAATTATGACAACCATAATACGCGCACTAATCTAGTACGATAGTGAAAAAATTACAACAAACTTATAAAAATTTTAAGAATTTTCGAAATATACATATATATTTATAAGGTAAAATGTTGTTTAAAAATGTATATTCACAGACAGTTAGGTAGTATATCATTAATATTCACAGGCAGTTAAAAAAATGGGTTGGACAGGTATATAATTTTGCATAATATATTGAAGTTGGCTAGAATACAATTTTTAACCTATTATTGTGGTTTATCATTTCCTATTATCAATTGAAATGAATTAGAGATTAGTGCAAATTGTAAAAGGTTATTGGAATGTAATTGGGTACCAAAAAGCATACATATAATTTACAGAAACGTAATGTAATATATACAAATATTACATCGATTATAGGTTCTTCAAATATTAGGTTGGTTATGAATGGACAATTGGTTAGGTACAAATATGTATCTTAGAATAGTTAAAAATAAAGGAAAATACTTAATAATATTACATAAAATAATAAATACATAAATACACAGCAAGAAAAAAGAGAATTGTTAGTTAGGAAAATTTGGATGATTTATTATATTGTTAATAGCAAAAGAAAAGTAAAAGTATGTTTCATATAAATATATAATAATAAGTAACATCATTTGAGTGATCATCGGAAGTGATTGATTCAAATGATATATTTTAGTGGAGCAAATTTTTTGGAGAGTGTAAACAGTTTTCATTTCATTAAAAGTAAGTAAGCTTTTATGAAAATAATTATTTTGAATACTTATGGGTAAGTAGGGTGTATAAATAATAAGTAAAGAGGTAAATTGGCCGGTTTTGACCTATTCTCCAGTCATCTTCTCAAGGAATTCTTAAAACAGAACCAAATGTTGCAAACTACCTATTTTATTATATACTAGTTTGCCATCAAGAAGTATCCTTTACTAAGCCTAGCGGATATTTTCCTATCATTTTCTCTTAAATTCTGTAGTTTGTTACAATCCTTAACCAGTCATGACCTCAAGGAATTCTGAAAAAATAAGAAATATATCAATGAATTTCATTATTATAAAATAAATAAATAATTATTATTATTAATGCACCCTAAGAGCAATCTTTAAATATTCTCAACTTATAATATTTAATGTCCTACTTGCTAAATTCAAAATTTATTATAAATATGCACAATGCGCATTATTAAGGGAAAATAATTGTACAAATCATTACTTCGACCAAGATAAATTAACATTTTAATAAACAAATCATTATAACTAAAAACAAATAGTTAATTAATTAAATCAATGAAACAATAATTTAACTTTGTTTGAACCACTTAAATAAGACTCCAGATACTAATATCTACAGCCTGTATGTCGGACGAATATCTACAGCTCATATGTTGGACTAATATCTACGAACTTCAGATTCTTGACTAATAATATCTACGGTCGGACGAATATCTATGACGATCCCAGTGTTGACTAATATCTACAGAGCGTTTGTTGAACTAATATCTACAGAGCGTAGGTTGGACTAATATCTACAGAGGACAGCTGAGCAAGGGGTTGTACGGAAAAGCATAAATTACTTCAATTACGTAATTACTAATTACGTAAAGGCTTAAACGTTTAAAGTACGTACATGAAGTTTTTGCATAATATTACGTATTTTGCTGTTTACGAGGACAATAATTTATTGAACAAACATGGAGGTCATAATGCAAAGATATTTATTTATTTCGAAATACACGGCACCACAACCTAACCTAACCTAACCTAACTGACACAGAAATGGTCATGGTAACAGACTAATTAATTTAGAAGCACTCAAAATAAAGAAAGCTGTTAAAACAAAAACCCAAATCCTTAAAAATCAGCTAAACGTGTCCAATAGTCCGATATTAGGGATTTTTACATACATACATACATAAATTAAGTTTTTTAAACTGCATACGCAATATTACGTTATTCCAATATGCAATTGCAAATCCAACCTCTACCAGTGCTGTAAATATTGGTCAACACTTTGGTTCTCGTAGATATTAGTCAGCAGTTTGAGCTGTAGATATTCGTACGCACTTTGGTTCCCATAGATATTAGTCAGCAGTTTGAGCTGTATATTTTCGTACGCACTTCGGTTCTCATAGATATTAGTCAGATTTTTTCAGTTTTTGGAATTCCTGTAGATATTAATAGACGCCTCCTTATATTATAATGAGTAACCGACCGTAACCGTTCCTTCTTCAGGGAAAGCGTATACTAATTTGAGAGTTTCGAAATATGGATGGGAACAATGTTTTATTATTATTATTTTATTTTTCATTATATAAGTGGTTCAAACAAAGTTAAATTGTTTCATTTATCTATAATGGATAACCACAAAGTTATGGCTACATTAAAAAGTAATTAATTAAATTATTAGCCAACTACCTCGAGTTCCAATTGAAACTCTTAAAGTTATTAAATTTTTTTGAAGTTGAAAATAAAATACTAATATGACTCATTAATTAATATAAAAGCTTTGAATCAATCTACGGAAATACTGTTTTAGGTGCATTTTAAAGTTTACATTCATCTACCAAAAATTTGTAATATTGTAAATTAAAACTGTTACTTTTTAAATTCCCTTTTGAATTTTATTGCTAGAGAACATGTTAAAAAATCATATAAAATTAGTCTGAATATACAGGAAGCCGTAGAAACACATTATAATAGTAATTAATTATACTGTTAAACATGCTTAAGAAAAGTAAGAAATTAGAAAAAAGATGTTTGTATTTTTAAGGTGATACTTAAAAGAATTCATAATCTGCTCCTTCGTAGATGGCGCTAGTTTAATTATTTAAGGGGAAAACACTTTTGTATTAATGTGTTATTATTAAAAAACTTAATTTATAAAGTATGCCGTTATAAACCTATAAACCGAAACATTCGTCAAAATATATTTTTTGAACGTTAATTTGAAACATATTTAGCACATCTGCCCTGATGGTGGACACTACAACGCTTTCCGAAACGTTAGCTAAAGGAGGAGGTAGCGCAACACGGCATAACACCCCAAAAATAAATAGCAAAAATACTTTTGGCCGTGAAAATCTAACATCATATCTGTTAATTTGAGAAATTAAATCTCCTAATATGTTTTTTTCGAATAACTGCCTTTTATATTATGATGACTGTCAAAAAATGGATTTAAATTTGAAGTTCGAGTATCAGTAACAGTTGTATTATTATAAATGCACTGACAAATTGGTAATAATTTTGTTTTACATTTTTCCATTGTATAAGGCGAATTAAATCTTAAAAATTGCCATAAAATAATTACCATCCCAGTCAACAGTTCCCGAGCCATCAGAGTCAATTTCCTCAATCATGTCGTCCAAGTCATCCTCGGTGATTTTGCCGTCAAGTTCCTTGAAGATTTCCCTCAGGACATCCGTTGAGATGTAGCCGTTACCTGTTACCGAAATAAATACCTATTATTTTATGCCGGAGCACTAAAGAACATTTCGCCTACCGAGCAAATTGCGAAGCTTGTAAAATTTGAGATGAAAAGCAAACGCGAGAGCTCGCTAATTCTACGAAATAATAATAACATTATGAATATTCTAACTATTTCTGAGGACAATAGTTTTAATCAATACATACGTATTTTTTAACTAATCTATTTTTTCTTACCTATGTTTGTATATTAATTAATGTATTATTAATTATACAAACATAGATTTTGTTGTTGAAATGTACTAAAACTATTACTTTTCCCGAAAATCTTTCAGTGATCAAATCGGAATGTTTATTACTTTATTCAGTGAAAAGCTTGTGTAACGTTTTCATCGTTTGCCAAGAGATGGCAAAATATTATTTAGATTTAATATTATTGTAACATAAAAGACAAACTGATGTCAGAAAATATTAGGTCATTACGGTTCCAGGGCAACTCAACAAATTGGCATTTCTTGTTTAAAATTTTAAAATTTTGAAACCAGTAATGAAGTTGCACGTTGTTGAGTTGTCTGGTCACCTGAAAAAGGACGCTATAAATTTATAAGACATGAAAATTATAAACAAAAGATTCTCATTGAAAATATAAACTAAAAATAAATAAATTTGTCCGACTAAAGATATATAATTGTCATTTTTCTTTTTAAAATCATTAAATATTTTATAATACTGACGGCCTTACATTAATTTTATTTCGTGTTTCTTGTAGAGTCACATAAACTAAAAATATCTTTCACTTTTTATAACCTTCTTTATAGCAAGCATAGACTGATTAGGTTACTAGAATGAAATATCACCGAAAGAACTTACAAATAAGCATTACACGTATTTTTTTGAAACAGTTATGTTTCCATTTTGTTTTTTACAGCCTCATTGTAAAATTTAGTTTATTTGAATTATATTGGTATGTTATACAATACGTTTAATTTAACACAGAACAGTTTACTGTATAAAGTAAGAACTACCAGAAACTTTAAAATCCACACCAATTGGAAAGTTCAAGATGTATTGTATTATTATTATTATTAAATCGGAGCCACATAAAACTAGAAAAAGTATAGTTTGAGATATGAAATAATATAATTAATTGGAAATTTGTAAACTTAAACAAATTACTAAAATAAAAATTAATAACAAAACATAATATTCTCTTTTGATAATTATTTGTCCATACTTATTTGCCCATTCTTATATTTGTGAATTTTCATTACGCCTTTATCCTGACTAAGAAACAATTCGTTTGGAATACGTTCTGAATTAGCCCTTACCTTCTTTGTCATACAATCTGAAAGCTTCTCTTAACTCGTGAACCATGGCTTCTTGATCTTCTTCTTCTTCTGTAAGGAAGTTAGATGCTAACAAACAGAACTCCTCAAATTGTAACTCACCGGAACCTAAAGGATAATAAAATAAAAAATTATCTCGTATGTGATTCGTTCATTGGAACAGTTAATGTAATATTTAATTTAAGTATTTTCAGAAAATTAAAAAGTTGATACATTTGATTATAAAAAAATCTCTGCCGTAACAGTGAATGAACACTGCCGTGACCAGGAGTCGAACCTGGGTTACCACGGCCACAACGTGGGGTCCTAACCACTAGACGATCACGGCTACCAGAGAAGGTGAAAGGCTGTCCAAAAATTCATTCCATATTCGATATAATTTGGTGTTCGTTCAACGATAACCGGATCAAATTATTGCACAACAAACAAACCGAATCAATTATAAATTATAAGCAACAATTCACTTTAAAAAAAAAAAACTCTAAATTCTATGTGGTTTACCACTTCAAAATTTTTATGATTGTAGTAGGTACTTTTATCATTATTTAAATAAAATATATATAATAATAATTTTCCGCAACAACATTGATGGTCTTCGAACGTGAATAGAAAATTCGCAAAACAAAAACAAATACTTTTTTCTATAATTTTTTTTTGCTATTTTGAATACAAAATTTATTTTTTATACTTTTTTTACAAAATTCGATAATAATCTGACCTTATTGGGGTACCCCTTTCTAAGGTGACATTGCACATGGTTTGGTGCATGAAGTTGGTTAAGTTTTTTTGTAAATATATTAATTTTTTTAAGTGAGTGTTGTAAACATGTCACAATGTTACGAGAGGGAAATTATAAATAATATAATATCTCGAAAAAAAACTTCTGTATTTGAATATCTTTGAAGAAAACATTTATAAGCTTTTATCTTTTTTAGGTTGTAACATTTTAGTTATATAATTCCTTCCCGTGTCCATAATCAATATATTAATACTTCTTTTGAAGTCGTTATTCTTTTTTTTAAAAATAAAACAATAAATTTGTAAAAACCACTTTTATTTTATATACTTTGTGCCGACCGGGTTTCGCTACAACCGTAGCTTCTTCCGGGCAGTATAATACTCAGTAGGTAAGCTACGGTTGTAGCGAAACCCGGTCGGCATAAAGTACATAAAATAAAAGTGGTGCTTACAAAGTTATTGTTTAATTTTAAAATTATAATGTCACTTCACAAAGTATCTGCTTTATATGAACAAATATTCTTTTTTTTTTATTTCGGTTGATGTGCTTCAATACGACTTCTGTAATTCATTATTCTTCTATGAGGTTATGTAAAGTTTTATTTTTTGAGTTGATTTGACTGAGAAATTGATTTAAAAAAAACGGTAATAAATGTTTTGGGTCTTGGAGTATGATCCTTTGTGCTAAAGAAAGATAAAACTTATTTTCATTCCTTTTTCGTTTCCTCGTGGGTTTTCTAAATTATTATCTATCATTTCATTATTTGTTTACCGTATCAGAGAATTTATACACTTAATTCACGCATAAGTACTTATTACCTAGATGTAGCAATTATTTGATTATCTATATTGATTGATTTCGTGAATCTGTGTACTGTATTTGAAAGCAGTTAGGCAGAAACCAGCCATTCCATAATTTTAGCCAAAATAAGACATCTGTTGTCATTCGACGGAGTAAAATCAATTCTATGTTCTGCTAAAACCAGCCAGACTGCTTTCATACAAAAAATCATTCAGCCTTCCGAAATATTTGTTGATTGCAAAATTAAACATTTAAATTTCCAGAAAGTGTCTACAGTGCTTAAAACACCTTTAATGTGGCTAGCTGGGTCATCTGTCCGATTTAAACAAAATGACATCTTCGTTATTTGTTTGATGTGCCACATCTACCGGATCTGCCGGATCTGCCCTGATGATGGACACTGCAACGATGTCCGAAACGTTGGCTAAAGAAGGAGGTTGCGCAACACGGCATAACACCCCAAAAACAAATAACGAAAATGCTTTTGGCCGTGAAAATCTTAAAACTTACCAAAATGACATCTATCTAATCGGAAAAAACTTTCACGGTGTTACGTACATTTAGTCTGTTTAGTAGCTCTGGGTGTTTTATGCAGAAGCCATATTTCACATAGTAAGGTAGGACAATTGATCATACATTCACTAATACGTTTTCTACAGAAAACTGCCATAATTGCAAAAACACCAATATATCTAAAATAGCTAAATTTAAATCCATTTCAAAGTTTTACGAAATTTCTACCCAGTTATTATTTGGAAATTTTTAATAATAAAAAAAAATCTAGGTTAAGCGTAGATGTGATTATTCAATCTTTAGACTAAAGTATTTGTATCTCAGTTTGAGTTTTTTGTGATTTCACTCAATATTATGAAGCATTTGATTGACTAATAATTACCGTCTTCATCGACTTGTTTGATGATCTCCTTTAGAGTCTGGTCATCCAGCTGATGTCCCAGCATCTCAAGAATTGTTCCAACCATATCTGTGCTGATGACTCCCTTCTTCTCCTGATCGAAGGCGTCGAAGGCATTCTTCAGGACTGAGGAAAATTAAATGAACCATCAACCATTTTATATTATTTTACAACATGAAATGTTTGAACTTGTGCGATATCAGGTGAAAAACATCTGGTGCAAAGCAATTAAGCAGGGAAAAAAAATTAATGTTCTGTCGCTGTCTTTGTTTTTTAAAATGCGATTTTAACCCTTATGTATAAAGACATTGGATGACGAACAGGGTCAAAATCGCTTGCGCCAATATCAATATAGGACCTAGGTACTATTTGATTATTGTAGCTACTCTGAATTATTTAAAAGAATTTTCTATGAAATTTGCTGCCATTTTTTTGAAATACCATCCAACGTTCAACAGGTTAACAGAAAACTTCATACCAGATATCTTAGAAACTATACACCGATGGTGGGTTTCTTCATTTACCGAGAATGCTAAATGCAATGCTAATTGTAAAAGTAAACGGTCAACTGCATAGAAATTTTTAAATTTCGATCGTTTATTTTTACAATTAGCATTGCATTTAGCAGTCTCGGTAAATGAAGAAACCCACCCGTTTACAGAATTAAATAGAAAAATAGATTACTTTATGCGGGTAGGAATACGGAATATTTTAAACTTCGAGAATTTGAAATGATTGTATTTGAATGTAGACTATTTGATTCGTACTTACGCTGTTTCTGTTCTTTGTCTAATCCTTCCTGCAGCGCCGCATTATATGAAACAATAAACAGACACGGAAAAAAGATTATTAAAATTGACGCCATGTTTGTGTCACCATCACCGATAAGAGACGGCCAATATGTTTAGGACATTTGCCAAATATTGATGATAGCACATAGCTAACGCTTCAAACAAACCATTTGAGTGTGTAATATTATAAAAGCAAAGGAAAAACAAACAATAGGCTTTCAATACTCGACTCACAAATCTTATTTGAATATTGGATTTGGATATATAATGGCAACTTGTTTTCTGTTATAATTCACCGCTTCCTTTACTATGAATTTACTTTACTATATATCTCACTTAAATATTTGTTTAACACTTGAACGCACCATTTTATATTCGTCACTTTAACACTTGGTCACTCGTCACTGTCAGCTGTAAGCACTGGTGAAACACTGTAAGCTGGGGATGATCTGAATTTCCTCTTGCATAGGAAGCCTTATTATAGCGTAGACCAATGTCAATCAGCGCGTGCCTGGAATCGTAGAACAAACTCGTCAAATTCCAACAGAGCTATAAAAGGCAGCTCCGGCTTCAGCAGACAAGACATCCCCAAATTTTCACAGAATTTTCTATAGTTTGATCGTAGAAATCAATGCATGACGTAGAAAGAGCTCCATGACAATATAAACATCATTATGTAGTGTATCCGAAAATAATCAGGTATCAACTATTCCTTATGGGAAACAGTAAAAACAATAATAAAAAATGTAATATTAACGTTTTCAAACACTTTGAAGCATTCGAATACCACAACAACCATTGAGGAGCTGATTGTACTTACTAGTTAAGGATTTATATTTTTTGTGATTTTCTTACTTTTCCACTTACTCACTGGAATTTTTGAGAGGAAGCGGGTACGGGTGCCGCCGCCCCGGGAACCATTTATTGGATAACCAACACCTCTGCCATAGGTCACTACAAGTGGTTCGCTACGTTTAGTGATTTAGCAGGGGAGCCAGGGTTCATGGGGTGACTTTTGTGCGGGTCTTGGCGGCGGATGCGTCTGCCCACCTACTGCGTGGCGGGCCGGATCGAGAGAGACTGGTTGACTGGTTGAAGGAGGCCTTTTGAACTTTCCAGCCGGATTCTCCATACAAAATTTATGAAAAAAATAATTTTCTTCATAACTTTCTTTTTCGTGAATTTTGCGATGTTTTAATAGTTATTCTGCTATTCGGAGCGGAAACAAATCAAAGATCATCAAAATCGGTCCAGCCGATTTCGAGTTATAAATAGTGTAACTAACCCGACTTTGTTTTATATATTAATATGAATATGTAATATTTTATTTACTATTGCTTTTTATTATAAGATGTTGGCCTTTTATTATAAGATGGTTTTATTATAAGATGTTGGCCTTTTATTATAAGATGGTTTTATTATAAGATGTTGGTCTTTTATTATAAGATGGTTTTATTATAAGATGTTGGCCTTTTATTATAAGATGGTTTTATTATAAGATGTTGGCCTTTTATTATAAGATGGTTTTATTATAAGATGTTGGCCTTTTATTATAAGATGGTTTTATTATAAGATGTTGGCCTTTTATTATAAGATGGTTTTATTATAAGATGTTGGCCTTTTATTATAAGATGGTTTTATTATAAGATGTTGGCCTTTTATTATAAGATGGTTTTATTATAAGATGTTGGAAAAGATTTTAATGTTTCAAGAGTTTAGAGGCATTATTTCTCCATATTTAATAATAAACATAGTTATTTTTTTTTTTAAATGTTTTTCATTTACCCACAAATAATTGCTCAAGTTGCCCGTAAAATAACGAAAAATCTTTAATGGGCTGTACCTTATAATTTAAAGCAAGAACAATTATAGTTTTGAAATATCTTTCGATTACAAGAATCATTTTTCATTTTGTTGGTTATTTTTATTTCAAAAACAAAATCATGATTTGTTTGAAACAGTCCGAAATGGGCCGCGCAAACGTTCCTCTGAAGCTATCATTATTCTCTTACAGTATTTTCCTTTGCAGAAGTCTGATGATTGTTGTTGCTTAAAATTAGTATTCGATGGTGAGTATGAAATAAATATGAATGAAATTGCAGTATTTTCTCTCTCTTTATTTTTCAATGCACATCAACAGAAAAATGGTAGAATTTAGTTTGTTTACCTGTGAACTGAACAGTATTGATAATCATATACATCAACTTCAGCGAATATATATAAACAGATTAATCTCTTACACTCTTAAGGATTTAAATTCATAATTGGACTCTGTATTTGACATCTGTGACCCCTCAGAACGCAATGTCGACAGCTTGCTTGACAGCAGCCCTGACAGTTTGTTCCTCTCTGCGCATTTGATTAGAAGATTAATCAATCAAAAATTATACCACGTTATAATTATTGAGTCGTTTGCCAATGGCTTAAATCGGTAATATAAGGAAATGTGTCACCTTGGTCTAATTAAAAACTTAAATAATAAAGGTTAAAATTGATTTCCAAAAAAACATGTACAAATAAACAATGGTCATCAAAACACATTCATTGTAATTTCATATGATGACTTCTGAAATCTATGATGTGTCTAAAAATCATTTATAAAATTAATAACCTTTATTTTATATTAAGCTCTTGGAGAGTAGGTTGGTGCTTAGGCCAAATTTATCTGCACTTTTTGATTACGCGTGAAATTTAAAATTTACCTGAAAAATCTGTATTGAACTAAACGTTTTACTAAATGTATGACTTGAAGTCTGCTTAAGTTGACCTTAGCTAGTCAAAAATTCAATAATTTCAACCATAGTGACAGTTTAAAAGCGTGGCATTGATTATTTTTTTCCCCTTTCAGGAATATTGTATGTATTTTTCAACCTATACGGAGCAGCTTCAGCACCTTATGCAGATCAGGTTTGAAGTGTGTACGTCTACGTTTTTGGTGAATTTTGAAAATTTTCTCATAAATCAGTTTTTACAAATTACGTTATAAACATCATCTAGATTAAACAAAAAAAAACAATTAGTTTTGTATTTTCTATTTGGAATTCTTAGTAACAAAATTACTTTAGCCGTGTTTATCTGGGAGAAATAAATCTTCATAATACGATAAAACGTTTTTTGTTAATTTGTTAGTACAAGTTAAACATTGGCAGATAAATTTAAGACGCGAATTATTACCAGCATTTTAATGTTCAATGAAACAAAGTTTGCATATGTAAGGTAGTTTGTTTGTCATGCGTTTAAGTTTGGATTTAATTTTCTTCAGATCATTTGACTGTATGTAAGTTAGGTTAGGTTAAGATTAAGTTTGAATTTAATTTTCTTTGTGTCATTTGACTAGTTCCCTTATTTTCTAACCCAGCTTTATACTAAACTTATCATGTTCGTACAATATATTATCGAGCAAGGTACTCCTATCTATCAACCTACATTTTAACTTTGTAAGCGGATACTTCTGCCTTGGAGACACTGGTTGGAGGAAACCTTTTGATCTATCTCTCTCTCTTTGAGGACTCTCTGGACCCATCGCCTTGCGCCGCAGTATGAGGGCCTGACCCCAGATTTCTACCCACGACTCATACCTTTTTCCTTCCCAGAACTTCCTTTCCTTTATTCCTGTTTAAAGACCCTTCAACCAGCATCCCCAAGATGACGTAGGCCACGAGGGATATTATTTTCCTCAGTTCCTCCTGTGTGGGCATTTTTTTTTAATCACGCAGGCGAAGAAGTTACACGGTACACAAGTAAAACATGTGTATATTTTTGTTATTTATTTTTGGAGTGTTATGCCGTGTTGCGCTACCTCCTCCTTTAGCCAACGTTTCGGACAGCATTAAAGTGTCCATCATCATCATCATAAACGTTGGCTAAAGGAGGAGGTAGCGCTACACGGCATAACACCCCAAAAATAAATAACAAAAATACTTTTGGTCGTAAAATTCTAAAATCATATCATGTGTATATTTTTAATGTGCTTTATGCCATAGGTACTAACATGCATATTTATATTATAGTTACCTAAAATTCATAAAAATCGCTTCGCAAACGACGTCAAGAAACGGTCGATTTTAGCGCAAGAATGTTGTTTTTTTATAATTTTGTGTAATTTGAAAGAATTTTGTATAATAAGAAGGAAAAAAGTTAATCACGGTGTAATCTTAGCCATAAAAAAATGTTTACAACATCTTTCTTTTTCCAATTAAACAGGCATTTAATTATGTCGCAATTGATAACAATATTCACAACAAAAATTAATAACAATTAATAATATCTCAAACACACAAAACTGCTTTTCGCAATGTCCAAATCGTAGTACCACTGACAGATTTCAATAAGAATCTACCAAGTCTACTAAAATTATTTAGATATTTTAATTGTTAAGTAAATAATTTTGAAAATTTAGCTCGGAAAATATCGTTTACGAACAATCATTTTATCTTCATAAATATGACGGTAAAATGATCACTTATAAATACGAATGTTCTCTAATACTGCTTAAGTAAATTTCCATAATTTTATTTTTTAATTTCGCATAAAAATTCATAATGCTGCCAAGGCAAAATTTTCAGGATTCTGTAAATTATTTTTTCATAGTTTAGAAATAAATTTAAAAAATGGATCGTATTCTTATCATTAACGTCAATCTGTTAGACCTATTTTTAAGGCCCATTAGCCAGCCCAAACATCACATTTTGATTCAATAAACAAACAAAAAATCAATCTCACAATGTAGCTCCATTTGTTGTAGTAGCATTGACGTTGATAATTGTAGACGCGATTGACCCAACCTTTCTACCTGTAAAAGCTCGCAGTCGAGGCCGATCAATTCCCCTGTGAGGTTAATTCCACTGTTACGAGTGCCAGTGCAACCCTTAGGTTCATTTTTTTATGGAAGATACCCTATGCGAACCCAAAAAGTGATTATGGAGCCATCATGTTTGAGGAACGTATCATATTTTTTCACATTATATATATTTAAATTCATTAGTTGCATTGATGAGTAAAAGTGTACCTAAATTAAATACAAACATGTGATCTTGATTTCTAATAATTTCAGATAAATTTATTGATTTACTTAGCTTCGTGCACCTCCTGGCTTCCATCGAACATTTAAGACCAGTAGCTATTGTGATTTACGAATAACTTATAAGTTTTAGCTCCCATTTTGCACTATTAAAGTAATAAACCCCTCAGGTCTCGCACATATTTTATCAGAAGGTCAAATACTTATCGCTCAGGGATAAAATCAAAAAAATTAAATATTTGGCGGCAGGCCCTAACATAACATTAATTGATGAACTAAGGAAAATATTTATTCC
This sequence comes from Limnephilus rhombicus, assembly GCA_929108145.2. Taxonomy (NCBI): domain Eukaryota; kingdom Metazoa; phylum Arthropoda; class Insecta; order Trichoptera; family Limnephilidae; genus Limnephilus; species Limnephilus rhombicus. The sequence continues at coordinate 30,316,347 of OV815274.1, forward strand.
ACACTTCTGGGATATGCTCACAAGTCCTAAATAATGTAACTCATATAAATACGTCATTATTAGTCACGTTTTTAAGAATACATTGACATTTAATGTTGGATAAAAATTGAAACTGAGCGGGTGGTAATATAATCCTATAAATAAGACTGAAAGTGGTCGATCCACACAATTTGAAAATGAGCTTGTAAGCCGAAACAGATGTCACAACAATAAATAAAAACTAAAATACTTGCTGCACTTTATAACAGCATTATTAAATTTATTTAAATTAAATTTAAGAAAAAGGAAAAAGAAAGCTAGCACACGTAATGTTAAACACTAAAATCTTTAATTAAATAAGACAATATAAGCGAAACTCAATCGAAAATCTGGAAACAAAAAAATCAGAAAAAAAATATGGGCACCTCTGGGACTCGAACCCAGGACCTCTCGCTTTTTCCTCAAATAGCACCTGAAAAAAAGTTTTTTTGGTGTTGTGACTTGTGTTTCTTGGAGAAAATTTTCTCATTGGGTTCTTTTCTATCTAATTTTAGCCAAATGATTACGATAAAAGTTGCTAGTAGGAGCGTCGAAAAGACGTCCGATCGTCGTGTGTTCGAGCGGATAATGAGTTTTGTATATTGGTTTCGAGTTAGAAATAAAAATGCTCAAATACGTGATGATAAAATTATTAGAATGGCGTACTTTAAATAATTATTTTTTACTTATAATTTTTAAATAATATCTAAGCGAAATAAGTAAGCAATATATGCCTATATTAGTTTGGTAAGTCCGTAAATTGACAAAATAATAATTTTCATCACGCGCTCTGATTTTTTAAAATGATTTTAAAGTAACAATCTTTCGAAATCAATTTAGGCTTTTTTATAGAAACGAGTCGATAGGTCTGATAATTTTATTTAAAATGACAAAATTTTGGTTGTCTTGATAATTTCCCTTAAATACTGTGCCACATGATTATAATATTGTCGTCAGAGCGTACTTTGTAGCGCCCTATACTAGTTAGAAGGTCGGTAAATCACTTTAGAATTCTTGGACTTTGGAACTTGTAGTCAGTGTGATAAATGTATTTTTAATTGGGTTAATTAATGCACGGGTTGACTAGTACCAAGAAAGTCAGATAAATTAGTAAATGACTTGATGAGTTGATTTTACTCGATTCTCGCCGCGCGACCTTTGGAGGTTACTTATGACTTTTAAGGGTTTGTTTCGCTTTAAAATAAATGGAGGCTATGTGGTTTAAAAAAGTTTAATTCCTTACTACTCGAGAATTTATTTCGGAGGGTGTATCAAAATCGCGCGATAGTTTTTTGTTAAATGAGCAATTAATTTTCTATTCAAATTGGATTCGATATCTTTCCGTACTAACTTGCATCAAGTTTATTTTGTTATTTTACATGTACCACATACGAGATTTCCATACAGTTTTCAGGTTATTTATTGAGTTTACGATGTTATATATCGGTTCTAAAAAAATTGCAGCTTACTTTGGAAGGTATGTAATATAGTTGCTTTGTTCATATTATGATGTTAATCATATTAGATTATTTTAATAATCATAAAAAACTTGCTTGTTTTTATGCTTTCTCAAAATATATACATCACCGAGAATTTATTTCGGAGAGAATAAAATATCAAAATCGCACGATTTTGTAAAAATAGAACAACCATTTTTTTATTCAAATTAGTTTCAATATTTTCCCACACGAACCTGCTTCAAGCTTATTTTGTTGTATTACAGGCACAACGTACACAATTCGTCGCCTTAGTTCTTAATTGTCCAAGCGACCATTTGAAAATTTGACAGGAGGTGAAGGTTTTCTTTCATTATTTCAATGAAACATTATGATAGGTGTTTAAGATAAAACTATTTCCGTAAAGGCAAAGGTCTGATTAGTATAAATAATTCTTAATTAAGTGATTAACTATCCTTTTTATACTTTATTTTTATTTTTAAAGTGGAGATTGAACAAAAACTAAAATGGTCGTTTGTACAATTAAGAACTAAGGTGACGAATTTCTAGGATCTAATTAACCGCACGGAAGGTTGGAACAAGAAGGTTATGCTATCATACAGCCCTAGTGGGGTTAATAATTATATGCTAAGTAATGTATTTAAATTGTGAAGAAACAATAAATAAATATCTTTTCAATCACTATCAATATTAATTTTACCTTAGTCCGCTTTACTCATTTATTACAATTTGCAAACACTCGAATCTTTATTTTTAAATACTTCACAGCTTTTTTTCATTTAATTGACGCCATTTTACGATCAAAGTTCACAATTCGCCATTTTTTAAAAATATTTCTAATATTTTCTTATACTTTTATAAATTTAATTTTCATTTATTATTTTAGTATCCGCGGTATATATATTTCATTTCATCACAAACCATCAAGTTGTTCATATTCATTATTATTGAATTAATTGTATATATTATTATAGTGTATTCGTCTTCTGATTCGACATCTTTCGGTGAGTCTTAATGTAGGTACAGGCATGAAAATAAGAGGATTTTAAATAAAAGTAGGTTTGATCAAACTTCAATCAATGAGGTATATATTTAATACATTTAATGTACATAAATTAACACTAAAAAGTTTTAATATAATGATATATACAATACAAAGTAAATAAATACACAATAGAAGTTGTCAATAAAACGGGAAAACAGAATATAAAATTATTTTCTAAAAGATGAAATATGTAAGAATGAAATAGTCTAGAAGATGAAATAAGAAATATGTAAGAATATATGATGCAAATGTGAATGGTAGAAGGAGTCGGGGACGCCCGAGGAAGACATGTCACGATCAAGTAAATCAGATACTTGAGACGGGCCATGTCAAAAGTCAGAATAATAGAAGAGTATGTATGAGACGATGTATGAATGTGAGTGAGGCAAAGAGTGTGTGCCAAGACCGAGTTGTTTGGCGGTCCGTCCTCTCTGCCTACCCCTGCGGGGAAACGGCGTGATGGTTAGTTAGTTAGTTAGTTGAAATATGTACGTACAATATAAAAAAAAATATTTATCAGGTAAAATGTTGTTTAAATGAGGACATAACAAATAATTTTATATTCACAATCAGTTACCAAATATGGTAGGTAGATAATTTAGATATTGAAATTTGCTAGAAAGTTTTGGAAGAATTATTGTGGTTTATCATTTCCTCTAATTAATCGGCAACTTGCATGGATTTCATAACGACTTGGAAAAAATCGTGTGGATAGATTTTTTTACTAAGATTACGAAAATGTTAGTGAAAATATTTAGAAATGTACAGTTTTTTTAAAAATAAATAAATCCATTATTTGGGCCCGTGACGTCACTACATGAAAATGACGTCTCAGAAAATGTTCCTATTAATTTTGTAAAATTCCACACTGATTTATTTTTTTTATATGGCAACACTTCGATTTCAGGCGAATTTTTTAATTTGGCATTTAACGTTCACTAGATTTATTATTTGTTCTCTGCAAACTTATCATTTGGTTTGACTTTTTGACAGATGTTATGTAGAGAACCCCATACATTTTACGCTCTCTGTACATGTTTTAGAGGTGTAATGGTAGTGGTGATAATTTTAACAAAATCAAATTTTATAATATTCTTATTATGATTATAATGTACAAGTACAAGTATATAACATTGGATTTAGTAATATAGACGGGAAGGGAAAAAAAAATTATGAGATGTAATATTTTTGGTATGCCTCGTTATTCTGCTGTGCCCTCTCTTGTGGAAAACGTTATTTTTTTTTAAATGTTTTTCGGCTATGTAATTATCATTCTTTCGCACCTATAAAATTATGTCCCGTCTTTCCGGTTTATAAAAAATTGTCTGATTTTTCGGATTGAAATTTTCAAAAAATCGCTAGGGTTTCAAATATACGATTAAAAAAAATACTGAATGTTTTAGAATATTTGCCTAAACCGGAAATTTTAAAAATAAAGTGATGCAAGTGGCCTATTGTCAACATCCATAGCGTTTAATGCAATTTTTAAATGGTTATTGGAATGTAATTGGTTACCGAAAAAGCATATATATAATTTACAGAAATGAAACGTAATATACAGAAATGTTCCATTTCAACATCGAAAAGGATTATCGGTTTTTCAAATATTAGGTTGGTTATGATTGGATAATTGGATAGCAGTAAATATATTTCTTAGAATAGTTAAAAATAAAAGAAAATACTTAATAGTATTACATAAAATAATATATACATACATACACAGCAAGAACTAATGTATGTTATTAGTGAGGTAAATTGAGATTAATTATTAGATTGTTAATAGCAAAAGAAAAGTAAAAGTATGTTTCATACAAATATATAATAATAAGAAACATCATTCGAGTGATCATCGGAAATGATTGATTCAAATTATATATTTTAGTGGAGCTGATTTTTTGAAGAGTGTATACAGTTTTCATTTCTTTAAAATTCAGACTACATTCATGATTATAATTATTCATACATTATTTTCATTTAAATATAAATACTTAAGGGTTATAATAATAAATAAAGAGGCAAAGTCATCTTCTCAAATTCTTAAAAATAGAACAAAATATTGAAAACTACCTATTTTTTTTAAATCTACAAGTTTGTCAACAAGAAATATCCTTTATTTAGTCTTATGTATGTTTTCCCAATACTTTTCTCCTACATTCTATAGTTTATTGCAATCCTTAACCAGCCATGACCTCAAGGAATTCTGAAAAAAATAAGAAATGTATCAGAATTTCATAATCATAAAAAAATAAAATAATTCTCAATGCACCCTAAGAGCAATCTTTAAATACTCTCAACTTATAATATTTAATGTCCCCCTTACTAAAATAAAAAAAAATAAAGTATTATAAATATGCACAATACGTATTATGTTGCAACTAGGTGAACATAATTATACAAATAATTACTTCTACAAAGAAATGAACAAATCATTATTAAGTTATTATTGCTTCAAACAAATAGTTATTTACTTAAATTATTGGCCAACTACTTCGAGGTCCAATAATTGAAACTCTCAAAGTTATTTAATTTTTTTGAACATGACAATAACATGCTAAAATTACTCACTAATATAATCTTTGAATCAATCCCATAAAACACCCATAATATCCTTTTTAAATGTACTTAACTGTTTTAGGTACATTTTAAAGTATATACATCTACCAAAAATTAGTAATATTATGAATAAAGATGAATTAGAACAGTTATTTTTTCAATTCCCCTTTCAACTATTAATTTCTAGACAACTTCAAAAGTCACATAAAATTAGTGAAACATGTATAGGAAGCAGTAGAAACAAAATTTAATGTTGTTTATTATGCTGTATAAGAGAAAGAAATTATAAAAAAGATATTAATGTTATTAAGGTGATACTTAAGAGAATTCATATTATGCTATTTTATATGCTAGTTTAATCATTTAGGGGAAAAACACTTTTCGCAAGTTATGCCTTAAGTTATTGAGATTTAATTGTTTGCACTCAAACAAACATACATAATATAAATATGAGTAAATAGTTTTGTCCATTTTTCAAACTTTTCAAGAAATGCTTATTTTTATTATTTTTTGCAGAAACAAACATAAGGTACATAATTTTAATTTTTTTTTTTTTTTTTTTAAATTTAAGCGACTATATAAAATAACTCTATAAGTATACAAATATAATGGTTATGTTAGGTAAATATATTTTGTTTCTTAGTCCTCCATAATATGACTTTTTAAAATAACCGCCTTTTATATTATGATGACTGCCGACAAAACAAACTTATTTATAATATTTCATGAAATTCAACTAAGGTATCAGTAACAGTTGTATTACTATCAATGCACTGATAATATAATTGGTAATATATTTTTTTTACATTATTCCACTGCATAAAGTGACTCTAATCTTAAAAATTGCCCAAAAATATAATTACCATCCCAGTCAACTGTTCCGGAGCCATCAGCGTCAATTTCTTCAATCATGTTGTCTAAGTCATTCTCGGTGATTTTGTTGTCAAGTTCCTTAAAGATTTCCCGCAGGACTTCCGTTGAGATGTAGCCGTTACCTGTAACAAAAATAAATACCTATTATTTTATGCCGTGGCACTAACGAACATATCGCCTTCCGAACAAATCGCAAGTCTAGTAAAATATTTATCAGTGATGAAAAGCATTTCAGTGAGGAAATTCGAAAGAGTATTATTTTATTCTTCAGAAAGCTCGAATCTGTTAGACCTATTTTTAACTACTGTGCCACTGCCTGGTGACGACATCAATCCCTGTAAACTTCAGACCACCAAACGAGAGGCTGAAGAGAAAAGTGTGGCACTATAGGTAGGCGGGTATGGGTACCGCCGCCCTGGGAACCATTTATTGGATGACCAACACCTCTGCCACAGGTCACCTCAAGTGGTTCGCTACGTTTGGTGACTTAGCAGGGGTGCCCGGGTTCTTGGGGTTATGTTTGTCCGGGTCTTGATGGTGGGTGCGTCGGCCCACCTTCTGTGGCGGGCCGGATTGGGAGATGCTGGTTGAGAAAGACCCTTTATAACTGGTTACCGCTGTCCGGGCCGCTCGGTAGTACAGGGGCCCGACCATCAGGCTCACGACTGAGGGTGGGCTGCCCCATCAACGAGTGTAAAAACCCTGTTAAATCTGTTAGACCTATTTTTAACCACTGTGCCACACGGTTACAGGATTGAAGTCACAGCGCCTTTAGGATCGTCCGACCACTGCCTGGTGGCGACATCAATCCCTGTAAACTTCAGACCGCCAAATGAGAGGCTGAAGAGAAAAGTGTGGTACTATAAGTCAGCAGATTGGTTCGGTCTGCGGGCACATTTTAATGCTTTTCCGTGGTCAGCTGTCTGTTTTCGGACTTCGGATCCCTGAAGATGTGCCCAGGAAATTGGTGAAGTCATCACATCCGCGATGGATGGCTTCATCCAATCTACTGTTAAGGAAACTGGTGTAGACTCAAAGCCATGGTTCAGTCGACAATGCGCTGAAGCAGTGCGACGAAAAAACGCGGCTTACCGAGCCTAAAACACATCTAGAACATCCGAAGACAGAACAGCTTAGAACAAAATGGCAAAGGAAACCAAGAGAATCATAAATAGGTCAAAATTCGAGCACGACCAGCAGATCAGCAGAAAGCTGACTGCATGCCCGCATGCAGTCAGCTTTCTGCTGATCTGGCAGGCAATTCTGGTCGCTTGCGGGCTCAATAGGTCGCAATTTCTGCAAATTCAGTCTGCCACCTCTTACCAGACCTGACGGCTCACTAGCAAACACCGCCACCGAAAAGGCTAAATTACTAGGTAAAATGTTTGCGGATAACTCAACCCTCGATGACCAAGGTGCTGTCCCGACGTCGGTTCCTCACTGCGGTTTTCGTATGAAAAAGCTGAGGATCCGGCATCGGGAAGTACTCCATGTTTTACGAGGGTTTGATGTTAATAAAGCTAGTGGGCCTGACGGAATACCTGCCCTGGTACTGCAGAGGTGCGCTGCAGAAATAGCTCCAATTTTGACGAAGCTTTTTAAAATGTCCCTGAAGACTGGCTCTGTGCCATCTGGTTGGAAAAAAGCGGTTATCCATCCTATTCCAAAGAAGGGTGGCCGCTTCAACCCGGCCAACTATCACCCCATAGCGATCACATCAGTTCTGTCTAAGATGATGGAACGTGTGATCAACGACAAACTGCTCACATACCTCGAGAAGAACAAAATTATTAACGACCGTCAATACGGATTCCGGCGGAACCGCTCATGCGGTGATCTTCTCGCGTATGTGACGCATGTTTGGGGGCGATGCCTGGAACGTTTCGGTGAGATCCAAACCGTTGCACTGGACATCTCCAAGGCCTTTGACCGGGTTTGGCACCGAGGACTTGTCAACAAACTGCATTCTTACGGACTTCCCGCATCCTTGTGTACGTGGATTGCCGACTTCTTGAGGAAGAGGTCGATTCAGACGGTAGTCGATGGTTTCACCTCTTCCTCACACTCGATAAATGCTGGAGTCCCGCAGGGATCGGTTCTGTCTCCGACTTTGTTTTTGTTGCACATCAACGACCTTTTGTCATGTGCACCAATTCACTGTTATGCGGATGACAGTACAGTTCATGATAGCTTTTTGTTTGACAAGCTCCCAAAGGGCTCACAAACTCCAACAGCTCGTAGGGCTTTGAAGCAAAGAATGGACGGTTACCTCGAGAGTGTTTTCTCTTGGGGTAAAAATAACTCAGTGAATATAATGTTTCAAAGACCTAATCTTGTCTGATTACGTCTAAAAGGGATCGAAATGAAAATCTAGTCTCTTTCAACGGAATCAATCTTCAGAACAGGCCCTTCATTGATATGCTTGGTGTAACCCTAAGTGACCAGCTCAGGTATGGGGGCTCCATCGAAGTCAGAGTAAAGTTAGCTTCCCAAAAACTGGCCGTACTGTACAGGGCCCGCAGATACTTTAATATTACACAACTGCTAACACTGTACAAATCACAAGTACGCCCCACGGTTGAATTTGGCAGCCATCTCTGGTCTGGAGCTCCAAAATACCTGAAAAATATCCTCGACTCTGTGCAGAAACGGGCGGTCCGTTTGATAGATTCTCCCACCTTAACAGACGGATTGCAATCTTTAGGGCACAGGCGTCGGGTGGGAATGCTATCCTTGTTCTACCGGTATTACAATGAAAGATGCTCCGAGGAACTAGCATCATTGATCCCTTCGGCACCGGTGCATAGTCGGGAAACACGCCAAACGCGTGCCCAACATTTGTACATGGTTGACATTTGTCACATGAGAACGGGTCGTTTCTTCGACTCGTTCTTGTGTTCAACAGCTCGGCTGTGGAATGATTTGCCGGCCTCTGTGTTTCCTACTTCCTACAACATGGGTCTCCTCAAGACCAATGTTCATTCCTTCCTCTCCTCAAAAAGACCCTCCACACAGCATCCCAGATGACATAGGCCCTGAGGGAAATTATTTTCCTCAGGGCCTCCTGTGTGGAGTTAATGTAAAAAAAAAATACTGTCAGATTGATTTTTTAACGAATCACAGTCTCTTCTTCCTCTCTTCGCCCCCCATAGTTTTGTTGTACCCCTCATCTGTATGCTCTGGTCTATTGATTTGGATGTCTATGGTCTGCACATTGTATTAGTACGCCGGGGAATCAATTATCGGCGGATCAACTGTCATAGAACTTTTAAAAAGTACTTTACCAGAAAAGATAAGAAGATGTCAGAAAGTTCATGCTCATTACGGTTCCATGACAACTCAACAAAGTGGCATTTCATTTAAAATGAGTAATGAAGTTGCACATTGTTGAGTTGTCCGGTCACCTGAAAAAAAGAGACTATAAATTTTTAAGACAACGAAAATTGTAAACTAAATATTCTCATTGAAAATGTAAATTATAACTGTCTATTTAAAAAACTAAAATAAATAAAGTTGTCCGCTTAAAGATTTATAACTGTCACCTATCTTTTTAAAATCATTAACCTTCTTACTGACGGCCGTAAATAAATGCAATTGATTTTATTTCATGTTCCTAATAGAGTCACATGAACTAAAAATATCTTTCACTGTTTATAACCTTCTTTACAGCAAGCATAGACAGTTAGGGGGCATACATTAGTAACGTGAGCTCAAAAAGGGGGGGGGGGGGGTTCCAGCAAAATCTCACGTTACTTGAAAAGAATATACGAAATGGTCTAAATTTATCTCACCAAGTGGGGGAGGGGAGGGGGGGGGGGGGGGGGTTAGACTGGAAGAAAAACTGCTCACGTAATTTAATGTATGCACCCTTAGGTTACTCGAAATAAATATCACCGAAAGAGCTTACAAAAAAGCATCTCACGTATTTTTTTGCAAAAGTTTGCATAATGTTTTTTATGTTTTAAAAGCTGTTTTATTGTTTAAAAACACTGTACCATTTGAATATTTTTTTTAATTAGTAAGTATTTGTCCTTGTTTGTCTATTCTCATATTTATGAACTAGCTGACCCGGCCACGCGTTGCTGTGGCTAATAAAACACAACATCATCTACTGGATGGTTATCCAACCTTTATAACCACCGCCGTCTTTGAGTTTATCGCGAAGAGACAGACAGATGCCGCGGAGGACTTTAATTTATAATAGATTTGGTGTGAAAGATTATAATAATGTGCATGAAATGCTTGGGGTAACTAACGTATTTAAGTTAATAAGGATTAATACTGTATCCGTCTAAATAACTTTTCAATTACCGTAATGCACGTGACCATTTTTTTAGAAGATTGAATGGGTATAGTAAGCTATCCTTAAAAGATAGATATATTCCTTCGCAGACTTATTTGTAGATCTATAAAAGAGGAATATCTCACCATGCATTGTTTTGTTATATCCCAAAAGGAGTAGGCAGCGTTTTCGATGAAAGCTACCAGGCGGCTTGAATTTTTCCGACACTTCTAAGAATTATCGTTATGTTTCAACCAATTTGCACAAATCCTTGACAAATTACATACTTAAACTTTTCTCACAAAACACTCCATCTATCTAAATGAAAATCCGTTCAGTAGTTTTCGAGTTCATCGCGAACAGACAGACAGAAAGACAGACGATGCGGGCGACTTTAATTTATAATATGTAGAGATTTTCATTATGCGTTTTTTTTTACATGAACTCCACACAGGAGGCCCTGAGGAAAATAATTCCCCTCAAAGTCTAAGCCATCTTTGGGGATGCAGCACGGAGGGTCTTTTTAAGGAAAGGAAGGAGAGGAAGTTCTGGGAAGGAAAAGGATATTAGTAATGGGTAGAAATCTGGGGGTCAGTGTATCCCATCTCCCATTGCAGTGCAAGGCGATGTTTTTTTTGTATGTTCTGAGAGTAGTCAAAGGCACTCCCTTAACCATTCTCTCCAGATCCGTCTTGCCATGGGCAGACGCATCGACCCGGACAAACCTCACTCCATGAACCCGGGCTCCCCTGCTAAGTCACCAAACGTAGCGAACTACTTGGGGTGACCTATGGCAGAGGGGTTGGTTATTCAATAAATGGTTCCCGGGTGGCGTACCCATACCCTCCTCCCAAATTATAATCCCCGCCTGCCATTGGTTTTGAAACAATTTGATTATTTTAATTAAATATTAATTTACACAAAGTTATTTATTTTCTTTGAATTCAAATAAAGCCACAAAGTGAATATTGTAGAAATAAATTAATTAATCTCTTACCTTCTTTGTCATACATTCTGAAAGCTTCTCTTAACTCGTGAACCATTTTTTCTTGATCTTCTTCTTCTTCTGTTAGGAAGTTAGCAGCTAACGAACAGAACTCTTCGAATTCTAACTCACCGGAACCTGAAGTTTAAGAAAATTAAAAATTAACACGTTCGCAGTATAGTTGTAAATAATGAATACTGGTGGATGAGTTTATATATCTGGGAAGTACGTTTAAGGGGGATGGGAAGACTGTTAGAAATATTGAAAAAAAGTAAAATGCAGGTAAATCCATTAAGGCTCTGCAACCGGGCCCGAAAAGAAGAAGATGGAGAGATTCGAAATTAAGAATGTTAGAGGAGAGCGCTAACATTTACAGCGACAAAATCGATGCGAAAATTGCGAAAATGTTTAATAAAACACGACTCGTTTAAAATAGAGCAAAAATCTCGCGGGCATAATCTTAAACAGCATTTAAAGAAGCATTGTGAGTTTTTTCGTGCATATAACTTGTAAAATAACTGAAAAAAACGTGTTAATAATAATTTTTGGAGCATACTTTGCGATTTTTTTCTATCGAGGGAATTTTATATAATTTGCGTTTCGGTGCGGGCAAAGTCTAGCTATTATCTTCAAGAATAACATATATTTTTTTAAGAGCTTAAAAACTTACCGTGTTTAAGGGAAATATGTAATAAATGAAGAAGAAAGGTAAATATGAGGACTTGTATGCCGTTGGCGCTTACAAAAAACTGTCCAAAGAAGCGAAGGTAGCCGGCCACAATGGAGTGTTGGTATCTACCCTGATGTATGGCAGTGAGGTACGGAACTGGCAGAGGAAGGATAAAAGTTGACTGATTGCTGTTGAAATAAGATCTCAGAGGCGTGAGTATCGTAAAACTATGTATGATCGTGTGAGAAATGTAGAGATCCGCAAAGATCCGCATCAAGGCTGATGTAAGCGTAATGAGTAAGATTAAGAAAGAGATCCTCAGATGGTTTGGGCCTGTAGAATGGATGAACGAAGAAAGTAGTGTAAGAAAACAGTGTAATAAAGCTGAAGTATAAAGCTGTAATAATTAAACAATTTAGCAGTACATATTTTAACAAGGTCACTGTATAACAGGTTTTTTTTGTTTGTTTTTTATTCACTGCTTTCATTAACTTTGTATTAATATGTCGTTTTATTTTTCTTTTGGTTTATTTACAATTAATGTGTATTATTTTCTTATGTATTATTTTTCTTTTGGTTTAATTACAAGCAATCTTATAATTTTACTTCTTGTGCCGTTAATTATAAATAATTAAATATTTTTAGCTGAGCTTCAGTAAGTAAGATAAAGTTTTTTGGCGATGATTTTTTGTTTTGTGTCCCAATATAAAAATGTTTCAGATTGTCATAGAACGGGAGACCTTCCTATTTGGACAGTCACAGCTTCTTTATACTGATGTATTCTTTATAACAAAAACATTTTTTTTTTTAAATGTTGGAAGAAGTCGGGGACGACCTAGGAAGACACGGAAAGCTCAAATGAACTAGATACTTTAGTCGGGCCATGTCAGGAGTCAGAATAATAGAATAATATGCATGTGTGTGCCATGACCGAGTTGTCTGGCAGTCCTTCCTCTCTGCCTACCCCTGCGGGAAAATGACATGATATTCAGTTAAGTAGTTTCAGAAAATATAAAAGTTGATACTTTGTTTATAAAAAAATCTCTGCCGTAACAGTGAATGAACACTGCCGTTACCAGGAGGCGTATCTGGGTAACCAGGGCCACAACGTGGGGTCCTAACCACTAAACGATCATGGCTACCAGAGGAGGTGAAAGGCTGTTCCAAAATTAGAACGATATTTGATATAATTTGGTGCTCGTTCAACGATAACGGTATCAAATTTTGCACAACGAACAAACCGAGTCAAAAAGCAACAATTCACTGCAAATGAGTAAAAAAAAATTTTCGGTGTGGTTTATCACATCAACATGCTTGTTATTTTGGTTGGTTCTTATATCATTTTTTAATTTAAAAAATGTTGAAATTATCGACACCACCCAAATTTATGGAAAGCTATTCGAACGCAAATAGAAAATTCACAAAAATGAATATCTTTTTTTGTATTTTACCTACTAAATGGAAACTTTGTCGATTATTATTTTTTTTGTACTATATTCTTTTTTACAAAAGTCTAAGACTTTTACTGGGGTACACCATTAACCTTACTGTTACTGGGGTACACCATTCTAAGGTCACAATATTGTATATGGTTTTGTGCAGGAACTTAGGATTTGGTCAACTTTTTTTGGCATTCGTGTTCACTTTTTTAAGTGAGATTTATAAGAATTTTAATAAATTTTGTGACTGGCTGCTTCTGCATAACTAAGTTCATTTGATATTATGATATTTTGATGGAGTAATAATTACCGTCTTCATCGACTTGTTTGATGATCTCCTTCAGAGTCTGGTCATCCAGCTGATGTCCCAGCATCTCAAGAATTGTTCCAACCATGTCTGTGCTGATGACTCCCTTCTTCTCCTGATCGAAGGCGTCGAAGGCATTCTTCAGGACTGAGGAAAATTAATTGAATCGTTAATCATTTTATATTCTTTTACAGCGTGAACTGTTTGAATTTGCCCAATATTAGAACAGCAGATGCAAAAGCAATTAACCAAGCAAAACATTTATTGTTATTGGTCAGAAAGATCCTTAATAGAAAACCTTCTACCAGACATCTTAGAAACTAGACTATTGAGTTTACAGTAGTAAACAGGAGAATGTGATTCCTAAAGAAAGTTGCTCGGGTAGGTCTGGAAAATTTAAAATTTTGAGAATTTGAAATACTTACGCTGCTTCTGGTCTTTGTCTAATCCTTCCTGCAGCGCCGCATTATATGAAACAATAAACAGATACGTAAAAAATATTATTAAAATTGGCGCCATGTTGTGTCACCATCACCGATACACGTTAAAATACTTAAACTGAAGAGCAAAACTTTTTCAAGAGGCGGCCAATATATCGGTATAGACCATTTGCCAAATATTTAGGCCTTTAAAAAAAAACGATCAAATTTAAAAAGCAAAAAAAACTGACTTTTAAAACTTGACTCACAAATCTCATTTAAATATTGTTTTCGTCATTAAAAAAAATATATATTTATATATTATTGCAATTTTTTTCGGTCACAATTCACCGCTTCCGTTAAAATGAATATAATATATATCTCACTTAAATATTTGTTTAAAACTTGAACGCACCATTTTTTATTCGTCACTTAAACACTCGGCCACTCTTCACTGTCAGTTGTAAGCACTGATGAAACACTGTAAGCTGGGGATGATCTGAATTTCCTCTTGCATAGGAAGCCTTATTATAGCGTAGACCAATGTTGATCAGCGGGTGCCTGGAATCCTAGAGCAAACCGGTCAAATTCCAAGAGGGCTAAAAAAGGCAGCGCCGGCTTCAGTAGATAATACATTCCCAAATTTTCTATAATTTTTTTCATCTCTACTACATCTCTTGGGAGGCGGGAATGGGTACCGCCGCCCGGGAACCTTTATTGGATAACCAACACCTCTGCCATAGGTCACCCCAAGTGGTTCGCTACGTTTGGTGATTTAGCACGGGTGCCCGGGTTCATGGGGTGAGGTTTGTCTAGGTCTTGGAGGCGGATGACCAGGACACTGAATCTCAGATTCCTACCCATCCCTTAAACCCTTTTCCTTCCCAGAACTCTCATCTCCTACCTTTTCTTTTAAAACCCTCCACACAGCATCCCCAAAGATGACATAGGCCCCGAGGGAAATTATTTTCCTTAGGGCCTCCTGTGTAGAGCTTATGTAAAAAAATACTCTATTTTCATCTCTACTAGTTCTATTTTCATATCTACGATTTCAGTTGGCATCACAGCAAACAGCATGGTTCACGCGTTGTTTGCAGTGATGACAATTGAAATCGTAGATATGAAAATGAGATAAAAATAGCGATCGCGTAAAGCGAAAAATGTTGACTTTGGTTTCTAATTGGAATCGGGCTGAAAAAAGACGTCGTGAATTGTAGGCATTATATAGAGCTCCTTGGTAGTATAAAAATCATTATGTAGTAGGTATATCTCAAAAAAATCAGGTGTCAACTTTTTCAAACAGGAAACTTTAAGAATTCAATATTAGGACGCGTTGGTTAAAAAAATTTGAATAATTCATCAAATATTTGAAGTTCATTTACACGTTCTGTGAAAGTCCCATTCAAGTTCTGTGATTATTTCAGTTTTATATAGCGACTGGCCTATAATGATATAATAACGAACTTGAATACTACAACGACCTTTGAACAGATGATTGTACTTACTACTTAACCACAATTCTCTTACTGCATTTGCAGTGAGGAACCTTTGCAGAAGTCTGATAATAGTTAGAAGTCTAATAATCGAAGGTGAGTGTGAAGTACTTAGGTACGAATGAAATTAAAATGCAGTACTTTCTATCTCATTATTTCAAAGCACGTCAATAGAAAATTGGTAGAATTAGTATTAGCCTGTGAACTAAAAACTACTGCTATGTATATTCATATACAACTCCAGTGAATGTATATAAACAAAATTTAAACTTTTTAAGATTTAAATTCATAATTGGACTCTGTATTTGACATCTGTGACCCCTCAGAACGCATTGCCAGCCTCTGACAAGTTGTTCCTCACTGCACATTTGTTTTGAAGATGAACTATTTACCACAATATGTTTATTGAGTTGTTAGTTAGTTGTTTGCCATTGGCATGAATCGGTGTAAACATACAGAGAAGTGTCACCTTGGTCGTATTAAAAACGTAAATAATAAAGGTTAAAATCGATTTCGAAAAATGTATTGCTGTTTACAAAGATACAAATAAACAATGGTCATTAAAACCAACTCATTGCATTTTGATATGATGTCTTGTGAAATCTATGATGCGTCTGAAAATCAATAATAATTATCAACCTTTAGTGTTACTTTAAGCTCTTGGAGAGTAGGTTGGTGCTAAGGCTAAATTTATCTGTTACTTTTTGATTTCGCGCTAAACGTTTTACTAAATGTATATATTGAAGTCTTCTTAATTTGACCTTAGCTAGAAAAATTCAATAATTTCAAACGGTATTGACAGTTTAAAAGGCGTGGCATTGATTATTTTTTTTCCGTTTTGGGAATATTTATGTATTTTTCAATCTACGAGAACATACGTACATATCGCATACGGAGCTGCTTCAGCACAAAATGCAGATCCGATGTGTAGTGTGTACGTCTATGTTTTTGGTGAATTTTGAAAATATGTCACATGTGTTAGTTTTTACAAATTACATTATAAACATTATCTAGATCATGGGTCACAAATTGCTTTCATTAGAGGTCCGTTTTTTTAAATAACACGACCGTCGCGGTCCGGAAGGGAAAAAAGCCTAACCCCCCCCCCCCTTCCCCAGTTTAACAATTGAAATAATGAGCTGTACTATTTAAATATGTGTTGATACAATATCAATGAACAAATGGGTTCCGTAACATTATTTTATTAAATAATAAACAAATAAAAGAAGTACTAAGGGTTTTTTACAATATAATGAGAAAAATGACATTTTTTGCCTTGGACTATCCGTCCAAAGTTTATGTAGGCTATTGTCATTAAATCTTGCAGATGTTCATCGGTAAGTCTGCTCCGGAATTTATGTTTAATGAAGTTTATCTTGGAAAATGCACCTTCACAAACATATATTGACCCAAACAAAGTGAGAAGTTTCAAGGCTATTTTTTTTAATTCTGCGCATTTATTAGTACAAACAAATTTTATCCAAATCTCTTGACAAGAAACTTCCTGTTTTTTGTGTTTTAAAACTGAACTTTCTTGGAAATCGATCATTTCCACCTGGAGAGCAGCTTTATTACTCCAGAAAATATTTGCAGTTTCATTGCTCCATTGATCACCAGGATGCAGAGAGTAAATGTTACTGAGGATGTCGAAGACTTTCTCAATTTTATTAAAATCTGTGAATCTGTTTTCAAATTCAGATTTAAGATCCTTAATGAACGTCTTGTGTTGGCCGACGTCAATCTCGGTGTCACTGCTGATTTTTTTTTCAAATTAGGGAAGTGCAGGCGTTCATTATAAAGATCGATGTTGAAAAGATCGAGTTTTCGCAAAAAGCTTTTTACTTTTATCAGGAGCTCCCATACACGCTTTTCTCTGCCTTGAAGTTTAAGGTTCAGATCATGAGCAAAGAGCAAAGAAAAAGCGCTTGAAAAATTATCAAATTACATACTCGAGTTCCATTTGTAAAATATGTTGTATTGTTAACACAAATCCGCACAAAATAGGTCAGCGGTCCGGATATTAATTTGTTAGTACAAGTTAAACATTAGCAGATAAATTTAGGATGCGAATTATTACCAGCATTTTAATGTTAAATAAAACAAAGTTTGCGTATTAACGTAAGGTAGTTTGTTTGCCATAAGTTTTTTTTTTTTTTTTTTTTTTTAAATAATCGGAGATGGTTTACATATATGTATATATAGTTCCCGTGAGCACTTGGGTCATAGACCCATTGTACTATCTCCCATTTTACCTCATTCCTTTGACAGTAAACTAGTCCCTTTTATAAAGTTTACCAGCATTGTCATTCGAAATGAAGCTATATCTTCTAGTCCGACAATGTGTCTTCCCAGGTCACATTTCCCCTCTTCACTCCTCCTTGGTTTCCTGAAGGCCCCACTACGGAAGAGGGCTTCATCTCTCCATTCCTCTCCTTAGTTCCCCGAAGGCTCCCCGGCGGAGAGTCCACCTCCCCTTGGTTCCCTAAAGGCTCCACAAAAGAAGAGTCCACTCCACCTTGGTTCCCTGAGGGCCCCTGGAGGGAAGAGAACTTCATCTCTCCTTCTTGGTTCCTTAAAGGTCCCACAGAGGAAGAGTTCACCAAGATGGCCTTATTTCTCCTCTTCACTCCTACATGGTTCCTCGAAGGCCCCACATGGGAAGAGGACAACATCTCTTCACTTCACTCCTCCTTGGAGGAGCTTGTGCCCTTCCCCTTGGTTCCTTGAAGGCACCACAAGGGAAGAGTTCATGGAGGTGGCCTCAGCTCACCTTTCCACGGTTTCTCCTCTTGGTTCCTACTACGGCCCCAGGAAGGAAATCCACAGAGGTGGCCTCAGCACTCCTAGGTTCCCAAAAGGCCCCTAGTTTTCGAATGGTCCAATTTTTTTGTCCCACGAGTTACCAGGGAAATAGAAGGTCCACTCCAGCAGAGCCCTGAGTGCTGGAGTGAGGTCTAAATACTCCGAGATGCGACCTTGTTTCTCGGAGGTACCGTTCGTGACGCTATTCCCCAGGACATTCAGCCTGAGCACGGTAGCTCACACCTTGGCTTGGGATGGCTATTGTTTTGTGTTTTCCACTCCCTGAGCGATGGGTTCATAAGTTTAAGTTTGAATTTAATTTTCTTCAGATCATTTGACTGTGTGTAAGTTAGGTTAGGTTAAAATTAAGTTTGGATTTAATTTTCTTTGTGTCATTTGACTAGTTCCCTTGTTTTCTTACCAAGCTTTGTACTAAACTTATCATGTTTGTATAATATATTATCAAGCAAGGTAACAGCTATCTATCAACGAACATTTTAACTGATGCCTTGTTAGCGGATGCTTCTGCTTTGGAGACACTGGTTGGAGGAGACCTTTTGATCTCCCTCTCTCTCTCTCTTTGAGGACTCTCTGGACCCATCGCCTTGCGCCGCAGTATGAGGGCCTGACCCCCAGATTTCTACCCACCACTCATACCTTTTTCCTTCCAAGAACGGTTATTTTAAGATTAAGTTTGGATTTAATTTTCTTCGGGTGATTTCACAAGGGAACTACCCTTGTTTAATAATCCAGCTTTATACTAAACTTATCATATTTATATAGCATATTATCAAGCAAGGTAACAGCTATCTATTAACATACATTTTAACGGATGCCTTGTTACGGATAAGTTCTGCCCACCTTTTAAGTGGCAGGCCGGATTTGAAGACACTGGTTGAAGGAGACCTTTTGATATCTCTCTCTCTCTCTCTTTGAGGACTCTCTGGACCCATCGCCTTGCACTGCAGTAGGAAGGATGGATACATACGTCCGTCACTCCTGACACACTAACCTCGAGATTTCTACCCCACATACCTTTTTCCTTCCCAGAACTTTCTCTTCTTTATTTCTTTTAAAAGACCCTTCACGCAGCATCCCCAAAAATGATGTAATAACTTAATCCTTACCTCTGATGAAGATATTAATAACCTGACCATAACTCTCGACTCTAAATTAAACTTTATATCCCATGTAAAATCCCATCAATAACAAAGGAATGAAAATGCTTGGTTTCGTTCTTAGAAATTCCAGAAGTTTTAAGAATATTTCCACCTTGAAAATTTTGTATACATCTTTAGTTCGAAGTCAAGTCGAATATAACTCCTAAATCCGTTCCCTCCATTTAAAAATACATTCAAGTTTAAAGGACACATAATAACTCTTTATTCCCATTGGAAACATAAACTATAAATATACTCGTACTTGATGAAAGAATTAAATTTAATTACAATTGACCGAAGATCAAAGAATTACGTCCGACTTTTATGTTCAAAATTGAAAATTGAAGTGAAGACAGGCCTTATTTAATTAACCTCAATGAATTTCACGTACCTCCGAGAACTAATAGTTCCAAAATCCTGTTTAAATGGAACTGGGTGGGTTACTTGTTCCTCAGCACTGGTAAGCCACCCAGTTCCAGGGCAGTGGGGCCAACTTTATTGGATTGTACTATAAAATCTAAAATGACGTATCAAAATAAAAAATAAATACCAGGACTGAGTATTCCAAACACTCGATTGTATCTAAGTTGCACGAAGTTAGTAATAGATAAGGAAACGTACCCATACTACGTGACTCGTTCAGGGGGGGGGGGGGGGATCTTCAAAATACCACGCTTGGTCACAACGAGCGGCGGGGGGCTTAGGTTTTGAGTCACCGGGGAAGGGGGGTGGTTAAAAATCGCAAAAAGTGGGTCACGTATTATGGGAACGTACCCATAATACGTGAAAGGTTGGCACAAGAAGGTTATGCTATCATACCTTTTCAATGTCACAATAGGCCACTTGCATTGAATTCATAACGACTTGGAAAAAATCGTGTGTAGGTATAGATCTTTTTATTAAAATTGCGAAAATGTTAGTAAATTTTTTTAGAAATGTACAGTTTTCTTGTATTTTTAAATAAATAAATCCATTAATTAGGCTCGTGACGTCACTACATGAAAATGTCCCGTCTCCGAAAATGTTCCTATTAATTTTGTAAAATTAGACACTGATTTATTTTTTTAATATGGCATCACTTTGATTTCAGGCGAATTTTTGAATTCGTTCACTAGATTTATTGTTTGTTCTCTGCGAACTTATCATTTGGTTTGACTTTTTGACAGATGTTCTGAAGAGAACCCCGTATATTTTAGAAGTCGGTACGTGTTTTAGAGGTATAATGGTTATGATGCTGATTTTAACAACATAAAATTTTATGATATTCTTATTATTATTATAATTTACAAGTACAAGTACAAGTATATTAAATTGGATTTAGTAATATATACGTTGTACATTATAATGATTTATGATCAATAAGATGGATCAAGGAAAAAAATATTTATGAGATGTAATATTTTTGGTATGTCTCGTTATTCTCCTGTGCCATTCGTGTGGAAAACGTTCTTTTTTTTAAAAATGATTTTCGGCTATGTAATTATCGTTTTTTCGCACCTATAAAATTATGTCCCGTCTTTCCGGTTTATAAAAAATGGTCTGATTTTTCGGATTGAAATTTTCAAAAAATCCCCAGGGTTTCAAAAATACGATTAAAAAAAAATACAGAATGTCTTAGAATATTTGTCTAAACCGGAAAAAAAATTTAAAAAATGTGGTGCAAGTGGCCTATTGATTGCTATTTTTTTATATTTCTAACTTTTTCTTGTACTTCTGTGAAATGCATTCATTCGTTTAGTATATTTATACCGTGAATATTAAATAAATAAATTTCCATCACAAACCATGAAGCTATGTTCGTTAATATTGAATTAGTTGTCAATGAGTATTCGTCTTCTGATTCGACATCTTTCTGTGCAACATCTTTCGAGTCTTTATGTGCAGGCATGAAAATGAGAAGATTTTAAATAAAAGTAGGTTTGATCAAACTTCAACCAATGAAGTATATATTTTATACATTTAATGGACATAAATTTATACTAAAAAGTTCTAATATAAATTACAAAGTCAATAAATAAATAACATACATAATACAAGTTATCAATAAAACGGGAAAACAGAATATAAAATTATTTTCTCAAATAAGAAATATTATGTACATACAATATTAAAAAGTTTTACATGAGCGCATATTAATTATTTTTATATTCGCGGGCAGTTACCAAATATGGCTTAGGTTTCAGGTAGGTACATAATTTAGCATAATGTATTGAAGTTTCCTTGACTAAAATTTTGGAAAAACTATTGTAATTTCATTTCCTATTTTTAATTGTTGACATCCATAGTGATTAATGCATTTTGTAAAAGGTTATTGGAATGTAATTGGTTACCAAAAAAGCATACCTATGTATAATTTACAGACATGAAACGAGTTTGTTGAAATGTTAGATTTCAACTTCGAAAAGGATTATCGTTTTTTTTTTTTAATATTAGGTTAATTATGAATGTATAATGGGTAAGCAATAAATATATTTCTTAGAATATTTAAAAATATAGGAAAATACTCAATAATATTACATAAAATAATATATACATACATACACAACAAGTTCAAAAGAATGTTATAAGTGAGGAAAATTGGGATTCATTATTAAATTGTTAATAGCAAAAGAAAAGTAAAAGTATGTTTCATACAAATACATAATTATAAGAAACATCATTTGAGTGATCATCGAAAATGATTGATTCAAATGATATAACTTGGTGTAGCTAATTTTTTGGAGAGCGTATACAGTTTTCATTTCGTTTAAAGTAAGTATATTTATTCATAAATTATTTTGATTTAAATATAAATACTAAAGGGTCTGTTCTCCAGGAATTTTCTCAATGAATTATTTAAAAATAATAAAATATTGCAAACCACCTAATTTTTTTTAAAATTTACTAGCTTGTCAACAAGAAGTATCCTTTATTAAACCTAACGTATGTTTTCCTTATCCTTTTCTCATATGTTATATAGTTAATTGCCATCCTTAACCAGTCATGACCTCAAGGAATTCTGAAAAAATAAGAAACTTATTAATGAATTTCATAATTATAAAAAAAATACTAATAACTATCAATGCATCCTAAACGCAATATTTAAATACTCTCAACTTATAATATTTTAATGTTCCCATTGCTGAATTCAAAATTTATTATTAATATGTGCAATACGTATAATGTCATAAATATGGGAAAATAATTACTTGAATAAAAAATAAGAAATCATTACTTTTAAAAAGAAAAATCATAATTTTAATAAAAAAAATTATAATTAAAATAATGTATTTTATTAAATTACTTCGAGGTCCAATTGAAACTGTCAAAATTATTTAATTTTTTGAACACGAAAATAAAATACTAAAAGCTTTGAATCAATCAATCAAAAGCTATGTACAACCTTTAAAGAGAACATATGTCAAAATCTTCAATCTTATAAAAAATATACCAAAATTTGGCTAAAAAACACTGAAACAGATATTTCTTTCTTATAAGTTTAAATAAAGCCGTTAAGTATATCTATCATTAGACAGCTTTTAGAGAAGATATATAATATTGTTTGCTATTTTTTTGTTTGTTTGTTTTTTTTATGTTTTGAAATTGCACTTGTAACATCTATTCTTACAACACTTTCAAATACGATAATAACAGTGCCGATATTATGCTGAAGTTTTTAAATGCATTTATTCAGTTACTTTTTTTAAATTCCTTATTTATGTGTACTTAAAATATTCACCATAACCATAGAAATAAAAATAAAAGTAAAAAATCAATATTAAACCACACGCACAGGCATTGCCTTTGTGGGATTTTTTTGTTCATACATTTATTATATTAAGCTTTTTTATATACTTTTCATTATTTCATATATCTATTGTATCATAAATTTTCAATAATTTTTTTTTAAATCTACCCAATACCCCTGAAATACTGCTTTAAATGCACTTAAAAGTAATTATACATCTACCAAAAATTAGGTTATATTGTGAATAAAGATAAATTAAAATTGTTTTTTTTCTTCAATTCCTTTTGAAACTATATTGCTAGACAACAGTTACATCAGAGGTCATCCATAATATCCATAATAACACAAGTACGGGGGGGGGGGGGGGGGGTAGAGAAGTGTGACTTTGTGTGACAAGGGGTATAAGGGGGTCATCAACTCTGTAAAATGTGAAAAAATTTAAACTACTGTTTTGATTATTTTTAGATGTAAAATGGAAAATATGTGATGTCACGGGGGGGGGGGGAGTGAAAAATATGGACGTAATTTATGGATGACCCCTAATTTAAAATTAGTCAATTAATATTGTAACCATTACCAATGCAATATTGTATTGGTAAATCGACCCAATTCAATATAAAATTTTGTTGGCGTGCAATTATTAATTTATTTATTTACACATATACGGCACAACATTAACATAATTGTCATACTTAAAATAGTACAACAACATGAAGAATAACAGTAAAAATGTGAGTAAAATTTAATTTAAGAAAAAAGGTGAAAAGTAAGGTAATAAGTAGTGTATAAAAACTATAATGTATAAAAGTAAATTATAAAGTGAATAGTATAAAATATAAAGTATTAAGTTCAAACTATAAATTATTAGGTAAAAGTAAAAATAAAAATTTAAAGAGAGAAATAAAACAATAAAATGTAAAATATACAAATTAAAGATACCTATCTCAAGGTACCTACAACGATTTAAATATAAAAATATAAAAAGTAACAAATCCTGGATTATGTTAACGGATATGATAAATTTTACAAGTACCTATGATTTCTAGTGCATTAATAGTTTTAGAGTGAAGTATTGGTAGGCATATTATGTTTATATGATGTATTATATTTACGTGGTACTAGCAAACAAATTAAGTCTAACGCATCTTTTGTATGAAGCCAGATTACCGGCGGCGTGATCAATATTAGGGAATTATAAAAAAACATAAATTAAAGTGGTGATAAACCGAAACATTCGTCTAAATATTTTATTAAACGTAAACTTGAAAATTTGAATCTGCTAAAATGACTTTTTCAAATAACTGCCTTTTATATTATGATGACTGCCAACAAAACAAATTTATTTAAAATATTTCATGAAATTCAGCTAACGTGTTTTGAAACAGTTGTATTACTATCAATGTGCCAGTGGCCTGTTTCTCTTTCTCTGATAGAACAGCTGTCTATATACGAGTATATGTGTTAATTTGTGTGTATACGTAAATGTATGTATGTGCGTATGTATGTATGTGCGTATGTATGTATGTGTGTCATGTATACGAATGCTTGTGTACGCCTATGGATACATATATGTATGTCAGGGTATATATATGTAAAACACATACACATATAAAACTATAATAAAGAATTATGTTTTTGAATATGATCTTATAATCTTGTACATAATTTTTCTCTTTTCTTTTCTATTTTCTAGTTTCCTTAAAAATTTAATTCTCATTATAAACTTTCTACTATAACTTTTCCAATTTTCAACATGTTTATATATTTAACCCATTTGTTCACACTAGACACCACAAAGTAACTTTATTTCGTTGGTCACCACGATGTATGGTGCTGTTATGTATCATATATATGAAAATGTTTTAATGTGTTATCATGTAATTTATAAATAAATAAAATGCACCGATAAATAATTTTGTTTTACATTATTCCACCGTAATAAGTGAGTCAAATCTTTTAAATTGTCAAAATATATATAATTACCATCCCAGTCAACAGTTCCGGAGCCATCAGAGTCAATTTCCTCAATCATGTTGTCTAAGTCATTCTCGGTGATTTTGTTGTCAAGTTCCTTAAAGATTTCCCTCAGGACATCCGTCGAGATGTATCCGTTACCTGTAACAAATATAATACTTATTATCAGTTACCTGTTACCTGAAGTTTGTAAAA
This sequence comes from Limnephilus rhombicus, assembly GCA_929108145.2. Lineage (NCBI taxonomy): Eukaryota > Metazoa > Arthropoda > Insecta > Trichoptera > Limnephilidae > Limnephilus > Limnephilus rhombicus. Next base: position 30,341,746 of record OV815274.1, read on the forward strand.
TACTTATCGGTGATGAAAAACGAACGCAAGAGGTCACTAGTTCTACGAAATAATTATAACATTATGAATATTCTAACTCTTTCATGTTTATAGTTTTAAATGGTTACCATGTGCATTTATTTCTTGTCTAGTACTTCGCAATCAATAAAATTTAACAATTATCAATTATACAAACACAGATTTTGTTGTTGAAATGTACTTACCTACTACTTTTCTTGAAAATATTTCAGTGAGGAAATTCGAATTACTTTATTCATCGGAAGGATTGCATAACATTTTCATCGTTTGCCAAGAGATGGCAAAATATTATTTAGAAAATAATATTACAATTTTTCATTATTGTGAAATAAAATTTTACCAAATATTGACAATTTAAAAACAATACTTAACCAGAAAAGACAAGAAGATGTCAGAAAGTAATACTCATTAAGGTGCCATGACAACTCAACGAAAAAGTCACTTTAAATTTTTAGACATACGAAAATTATAAACTTAGCATTGAATATATAAACTATAACTGTCTAATTAAAAATCTTAAATTAATAAAGTTGTCCGACTAAAGATATAAAATTGCCATTTTACCTTTTAAAATCATTAATTCTCTTATTAACGGTCCTGCATTAATGCAATTGATTTTATTTCATATTTCTAATAGAATCACGTGCATTAAAAATAGCTTCAAATTGACTGGTCAGTGGTTGAGTGGGCATAGCGCTTGGGTCCAACCCGGGCGTCGCGTGTTCGATTCCTCCATCACAACACAAGCAACATTTTCGGCTTTCTGTGGTGGCAGTGGGAGATTTTCAAACAATGTTGGGTTATTCGTAACCCGGGAATGTTTGTCTTTCTTTGAAAAAAATTAAATCTTTCACTATTAATAATCTTCTTTAAAGCAAGCATAGACAGCTTAGGTTACTCGGAATAAATTGCACCGAAAGAATAAAACAGTTTTTTTTTTACGTTTTGCTTTTACCTCATTGTAGTTTTTATTTAATTTGAATTATATTAATACGTTTTATAATATGAAAAATTGTTTTATTTCACTGTATTATTGGAATATTTCTTCTATTGATTATAATCTATGTTGTCTGTTTGTCTATTCTCATATTTGTGAATTTTCATTACGCGTTTATCCGGACGAAGAAAACATTGGTTTTGAAACACGTCGATTATTTTGATTAAATGGTGGTCTGTACAAAGTTATTTATTTTCTTTTAAAATAAAATGACGACACAAAGTGAATTTGCGATTATTGAGGAAATAAATAAATACCTTCTAAAAAGCGCTTACCTTCTTTGTCATACAATCTGAATGCTTCTCTTAACTCGTGGACTATGACTTCTTGATCTTCTTCTTCTTCTGTAAGGAAGTTAGATGCTAACGAACAGAACTCCTCAAATTCTAATTCACCGGAACCTAAAGGTTAGGAAAATTGGAAATTAACACTATATAATTCGTTAATTGAAGCAGTTAATATATTATTTAATTTAAGTATTTTCAGAAAATTAAAAAGTTGATACTTTTGATTTAAAAAAGACGAGTGTGCTTTAGACCACACGACTGAAGTAAAACTTTACTAACGTATATCTCCCTCTCAACTTCCGTTCGCCTCGCCCGACCGTTCGCCTCACCCGATCACACTTTCCATAACGCTCTCGTCACGCATTCACCAGCTTACTCCCCAAGTCAAGAATGCGTAAAGGCCCGACCGTTCGCCTCGCCCGATCACACTTTTCGTAACGCTCTCGTCACGCATTCACCAGCTTAGTCTCCAAGTCAAGCGTGAGTAAATAAGTTTTACTTCAAAAATCTCTGCCGTAACAGTGAATGAACACTGCCGTAACCAGGAGTCGAACCTGAGTTACCACGGCCACAGCGTGGGGTCCTAATCATTAGCAGTGGTTCCCATTCCCAACCAGTGGTCCGTGGATCAAAGGTGATCTGTGAGATCTAAAATGTGGTCAGCGAAACTCCGTTCATTTTACTACAAAACCGAATCGAAAGGTATTCAAAAGCTGATTCGATTAGCGTAGGAGAGGTAGCTGAAGAAGTCCAAGATTCTTGCACCATGTGGTCCCTGTGAGATCAAATAAATATCATGGTGGTCCCTAGTCAAAAAAAAAGTCGGAAACACCGCACTAGACGATCACGGCTATCAGATGAGGTGAAAGGCTGAACAAAAATTCATAACATATTCGATATAATTTGGTGCTCGTTCAACCAGATCAAATTATTGCACAACGAACAAACCGAGTCAATAAGCAACAATCCTCTGCAAAAAATAAAAAAACAAATTTCTTTGTGGATTACCACTGCATCATTTTTTATTATTTGCGGTAGGTTCTTATATTATTTTTTAATTAAAAAAAAATTATCGGCGCTGACAAAAACGCTAACAAAAAATTCACACTTTAAAAAAAAAACATTTTTGAACAATTATATTTGTTTTTTATACTTCTTTTTAGAGTATCTGACCTTACTGGGGTACACCATTCTAAGGTCACATTGAACATGGTTTAATGTATGAACTATAAATTAGAACAATTTTTTTTTGGTATTCGTGTTCAATTTTTTAAGTGAGTTTTGTAAGTATTTAAAAAATATTTCATTTTCAATTTTTTGTGACTGGCTGCTTCAGTTCATTTGATATTATGAATCTTTTGATTGACTAATAATTACCGTCTTCATCAACTTGTTTGATGATGTCCTTCAGAGTCTGGTCATCCAGCTGATGTCCCAGCATCTCAAGAATTGTTCCAACCATGTCTGTGCTGATGACTCCCTTCTTCTCCTGATCGAAGGCGTCGAAGGCATTCTTCAGGACTGAGGAAAATTAACCATAAATCATTTTATATTTCTTTACAACGTTAACTGTTTGGATTTGTCCAATATAAGAACATCGGCAGCAAAAGCAATTAAACAGGGAAAACATTTAAAGTTATTGGTTAGAAAGATCCTCAACAGAAAACTTTCTACCACATATCTTAGAAGTTATACGATTAGTTTTGTATATATATATACGTACTGAGTTTACAGTGGTAAATAGAAAAATGCGATTACTGAAGAAAGTTATGCTGGTAGGAGAATCCGGAATATTTTAAACTTTGAGAATTTGAAGTGATTCAATTTGAATGTAGACTATTCGATGGTACTTACGCTGTTTCTGGTCTTTGTCTAATCCTTCCTGCAGCGCCGCATTACATGAAACAATAAACAGACAAATACAAAATATTATTTAAATTGACGCCTTGTTGTGTAAAATACTTTAACTGAATTGAAAAACCATTTTAAAGAGGCGGCCAAGATGTTTAGGACAACTGAAAATATTGTTGATATTAAGTATGTGCTAACACTTCAAACAAGCCACTTGAGTTCGTAATATTATAAAAAGCATTGGAAAGAACAATGACTTTCAAAACTTAACTCACAAATCCAATATTCAAATGTGTTTTGTTATTTAAAAACAAAATATAAATATTATTGCAATATTTTTATTTTATATTTCACTGCTTTCTTTACTATGAATTTACTTATTTATCTCACTTAAATATTTGTTTAAAACTTGAACACACCATTTTTTATTCGTCACTTTAACACTTGGTCACTCGTCACTGTCAGTTGTAAGCACTGATGAAACACTGTAAGCTGGGGATGATCTGAATTTCCTCTTGCATAGGAAGCCTTATTATAGCGTAGACCAATGTTGATCAGCGAGTGTCTGGAATCCTAGAGCAAACCGGTCAAATTCCAAGAGGGCTATAAAAGGCAGCGCCGGCTTCAGTAGATAATACATCCCTAGATTTTCATAGAATTTTCTATAAATTAACCGTAGAAATCAATGCATGACTTAGAAAGAGCTCCATGACTTTACACACTTAATTGTGTAGTAACTCCCAAAACAATCAGGTGTCATAAAAACTAAAATTTAAAATGCAATAATAATTTACAATAAAAAACACATAAATTTGTTGTAAACCACTTTTATTTTATTAATTCTCTACCGGTTTCGGAAGCACCCTTCCTTCCTCAGAATATATAAATTTATAATAATAATAAAGTTATAATATTCTCCTGACGAAGGAAGCGTGTTTCCGAAACCGGTAGAGTCTTAATAAAATAAAATTGGTCTACAACAAAATTATGTGTTTTTTATTGTAAATTATGGCGAGCCACAAAGTTATTTACAAATATGCAATATTAATATTTTCAAACCAATTCAAGCATTCGAATACCACAACGACCATTAAGGGGATAGTTTTTTATTATTTTATTCATATATTTAAATTACAAAGGTTTAGTTATTGTCCTCCATACTAGGAGTTCACCTGTGTTATAGATGATATTTTTCAATTGTAAATTATAAATTGTAAATAGTAAAACAAACAATCGGCTTAGTTACAGTACATAAAAAAGATAAACAATAATAATTAAAATTATATTTACTGGTTAAGCTATTATTATTCTAATACCGTATTAGCACTAAAACACATTTGCAGAAGTCAGATAATAGTTGCTTAAAATTAGTCTGCGAAGGTGAGTATTAAGTAGGTATGAATGAAATTAAAATGCAGTACTTTCTCTCTCGTTATTTGTACATCTTCCGAAAAATAGTAGAATTTAGTATGTAGGGGTGAACCAATATAATAGATGGCTTGTGAACTGAACACTATTGATATACATCATCTGATATATTCCTATAGCAAACAAATTGATCTCCTAAACTTTTCAAGATTTCAATTCATAATTGGACTCTGTATTTGACATTTGTGACCCCCTCAGAACGCATTGCCAGCCTCTGACAACTTGTTCCTGTCTGCGCATTTGTTTAGAAGATTAATTAACCAAAAATTACAGCACGTTTATTTATTGAGTCTTTTGCCAATGGCATGAATCGCTTTAAACTCAAGGAAAAGTGTCACCTTGGTAGACAATAGTAAAGGTTAAAATCGATTTCGAAAAAATGTATTGCTGTTTACAATGATACAAATAAACAATGGCCATTAAAACTAATTTATTGCATTTTGATATGATGTCTTGTGAAATCTATGATGCGTCTGAAAATCAATAATAATTATTTATCAACCATTAGTATTACGCTAAGCTCTTGGAGGTAGGTTGGTTCTTAGGCCAAATTTATCTGTTACTTTTTAATTACGCGTGAAATTTAAAATTTACCTGAAAAATCTGTTTTGGACTAAACGTTTTACGAAATGTATGTCTAGAAAAGTGCTTAAACTTGGCTATTAAAAATTCAATAATTTCAAAATAATGGTAGTGATAGTTAAAAAAGCGTGGCATTGATTATTTTTTTCCCGTTTCAGGAATATTTATGTATTTTTCAATCTATACGTAGCTGTTCCTGCACATTATGCTGATCAGGGGTGCACGTCCATTTCTGGTGAATTTTGAAAAAATTTTTTTTTACAAATTACATTATAAACATTACCTAGATTAAACAGAAACAAAAAAGTTTTAAATAAATTTTTATTATTTATTTATTTTATTTATTTAATACATGAATTATCAACAGTACATATAGTTTTTTGTGATATTTCACCCTCCATGCTAGGGATGACCCTGTGTTATGGCGGGTGAAGTTTACAGTTAGTGGATATACATTCGTTAGTATAGATTGAAATTTTTAGTAAATTAAGGAATTATTGATATATATATATATAGTTCACAGTAATCAGTCTTATACATATAATGCTACTTAGATAGTAAATGAAGATATTTTATGTTTTGGCTGCTCTATAGTAAGAAAATGATATACTTATAGTTAGATTGGGTTACAAGAAGAAGATGGAGAAGTTAGAGAATTATTATAAAATGAGAAATTTGAGGAGTTGTTAGATATAGATCATACTAAATAATCTTGTACATACATAGCGTTTGCCCGGAAAGCAAGAGGTCCTGGGTTCGAGTCCCAGAGGTGTCAATATGTTTTTCTGATTTTTCTGTTTCCAGATTTTCGATTGAGTTTCGCTTATATTGTCTTCATTTATTTAAATATTACAATTTGAGGTTTTACTCATTAAGTTAAAAATTAAAAATAAAAAAAGTTTTTTATTTTCTGTACGAAATTATTAGAAACAATATTGCTTTAGTCGTGTTTATCTGAGAGTAACTGATCGTCGTAATATGCCATAAAATGGTTTTTGTTCATTTGTTAGTTTAAGTCAAACTAAGCTGATAAAAAAGATGCAAATTATTACCAGCATTTTAATCTTCAATGAAGCAAAGGTTGCTTTATTTTGTAAGCCAGTTTGTTTGTTATAAGTTAAAGTTTGGATTTAATTTTCGTCAGGTTATTTGACTTGGATTAGGTTAGGTGAAGATTAAGTTTCGATTTAATTTTCTTTGGGACATCTGACTAGCACTATTGTGTTGATCATCCATAAAAACTGGGCTCCTTTAATTTTTATCAAATTAACAACAACAGAAACAAAAATAATCGTAGGGTTTTTATTTTGTTGGAGTTTATTTTATTATTATTAATAAATATGAAACGGAGTAAGTTTGGTGGGCCTGTAAAGAAATTCGCCTGGTCCATGCAAGTAACTTATTTAAATCAACTATGTAGTAATATTAATTATTTTAATCATGTTTACAGCTGATTTCCCACAAAATTGCATAAAGAGTCCATTCATTGCGAATTTCATGGGGCGATAACAAGTATATAATGATTTAGAGCTATTTATCTGATGTGAAGTAAATGCCAAAATGCGTAGGTTGGCGGTAATTTCTAACCCAGCTTTATACTAAACTTATCATGTTTATATAATATATTATCAAGCAAGGTACTCCCATCTATCAACATACATTTTCACGGATGCTTAACTTCCAATATTGAAGCGTTGATCCGGTGTAATGGAAATATTTTTATCGTCTCATACAGGTATGTACATAAATGAGAATGAAGTAAGGAGAAAACGGCGTGATGGTTAGTTAGTTAGTAATTTTTTTTTAAACACGCAGACCAAACATGTGTAAATTTTTAATGGTGACCGGACAACTCAGAACCTTATTTGAAAAGTCATTAAGAGTGATGAAAAAAAAATAACAAAATTGTTTAAATAGGTTACATTGTGTTAGGGTTAAGGGCTATTTTAAAATTATTTTTTCATAGCTTTTAATGACTTTTCAAAGAGGTATTGAGTTGACTTAGTTGGCACGGAACCATTTTTAATATGCTTTATATCACCACGACTATTGGCACCTAATAGGCGGTGACCGGATGACTCAGAATGAAATCAACTCAGAACCTCCTTTAAAAATTCATTTAAAGTGACGAAAAAAAAAAAATAATAATAGTTAAATAGGTTACATCAGGTTTAGGTTGTGGGCTATTTTAAAGTTATTTTTTATACTTTTATTGACTTCTTTTCAAAGAGTTGTTGAGTTGACTTGATTTTGAGTTGGCATGGAACCCTAATAACTGCTTCGCAAACAACGTCTAGAAACGGTCGATTTTAGCGCAAGAGTGTTTTTTTTTTGTAGAATAATTTTGTGTAATTTTATTAAAGAAAGAAAAAATTAATCATCGAAAACTATCACAGATAATCTTAGCCAAAAAATATCTTTTTTAACGTTGTTTCTTGTGTGCGTTCACACATATATGATTTCTTTTTGTTTACACTTATATTTTTTTTGTAATTAATTTTAAATTTATTTTAATTGTACTCCAACGAAGCAATAGGAAAAGCTTCATTTTATCTAAAACATATTTTTTAATATTCATAATGTAAATATTGATCGGAAATAGTATTTCACATTAAGCTTCCCCTCACAACAGGCATACTCTTTAAATAACATATCAAAATCATGCCGTCTCGCTCATGCTCGGATGTCTCTCATATACAGGGTGGGGCAGAGTGTAGTTACTGGTTTAAAAAAATCACTGAAGGCCCCACAGACCGAGCAAAGGGGCGGGGCGTGTGCCGTTAGGTCGGGGAAATGATGCCGTTTTTTTCATGATGTTTTGAAAATGATATCGTCTGGCGTGGCGGCCTTGGCGAGCAATACACATATTGAGCCTTTCAAAAAAGTTTTCGGCCACTCTTCCCAGCATATCTTGCGAAATTCCAACGATGACGTCCTCAATCGCCTCGTTCAGAGCTTCAAGGGTTCGACGTCGAAGTTTGTTTACCTCAGCTTTGACGTATCCTCACAGAAAAAAGTCACTTGGGGTCAAATAGGGAGGGCGAGGGGGCCATGGAATATCTCCCCCGCAAAGAGATCAGGTGACCTGGAAAGAGCTTTTGCAAAATTTCGCATGAACGATGGACACCACGAGTCATGGCTTCATCTTGTTGAAACCAGAAGGCTTTTGTGTCGTGTTCCTCTCCATACTCTTTCATTTTGGGACGCCTAAGGTTCTCCAAAATCTCACAATATTGAGATGAATAACTCAATAACGGTAATGGTTAATCCCTCGTGGCTATTGCACAAAACAGCGCCGAGGGATTCAGCAGTTATGATTGCAATGCATGCATCTCTACGTTTCACAAAATCTTGTGGGCTCAATTCCCGTGTATGCATTATCTTGTAGGGTACAGGTGAAGGTCTGAGTGTAAGATTTGCCTAATAATTATGAACGATATTCCAAGCGCAGCGGAATGCTTCCGCGCTGCTCGGGTTGGAGACTCTTACTACCGCGATGTTTTCAGGTATTTGCACATTTTTAGGTCACCTAACTGGTATTTTGGGATCTGCAGTTCCGGTCTACCCTACATTACTGATCTGTTTTCGAATGGTTTTATGATCAGGAACACTGTCATTACGGTTTAGCTCTAACCGGACCCGGAAAGTCCCATGCCTAGCCACAACGCTTACTCTGTTTTTAAAGAACGTATCCACAACAAAGCCCCGGTACTTACCTGACCAAGGCATGGTCACTGGTCACTACCATAAATGGCGTCATTTTCCCGACCTAACGGCACCTGCCCCACCCCTTTGCTCTTGCACCCTTGATTTTTTGAAACTAGTAACTCCTCTCTGCCCCACCCTGTATTTAGACATACGATCCCTTACTGCCAGGTTTTTTTTCTTGTCTGGTCTCCGCTCGTCCAGTTGGTGGCCGCTGAAATTAATAATTATATTTTCCCGCCTCGGAACAGACTTTCTCTAGTGAGGTGGGTAAAAGAAATCCATGTACATATACAGTTATAATATTCTCCTGACGAAGGAAGGGTGCTTCCGAAACCGGTAGAGTGTTTTAAAATAAAAGTGGTCTCAAACAAATTTATGTGTTTTTTTATTGTTAATTACTTCATTTTCTTTATTCATCCGAACCATAACATTTTCATTTGTAACCCTGTCCATCCAGCTTATTTTAAGTATTCTTCTGTAGATCCACATCTTGAATGCCTCAAGTCGCTAATTAATTCTTCAGTAAGCATCCATGCTTCCATTCCATAAAATAATATCGAAAACACGTAGCATCTGACCATTCGCATTTGTAATCCAAGGTTGAGATCATGACTGCAGAACATTTTTTTCATGCGGATAAAGGTTGCACGAACTTGCTCAATGCGGCATTTGATTTCAACTGAAGGATCCCATCTATCATTAACATTGCAGCTCAAGTATACAATACTCTGTACCTTCTCTAGTTTTGATCCAGCAATATAAAGATTTTCGTCCAATGCGTTATTTTTGCTTACGAGCATGTATTTTGCCTTATTTATATTCAGTTCTTGCCCAAAATTCTCACAAGTCTTCACTACTTGATTCAGCAAAAGTTGGAAATCCTCAATGTTACTTGTTAGAAGTACTGTATCATCTGCATAACACAGGTTGTTCAGAATCTTTCCATTTATAACAAGTCCTTGAGTAGCTTCTTCATTTTATTTTATTTTTTATTTTATTTTTTGGGGAAAATCAACAGATATTTTACACTTATAATAATAACATTAACAACACACATTATATCCAATAACAGATTTCCACTTAACTAATTAAAATTATAATTAAAAAGTAAAAAAAAAATAAGGGTCCTGTACCCGTAAGAAGTTAACAAAATTATATCCTTAAAAATTGAAAAATAAAGATATAAAAACACAATATGAACTATAATATAAACTGATAATCTGATTACTAAATTTCAAAACATAAAGTAGTCAGAGTCAGAAATCTATTCATACTCCACAACAGCAATAATAATAATATGTACATACCTACAACCCAGAGGTGAACACAATAGTAAGTCAAATGACAAGCATGTAAATTGAACGGATTCACAGCAATAACATAATAACTTGCAATACGGTCAAATAATTATTTAATGTTAGCTATGACATACTTAAAGTATGTCATAGCTTACTTTTGGATATTTCTTCTTGCAGAGCTTCATTGATACTAAAAGCAAAGGGCATAATCGCTTACTTAGTCCTATCGCTAAAACAACTTTTGTCTAAAGAAATTTTAGATACTTGCAATAAAGCCATACAATACCACTTGCCATTAAACAGAACACAACTTATTTTAAATATAAATCAGAAACCAAGAGTTGGATCATTAGCCAAGACAGATCAATAATCAAAGATTTTATAAAAAAACAATTTATAGGCATGCATTTATTTTATAGGATTGTCTTTCATCTTAAATATAATATTGTGTTATCCTACTTCCTACTAATACTATGAAGGCGAAAGTGTGTGGATGTATGGTTATATGGATGAACGGATGTTTGTTTCTCTTTCACGCAAAAACTACTGAATAGATTTTAATGAAACTTTACAATAATATAGCTCATACATCAGATTAACATATAGGCTCTGGCATTATGAAATTTGAATTAAAAAATTGCAATGGATGTCACGTGAGCTGTATGAAAAATGAATGTAACGGGTATGGAGGGGGGGAGTGGGTAGGGTGAGGGGTGGGAGTGGGAAGAGGAGGGGGTAGGGGGAGGTGGTGGAGTGGAGTGTGGATAGGGAAGGTGGAGGTGGCCGAGTGGAAACCCCCGTAATACTATACGAGCGAAGCCGGGGGCAAAAGCTATTATTTATATTTTTATTTTGAACTACTTCTATCATAAACTGCGACTCCACTTTGAAGTACTCGTTTCCAATTCGTCTTTTGCTGATGGTCTTTTATTTTAAATGTAATATTTTGTTATTTATATTTATGTTTTAACCCTTCAAAAATTTGGCTTTTTTTTCGGATGGTCAAAATATTTTCGCTTTAAAATAAAATGCAAATATTTGGAATATTTCTGAACACATTCAAAAACCAAAAACTGTTTTAGAAAGGTGATGAAATACGCTTTCAAATTATAGAATTCGAAAAATATATTTTTTTTTTAAATTATAAAAATTTTGCATACAAACATAAAAAAGTTTTCAAAATGGTTCACCTTATGTTTTTTCTAACTAAAGTTACTGATAATAATAAAAAATAAAAATACATGCATATTTTATTAGACAAATGTATAAAAAACACATATTGTAACCTCAATTTTTTGTCGCTCTATGAATTTTTTTTATTTAAATTCCCGAAGTTTCAAATTCTTTTTTCAATTTGCGATTCAAAACTTTGTGTACATAAAAGTGTACATTTTACTTTTTTGGTGGCTATTTTTTAGATTGGAATATAAAGCATGATGTTTTTCCTTTCTAACACCGATTAGAACATATTTCTAACTATGATAGTAAGGGAGTTACGGCGTCTTATGTGAGACCTATGTGCGTTGGGACAAATCTGGTCTCCTGTGATTAAACGGGTTAAACTGCGCCTGCTATAACACAGGAGTTCCTACTGCGACACACCAATTGTAATAGAATTAATAAAGATGAATAAAAATAACTAATTGCAGTTTTGTGGTATGGAGTAAAATACTATTCTCGAATAAATATCATACGAGTGGTAACATCAGAAGATCTTTTGAACATGAAACATTCCGAGAATCCTACCTTCTGACCTAAACATTTTTTTTTAAATTGGAAACAAAGCACAGATACAGACAGACACAAAAATTACGGGGAATTACTGCATTCTGAACAGATATATATCACTGAAGAAGAAGATAACACTAATAATCTAAACGAAAATATGAAAGAGAACGAGACACAGAAAAATAAAAAGTTCGTCCCGGTAAGCCGAGAGGTTCTGGGTTCGTGTCCCAGTTGCAACCGTTATCTTTTTTGTTTTTCTGTATACCGGTAGTCTACCGGTTTCGGTAAATCCGTTCCATCATCAGGACTGTTATAAAAATACTAACAAATACAGGATAATACACATATATATGTACATATTGTTAAGAAAGAAAGAGACAGTAAATTAGAGTGGGACAGTGCGTCAGTTGTGGGAGGGGAGTGGGGGAGCAGAGAGTGGAATAACAATAAAGTGACTTAAACAAAGTATTTTCTTTTTGTTTATTTAAAATGTCACAATGTGTTTGCTTCTTTTGAAAAATTCCATATTTTCATTTAGATTATTAGTGTTATCTTCTCCTAAATGATGTATTACATTGATGGGAATAACTTTCAAAAGTTATAAAAAGACAATTGTTCTAATAAAAAATTATATAATATCACTATGATCACTATTCATTACCGCATAAGAGTCACAACTGCTCCCGGGCTAATGGCATCCCCAATTGGAATGTATTGTGAGACTAAAGGTAGTAGGGAGGGGAAAGGGGGATGGGAAAAAATTAAAGTGGGGAAGTACCTACCTGGTTATTCAGATCAGTCACTAAACACGTCTTAAGCAATTTCAGGCAACGTTTCGATTTTGAATTATGGTTTTTCACAAAGTCAATATTGAAAGTATCTATAAGTGTGGAACGTGCCGCAAATTTACAATACTATTTTAAATGATTGAATTGTGAAATAACACAAATTTATCACGTGAAATTTACTCACGCACACCGGGATTTGAACCATGATCGCAACCACTCAACCATTGGTTTATTCACATGCGGATTCCAAATAAGTTTTTGTGTATTAGCTCTTCTATTAAAGAATAATCTAGAAATAGAAAAGTTCAGTCCAATTTTTAATTTTTTTTATCGAATAATGACCTTCTAACTTAAATAACAGCATTTTTTTTATTTTTAGAGTTAGTTTTAATAGTTAAAATAATTGTCAAAGTTTTAATTTTTCAAGATCCCCCTAAAACCACCGTATGTATGGTGAATCGTGTGACGTCATCACTCCTGAAAAGTTACTGTAGGATCGGGCAATCAGCTGATCAACTGCCGCTATTTTGAATTTCGTTGTTCGAAGTATTCTCCCTAGAAGTAGCATTACTATTTTTTTGTGGGGTAGTTTTTGAATTTTTTCAATAATAGAGATAAACTAATAAGAGATACCTTTATTTTTGAAACATTATCAAGGCCTAAATAATGTTTCAATGAACACAACAACTAAATCTCTATAAACAGTATGTAAATAAACGAATAAATTAATACGATGGCTTGTGTCATACCTAAATTCCCATACAATGACTTTACGGTGACGTCACGACACGACGAACAGTGACGTCATCACTAAACATTTCAATGATGCCTATTTGACGGCGGGTTTTTACGACCAGATTAAAAATGGACTTTTTAATAATTTTTTTAAAACTCTGCATTTAATATTATTAAAGAAAACTTATATATTCAGAATCAGCGTTTATTGGGCTATATGAACATATTTTTTTTAAGCCATAATATTTTTCACTGGAGTTCCTTATTCTCTTTTAAAACACCACAATTTGAAAATCAGAAGTTTGCCGTAAATGGTTTTACTTGCATTTAAGGATCTTCCAATAATTCCAAACTAAACTCATTTCAAATTCTCTCTCTCGGCGTCCCTCAACAATATTGAATTGATCAAAATTGGATGTCATAGTTCCACTGGTTCCTGGCAGTTGCGATTCTTGTACGGTTATATAAACTAAATTAATATTTTGCTATGCATAATCATGTATTTACATAACGTATATTCTTTGAGGGAATAGGTCACAAACTTGGAACATCCGCTTGTTGAATATTTACTACCTTGAATGAGCACAGAAAAATTATTTTTGAACATTTATTTACTTGTCGGATAAATAATTATAATCATAAGGAGAATTTATTGGAAGAGTTGGAAACTTTGTTGATGTTGGCTACTCTATTAAACTGGAAAATAAAAATACGGAGGCAGGAACAGAACGAAGGTAGAACTGGCTAGAAATTGTAAATAACCCGACAAACAACTATATTTGATAAATCAACTCTTAGACGTGCCTTTTTTATGTTTCATAAAAACCGAAATATTACTTTTTTATGTTTCAGGAGATATCATAAATTATTATTAACGTTTCGGATCTTTTCAACTATCCATGTAACTCTACGGATGGGATTAGAATTATTTGTTTTGCTCTCATGTAAACCAAATGGAAAATGATTTAAGGGCTGCTAATAATTAACAAATAATTTAAACAATTTGTTAAGGGAAAACGAACAATAATTGTATCCATCATACTGGTAAGTAAGTAATTATACTTTTTTTATATGCATAAGACATGAGAGCCTGACTAGTTATTCTCTTGGTGTTTCTCCTATCTGAGGTTGGATATCAACGTGCAGTTTTAAAAAGGGCATTCTATATTCTTATTAATTTTCCAATCTTTGGCGATCTTTGTCCAAAAATGTTTGCGTTTTTTTTAACATTAGCTCTACACAGGAGGCCCAGAGGAAAACAATTCCCCTCAGGGCCTATGTTATCTTTGGAGATGCTGTGTGGAGGGTCTTTTAAGGGAAAGGAAGGAGAGGAAGTCATGGGAAGGAAAAAGGTGCGAGGGGTTGGTAGGAATCTGGGGGTCAGTGTGTCCAGGGGTTACAGACGTATGAGTCCATCCCTCCGGTGCAAGGGGATGGCTTGAGAGAGTCCTGCTGGAAAGATCAAAAGACCTCCCTTAACCCGTCTTTCTCGATCCGGCCCGCCACGCAGCAGGTGGGCAGATGCATCCGCCGCCAAGACCTGGACAAACCTCATCCCGTGAACCCTTGAGTTGAGTGTGTACTTGTTTTTTTTTTTGTTTTTTTTTTACATTAGCTCCACACAGGAGACTCTGAGGAAAATAATTTCCCCCAGTGCATTTGTCATCTTAGGAGATGCTGTGTGGAGGGTTGTTTTAAGGAAAGGAAGGAGAGGAAGTCATGGGAAGGAAAAAGGTACAGGGGGTTGGTAGGAATCTCTGGGTGTGTGTGTCTAGGAGTTACAGACGTATGAATCCATCTCTCCAACTGCGGTGCAAGGAAACGGGTTGAGAGAGTCCTGCTGGAAAGGTCAAAAGGCCTCCCTCAACCAGTCTTTCTCGATCAGGCCCGCCACGTAGCAGGTGGGCAGATGAATCCGCCGCCAAGACCTGGACAAACTTCACCCCATGAACCCCTGTGTTGAGTGAGTACTTGAGTTTGAATCGGGGGTTGCCGACTCGACTTCCACAAAAATGCAACATTATTGATTTCAACTTTAAAAGGAACACAAACTTCACTCCTTTGTGTATTTATTACGCTAAGTGTGATTCTTATTTTACCGAAACGATGTGAATATTCGGAGAAATCATTCCATGGTGAATGTCATTAAATATGAAATATAATATGGAAACCTTATTTTACATAACCATTTGTTATATTTTAAGTTTAAGCCGAGCCGAATTAGTCTTTACTCGATCTCCTTCGGGGTTTAATTTTGTATTAATAAATTATTTAAATTAATGATGCTCTAAGAGGCAATAACCAGACAAAACCGGAAATATGTCATTTTTAAATCAAATTTTAGACGTATTGACTCTATTCCACAAAAAATTATAAAATGATTTCGAAAGACTGTTCTTTTATGTAGTAAAGCTGTGTTTTAAATTATGAGAAAATATGTTTATCTTTAGTACAACAAGGTTTTACCGTAGGTCGTTGGCAGATTTGTTTGATTTTCAAACAAAATTTTGTATGATGCAACACACATTTCAAATCCTATATGAAATCCTGCAAAAAAATCATTAAATTATCTGGGAAAGCTATGTTTTAGATTTTAAAAAAGATCATAAATAAAATGATTTTATAATATAAATAAGTTAAAAAATAAAATCATTTAAAAAAAGACCCTCACACGTGTTTTGTGACGAAAATACTTCAGTTTGTCTATTTATTTACGGTCTCACAAACTAATATGTTTACAATTTTTTTTTACATTCTTATTTTGCTTAGACATTATTGAAAAATTATAAATACTTATAATCAAAAAATAATTTCAAAAAGTACATAACATTCACGCCTTTCAGCATTTTTGAATTTGGGTATAAATTAAAACAAATTTTGAATGAAATTAAATCTACGTTGAGTTATTATTTTAAAAAGCGGGTACGGAGAATAATTAATCTTTCTCATTGGAACCGCCCTGTACAATCGTAAGAATATCTTTCGACGACATATGAATTCTCGGCCGCTGGCTGGTTAATGGCCCTTAACGAAAAATTTCGTTTTACACCATTAGGTTAAAATTCGTTTAAAAAACTAAAAAGTCTACGTAAGCGAAATCTGCATTGAACGATTATTTGATATTAATATAAGTGAAATCCACCATAAAATGTCTGATTCAAGCTCATAAAAATAATAACAATAATTTGATAATTTGCAGAGCGCATTCGTTAAAAAATTACCCCAAGGGCGCTGTACAATTTATTATGAACTCTTAGGCTCTATCTGATTTTATTGTTTACAAATAGATATAGAAAACATAATTACCCGGCGATAAACACATTTTTAGAAAGTTTATGCTTGTAGACATAATGCATTTAAAACCATGGATATGGCGTGATTTTACATTTGCTACCTCCATCACTGTTGGTATTACATTTATGAGAAGAATTGTGTATTGTGTTTACACGTACTCTTACAAATATACTCTCTCTCTATTACATAATATTGTGTTTACTTAAACAAAAACCTCAGATAATAGAAAAACTTTAAAAAATATTAAACAGGTTTGTGAAACAATGATGTTGTTTTTGATTCATCTCACATTATTTCATAAGTCAATTTGCAGGAAACAATAAGACATCATCTTGATATGTTTTTATTTCTGAATTATTTTTAAGAAAAAATATTTATATTTTTTCCATGTTTTCCAAACAAACGATTTCTCTCACCCAATACTGTACTGAAAAGTGGGTGCTTTCCTATTTATTCGATTAATAAAGCTACATCATTCCTAATGAGCCTTCAGGTCTTTAAAAGAGCAAGCAATATGCTCGTTAGTAGATTGAATCATGTGTGAGAAATGAAAACTTCAAAGAAAACAAAAATATTGCAATTTTAACAGCTTTTTATTGAAATTATTTTGGCACTTACATTAAAGTACATTTTATATAAAATTTTCATTATAAATAAACCACATACTCACGCAGACGATTAAAATAGATAACCATCAATGAATAACAAATACACGAATTAATATCACGAGCCGATCCAAATATGATCTAGTTTTCAAACAATAAAAACGAGATTATATTTGTAAACTGACCCACATAAATACAGTATAATAAATAAATTAAATGTAATGATAATCTTTCTATTTATCAATCATCTCCTCCTGTCATCACCTCCATGAATTCTGAAATTAAAACAAAAACACATGATTATAATTTCAGTAGGTAGTTTAAATATTTCCACGAACCTAAGCTGGTTTCAGATCATTTTATAATTTAGAGAAGTTTTGAAGGCAAAACTAAGGTTCAGGAACTTTGTCTTTGAGTTAACAACTTAAAGTTTTGATTGACTATGAGCTAATTCCGTTGACTCATTCGGAACTTGGTAAGTAGCTAATTATTATCGTTCAGCAAGTCAACGTTTGAACAATGTTCCTAGTAAATCTACAACAAACAACTAAATTACCAAATACAAAATTGTTTACAATTATTTCTTAGATAAAGTTCTGATATATCATAAACATATTTTACCATCAAAGTCTACGGTTCCTGATCCGTCAGAGTCAATTTCCTCAATCATCATGTCCAAGTCCTCAGCTGTGATTTTGTCATCGAGTTCCTTCAGGATTTCTCTCAGCACGGCGGTAGTAATGTAGCCGTTACCTGAACAATCACATCAAAATAAAACAAACTTTGTGGAATGCTGCTTACAAAATAATTACCACAGTATATGATATGTGGTTGGCATAATATATGTTCCTTGGTTGTATGTTAGCGTTGAATAAAATCAATTTCAATTAACCTTAATAAATCGAGAATCGACATTGAAATCAATATTTGCACAGCTATCTACATAAATCAAGACTACATTTAGATTTGTGCATACAAAACGTCTGTGGAACAAGTTGGTTTTGGCACACAATGCACCGCGTGCAAATATTAAACATCGATGTTTTAATTAGAGCGAGGTAGTCTAAATGCACCTAATCTTGATTACGTTGCTGCTCATTTTAATTGAGAAAATGTCTAGGTATATTTACCTTCCTTATCATACAATCTGAACGCTTCTTTCAGCTCTGCTTGCATGGCTTCAGCATCTTCTTCTACCATGAATCTAGAAGCTAATGTTACGAACTCTTCGAACTCCAACTCTCCGGAACCTGTTGATAACAATAATGCATTTCATATTGAGAATCGAAAAGAAAAACTACTTTTACCTCATCTTCTTAGTGAGAAAGATATTATTAAAAGATAACTTAAGATAGCTTCTTTATAATATCGTTTTTTGCTGTATTTTAAGAAGAAAATATTGTTTTATTAACATATTCAGGTATTACTTTTTGTTAGTTTCTCAGCTTCTCTAAATGCTAAGGAATTAATTTACCAGTACTGTGCCAAGTAGTTAAAAGGAAAATATTTCCGGTGAGTAACAACGTCTGGCGTCTTGAGGTACTACTACTCCCTTACTGGTTATATATTTTCTTTCTTTTCACGCAAGCCACACTCTTAAAAATAAATGAATAGGAAACAATTCTACGAAATAAAATATATTGAGATGCTTTTGCAATTTTTATTAGAGCGACACCATAACGGATGTCTTTTTTATAGTAAGCATGATTTATTAGTTGCGTTTCATTATATAATTATATTAAACATTAGACTATACATAATTAGCCTGGGGTTAATATTGTGTTATTCGTTATCGTTGGTAAGCTTGAAAAGTTGTGTTTTAGTAATAAAATTATTTATGTGATCGAGAGAGTTGGTATAGGAATCCGTACAAATTCTTAAGGCCAGATTTGTTTGGTGAAAAATCCAGTGAATTTCTGTGGATGAATTCTCGACCACAAGCCTTTTTATACAATCGTCGATTGGGTTAATAATTACTCCGGTTAGCTTGGAATCAGATGATATATTGCTTGCACGAACCATCACTGTCAACTTCAGCGATGATATCAGCCAACATCTCGTCGGTGAGGGAGATTCCCAGCATCCCGAGGATGGTGCCCACCATCACTGTGCCGATGCATCCCTTCTTCTCTTGGTCGAAGGCATCGAAGGCGTTTTTCAGGACTAAGGACATAAGAAGACATTTTTTTTTAAAATTAAACGGACGGAAATCATAACTTCGGAACAATTTTCTTTTGCGCTTAGATCTAAAAATAGATTGCAAATTAAATTTTATTTCACTGCAATAGATTTTTAATAAGTATGTGGGTTTTTATTTAAAACATGTGTTATTGCAAAGATATAGGCGTTACGTTTTTTTGTACAAAATGAGAAATAATTTTAGTTTTAAATACATTTTTTTGATGATTAGAAACTCACGGGCAATTTGATCCTTGTTAAGCTCATCCTGCAAATAAAAGAAAACATAAACATTATTTTAAATAATATATTCTCCGATGCCTTGTTGTTGCTTATGTTTTCCCACTCCCTCCTCTATCTGGCATGGTAGATCCCGAGAACAACTGCAGATCGCCAACGAACAAAAACAATTTCTAAAAAAATAAGCGTTCTTTATTAGACGTAAACTGTTGTTTGAACGATGTGAACGATGGCAAATTATCGTAATCATAGAAAAATCCGTTATCGAACTTGCTGTATAGCCAGGTGTAGATATATATGCACCTAGATATTGTGGCATATTTATGTCGGAATATATACATCTTTTATTATATTTTATATTTATATTAATCTGTTGCTTAGTTTTGTTTTTCATTTTGGTTCATGAATGGTATTGTATTTCGAATCAATGATTTGCCTATCTGTGATCGTTGATAATTGGTCTATTTTTCGCTTTCTCTTCTGTAGGTATATTATAGTAGTATTTAAGACTGTTTATGTTCATTAAAAACATGTAAGTGCATTCTACTGATTGTTCATTAAATAAAAAATTTAAAAATATATGAAGGCGTAAACCCTTCTGTTAATGCTTTTTGAAAGCGTCAAAAACAGTTTATTATTGTAAACATTTGTTTACCACACCATTTGGTTTGACTTTTAACGAAATCACTGTTTTAAAAAAAACGCATTTATAACTGAAAAGTACTCAAATTTCTTTAAAAAGTGGGAACAAGTGGAACACGGCACAATTATTTGACGAGAAAGAATATTATCACTTTCAAACAGAAAACTTTCACTGACACGTACCATTTTTAGTGCTTTCTTTGTGTTCTACTACGTTGAAAACCAGTCGAACTGCGCAAACAAGTAAACGATGGTAATCAGCAAGATAACGAACAACACAATATTCGGTTGGATCTTCCCCCCAACTTGGCGTATTCTCTCTAAGATCTCGGCCAGGATACTGCTGCTTCTGGGGACAAGTATCACCAGTGTGATGGCAGGAGGTGCATAGCTCCAAGTCTTATAGTGAATAGGAACCCTGAGGACTATGATGTGACGATCAGGTGATAGGGGCGGACTTACAACTGATTAAAAATTACCCAGTTTATTTTCTAAAAATATTTTTCGCGAATAGAAACAAGATTTAAATATGTAAATGCAAATTTTTATGTATTTAAAGAAAACGTTCATGAAAGCCTGGTCCGATGCGGTTCCAGCCGCTGTGTGTGATCATATATGATTTTACAAAGAAGGGAACCCAAGGACAATGATGCGATGATGCTTCGTTATGAAAAAAATCTCAGGATCCCCATGTAGATACCATACACAATAAGCTGAGATATCACGCTCACCTAATTAACGAAGAAAAAGAGAAAATACATTGCTTTTATGTCACTTAACGATTTTTTCAGAAATTTTCTTTTATGTTCAAAACCTTTCAGTTTTGACTAGCGCAGAAAAGCTTGAAAGTCGGGAGTGAATATAAATTACTGCAAAACGCATGTAGTCTTGACATTTTCGATAATTTGATGGATATTTTGATAATCTCCCACGTCAAAAGTATCTCGGGATTATATATTATACAAATTCAAAGTACCCAAGAATTTTGGTAAGATAGCTGCTAAGACAGTTATTAAAACAGTTCCTAAGACAGTAATTAGCAACCATGTACCTAAGGAAATTGGTAAGACAGTTGCCAAGGCAGTTCTTAAACAGTTTAATTTCGAGGACCATTATAAAAACAGAATAAAAAAAGTAAAATTATTGCAGTATTTTTAGACTTAAAAAGGGCATTTGAAACAATCGATAGAGACAGATTAATAAAAAAATTAAGAAATATTGGAATTAACGGTAAAGAAATTAATTGGTTTGTTGATTATCTATCAGAAAGAACGCAAGTAACAAAATATGGTGGAATAACATCGGATCCACGTCATACTAGCAAAGGCGTTCCACAGGGATCTGTCCTAGGTCCATTGTTATTCATTATATATATAAATGATATTGTTAAAGTTTTAAAGCATTGTGCCATTAAATTATTTGCTGATGATACATTGTTATATATAGCCAGAAAAAATTTACAGGATGCCATTGAAGAGATACAAAATGACTTAAATAATGTAACGCTTTGGTTAAACATAAACAAACTAAAACTGAATGTTATGAAAACTAAATTTTTGATTATTGATAGTCAAGGTGGAACTGAACATGCAATACTAACCATTGATAACATAAATATAGAAAGGGTTAACAATATTAAATATCTGGGTGTAATATTAGACGATAAATTAAAATTCGACAAACACTTCGATTACATATCTAAGAAAATTGCTAAAAAAGTTGGCTTCTTAAAAAGGATTAGGAATAACTTGGATCTCAAGACAACGCACCTTGTATATAATTCTATTGTAACTCCTCATTTAAATTATTGTTCTAGTGTTCTATTCTTATGTAACGAGACCCAAAATAATAAACTACAGGTTATACAAAATAGGGGAATGAGGATGATTCTGAAATGTAATATCTTTACTAGAGTTAAAAGTATGTTACAAAACTTAAATATGATGACAACTAAACAACATATAATATATAATACGTTAACAATGATGTACAAGCTTAAAAATAACATGCTCCCTAAATATCTGCAAACTAATATTATGTACCATGAAAATATTCACAATTATCCTACGAGGAGTTGCCGAGACTTCAGGCTTCCCAAAACTAAACTGACGTGTACACAGAACAGCGTGTTTTATAAAGGTCAAAAACTTTATAATAACCTACCAAATTCCATAAAGGAAGCCTCAAGTCTTGACACTTTTCGTAAAACATGTGCTACATACATTAAGAAAAATTTATGAATTGTATTTATTTGTATTAACTGTATGTCTTAAACCCTATTGTTTGTATTTCTAACTGGAGTAACTGTATTTCTTTTTAAAACTGTATTCTTTCCGTTATAATTTTATGACTATATTTATTTTATTATGTATTTTATATGTTTTTTTAATACTAGATGTATGAAAAAATTTGCTTACATCTAAATAAAGTTACAAAAACAAACAAAACATTAGAAAAAAAGTTGTTTTTGTAGCAACTAAGATAGTTGCTAAGGCAATTGCTAAGACAGTTCCCAAGACTTGCTTGGGTAATTACTAAGACAGTACCATAGATATTGAAATCTTTACGTAGTATAAATCCCGCTGTCTGTGTGCTTAGATCTTTTAAACTACGCAACGGATTTTCATGCGGTTTTCACCAATAGATAGAGTGATGCACGAGGAAGGTTTTTAGGTATATAAATTATCAAGGTTTTGTGTTAATTGGTTGAATTATATAAATAAAGGAGCGGGCTGGCAAGCGGCGGTGTGGATTTGATTTAACAGATGGCGTTGGTTATACAAGTTGGGTAATGACTTGGCGTTGTGTTGCGTTAGCCACAGTAACGTGTATAATACAAGTACAATATATTTAAATATCTTTGGCAATATCTACAAAGACTTTGGTAAGATAGTTGCTAAGTCAGTTACTAAGGCGGTTCTTCGGACAATTGAGACAAGACAGTGCGTAAGAAAGTTGGTAAAATAGTTGCCATGGGAGTTCTCAGGACAGGTGTTCAGATGATTTCCAGAACAACGAGCAAGAAAATTTCTGATGTAGTAACGAATGTAGTCTCTTACACGTTATTAATTAAATGAAAGTGCCACATTAAGTAAAATCATACACTTATTTCACACTTTTTCGACATGAACGTTAAGTTAAGTGTCGGTTAAGTGCTCAGCTGATCGAGTAATTCGGTCGACACAATGCGCCCCTGTGCACTGATGAACCTACCGTCGGCTTTGTGATGGTGATTGCCGGCGTGGGCGGAGAATATTGTCTGGGTATGTTGTTGGTGAGGTATATTTCCGTACCGAATGGCCGCCCTGGGCCGGTGCCATTACGTGCTTTGTGGGACAAGATCGATGACAAGGCCGCGGCCACTATTCACTTGAGCCGGGTCGTGCCAGAAGGGATGCCGCTGGGAAATTAAAAGAGTGCGGATGACAAAAAAATACACGAAAAACACTACACTAGAAAGAACATAAAAAATACGACAGAGGAAAGAATTATTTGTATATTTTTCAATTTCATATTTCTTCCCGTCAATCAATTTATTCTGGTGCCTATTTTGCTGAACTAAACAAATGATTTTAATACAAACAGTACACCATTAACGAGGCGGAAAACCCATTCAGATAAGGAAATTAGTTGTTGTGCAAGAATAAGTAGAAAATAGTATTTATAAGAAGATGAAAAATTATAAACGTGGAAGCCAAAATACAATATTATTGACTCAAAAATCACAGCATAGAAACGACCAAAAATGCGTTATTGTTTCTTTATATTTTTATTTTCACAATTTTTTTTTAAATTTTTACATAGATATTTTCAATTTTTTTCATACATGTAGTATAAAATAATTTTTAAATAAATTTTCCCATAGATTTAAATTGACATTAAAAAACCAAAAATTATAATTTTTTTAAAGTATTTAGCACGTATCCTACGAAAAGTGCCAAGACTTGTGGCCTCGTTCAAAGCTTTCAGAAGGTAATTAAAAAAGACGCAGTTTTGTACGAATGTAAGTTTAGATTTGTGAAGCCGGAAATCTAGACACCTTCTCGTAGGATAGGTAATTGTGAACATTTTCATTGTAAAATCTTGTAAAACATTGAACTTTTTATGTATTACACGTTATTTAGTTATTCATCATAAATTAAAATTGTGTAACATTATTTTAATGCTAGTAAAAATGTAAAATAAAAAGCATTCCGTGATCATTGGAGGGGACCCCACCACTTTCCCAACGGCGTTATAAGGAAACATATGGTTTCCTCCTTCACCGCACACGTCAAGAATCTAATTTATTGAACGAAGCTACATTTATTTCAACGACTCTAGACCCCCCAATGTCCACGCATACGGGGTTAGAAAGCAGTATGAAAGTACTTAAATTAACATAATACAAAATAATAATAAATCTGGCAGCCCGCAGAATTATTCTTCTGAAATCTATAGATAAAATATATACAGATAAAAGTGTTAGTAAATAAAAGAAAAATAAGAGCTGCACTCGGTTGAGGAAGCCTGGATAAGAGGAATAACGAAAAAGTAACAGTAAAAGTAACATTTCATGATCATCCTCATCTCCCTATTTTGAATAACCTGGAGTTTATTATTATTGCGGTAATCATGTGCGTAACGTTGTAATGTTTGTCATTTGCAGCCATTATCATCATTTTGTGTAAAACTTTTGGAGAAACGTGGAGAAAAATTATACACCCTTTGCATAAATTACCATCGCTGAAGAGGGAATGGTCCGTAGTCTGAACGGTACAAAGAACGCTAGACCTAAAACAAATCTAATTTGTATGCACTTCACATTTTGTCACTTCCTAAAATTTGTTTTCTAATTATTTGACAAATGATTCCTTCTGTGTGCATAGTGTAAAGATTGTTCGTGGAATCCTTTTTTTAATTAGCTATGTTAATGCCAACATATTGTGGACATTGAATATCTCGTTCATTATCTTATCGTAGGTGCTTTAACAAATTACCAGGAAATAAAATCATTACATTAATTTGTACGTATTTTTTTTGTCAGGAAAGGAAATTTATTGGTTATTATTATATAAGCTATGATATCTATTGCGTACCATATCTCAGTCCGTCACGATGGAATTAAATTCTTACTTTAATTGAATGAACTCAGTAATAATGTCCCAAACAACCATTCAGACTGTAATGCTTTATTTTTGATCAGATTGATTGCAATTTTATTGCGAGTTATTAATTAAGCCTGCTCACTTTTAATGATTCAATATACATTTTCACAGGTGGGGACATAATTATTATTGGTCTAGCTGCAATTTGCAATTCACAATGTGTTTCGGCTTTGAATCCTAAACTGTGCGTAATTGAAAATTAATTTTCATAACCTTTCAGAACAAGTACACACAGTATTATTTCAGATTTTCATATGTGTTTCAGTTTATAAGGGTTAACTTATTGAAGCTTAAAAACATCACTGAATCATTCATTCACAATATACCCCAATTGGGGATGCCATAGTCTCACTGGCTCCAGACGGGAGCAGTTGAGATTCTTGTGCGGTATTCACTGTAAAAAAAAAAAAATCATTGATAATATCAATAACTCTCAAAGAAAATATAAAAGAGATAAGATACGTCGCAAAGGGGACTCGAACCCAGATCCTCCGATCTTACTGGGATTGGCGTCTCTACCAATTGGGCTATTGATTTACATTCATTTTTTTTAATTAGTCCAGGAGTGACGGGCGTATGAGTCCATCCCTACCTCTGCGGCATAAGGCGATGGTCGAGAGTGTCCGGCTGGAGAGGTATAATGTCTCCATCAACCAGTCTCTCCCGATTTGGCCTGCAACGCAGTAAGTGGGCAAACGCATGTACCGCCAAGACCTAGATAAACCTCACCTCACCGGGCACCCTTGCTAAGTCACCCAACGTAGCGAACCACCAAGGGGTAGCCTAGGGAAGGGGTGTTGGTTATCCAATAAATGGTTTCCAAATACCCGCCTTCCAAATTGGGAGAATTACTAAAAGTATCTACAGTTATTTCCAATATTTTTGCTGTTAACTTTATGATGTGATTGTAATACAGCTCACGCAAGTCCCGTTAAGACTAGAGGATCTAGGTTCGAATCCCAGATGCGACCGTTACCTATTTTTTCGGTGTCTTTATCTCTTTCATATTTTCAGTGAGAGTTGTCGATATTATCTTCTTTGATGTTTTCTTCAAGAATGAACACGCTGGGTAAAGAATGAGATACGGCATGGCGGTAATAAAACGAGATAATATGATAATAATATATTTTTACACAAGTGACAATTTAATTGAACGTTATCGACTTATTACTTCGACGTACTAATTCTAAATACCAAGAATAATCTTACTGTGGAGTAAGGGATAATATTTATTTCTTTTTATTATTTTAATTAATAAACTAACGTTTTTAAGACAAGATTTTTATGCATAGCACAAAGGGTAACAATTATTATAAGCAGTAATTGTCAGCCTGAAACACTCATTTACATTGAAAAATCTTCCGAGAAAAGATACTTGCCGCCAACGGGACTTGAACCCGTGTCCTTCTGATTGCCGGTCGGATGCTCTGACCACTGAGCTATGGCGGCTTATCTTATATCCGCCAAATTATTCAATATATACTGGGGTTTCATTCAACAATTACTGATTAGTACATTTTAATGTAATAATCAGTAATTGTTGAATGAAACGCATTCGACCGGCAATCAGAAGGACACGGGTTCAAGTCCCGTTGGCGGCAAGTGTCTTTTCTCGGAAGATTTTTCAATGTAAATGAGTGTTTCAGGCTGACAATTACTGCTTAAAATATTTTTTTCTTTTTACCCTAATGTTGACACTTTCTGTGTTTTACACAGACGTTTGACCTAATTCTCTGTCTTTTAACGCGCGTCACCACTGCAATTACCTACGTAGATTTTTTAATGTGTCACCTCGCAAGAACGCGTTGTCTGTAAGGTGTAAAAGGAGAGAAATTATGACGCATCTAAATATATATATATATTTTTTAAATCGACTTAATAAATAAATACCTTTAATAATAAGTGGGTATGAATGTCAATTTATATACATTGTCGATTATTTGTACGTACACGCTCGTATATACAGTATACAGACAATTAGTTTTATCCTTGATGCATTTGAATGAAAATATGTTTCGTACTTTCGTTAAACGGCGGTACGTTCTCTCTGCACAACCCGTCGGGGTCACTTAGTTATGTTTTGCGTATGTAGGTATATCGTATTTTAACTAAACCGACTATGTATTGTATATAAGTATGGGGGGGGCAACTGTCGGCGGAACAACTATCATGGAACCGGTAGTGCCTTACCTTACATTTTACATGTTTGTCAGGTTGACGGTTCATGGAGGATGGTACAGAGGTAGTAATCAGGCAGTGGTCAGAGGGTCTTCAAGGCGCTGAAACCTCCACTCTGTACTCGAGCGCCTCGCTGGTGAGACTCATATTCATTAAGTAAGCCCGATGAACGTAAAGTATTCAGATCGGAGATTCTACAAGTTGGCTTAATCCATAGATAAGAGCAAAGGATTCCCCCGATCTACCGACCGAACTTATTGGGCTCGAGAACCATTGTTCATTATAAACATTGACGTCCCCCAGAATTACAAACCCGGTCGACGGGTAGCGGAGGAACAGAATATCTACAGCAAAGATATTAGAAACAGTCTACAGGGTCGCTCAAGTATTTGAACATCAAAGTGTCTGATTTGGCGGGGTTTGGTGAGCCTATATGGGCATATTTGGAGGGGGCCCACCACTTACCTGCCCTGGTTTAAATAATTATGGTTACTCCTTGAAGGATCTAGCAAGGACTCTAATTTTTTTTTTTAAGAACGATTCTTCTGTTAAATAAACAAAGCCAGACCAGACCTCCAAGTTTCCGTGCATACGGTGTTATGAAGCAGTATGCAAATGTTTAAATAATGTACATAATCCAAGAGAGATATAATAGAAGTAAGACATAGGTAAATGTACAAGAAGACCGTAGGATAAAAAGACGCGAGGCGGCAAACGCTGGTAAGTTGCATCCAGCGTATCCTGCAAACACCTGTATGAAAAGTAGATAAAGTTAATAGAAATAAGAAGACTAGTACCCTGGGGATGGGTGGGATTCCGCTCCGATCGATTGGCAGAGTATGGCGTTCAGTCTAGCCTAAGTCTAAGCGAGACTCGGTTTCCGCGCCCTTGAGTCGGTTCCTCGGTTTTGCGCCTTAAAGAAACGTAAATGGGAGATTAGGGGAGATGCCTGAAGACCCTAAGGAATTAAGCGTCAAGTAGCCGACAATATATGGACAAATAAATTAGCATCGTTCGGTGAGTTCTAAGCGCACCCATGACATAATGTATTTAGCGCTGTCGGCATTTACGAGACGAGCGCAGCTTATGTCAGTACGACTGTAAAGGCAGGCTTTGGCCTGAAAGGCTTTCCATACGATAGTGCCGGCTGTTTAGATAGGAGGTGTCTGGGGGCTCGGCGATCTCCGTAAGGAAGAGGATGTGGGGATTTTGGGTGAAAATGTGGTAGTGGATGGGATTAAGATTGGTGTGCAGACCGCGAAAGTTGGTAAAATTCATCTTGATCTTCGGTCCGCACTAAGGACTTCTGCTGTTCGCTGTGATAAGGTTGCGAATTCATAATTGGTTTTGTTTGTTTTGTTTGGGGGTTTAAGAAGAGATTAGGAAGGATCAGGTTTAGAACGTTGGGTAGGGAGCTGGAGAGTTTAGCAAATCGATACACATACATACAGGATATGTTCTTCCGACTGCAGTTCAAGGTAGGGTAGGAGAGTCCGACTGTCGAGGTCGCCCCGTGCGCCCTAAACGCTGGATGCTGGGTCCTAACCGGAACGGCATCGGTGGTAGGGTTTTTACGCTAGCTGACGGGGCAGTCCACCCTTGGTTGTGAACCAAGAATCTGGCCACTACTATCCAGGGGTCTGGACAGCACAACCGACCTCTCCCGGCCTGGTCTGCCCGGCAGTAAGTGGGCCGACTCGTTCATCAGTGTGAATGGTGATAATGTTGAAATTCCCGCTGTTTTAATGTATCCAAAAAAAAATTCACCGATAAGCGTGTTTTATTTTATTTTGTGGAGTTCAGGCATAAATATTAAAATTCCAGATTATTTCCTAATGAACATAATTTTGCACATTAAGCCATAAAATTATATTCGATAAATAATTCGTACGCAGGAGATTTTGCCTTTTAAAGGAGTTTTCATAGGTCTGGTACTTTTTTTCCAGCCTCGGTTATTTCAAAGACCAAGATGTGTTCTTCTCACAGTATTCAATTAAAACTTTCGTAATATTTAAATTTTCAACAAAAAAATACATGATTTTGCATTACTTCGCTGTGCTGCGCCACGTTTCTATATTTAATTTTTAAATAAAGTATATCTTATTAAAAAAAAAACCTTCCATTATTCCTTCTCTGCTTTATTGAAGTGATGTTATTTACATTCATTATTTAGGTGACTTCACTATTTTTTGTAAGATTGAACAATATTAACAAATGGCTTTTACAACATAAGAAATGAGTGCCCACAAATGTATCTTAAAATATAAACACTGAAACAAGCGCTCAGGTATTGAAAAGATGTCTATCACGTTAGTAAGTAATACAGACATCACAGTTAAAAACGCACCGGTGACAGATGGCAATTCTTCGACCGAAAGTAAGGTGACATTCTGCTACCGAGGCCAACAGCACATTACTAATAGGTACTTGCTATTATAAATAAGTTTGGTATGAGAGATATTTTTCATCTTACCTTCCTAATGATATTTATTAGTTAATAAATTATTAAAAGAAGGCCGATTTTTATGCACAACTTTCGCCTGAAATATTGATTGCCAAAAATTAACGAAGTACTTGTAGTTTTTATTTACCGTTTTTGGATGGATAAAAAAAGTGGCATTCAGAGTTGAAAATTCTTGCACTGATCTTAACGGGTTACATGGGTTTGGAAGATTAGAAAAAAGGATATTTTCACTATTTTTTTTATAAGATAAATAAATTATATTTGCAATAGTTAAACAATATTTTATAAATTTTCAATCCAAAAATTTGAGAAATTGAGCTGGTGAGTCCTGGTTTCCGGGGACCCTTAAACAGGCGTCCTTGCGGTGGTCATGATAACTGATGATAGCTTCATCTAAAATTTAAAACAAAAAAATTTCTGTTAGTAGGTTAGTCTAGCTTATATGCTTGAACGAAGGATTAATAAAAAGATTGAAATTTTACAAGGCTTATACGTACTGAAAATTGTACTGTTTTGCTTACACATTTGACGAAAATTCATATTTTATAAATGTGAATACTTTCGGTTAAAGACACTATCGACACTTCGACAACAAAAATGATGGTGATTTTTGTTAAAGTTTTTATGTAGTTTCATTATAACGAAAGTCGTCACGAATTTTGCATATGTTTACTTACGGTAGGTATATGCTTTCATTATTTAAATGCCCCCACCAAATACAATAAGCAAATATAACAACAAATTTTAAAAATTTCAATTTCAATAAAAAAAAAACACAATGAAACTTTATTTACCTATTTATCAATGCCCTTTTTAGTGGCTATTTGCATTTTAATAGTAAAAATTGAACAGTATTTATTAATGTACATAACTGAACTGCCTCAGTTTCAACATTTTGTAATTGTTTAATGCTAAAATGAAGATTTCCACTGACTTGATATAATAAGGAACTCGAGTGAAAAATATTGTCGCTTTAAAAAATATGTTCATACAGATCAATAAACGCTGATTCTGAATATATAAGTTTTATTTAATAATATTAAACGCAGAGTTTTTAAAGAAATATAAAAAAAGTCAATTTTTGATCGGGTCGTAAAAACACGCCGTCAAGTTGGCATTATTGAAATGTTTAGTGGTGACGTCACTGCTCGTCGTGTCGTGACGTCACCGTAAAGTCATTGTATGGGAATGTAGCTATGACACAAGCCATCGTATTAATTTATTCGTTTATTTACATACTGTTTATAGAGATTTAGTTGTTGTATTTATTGAAACATTATTTAGGCCTAAATAATGTTTAAAAAATAAAGGTATCTCTTATTAGTTAGTCTCTATTATTGAAAATATTCAAAAACTACTTCACAAAAAATAGTAATGCTACCTCTAGGTAGAATACTTCGAACGGCGGGAAAATGACGGGAGTTGATCAGCCGATTGCCCGATCCTACAGTAACTTTTCAGGAGTGATGACGTCACACGATTCACCACACAGATGGTGGTTTTCGGGGGATCTTGAAAAATTAATACTTTGACAATTATTTTAACTATTAAAACTAACTCTAAATCTAAAAATAAAAATGCCGTTATTCAAGTTTGAAGGTCATTATTCATAAAAAAAAATAAAAAAAGTGGACTGGAGCTCTCTATTGTTTCCTTCCGTTAATATTCTGTGCATAGAGGAATGCAGATGGTAGTTGGTTCTAGAATTTCTGCACTGAAATAAATCCCGAATTTTAGTATTACGCATTGGAATCCGAATGCTTATCATTTCTGGATTATCAACTACATCATTTAATTTTTTATACTTTAAACTGAGTAACATAAATATGAAAATACAAAATACTTCACCCCAAACACAAAGAGGTGTAACTCTAAGTGACGAACTCAGGTACCGGGGCTCCATTGAAACCAGAGTTAAGTTAGCCTCCGTGCTGTACACGGCCCGCAGATACTTTAATAGTATACAACTGCTAATCCTGTACAAATCGCAAGTGCGCCCCACGGTTTAATTTGGCAGCTACCTCTGGTCTGGAGCCCCGAAATACCGGAAAAAAAACCTCGACTCTGTGCAGAAACGGGCTGTCATTTTGATAGATTCTCCTAACTTAACTAACTTATCTTTGGAGCACAGGCGTCAGGTAAGAATGCTTTCCTTCTTCCCCCGGTATTACAATGGAAGATGCTCCGAGGAACTAGCGTCATTGATCCCCTCGGACCTGGTACGTATTTGTGAAACACGCCAAACACGCGCCCAACATATGTACACGGTTGACATTATTAGCTCGACTGTGGAACGATTTGCCGGTCTCTGTGTTTCCTCCCTCCTACAACATGGGTCTCTTCAACACCCATGTTCACTCCTTCCTCTCCTCAAAAAACCCTCCACACAGTATCTTCGAAAATGACATATTTATGACATACATACATTTTTTTCCTCAGGGCCTCCTGTGTGGAGTTATGTAATGTAAAAAATACGAGTGTGCTTTAGACCACACGGCTGATGCAAAATTTCACTAACTTATATCTCCCTCTCAACTTCCATTCGCCTCGCCCGACCGTTCGTCTCGCCCGATCACTCTTTTCGTAACGCCTCGTCACGCATTCACCAGCTTACTTCCCAAGTCAAGCGTGCGTAAAGAAGTTTTACTCCAAAAAGAGCTCATCTTAATTATTATTGGGGCACATCGTTTTCTGTACATTGTAACATTAAAACATATTGTACCGGTAGTATAAAAGGCAGGGCTGTTATGTTTACAAACAATAGTATGGATTATAGTCGTTTGTTATCAATAGTTATTTTTAAAAAAATATATCGTGATTAATGAACTTGACACCGATGTGAATTTTTCTTAGCTGCCCGTTATTTCGTAGTGTTGAAGTGTGTTTTTTGCATAACATAATGGATGAATATTATTTGGAGATCGTGTGATATTCAAAATTATCACTTTCCCAGTAATGAGTTAATAAATATATAGAGATCGGAAAGTTTTGTAATACCTACATACGTAAACAAATATTTTTTGCCAAAAATCGATCGAGGCACTGCTCAGGTAAAAACTCGAATTGTCATTGTCAATTATTGATAATTCTTGTATTATTAATAAATTGTATGTATTATTCGAATGTGAATGGTAGAAAAAGTGCGGGGTCACCCGAATAAGACATGGCGCGATCAAGCGATTCAAATTGATTCGAATGAAATTCAAAATTGATACTCAAATTCGTAACAACCGCATGCGAGGTAATCAGGATGCAAGAATATCCGTGAATTCTCCAACTTAGGCTTGGCGCATACATCAGATTTTTCCATCTTGTTTGATTGTCTGATCCGATTGTCTATCAGACAACTGGAATGCCTTCGCGCCATACATTTCTTATGAAAATCGGATTAAGACCGCACACATCCGATTCGAAAACCGGATCGGGAATGAAAATAGGCCACGCCTTTCCGCGCCGGCCGACCAATCCGGTCCGACAACGGGCGTGGCCCCGGTATTATAACCAATCCGGTTTTCGAATCGATTTTTGTCTGATCAGACAAAGTTCGATTGGACGGCCGGCGCGGAAAGGCGTGGCCTATTTTCATTACCACCGCGCCGGCCGTCCAATCCTGTCCAACAATGAGCGTGGCCCCGGTATTATAACCAATCGGGTTTCGAATCGATTTTTGTCTGATCAGACAATCGGATGGAAAAATCTGATGTGTGCGGCCAGGCTTAGTCGTGTAAAAAGACCACATCGGCTATTTGCCTAAATTCACCATTGTTGACAGATATTTGTTTATTTGCAATTAAATTTAAAACATATTTTTGAATTGCAGTTTTATTAAAACGTAATTTTTAATTTTTTTTATTTTTATTTTAACTTTATGAGTAAAATCTCAAATTGTAATATTTTAATTAAATGAAGACAATATAAGCGAAACTCAATCGAAAATCTGAAAACAGAAAAATCAGAAAAAGATATTGACACATCTGGGACTCGAACCCAGGACCTCTCGCTTACCGGGCGAACGCGCTAACCACTGCGCCACCGTGTCGATATCCAATTCGGTCACTTTTAACTGTATCATACTTCGACTAAGAACCACCCACACTATCTTCATTTTTCTTAACGCATATACTATTGGCTGCTATCTTTATGTATGATTGCAAGATTCAAACCCGAACTAAATGCTCTCTAGATAGTGTCTAGATAAATCTTTATCCATTTTATTTAATATGCGACATCAATTGACTTTTCTGCAAGAGATAGCAGCCAATAGTATATGCGTTAAGAAAAATGAAGATAGTGTGGGTGGTTCTTAGTCGAAGTATGATACAGTTAAAAGTGACCGAATTGGATATCGACACGGTGGCGCAGTGGTTAGCGCGTTCGCCCGGTAAGCGAGAGGTCCTGGGTTCGAGTCCCAGATGGGTCAATATCTTTTTCTGATTTTTCTGTTTTCAGATTTTCGATTGAGTTTCGCTTATATTGTCTTCATTTAATTAAAATATTACAATTTGAGATTTTACTCATAAAGTTAAAATAAAAAAAAATAAAAAAATATTCATCCTAGACTTGCAGAAAAGTCAATTGATGTCGCATATTAAATAAAATGGATTAAGATTTATCCAGACACTATCTAGAGAGCATTTAGTTCGGGTTTGAATCTTGCAATCATACATAAAGATAGCAGCCAATAGTATATGCGTTAAGAAAAATGAAGATAGTGTGGGTGGTTCTTAGTCGAAGTATGATACAGTTAAAAGTGACCGAATTGGATATCGACACGGTGGCGCAGTGGTTAGCGCGTTCGCCCGGTAAGCGAGAG
The DNA here is from genome assembly GCA_929108145.2 of Limnephilus rhombicus. NCBI lineage: Eukaryota > Metazoa > Arthropoda > Insecta > Trichoptera > Limnephilidae > Limnephilus > Limnephilus rhombicus. The sequence goes on from OV815274.1 coordinate 30,376,727, forward strand.
GTCCTGGGTTCGAGTCCCAGATGTGTCAATATCTTTTTCTGATTTTTCTGTTTTCAGATTTTCGATTGAGTTTCGCTTATATTGTCTTCATTTAATTAAAATATTATAATTTTTAATTGTTTTTTTTTTAAATAAAAAGTAAATAACATTTAAAACTGATTACTGAAAAAAAATATCTGTTTATTGATTTTGATTGATTTTAAAATGTGACGCTGTTCTCTCTCAACTTGATAAATGCAAATACGTTTTTGCATTACATGGGTAAACAATCCCAAACCGGGTAAACAAAAGTTCATGCTTGTTTCTGAATAGAAACTGAATATTTTGTTACACTACTTAGACACTTTTTTGTGATTTAATTTACCCAGCTCACTCAATTTTAGCGTCGCTACGATAGGCGATTTGTTTTGAAAAATATTCAGATCCTGCGCAGAAGTGCTGCAAATCTTTGAATACTCTATTGAACGTTACTTTTCTGCGCAGGTTCTCTCTTGAGTAATCAATGTAAAACTGACGTCGTCGTTTATTCAATGCATTCTCGAACCATCCTGGTGCCAAAAATATGGTCACGTGGTTTGCCTCCAGCTCATCGAAATGACACCCAGATTTCATGTTAGGACAAGTCTATCGTCCGAGAGATTAATTTTTAAGTCTTAAGAGGAAATAACCAGACGAAACCGGAAATATGTCATTTTTAAATCAAATTTTAGACGTGTTGACACTTTTCCACAAAAAAATATAAATCGATTTCGAAAGACTATTCTTTTATATAGTATAGCTATGTTTTTAAATTTCGAGAAAATATTTTTATTTTTAGTACAATAAAGTTTTACCGTAGGTCGTTGGCAGATTTGTTAAATTTTCAAACAAAATTTTGTATTATACAACACACATTTCAAATGCAGTAAAATAAATCAATAAATTATCTGGAAAAGCTGTGTTTCAGAATTTTAATTTTAGTTTAAATAAAATTATTTTTAAAAAAAGATCCGCGCACATGTTTTGTGACGAAAATTCTTCATTTTGTCTATTTATTTACGGTCTTACAAAAAAATATATTTAAGATTTTTTTTAAATGCTTATTTTGCTTATATATCATTTAAAAATTATAAATACTTATGATCAAAAAATAATTACAAAAAGTACACAATTTTAATAGTTTTATTTTCACGCCTTTCAGTGTTTTTGAAAGTAGGTATGAATTAAAGCAAATTTTGAATGAAATAAAATCGATATTGAGTTATTATTTAAAAAATTGGGCACGGAAAATAATTAATCTTTCTCATTGGAAACGCCCTGTACGATCGTAAGAACATCTTTCGACGAAATTTTAATTCTCGGCCGCTGGCTGGATAATGGCCCTTAATATGAATATAAATTGACAAATTTAGTTAAAAGTTTTTAAAATCTACGCGCTGCCGCGCGCTTTGTTATTTGAACATTAATTTTTGATATTTAGTATTTAAATATTAATCTGAAAGCGCATCCATTTCTTGCACTGTGTATCAAACAATAATTATTATTGCATGTTTATTTACAGATACAAATTTGTTTTGCATTATATCACGACGATTGAATACACAGTAAATTTTATAGCCGTTTAGATATTGGATGCGATGCCAAATGCAATTAATAGAAACTCGGTCTCAGTTCGTATTATGTCCAACGGACAGACGGAATACAGATGTAGGTAACATTAGCACTGAGCAGGTAGGTGCATAGATATATCTTCTACCTCTAATCTGCTACCACAATAATGCATACAAATGTCTGCACATTTATTTATTTTTAAATTTTTCTTTATTCGTTGCTTTGACGATTACATAATTTGAGGATTGTTCAACTACCATGCAACTAGGCACATGCCCGGGTCGATTTTATATACAGTGTATTAACATGAAATAATATAGCAATGCATAATAACATACATGTTTACAACCACTCGAGCGACAGACCAATTAAAAATTTTTCCTTGGATTGCTCGTGATTTTAAGGTGATCATTTTGAAAGTTTTCGGCACACATTAAAAAAATAATACCTTAACAAATTAAGTACAAATTCATCCAGGGAAAATTTGCCAAAAACTGGCAGCAAAGCAATCGGAGGTATTTTAAATAGTGCCATATTGTGGCAAAAAAGTGCTCCAGTGGATAAGAATATAAAGGAATGCAAATGAATATAAAAGAGTGAGTAGGTATGTGAAAGAATAAGGAGAGATAAAATAATGTAAAAAGTAAGTTTATGAAAGAGTATAAAAATTATGCAATTGAAAAAAATATAAAATCAAAGCTAGTACTATAGAGTAAGCAAATAAGAAAGGATTGATATAATGATAATATTTTATATGTGCATAATAACTTACATTGGCAGGTATATTCTTTTTCAGTAATTTTTGTACAAACAAGTACATATTTGAACTCCGTCTAATATTACTGCATTGGATTGTTTTTGTCACAATAATTTTCTAGTGAGGGACCAGAATACATAGAACATATCGGTTGTATCAAACATTTTTTAGAACTCAGGTACGCCTCATACGTCTGGTAATGTTCCATTGTTGTGTAAACAAGCTTATGGGTCCGACTAAGTAATTAATGTAAAAATATTTAATATTTCAACGACTAAAATGTTACTTGCAAACAAAAACTTTTATTGGTGGTATAGATACAGCTAATGGATTTTGGCGCAGACGTTATAACAATGAGGTCTATACTTTGTAAGAGCTAAACGTAGCAAAATTTATAAAACTGGGAAGACTTCGGTGGCTGGGTCATGTGGAGAGAATGACCGAGCATCAAGCACCAAAGTCCCTGCTGAACTCAAGAGCAATAGGGCGAAGGAGCCTGGGAAGACCAAGACTAAGATGGAGCGACAACGTCCTCAAAGACATATCTTGGAGCTTCTAAACTGGAGAGAGCTGGCACAAAACCGAGATGAGTGGAGGAAGATTCTTGAGGAGGCCAAGACCCACCAGGGGTTGTAGAGCCAATAGTGATGATGATGATAGATACAGCTACGTTCTTTAAATAAAAATTTTAAGAAAATTTCGCCCCTTTTCGTTTGTTATGTGCACGAACACAAATAATATTTTGTTATGAATACGTAAACATAAGTTTCAATATTTCATAATGCATTAGTAACAAAAATAAAATAATGTGTTTAATACTTTTTAACAAACATAAAAAAAAACCTTGATTTTTATTCCCGACATGAGAAGTCTTCTTATTATTCTTTTTGTCCCACTTGAATAATATAGCCCTTCCTAAGACGTGGTCAGATCCAAAAAGATTCAACTACATGAATCATTTTTTCCCGCAGTAGCGGCTAATGAATTTTCGTACTAGTTTTTTACGTAATTCATAATTAAAAATAGGTCGCTTTGTCTGTAACTCCGGTTTAACGAACTCTTTCAAAATAGGAAGTGTTGGTTTAAAAAAATCAGAAAAGCGATAAATTACCAACCTTTAATTAAGCATAATATTAGCTTTTTCCCGCGGCTTCGTTCGCACGGTATTAGGGGGATTCCCACTCCGCCTCCTCCACGTTTCCTCTGCCCACTCCGCTCCCCCCATCAACCCCCTAATCCCCCCATCAACCCCCCTACCCCCCCCACTCCCCCTCCACTTTCCCTCACCCCACTCCACTCCACTCTCCCTCCACCCACCCTTCCCCCCTACACTTCCCTCCCACCCTCCCCCACCTCCCCCACCCCCTTCCCTTTCCGTCCCTCCCTCCTCTCCCACCCCAAACCCCTTCACTCCATCCTCCTCCCCTCCCCCTCCCCCTCCCCCTCCCCCACCGCCCTCCCCACACACCTTTCCCCCGTCCCCTCTCCCACCTCTTGTATTCCACACATTCGTTCCCGGTACATTCAGCTTTCAAACAGCTCGCGTGCCTCCTATTACAATTTTTCTGCAAATTTCATAATGCCAGAGCTCAACGGTAGTTTTTGCAAAATAACGAAAAAAAAAAGAATTACCCTATTTGGTGCAGTCGTTCGGAAGTTATACATACATTTCGGAGATTCATTTTTAGAGATAGATATTAACTGCGACGCCAACAATCTACTATTTTTAAGGTTAATTGCCTAATTAAAAAAAAATCGTTTCCAAGGCTACAATTTGTATGCTTTTCTTCTGACGTTTGCAATAACTCGATTTTGTTAGGGACAGAAAACGTATGATAAATAATTTCATAACGCCCGAGATTATTCATAACGCCAGAGCTTACCAATATATATAGCCCATAGTACTCGCAAATAATGTAGCTTTTTATTAATGAAAAAATGATTAATGTCCATTCAGTAGTTTTTGTGTTAAAGAGTAACAAACGTACATCCATACAAACTTACGCCTTTATAATATTAGTAGGATTTTTAACGAAAAATGATTTTGTTTTCCATTTTCAACATTTAATTTATTGTATTATTGAAGAAGAAGATAATAATAATAATCTTAACGAAAATATGAAAGAGAACAAGACACAGAAAAACAGAAAAAGATAATGGTCTCAACTGGGATTCGAACACAGAACCTCTCGTCTATCCGGCACGTGCGTTTACCAATTCAAACCGTCATAATAGCCAATCTTATTTGAAATTTCAGAATTAACACTATTTTCTTCAACTAATTTATTTTCCATATCATAGGCAACTACTCCCCTAAAGTACTGGAGAACTCTGAGAAATGCCTTCAGGTCTCAGGTTTGAGGAAAGGAAAATCCTGATCTATTTCCTTCTCGTGGTGGGGAGTGAGCAACGACCTCGTATCGGCAAATATAGACAGGGACCGAGCGTTGGCCGGAATAAGCTGACCACCAACTTTCGCCCTACCAGGCGTCTGTTGTCTAGGGCACCCTCTTGTCCTGGAGAAGTAAATAATCTCCAAAGGCGGAAGAACCTTCGAGGTCAACGGCATAGGATGTGGAAAGAAACGGGAAACTACTACATTAAAGGTCCAAGTGGCATCCCAAGAATCAGCAAAACATGAATACCCAATCTCAAGTAAAATTCTCCGGAGGTAAAATAGTCCCCCGTTCGGATCTCCGGGTGGGGACTGCTCGAGATGCTAGAAACACAAAGTCAATAGAGAAACAAAAGTCAAATACAAAGAACCAAATAGCGAGATGGGCAACGTGGAATGTCCGCACATTACTGCAAAACAGCAAACTGGATAATCTGAAAGCTGAGATGCAAAACGTAAATTTGAATGCCCTAGGTATAGCAGAGATGAGATGGCCCAATTGCGGAGACTTTTGGAGTGGCAACTACAGAATTATCCACACAGGATGCATAAAGGATAAACCTGGCCAAGGGGGAGTAGGCGTTGTGCTGTGCAAGGAGTGGGGAAGACGGGTTAAGGGATAAGTGCAATATAGCGGAAGAACTATTCTAGTCAAAATAGAAACTAAGCCTGTAGACACTGTAATTATCCAAGTATATATGCCAACATCTAGTCATAGCGAAGAAGAAGTGGAGGAGGTATACAGTTCGCTAGATAAACTTATATTAGAGATAAAAGCAGGTGAAAATCTGATTCTCCTAGGAGATTGGAATGCTGTTGTAGGAGAAGGACGTGAAGGAACTTGCATTGGGCCCTTTGGGTTGGGTGCAAGAAACGACAGAGGAAACAGATTGACAGAATTCTGCGAAAAACACAAACTAGTGATAGCAAACACTTGTTTCCAACATCATCCAAGACAGCGATACACCTGGAGACAGACAAAGACTGCAAATAGACTATATAATGGTTAGACATAGATTTAAAAACCAAATAAAAGACTGTAGAAGCTATTCCGGTCCAGATATAGATAGTGACCATAATATGGTAATGGCCAAAAGTCTTCTAAAACTGAAAAAATTAAAAAAGAGAAAAAATCTCAAATGGGATACAAAAGTATTAAAGATGAAAGAGATTAGCGACAGTTTTAGGGAAAAGACGCAAGAGTGCAACCTAATGGAAGAGGAAAACGTGAATGCGATCTGGAAAGTGATAAAGACGAAGATTATAACTACGGCAGAGGAAACTATAGGCAAGGAAAAACCCCAAGCACGGAAGGAATGGATAACCGATGAGATCTTAAATATGATAAAGGATAGAAGAGAGCTCAAAAATGATAAAAGAGCTGAATCACAAGAGAAATACAAAGTGCTGAGAAACCAAATAAATAGAGAATCAAGAATAGCCAAAGAAACATTCTACCAGAATAAATGCGATGAGATAAATGACGACCTCAAGAGAGGAAATGTAGAAAGAGCTCACGCTGCGGTGAAAGACTTCTTTGGGATGAGAGTTGGAAAGGGTAATGCAATAGAAGGAGAAGACGGCAAAATACTTTTCGAAAATCACCAAATAGGAGAGAGATGGAAAAGATATCTCGAAATGCTGTACAATGCAAAGGGAAATAATGACAACGAAACATTGATAGAAAGAGAAAATGAGGTAGACGCAGATGATTTGGGAGATCCAATCACTAGAGAAGAGTTTGACCTCGCACTGAAAAATCTCAAAAACGGGAAAGCACCCGGAATCGATGACGTTCCGGCTGAACTAATTAAGCCAGCAGGAAAAGGAACTATAGATGCCCTGTTTAAAATGATACAGACAATGTATAAGACTGGAAAGATACCAGAGGATTTCGAGAAATGCCTAATTGTCACATTACCAAAGAAGGTGGGCACGACGAAATGTGAACAACACAGAACTCTTAGCCTTATATCCCATGCCTCAAAAATATTGACTAATATCATTCTAAAAAGAATCGAAACAAAAGTAGAGAACATCCTTTCCGGAGACCAGTTTGGCTTTAGAAGAGGTGTAGGAACCAGAGAAGCAATATTGTCGCTACGAATACTACTAGAAAAAAGATTAAAAAGAAACCAAAACACATTCATCGCATTCATAGACCTGGAGAAGGCTTTCGACAAAGTAGAATGGAAAAGACTCTTCGAGATTCTGAAGAGAATTGACATCAAATATAGAGATAGACGAATAATCCAGGCGCTATACAAGAATGAGGCCGCTATAATTAGATGTGACAATGATACAAAAGAAGCCAATATAAGACAAGGGGTGAGACAGGGATGCTCTCTGTCACCTGTTCTTTTTAACGCATATATACAAAGTGCGATTGATGACTTGAGGGAGAGAATGAGTCACAGAAAAGGTGTAAAGATACACGGGCAAAAGGTGGATATGATAAGGTTTGCTGACGATATTGCTTTGGTTGCTGAAAGCGAAGAAGAACTGCAAGAGGCCTTAACAACCATGCAAAGCATTCTTCAAAATAATTACAACATGAGGATAAATAAAGACAAAACAAAGCTGCTGACTGTAGGCCGAACGCAACATCAGATGAGAGTAGAGATGTCAGGAGTTCCACTAAAGAACACCAAGGAGTTTGTGTACCTCGGGAGCAAAATAACATGGGACGGTCGGTCTAAGAGCGAGGTCGACAGCCGTATACACCAGGCTAGGCAGCGGGCTGGCAAGCGGGCGATCTGGATTTGATATGTATGCAAATTAACAGATGGCGTTGGTTAGAAAGGTTGGCTAATTGCGTTGTCACTAGATGGTGTTGTGTTTCTTTAGTAACAGCAACGTGTGGTTGGGACTGCTAAAGTCATAAAAACTAGAGCCAAAATTCCAAAATCATTCATAGTTTCATAAATTGTAGGCATAAAATAATTCAGAACCACTTTCATATCAAGGGCAACAAAACCATTGTTGAGCAGTGTAATCATTCATTTACCCACTCTTCCACTGCTCGAAGGCCGATCGACCGGAAACTGCAGAATCCAGTCCACGCTCACTACTACTCGCGTGACAATAGACAAATGCAATTATCTACAGTGAGATTCAAAAGCTATGAACTATGAATAAGATTATATTTAGGATTACCTTGTTGGGGAAATATTTACATCTATCTGAAGCCCCGGCGTTGCCTGGGAGTTTACACAGAGTTTTTCGAAATCTCAGCGTAATCAAAGCATGCCTCCGCGTGTTTTAAAAGTAAAGTTTTCAAAATTTCACCAATCTCGGAATAAAACTGTAGATTTGTTTAAATATTAAACTTTCTTGAAAGAATTGGGTTTTATACGAACAGAACTATTTATTCATATTCGCAATAAAAATGCAATATTGCATTGGTTATTTAATTCAATATTGTATTTGGATGCCTTTCTTGGAAGAACTGAGTTTTTATACGGACAAAACTATTTATTCATACTCATATTGCGTATGTACGTGCGCAAACAAACAATAATTCATCAGCAATACTTTCAGTAATACTTACAAAGGGAGTTTTTTCCTAAAAATAATTAAATTACCGTCATCTGTGATTGAGCCGATTGCTTAGGTTTACGCTTGATGTATTTCATTCTAAATACTCGGTATTATAAATATTTCACCTACATTGCTGAAAGCAAACGGGAAACGATCCTGCATTCGACTACCATAATACTGAAGTGCGAAGTGTGGTAGTCGAAAAACCTGCAAAAGCTTTACGTATATACCGTAGTTATTTTACGAATAAAGAATAAATAAAAAAAATATATATTTAAAAAATCTTGCAAATTCAAAGTTGTTATGTAGTGTCAGAACGAACGATCAGAAAGTTTTTTAAATTCGTTTTCTATGACATGTCACTGTATTCATTTCTATTCCTAGAACAGACCTTTGCAGACAAGCTTTGCATGTGCCGCCTTCATAGAGTGCAAGTAATTTGGCAGTTGGCAGTTGCACTTGGAAATGCAGTTGACCGATGCTAAGTGCATATCTAACAATGCGCATATAACCGCATTAGAGGTACAGTAGGTAGGTATTAACATTTGGGTAAAAGATCAATATTCAAGAGGAATTTCAGAGATTTTAAACTTTTTTTTACTTTTCTCAACACAGGAGGTCCTGAGGAAAATAATTTCACTTGAGGCCTGTCTTCTTTGGGGATGCTGTGTGGAGAGCCTTTTGAAGGAAAGGATAAGGGGAAGTTCAGGGAAGGAAAAAGACAAGAAGGGTGGGTAGTAATATGGGGGTTAGTAGTCTATTTTTTAAATTTACTCCGCACAGGAGTCCCTGAATAAAATTATTCCCCTCAGGATCTGTGCCATCTTTGGGGATCCTGTGTGTAGTGTATTTTCGAGGAAAGGAAGGAGATGAAGTTCTGGGAAGAAAACGAGGTATGAGGAGTGGGTAGGAATCTGGGGGGTCATTGAATCCAGGAATGACGGACGTTTAATAATAATAATAATAATAATAATAATAATGGTCTTTATTCCAGAATGTGGGGAGGTGAGTGCAATCCCACACATCCTATTTAGAGTAAGTACATACATGAAACACAAGTAAGTACACAAAAAAATATATATAGATAAAAAAGTAAGATAAAAAGTAGTAGGCATCATTAGCTAGTAGATATGCGCGGTTCTATAAATCTTCGGAAAACAATTCCCTCCGGCCAAAGTTCTTCTGCCAGGAATTTCTTTATTTCGATCGCTTTAACAGTGAGTTTGAAGGTGTTAAAAGGCGTAGGACGAAAAGGCTTGATTTTTTCAATCTTGGTACATTCCAGATCTTTTTCTGTTAGGTAGTTATTGATGTTTTCCTCTGTAGTTTCCACAGTAAACCTCGAAATGTATACCGTTGTGAGTATGTCAGCTTTGTCGTTTGAATCCATGTCTTCTACTGCGGTGCAACGCGGTGTCCTGAGAAAGTCCTGCCAGCCTCTTCAGGCATACCACGTAGCTGGTGGGCAGATGGATCCACCGCCAACACCCGGAGGTCCTCAATCTCATCGTCCGCCCCACTGTGGTGTAAGGCGACAGGTCGAAAAAGTCCTGCAGGAGAGGTCAAATTGTCTCACTAAACCAATCTCTCCCGAATTGGCCCGTCACGTAGTATCTAAGTGGGCAGACACATCCGCCTCCAATACCTAGACAAACGTCGCTCCATGGACCTGGAAACCTCGGCTAAGTCACCAAATGTAGTGAACCACTTGGGGTAACCTACGACAGAGGTGTTGGTTAACCAATAACTGGTTCCCGAGGTGGCGGCTACCATAGCCGCATCCTTAATTGGCCAACATTCCCCATCTAACTAAGTTGAGCAGTAGGAAAGCAAAATCTATGTAAACATTAGAATTGAACAGTAGGTAATAAATATAAAGCAAAGATAAAAAAAAACTTCAAAATAAAAAAAAAAACCAAAAAAAGGTCTCTGCCCACAATCGAGGATGAATTAATTTTATTGCTTGAACATACTGTCATTGGTATTTTGACACCTTTTTTATTCAAAGACGCATTTTACGCACTTTGTTCATTCGTTACATAATAGGGTCATTTCACTGTTGTTTATTCTCGAAAAAAGGTCTTTTTATGTTACTTACGTCATTTTCGATTTGCCGCCAAAACTACATTTAAGTTTTTATTTTTGAATTCGGCGGCTGTGAAGTCACGCCGGGCAACGTTGGTAACGCTCGTCTTACCAGACAGCGTTTTCGATGGAACCATTTCGGAAATACCGGTTTTTCAATTCAAACATTAAGAATGAAAATATTAAAATTAAATATGTTTAGTACAATAGAGAATCAAAATCAGAGAAATAAAAATAAAATAGAATCAGAAAAATTAACTTTAAGGCCATCCGCTCATCGAGAAACTGAAATAAAAAACAGTTGATAAAGACTCGACTAGGCAACTTGTTAAAGACCAGTTGTCAAGTGCGACGCGGTGACTACCTGACGTGCTGATCGCCGCGGCCGTCACGTTTCAGTTGCCATGTTGACAGGTTGCCATGGTAGCGGCTCACGACCTGTCAAATTTTCGAGTAATTTGCGATACGTCAGATCAGAAATATATCGATTTTTTTCAGGAGGTTGATAAATTGAGTTGTGCCGTGAACTGAGTTGCCAACCCTAAATCTTCAACGCAGTTTTATCGGTATTCAAAGTTTGTGAAAATACCCTATTATGCAAAATCCTTCCTAACTCTGGTTTAACCACAGCTTTTCCAAAAGCTATCTAATAATTCCAATTACTCAAATAAAAATCAATCAAAAATAATCTTCTTGCCTACGTCACACAACGTACTATCGTGATATAACAATAGGATTGTGTTATATTAATTGGTAGTTACGTATGAGTTATGACGGTGGGGCTTGGTACCTACCTGCGTAAATAAGAATCATAGTATATATCGGAGCTCATCCTGTGTGGTTATCTGATCTGTATAAACTAGTCTGATCAACTTGAATCTAAATCCCATTTCCCCAGATATCACATTTATTGTTTTATTCGCAAATATACAAAAAAGCGAAATCCGCATAATGAACGATAGTTGGTACTCGTAATAATAACAAATAGAGATAATGATATCCTCACTGGGATCTCCCGTGCTGAGGATTTCATTTACATTTTATAATTTAATTATAAGAATAATATGAATTCGACATAACATATATCATGTAGTATTTTTTTTTAATAATTATAAAGTAAATAAGATAGTGTTTTTTTATAATTCAGTTCATTAGATTCGGTTTTAGTCTGTATTTGATTTCAGTATATTTTCTATTTCTGATCTCCCTATATTTAGTATCCAGCTTTTTATTTGAAATTTAAATGTTATAATGTTGAGGTTTTTGAGTGAGAGTGGTATTTTATTGTAGAGTTTAATCCCATAATATAAGAAGCTTTTTTGCCCAAATGTTGTGTTAGCAGTTACTTGTTGGATATGTTTTTGACCATTAGATCTAGTGTTTCTAATGTACGTGTCAGTTGTTATTTCTTGGGTTTTGTACTTATGAATGTAAATGAGTATAGTTTTAGAATATGTATAATATATCTTACTAATATTACGAAGGCGAAAGTTTCTATGGATGTATGTTAGTTAAAACTACTTAATGGATTTTAATGAAAATTTTCAATAATATATTTCATACATCAGAATGACATTTACGTGCTCTGGCATTATGAAATTTGTATAAAAAAATTGCAATAGGTTGTACGCGAGCTGTTTGAAAACTGAATGTACCAGGAATGAGTCTATGCAATGGGGAGGGGAGAGGGGAACCCAGGATGGGAGAGGGAAACTCGGGAGGGGGGAGGGGAACTCGGGAGGGGGATTCGAACAGGAGGGAGCAGGTGAACAAGGTAGAGGGGTAGGGGAATCTGGGATGGGTGAGGGAGGAGGGGAACTCGGGAGAGGGGTTCACGGGAGGGGGGAAGGGGAGAAGTGGAATGGGGTTAGGGAAGGTGGATGAATCGGAGTGGGAACGCGAGAGGGGAAGAGGACGCGAAAGAGGAATGAGAGGCGGAAAGGGAATGGGACGAATGGGAAAGGACACGAAGGGAAAAAACAATTTCTTTATTAAATGGCATAGCAACGCATGCCGGGAACCACCATAGGAACGCATCCCCATTTCCCTTGGTCACGCCATAACTTCAAAACGATTTTACCTATTTCATTTGTCTTTTTTTTTAAGTTTTCCAATAGTTTGTAGAAGGTTCTTACGGAAAGAAAAATTAAGAAAATTGCGCAGAAAATCTGATAATTTCAGAAAACTTAACGACTATTTTAACTTCGCACTTTTGAAAGTTCACGCGTTTGGTGAAATTGAATTTTGCAAGCAACTGTTTTTTTTTGTAACAAAAGAATTGTTAAATGATTTTTTAAATTATAGATATTTTAAATACGTACCTATGTTAGGTACCAGATTTGATTGATTGTTCTTATAATATAGAAAAATGAATATTAGTAATACATGAAAAATTAAAATCTTAATGAAAAAAATATTATAGGTGGCACGCGAGTTGTTTGAAAACTGAATGTACTGCGACTGAATATGGAGTGCGGGAGGGGGGTTGGCCTCTTTCAAATCCTTTTAAATTAAAATTTTAGGTATTTGATGCACTTTTAATACGAAAAAATCAAAAGACTAGATTTTCTTTTAATTTACTATGTAAATGTGTCATGTCAAAACGATTGATGGAATAATGGAAAGAGACAGAGGTAACATAATAGGAATAAGATACATTGCTTCTAGATAGCTTATTTTCCTTTGTCATAAATATTTAGTTAAATGTTAATCTACCTGACTTTATCAATCATAATAATATTTTTGTGATTAGGTGATGCAAAATTCAGAGGAACTCTGTTGCAATGTTCTTATCTTTATTTGCTTTATAATTCTCTGTTCTAATTGTCATTTAAAGCCCATATTTTGCGGTAATTATTAGTGAAAACTGCTTTATATTTTTTTTTAATGTGTAGAAATAATAAATATGATGAAGTAGAAAATATTTTGCCTGATACAGCTTAAGAGGGAATAACAAATAAGTCATATTTACATCAAATTTTAGACGTGTTGACTCTTTTCCACAAAAAATTATAAATTGATTTCGAAAGACTGTTATTTTATCTAGTAAACGTATGTTTTAAATTTTGAAATGATATGTTTATTTTTAGTACAATAAGGTTTTACCGTAGGTCATTGGCAGATTTGTTAAATTTTCAAACAAAATTTTGTATGATACAACACACATTTCAAATCACGTAATCATGAAGTATTATAAATAAATACATTAACTAGTAAACGTATGTTTCAAAATTTTAATTTTGGTTCAAATAAAATCATTAAAAAAAAAACGAGCACGTATTTATGACGAAAATTTCTCTGTTTTATCTATGTATTTACGGTCTTACACATTAATAAATTTCAGATTTTTTTGCACATTTATTTTGCTTAGACATTATTGAAATGCTTAAGCAAAATAAATGTGAAAAAAAATCTGAAATTTATTAATTTGTAAAACCGTAAACAGATAGATAAAACAGAGAATAGACATTATTGAAATGTTTAAGGCTCTGCAACCGGGCCCGAAAAGAAGAAGATGGAGAGATACGAAATTACGAATGTTAGAGGAGAGCGCTAACATTTACAGTGACGTAAAATGTTTAATAAAACACGACTCTTTTAAAATAGAACAAAAACCTCTCGGGAATTATCTTAAACAGCATTTAAAGAAACACTGTGATTTTTTTTCATACATATAACTTGTAAAATAACTGAAACAAACGTGTTAATAATAATTTTTGGAGCATACTTTGTGATTTTTTCTATCGAGGGAATTTTATATAATTTGCGTTTCGGCGCGGGTAAAGTCTAGATATTATCTTCAAGAATAACATATATTTTTTTAAGAGCTTTAAAACTTGCCGTGTTTAAGAGATGTATGTAATAAATCGGTACAAACCCGGGTTGCGGGCCCTTAAGCAAAATAAATGATGGGGGGAGTGGAGTGGGGAGAGGGAAGGTGGAGGAGGCAGAGTGAGAATCCCCTAATACCATGCGAGCGAAGCCGCGGGAAAAGCTAGTAGAAAATAAAACTTTTTAAAACAAAATTTCCGAAATTGTAAGGCGACTAACTAAAGCGCTGCGTTCGACGAAATCGTAATTTTTGTTTGCTGGTCATTAAGTCATGGCTCTTAAGTTTGTCAAATAACGTCATGATAAGAAATAATATTATTTAAATTCCACGTAAAAAAACATAAGGTTGGTATAAAAAAGGCAAGCATTGAATTACTATTTTTTTTTTGTTTCAATTTACTTCCTCGGTAGAAAACTGTTAACTGATAAATCACTAAACTTAGATAAACCAATGTCTACCTTTAGCAATTTATTTCGTATTGGAAGACGTTTTCTGTGATACATTGTTAAATAACAGATAAAGCATTTAGTGTAGTAGTTTTCCAACGATGAGTACACGACACAAAACAGCTGTTCATTTGGC